>CM035842.1:116013004-116668004 GCA_020510985.1 Pholidichthys leucotaenia | reverse complement strand
TTTTTTATTTTTAAGACATTGTCATTTTAAAATCTATATAAATGCAAGTGTGATTTTAAAAAAAATAAAAAATATAAAATAAAAAATAGCGGCAGAAAAAATTACATCTGCAGCTCACTTGCGAGTTGTGCTATTTTTAGAACAGGCCTGCGGGCGACACATGTGGTCCCTGCGGGTGACATGGTGCCCGTGGGCACCGCGTTGGTGACCCCTGGTCTAGTCAATACAGAACTGCCCTACACCTTGTGAATGGCACAGTGACAAGCCAATACTACCTTAATAACACCATTAATCCAGTCATTGTGCCCCTGCATGAACAATACAGGCCTAATTTCATCTTCATGGCCCACAATACTCCAGCTCATCGAGGTTGCATCATTTGGGAATGGCTGCTGGAGGCTGTGGTACCTCAAATGGAGTGGCCTGCACTTTCTCCAGACCTGAGTCCCATAGAAAACCTATGGGATCAACTGTGTTGCCGTGTAGAGGCTCATAACCCTGCACTCCACAACCTCAATGACCTCAGGGCCGCCCTTCAAGAAGAGTGGAATGTCATGCCTCAGCAGACAATATGTTGACTTGTGAACAACATGAGATGTCTGCTGTCAAGTTGTAATTGATGCTCAAGGGCACATGACAAGTTACTGAGACCTTGACATTTTTTGTTGTGGTATACCCACCACTGTTGTTGGCTTTTGTTTCAATAAATTGTTTAAAATGAGGAAATCACCATTGCATGTTTCTACTTAAATGCCCGACTTTCATGATATATCACTGTAGCCTGAATGTTTTACATTTTCCATAAATTTCACCCGAAAACCAAATATCCCTAACTTTTTGTGAGTAGTGTATATTACTTACTTCTGTTTGGGTAATATTTTCAAACAACTGCAGTGTTCTGGTGATTTGGAGAAATACCCCTTTAAAGAAATTAAGCTAAATATATTTGTACTTAATTTACATGATGTGCTCGCCTCATTGGATTGGGCAGAATTTGAGAGAAAATGCAAAATCAAAAGGAAAGCCTTCCATCCTAACAGGATGATGTCTTGCATGAACAGCATGATATAGCAAGCCCTTATTTAAAGTCAGCATGTACCGTGCATGTCTCTGCATATATGCTGCAACAGCAGGCTGTTAGTGCATCTGTGTGAGTGTATGTGGGGTAAACTGTATCCCACCCCTGAACTTCAGCTCTCAAATCAAGGCCCTGAAAGTAAACACTGCACTGCCAGCGACTCATGTTTATCAAATCTGCAATTGCACTTTTAGAGCAAAATAACCTACAATTACAGGCCCAGCTAGAAATTAAGTTTTCAGCCAGCCATCCAGAAAAAGATCATAGGATATCCTACAAAAGAGAAATTCTTCAGCAGCTCTTGCCTTCTCCTTGTACCATTTACCCCTTCAAATTTCCTGCAGTGGGAAAAACACCCCCCCGCCCCCCCCCCAAAAAATCACATTTTGTTACTTTGGAGCCTAAAATAAAGATACACACAATTTCGTTTTATCCTGCTGTATTTTCTCATTATAACTTATAGCATCCAACTGAATGATATAACAGCAACAGGTCAAGAAAAGACATAAAATAAAACTGCAGAATCACAGAGTCCGATAAAGGATCCCCCCCCCCCCCAAAAAAAGAAAACTCAATCAAGCGTGGGTTATCACTGTTCCAGCTTTGTTCACCAGGCTTTGTTCTACACTACAGGTTTGTTCACCAGGCCATCAGGACCCTGAACTATGCCCGCTTCCCCCCGTACCATAACACACTCACCCACACAATAACTACCTCGGCTATTTGCGCAGAAAGACGTTGCACACCAACAGTAATACATTTGCTGTTGTATGTCTCTGCACCTGACTGCAACCATTTCCACAAATGTCATACCTGCTGCTATCTGTCTGTTATGGAAATACTGATCATGTGCAGTCCAATCTGTCACTGTCTGTACCTACACTTCCACATTGAACTTGCAATTATGGGTATTACAGCCCAACTTTTTCTGTATATAGGATTGCTCAGTTTTATCTTTTATCTTCCTTTGCACCTCAGGTAACATTACTGTACATAGACTAATGTTGTTGTTTTTCATCGTTATTCTTTCTTTTCTTATATATTGTGCACACCACTAAGGGAGAGAGAAATGGCTTTTCAATTCTTCTGTATGTCCTGTGCATATAGAAGTATTGACAAATTAAAATCTTTGAATCTTTGAATGCAATGGTACAACAAGCCATTTCACGTCCAGTTGTGTTAAACTGTGGTCATTTTGGTCAGTTCCGCAAAAAAGGAGCTATTCCTGAACCATTTTAGTCCTTGGTAGTGCAATTGAAGTAATCAACTATATGGGTGCCAAGGCATTATGAAAATATTGCCTAAATAAAGTTATAGACAGGCACAAGTAAGGAGATGGATAAAAAAAAAAAAAAATCAAAGGCTTTATCAATTCGTAGAGGCAGAGTGGAGTGAAGTTTACTTTAAAGATGTGGAAGGTGTTTGGTACAACTGAGGCCCTCCATAGATCAGGACATTCCTCAACACTGGATGACTGACTGAGGAAGAAACTGTAAAAATTGCAGGAATTTATGATGAAGAGTGGTCATTATGTGCATGTGACAACCACAGACAAGTCTTCCACAAATGTGGCTTGTATGGGAAGCTTGCAAGAAAACAGGCCACTTCTTAAGAAAGGTCACAATCAACTTGGCCAGAACACACCTTGAAGATTCTGAGACCAAGTGGAAAAAGGTATTATGGTCAGATGAGACAAAAAAAAAAAAACCCTGCCACAGGGGGTGCACAAGCCAGTGTCCTCCTCGTGCTGGTCCCAAGCCCAGGTAAATGGGGAGGGTTGTGTCAGGAAGGGCATGCGACGTAAAACATCTGCCAAATCAAACATGCAGATCATGATGAATGAGACTTTCACACTGGATCAGTCGAGGCCCGGGTTAACAACGACCGTCACCGGTGCTGTTATCCAACAGGATGCTGGTGGAAATTGGGCTACTGTTTGTCAAAGATCTAGGAGGAGGAGAAAGAGAAGGTGTGTTAGGAGGGAGAGAGCGAAAAGGAAAGGTAGAAGTGTGGAGGTGAGTAGGGACTATGACTGGTAAAGGCAGAGAGCTGATATGGCTCTCTGATTGGCTGATATGATGGAGAGAAGAAAGGTACATATACTGTGTTCAAGACACCAGATGGAAGGGAAGCAAGGCTAGGAGCATTGGAGGTGGATTTAAATGCTTCTACCATGATGTAGATAGGAAGAGAAATGGAGTAGGAATACATAATTCTGAAGGAAGAGTATGTGAAGAGTGTTCAGGAGGTAAAGAGAGAGTCAGACAGAATCATGAGCTTGAAACTAGAAGTCAAAGGTATGATGTTAAATGTTGTCAGTGCATATGCCCCACAAATTGGATGTCAGGTAGAAGACAAAGAGGAATTCTGGAGAAACTTGGATGAAGTGGTAGAGAGTGTTCCCAGGGGGAGAGAGTGACGATTGGAGTGGACTTTAATGGGCATGTAAGTGAAGGGAGCAGAGGTGATGAGGAGGTTCTGGGTAGGTATGGTCTTAAGGAGAAAAATGTGGAAGGTCAGATGGTTGTGGATTTTGCTAAAAGGACGGAAATGGTTGTGGTGAACACATAGACCCCAAGATACTTAAACTCCTCCACTTGGGGCAGGAGCCTGTCCCCAACCCAGAGAGGACAATCCACCTTTTTCCGGCTGAGGACCATGGACTTGGACTTGGAGGTGCTGATTCTCATCCCAGCCGCTTCACACTCAGCGACAAACCGTCCCAGCAAGAGCTGTAGGTCATTGCTGGATGAAGCCAACAGGACAACATCATCTGCAAACAACAGAGATGAGATCCTGTGGTCACCAAGCATGACACCCTCCATTCCCTGGCTGCACCTAGAAATCCTGTTCATAAAAATTATGAACAGGATCAGTGACAAAGGGCAGCCCTGGCGGAGTCCAACTCTCACTGGGAATGACTCCGACTGAGTGTTGGCAATACGAACCAAACTCTCACAATGGTCATACAGAGACCGAATAGCTCGTAACAACAAGCCCGATACCCCATACTCCCGAAGCACCCCCCACAAAAAACCAAGAGGGACGCGGTCAAATGCCTTCTCCAAGTCCACAAAACACATGTAAACTGGTTGGGCAAACTCCCACGAACCTTCAAGAATTCTCGAGAGGGTAAAGAGCTGGTCCGATGTGCCACGGCCAGGACAAAAGCCACATTGCTCCTCCTGAACCAGAGGTTCAACCAACGGCCGGACTCTCCTCTCCAGTACCTTGGCATAGACCTTCCCAGGGAGGCTGAGGAGTGTGATCCCTCTAAAGTTGGAGCACACCCTCCGGTCCCCTTTTTTGAAGAGAGGAACCACCACCCCGGTTTGCCATGCCAAAGGCACTGCCCCCGACCTCCACGCAATGTTGCAGAGGCGTGTCAACCATGACAGTCCAACAACATCCAGGGCTTGAGGTACTCAGGGCGAATCTCGTCCACCCCCGGGGCCCGGCCACCAAGGAGATTTTTAACCACCTTGGCGACCTCAGCCCCTGTGATAGGCGAGTCATCCCCCTCGTCCCCAAACCCTGCTTCCTCTGTGGAAGGCGTATCAGTGGGATTGAGGAGATCCTCGAAGTATTCCTTCCACCGCCCGACGATATCCCCAGTGGAAGTCAACAGTGTTCCATCCGCACCATACACAGTGTGGACAGGGAGCTGCTTTCCCCTCCTGAGCCACCGGACAGTTTATCAGAATCTCTTCGAGGCCAACCGAAAGTCTTGTTCCATGGCTTCACTGAACTCCTCCCATACCCAGGTTTTTGCTTCAGCAACCACCCGAGCTGCACTCCGCTTGGCCTGCCGGTACACCTCAGCTGCTTCGGGAGTCCCACAAGCCAACC
Source organism: Pholidichthys leucotaenia (assembly GCA_020510985.1). Lineage (NCBI taxonomy): Eukaryota > Metazoa > Chordata > Actinopteri > Cichliformes > Pholidichthyidae > Pholidichthys > Pholidichthys leucotaenia. Next base: position 116,663,077 of record CM035842.1, on the reverse strand, counting down.
AAGCTTGATAGGACTCCTTCTTCAGCTTAATGGCCCTCCTCACCACTGGTGTCCACCACTTGGTTCGGGGGTTGCCACCACGAGATGCACCGACCACCGTGCGGCCACAGCTCTGGGCCGCCGCTTCAACAACAGAGGTGGAGAACATGGCCCTTCAGACTCCATGTCTTCAGACTCCCTCGGAATGTGGATGAAGTTCTTCCGGAGGTGGGAGTTGAAGACCTCCCGGACAGGGGCCTCAGCCAGACGCTCCCAGCACACCCTTACTATACGTTTGGGTCTACCGGGTCTGAATGGCTTCCTCCCCTGCCATCGGGTCCAACTCACCACCAGATGGTGATCAGTTGACAGCTCTGCACCTCTCTTTACCCGGGTGTCCAAGACATATGGTCTCAGGTCTGATGACACGATAACAAAATCGATCATCAACCTGCAACCTAGGGTGTCCTGGTGCCAGGTGCACATATGGACACCTTTATGCTTGAACATGGTGTTCGTTATGGACAAACTGTGGTTAGCACAGAAGTCCAATAACTGAACACCACTCGGGTTCAGATCGGGCAGGCCGTTCCTCCCAATCACCCTCCTCCAGGTTTCACTGTCGTTGCCCACGTGCGCATTGAAGTCCCCCAGTAGGACAATGGAGTCTCCACGACGAGCACCCTCCAGCACCCCAATGAGAGACTCCAAAAAGGGTGGGTACTCTGAAACATCATTTGGTGCATAGGCACAAATGATGCTCAGGACCCATTTCCCAACCAGAAGGCGCAGGGAAGCAACCCTTTCGTCCACCGGGGAAAACTCCAATATAGAGGCAGCAAGTGTGTTATAAATGAAATAAATTATTATTATTATTATTATTATTATTATTATGCTATATATAAACAAATGAAATTTTAAAAATCCTCTGCCGACTGATGTCCAGTTCAACACAACACCGATATCTATGATATCGTCTCTGTTCATTTTTTAATTATTTTTTATTATTATTATTATTATTTTATTATTTTTTTAATTATTTATTATTATTATTTTTATTATTATTTATTATTATTATTTAGTATTCATTTGTTCAGTCATGCCAAATCAAGTCACGCACAGGGAGAACCTTCTGTCTCTCTGGCCACACGCCCTTGGTTCTCTTGCTGTCATCAGGCGCAGATAAATTAAGACAAGATTTTTTGGGGCGTTAAATTCTGGCGCATTTAGCAGGATACTGGCAACCGCAAACCTCAGCAAATCACCTTGCGCCAGTCATTTAAATACTCCCCTCCTTCAAATTTGCGTTTTGACATGACAACTCCAACAAATATATATGCAATGAGGCCAGGTGCAAAATTAATATAATCCACGCCTTTCTACTGCTAATTTTGCCCTGCGCCCTTTAGTGAATCTGAACAATAGTTTTTTAATGCCAAAATAGGGTTTTGCGATGGCGCAGCACGTTAGTAAATCTGGCCCTAAGTGGGAGAAGTTCCAGAAGGAAGAAGGTCGAAAAAAGTTCAGGAAGGAGTTGATACAGGCTCTGGATGACAGGGAAGAAACCAGATGACTGGGAAAGTACAGCAAAAGTATTGAGGGAAATGGGTAGAAGGGAATGTGGTGTATTCAGTGGACAGAGGAAGGAAGACAAGGAGACTTGGTGGTGGAATGAAGAGGTACAGGAAAGTACTCAAAGGAAGAGGCTGGCAAAGAAAAAGTGGGATAGTAAGGGAGATGAAGAAAGTAGTGTAGCATCAGCTTCTCCTCAGGCTAATTCAGGAAATCACTCTTCATCTTAAAGAAACTTTCACTCAAGTCTGGTCAAGAATTGCTGTTTTCCTTCCTCTAAGGACCTCGGGTAAAAACACATCTCATGGAGAGGGGTACGATAAGAATTGCTTTTAAAGGATTAAGTGCACCATAAAACTTCTGGAGTTCCTTCCAATCAGACAGTTCATGCTGATAGCATACTGTATGTTTATACCAGGAACTGATACTCTTAAAAGTTATAAACTCCCCAAAGTTTACTCCTTAAGCTGACAGGTATATGGTTGACTCCCTTTTGAGGACATATCCCAGAAGCCCCATAAAACTCTCTAGGCTGCCCCCTCTTCACATACCAAGACCAAAAATTATCTACAGCTCAACAGTACCTCCTAGTGGACACCTACGGAATATGTTTAATTATTTTTGCAATATGGAACTTTGTTACTCTGAACATTAACTCTTTTTCAAGTTTACATTCCTCAGGATAACTCTGGACACTGTGAAGATAATCACCTTTGTGATGGACAATAATGGTTTGCAATAATTCACTAATCCTTGATTTAAATGTGATTGCATGTCTTAGGAATGTTTGTTTTTACATGAATGTTATTCAAATGAATGTTAAACTTATTAGTAACAGTATAAATGCATAGTCACTGAATATTAGTCTTGAATCACTGAAGCTAAATAGATTTTATATTGAGTATATAATGAATTTCATAGGAACTGAATGGATGTTTTCTGAAACTTGTGTGAGTCAGCTAACCTGTAACAACCAATCCCCAGGCTGCCTCTCTGTTGGATAACGCCCTTACAATTGATTGGCTGTTCACAGACAAAGAACTGTTCCCTCACTGGACAAAAGCCCATTCAAACTCCTCTTTATGGAAGACTCTTTTATGACTCAGGAGCACGCTTCAGTTAAAATACAGACAGAACTGCTCTGGCAGTCTGTTCTATGAGTTTGTTAATTTCTGTCAGTTCTGTTAGTTGCTTATGTCTTTGTGTGTCTGAATCTTTTTAAGTCCCATGCTAGTCTTCTTAGACCATCTTTTGTTAAGTTTGCCTGTTTTTCTGGCAACTGAGGAGAAACCATCCTTTCTTAAGTGAGCTCACCTTTTCTGTGGAAGTTAGACTTCCAAAAAGTCTTTTCTCTCTCCTCAGAAGCCATGCTTATCCTATTTAAATGTTTTTCCTGGACTTTTTGACTTTTCCTGCTGTTAAAGTGGACTAATATAGGCCTTTCCCACCAAAATGATTCCAGTGCTTAACTGGAGCCAGAGCCTGATTGGCACCAGTTCTTTGGTTTTCCACCGCCTGAAGCACCAGTCCCAGGCTCTCAAAAGTGGGGCTATCCTGGCCCCAACTCCTACTTGGGCCAGTGGCAGCACCAGTTTACAATGGTTATGTCCACAACCATGGGCGGGGTTAACCGACCAGATTCAAAACATTACTGACTGCCAAATTGCATTCCAAACAGCAGAGCAAGCGATGGATTCCAAAACCAAACAGATTTGGAGCAGAAGTACAAGATAAGCTGGAGGGGGCCACTCATCTAATGAACTGTTTTGGGGGATAGGCCAGCCAGCCGGACCATCGTAACTGCCATGGATTAGTCCGTACAACAAACTGCTCAAAACACACTGGTAAGTCTGTTGTCTTTAAAATGCCAAAAGTTAACAAATATATATACATATACAGTATATCCGCTTGTATTGATATGTAACGGCCAAAGTACAGATATACTGTATATAGTGTACTAAAATACTACAATATTTTCCGTTAGCTATGCTGACAAACTAACAGTGCCTTTGCTACGACCAAACGTTTCTCCTCACCATAAAGAAATGAACAGGCCGTCTCTGCTGACAAATGTATATCGCTTGTATTGATATGTAACAGCCAAAGTGTGGATATTTTTTTACTCACTTTTGTGCCTATAGTATTATCGGTTAGCTATGCTAACAGGCTAACAGTGCTTTTACCACCAATGTTTCTCCTCGCCATAATGAAATGCGTGTTTGAGAAACTAGAACAAAAACCTTAGCGTCTTACAGAATACTTTGTTAGATATCCAGTGCAAAATACGCTGTTTGTTCAGTCTCAATACTGTTTATTGTGTTCTCAAATGATGTTAGTGATGCCGCCATATATCTTGAAATGCTCACTTGAGAGAAAACAAGAACAAAAATCTTAGCGTCTTACAGAATACTTTTTTATAAAGATACCCAGCGCAAAATACGCTTTTTGTGGTATCAATACTGTGTATTAATGGGTGCCTTGCACTGTGTTATGGAAGATTTTTCTACCAAAGACACTAGTAACATCATCTTTTTTACTATTTTGGTAATATTTCCATAATCTTGGGCCATTTTTAAAAAAAAAATTTCACTCGTGTTTAATTGTGTAATCGTATTTTATCTAATCCTTCTCTTACTTTATTGCACAGTAGCCTGGTGGAGCACTAACAATATTATTGTACTGTACAACTGCACAATGACAATAAAGCCTATTCTATTCCCATTCTTCTATTCCATTATCAGACATGTAAGCTTTGCTAACAAGCTAACAGTGCTTTTACCACGAATGTTTCTCCTCGCCATAATGAAATGCGTGTTTGAGAAACTAGAACTGAAGCGTGTGATGTGGTCCTGTGTTTATCTAAGCCTGAGACACAACGTGAAGGCATAGCTGTAAAATTAAAACAAGAAACCAGAGAAAATGTGAGCTACAAAGCTGCTGTCATTCTAGTTAATAACACCGGAGTCTGTTCTGTCGATTACGTCATTGGGGTGCCACCCTTAATTCGGTGGGCGGCACCGCAGTCCAGTCAGCGGCTGCAGTTTTTTGATGATAACTAGATTATGCAGGTGCTGTTGTAACTATTATATTGATCATGGACAATGACTTTTGGGTTTACACAACAAGATAAAAAATGTCAAAAACGTGTCATCAGCACTTTAAGTTGTACACTGCACAAACTAAAACACTTTTTTGTATTTACAGATTTATCAGACCTGGATGATGAGGGAGAACCACCCAGACCTGTGGTGTCCAGCTCACCTTCGGCAGCACCAAGCTTGTCCTCCTCCTGCTCTTCCTCCTCTTCTCATCAGACCAGATTAGGTAATATATGTTCAGATCATGACCCATTCGCACAAAGGAGGGAGTGAATTAAACCAATTATACACTTGAATTGAATGTTGTGATGCCACTAACAGTAAATGGATGTTGAATAGACACATTCAATCTTGGACTGACGATTCCTGAGTTTTTCAGTGTGTGGTTATTTTATATTGCTTATTTTTTTTACTTTAAAACAGGGAAACAGAAGCGGGACACAAACATGGACCTCCTTCTTGACTACTTGGAGAGATCAGATGAGAGACAGCAGATGCAGAGCAGGAGGGATGAGCAGCTGACCTCCACTTTGCTACAAAGCATCCAGAAGATGGAGGACAGGACCGATACCCTTATTGGACTGATGACACATGTTGTGTCTGCGCTTGAGGGACTGCAAACAAAGTAACTATCACAGCATTGATATTTTTGGCTGTGTGTACATAATATTTCATATGTAGCAGTCTTAAGTTGTTGCACATTTTGTAAATAAAAGCTTTCTTTCCTTAAGTGTTTTTCTGCTTCCACATTAAGTAATTGTTATCCTCACACCAAACATATGCATGAAATGCAAAGCTATTTAGGATAAACAATGCAAATCACTATAACATTGTAGTGGGAAATGAAAGTACAAATACTGAAATATTGCACTTAAGTTCATTTTTTCATGTATTGGACAATATATCAGGTATTTGTGGACTTTACTCATATTTTTAAAACAGAGTACACTGAGGACCGATTGTCAGCTGAATGTTTTATCCATTAATGATTTTGAACTACTTCACATACGTTACATTTTGTGAATGATATGGCAGGTACTAAACAGGTTATTACTGCCCACTGTTAAAGTACTCCATTAAAGCTGCCCTAATGTCATCCCGTTCTACAATGGCATAGTCAGGTAGTGGTTGAACTTGAGGCTGACTGTGATCATGTGTGTCTGGGAGTCCAAAGTTGATTGCAACATTTATGTGCAAAAACATCGTCGTTTGGAGATACACAGAATATATATGATACAGTATCTTCATGTATATATGCAGTAAATCTATGCATTTTTCCTTGTAACCTTGTGATGCATTATTTTAATTGCTTTTAATCCTAGATCAAGTTTGCTTCAGGTTCAAAATGGATCATTAGTGTTAAATATATCTTATTATACCTAACTAAGTACTGTTTATCTGTTGAAATATATATTTAACGGCTAATATAACCCCATTTTTTTTTTTTTTTTTTTTTCTCGGCGCCACACGAGTAGGCTGCCTTTTGCAACAGCGGCTCGATTCCGAGTCTTTTTCCCTTCCTCTCTCTTTTGATCCGTCTTTTTTTTTCACCCCACTTATATCACGGACACACAGATCGTCCTAAATGTCTCCTGAGCCGGTGGACGGAGCCACTGTTTATAGCAGGATACGATACAGCAGAGAACAGCTGCTAGCATTCAACCGCCACCCGGTCCCATTGGAAAAACTCGACATACCGAGAGAACTGAGGCGAAAACGCCGCGGCTGCCGGGCTGGAGTAAGGCGGAGGACAAAAAATATAAGGTACAGACCCTCCCTTCCATCTGTTGTCATGGGAAATGTACGGTCGATACTGGGAAAGTTAGATGAGCTAGCGGCTATCTCCCGTTATGATAGCACATACCGGGAGTGCTCTCTCCTTTTGTTTACTGAGACGTGGCTAACTGAACTAGCAGCAGATGCTAACATTGAGCTGGAGGGTTTTCACATGATACGAGCTGACCGAACACCAGACAGTGGCAAGGCTAGGGGCGGTGGAGTGATAATGTATGTTAACAACAACTGGTGCAGACCGGGACATATCACTGTTAAACAACGACACTGCAGCAAAGACATTGAGTTGCTAGCTGTTAGCATGAGGCCTACATATCTCCCGAGAGAACACTCACACGTGATCTGCATTGTTGTTTATGCAAATCCGACGGCGAACGCTGGGACAGCACGTGACGTCATCCATTCAGTAACCAGCAGGCTGCAGACAGAACACCCAGATGCTCTTCTCCTCATCTCAGGCGATTTCAACCATGTTTCACTGTCTCCCATTCTACCCACGTTCACCCAGTATGTCACATGCCACACTAGAGACAATAAAACACTGGATTTATTCTACGCAAACACTAAGGAGGCGTACACCTCATCACAACTCCCCCCACTCGGGAGATCGGATCACAACTTGGTTCATCTCCGGCCGGTGTACAAACCCCTAGTGCACAGACAACCTCCGGCCATGCACACTGTGGAGTTATGGTCTGAGGAGACAATGGACACCCTAAAGGGCTGTTTTGAAGCTACCGCCTGGAAGCAGCTCTGCGATCCACATGGTGAGGACATCGATGGCCTCATTCACACCTTCACGGGCTACCTCAGCTTCTGTGTGGACAAATCCGTTCCCACCAAGACCATACGGCGTCACTCAAACAACAAACCCTGGATCAACCCTGAGATAAAAACACTTCTGAGAGAGAAGAAGAGGATCTTCAGGTCAGGGAACAGGGAGATGCTGAAGTCCGTACAGAGGGAGCTGAGGAGAAAGATCAGAGAAGGCAAGGACAGCTTCAGGAAGAAGATGGAGGACAAGCTGCAACAGAGCGACATCAGCGGGGTCTGGAGAAACCTCAAAACCATCTCGGGGCTCCAGAATACCTCCCCCCAGGCCACAGGGGGCAGGGAGTGGGCGAACAACCTGAATCTGTTTTTCAATAGATTTGACCAACCGCCCTCCCCCCTGACTGCACAACAACCACTGCTGCCTCTAAAGAAATCAAGTCCTGCTGCCCACTCCCCACTCCACCAACACCCCTCCACTCCCAACACACAGCCCCCCATCCTGACCCTGACCAGGACCCAGGTGAGGACGGAGCTGAGGAAGATCAAGGCGAGGAAGGCGCCGGGACCGGACGGCATCAGCGCAAAGCTCCTCAAGTCCTGTGCAGACCAGCTGTGTGGGATTGTGACGTATATCTTCAACATGAGCCTGAATCTGGGGAGGGTACCACAGCTGTGGAAAACATCTTGTGTGGTACCTGTACCAAAAACTTCCCACCCCAAAGACCTGAACAGCTACAGACCGGTGGCCTTGACGTCCCACTTGATGAAGACCCTGGAGAGACTGCTCCTTGCTCACCTCCGCCCCCTGGTGGAACCAGCGATGGATCCACTCCAGTTCGCCTACCAGCATGGCATTGGGGTGGAGGATGCGGTGATCTTCCTCCTTCACCGTTCTCTGTCCCACCTGGAGAAGCCCGGGAATATGGTGAGGATCATGTTCTTTGACTTCTCCAGTGCTTTCAACACCATCCAACCGATGATCCTGAAGGACAAGCTGCTGCGCGCAGGGGTGGACCAGCACCTGTCATCATGGATCCTGGACTACCTCACGAACCGGCCTCAGTTTGTGAGAACCCGGGACTGTGTGTCCGACACGATCATCAGTAGCACGGGGGCCCCCCAGGGAACGGTGCTGGCTCCCTTCCTGTTCACTCTTTATACTGCGGACTTCTCACACAACACAACACACTGCCATCTACAGAAGTTCTCTGATGACTCTGCGATCGTTGGCCTCATCTCCAATGGAGATGAAGCTGAGTACAGAGGGCTTATCCAGGACTTCGTGGACTGGTGCCATCGGAACTGCCTCCAGATCAACGCGAGGAAAACTAAGGAGCTGGTGGTGGACTGCCGCAGGCATGGGCAGCCCCTCACAGTACCAGTAAATATACAGGGAACAGACATCGAGATGGTGACATCCTATAAGTACCTGGGTATTCATCTGAACAATAAACTAGACTGGTCACACAATACTGATGCACTCTACAAGAAGGGACAGCGCAGGCTGTTCCTGCTGAGGAGACTCAGGTCTTTTGGTGTACAAGGGGCGCTGCTGAAGTCATTCTATGACACGGTGGTGGCATCAGCCATCACTTTTGGAATGGTCTGCTGGGGCAGTGGCATTACTGCAGCCGATAGGAAGAGACTGAACAAACTGATTAAGAAAGCTAGCTCTGTCCTGGGGCAGCGCCTTGATCCGATGGAGGAGATAGGAGAGAGAAGGACGGTGGCTAAACTGTCATCTCTGCTGGAGTCCGAGTTCCACCCTATGCAGGACATACTGAATGCACTGAGGAGCTCATTTAGCAGCAGACTACATCATCCCAGGTGCACAACCGAGAGGTTTCGTAGGTCCTTCCTACCAACGGCTGTCAGACTGTACAACCTAAGCAGGGCTGCTCGCAGAGATAGCAAAAAGACGTAACAAACTAATAGTTTTTTGAATGCAAAAGATGCAATAGACTTACACAATGGTCCCCTCCGGCATACAACTAGGAACATACCGGTCGCTATGGAGGGTGAGAATATGTATGGGCACATAATCATACCATGTAGGATAACTAAGTAGACGGTTATGCTGTTTCATTCCATCTAGCAACAATGCTCTGCACTGTGTGTGTTTATATATTTACATATTTATTCCATCTAGCTACAATGCTCAGCACTGGGTGTGTTTATATATTTATATATCTACATATTATTCCATCTAGCTACATTGCTCCGCACTGTGTGTGTTTATATACTTGCATATTTATTCCACCTAGCTGCAATGCTCCGTACTGTGGGTGTTTATATATTTACATATTTATTCCATCTAGCTACAATGCTCTGCACTGTGTTCATATATTCATATATTTATTCCATCCAGCTACAATGCTCTGCACTGTGTCTGTGTGTGTGTGTATATATATATATTTTATAGTAATACGTACATATGTATATTAGCTGCTCTTGCTTGCTTGTTTTTTTCTTGCCTTCTGATTGTTGCTCTGAGTGTTGCTATCCCTGTGCTGTTGCAATCCTGGAATTTCCCCGTTGTGGGACTAATAAAGGCTTATCTTATCTTATCTTATCTTATAACAACAATATGACACCTGGCGATCATTTTTTGGGCAGCTGATAACTTTTTGTCATAACAGGCGGCCTCCGTCTTGTAATGCACCGTAACACCACCTATTACAGAACTGACATAAATATTACGTTTAAAAGTGTAGTCAGTGCTAGCTAGTTGAGCTACAGACAAGCTAACAACAGCTGAAAATTGAAATATTGATAATTACTGGTCTCCTGAAACGTAGCCGCCGTTCTCTGCGATTAAGAATAAAGCTGTTTTTGGATGGTAATGCAGGTTTGGTATAATAAAAGCAGCACTCCGAAAGAGACAACAAACTCCTCATGTTGACAAGCTGTTGACAAGCTAGCGCTGCTACTTCTTCTTCTGTGGTGTTCTGCAGGGATGCATAAAGGCGCTTCACACTACGTAATGACGGAGCCCTGAGGTAATCCCCGACTAGCTCCATATCGGTGGAAAACCAATTGGTTCTTATGAGGCACTACAGTTGAACTGGCTAAGCACTGGCGCAAGCCCCAGAACCAAACTAACACTGGTTCTTATTTTGGTGGAAATGAAATAGAGATTTTGGACTTTTCTATTTTCCCACAGAGAAGAACTCAGACCTCGTGGGTGAAACTGCCTAAATACAGTTTTTCTTCAGCTTTCAGGATGTCCTGTGTGCTGTGGACATCCTAAATTGGTGGAGTGGTTGCCAAAAGACGTCACGCCTGCCCTGGGGCTTAGCCGCTAACTCCACTGGCTACACTCTCACGAGCCCCCCCCCCCCCCCCCCCCCCGGTTGAGTCCTGTGTTCCAAACGCTGTCTGGGAAGAGCCGCTGAGCCTTCCCTGAACAACACCACCGGCTGGCGCCGACCACCACTGAATACCTGGATCTACAGCTGTTCGTAAGTGAGACTCCCACTTTCCTGTTTGCTGGGTATAAACGTGATGTCCAAATAACAAAATTATAATTGAGCATATCCAATATTTCATGGTATAATTAGTCTACCAGCCATAGGAGAAGTTTAAACTGAAGGAAAATTAATACTCTCTTTTCAATAACCTCCATTCATTTTGTAGGTTAATTCAGAAGCTTCCTTTTTCTAGATAATCAGCATATGTAATTTTTCTCCATAAAATTGCATTCAGTTTTATGTATGATTTTGTTAGTTATCTCAGCCTTCCATTGCATTACAGTGGAAATTCAAAATCTGGTTTCTCATGGTTCCACAATTGTGCTTCCATCCTTGCTCTATAATCAGTTATAAATGAATGTGATTTCTAACACATGTTGATCATTTGAACCTGCTTACAAATCATTTGAATGCAATGTCATGTAACCTGAGTTAGTTTCATTAATAAACTTGTAAACGAGAGAAGTTGCAAGTGTTTTCCTTTGCATATACACTTTCCTGGGTCACAGCAGTAAAGAACTCACCAATGTTTGAGACTGATTCATTAATTGATTGAAGGTACAGAAATTGATTAATTAATAATTTGTTCTTTTGGAACTGGTGCCCCCTATTTACAAGTGCTTTTCTCTCTTTTTAGTGAGTGTTGTGGTGACTGTTTAACCCTCAGTCCCCACGCACACCCACTTCTAAATAAAATAAATAATTCCTGTACCTTATTACACTATATTCTATTAAATATTGCTGTGGTAGGAGTATTTGGAATCTAGGTGCATGGCAAAGAGAGAGGTGGAAAAGGCAAAGGAAAAGGCATATAGTGAGTTGTATGAGAGGTCAAACACTAAGGAAGGAAAAAAAGGACTTGCATTGATTGGCTAGACAGAGAGATCAAGCTGGAAAAGATGTGCAGCAGGTTGAACAAATGGCAAGAGTGTATTGAGAAGGTGGAAGGAGTACTTTGAAGAGCTGATGAATAAAGTAAATGAGACAGAGAAGAGGATGGATGAAGGAAAGATAGTGAACAAGGAACTCCCAAGGCTGAGCGAGGCAGAAGTGAGGGCAGCTTTGAAGAGGATGAAGAATGGAAAGGCAGTTTGCCCAGATGACATACCTGTGGAGGTATGGAGATGTTTAGGAGAGATGGCAGTGGACTTTTTAACCAGATTGTTTAACACAATCTTGGAGAGTGAGAGGATGCCTGAGAAGTGGAGAAGAAGTGTTTTGGTACCAATTTTCAAGAACAAAGGTAATGCTTCGAGCTGTAGTAACTACAGAGGCATAAAGCTGATCAGCCACACTATGGAGATATGGGAAATAGTTGTTGAAGCCAGGTTAAGAGGAGAGATGACAATCAGTGAGCAGCAGTACGGTTTCATGCCAAGAAAGAGTAATACAGATGCAATGTTTGCTCGAAGAGTGATGATGGAGAAGTATAGAGAAGGTCAGAGGGAGTTGCACTGTCTTTGTGGATCTAGAGAAAGCATATGATAGGGTGTCAATAGAGGAAGTGTGGTACTGTATGAGAAAGTCAGGAGTGGCAGAGAAGTATGTGAGGGTGGTGCAGGACATGTATGAGGACAGTGAGATGGTGGTGAAGTGTGCTGTAGGAGAAACAGATGGGTTCAAGGTGGGAGTGGGGTTACATCAGAGATCAGCTCTGTGCCCCTTCTTGTTTGCCATGGTGATGGACAGGCTGACAGATGAGGTCAGGCAGGAGTCTCCATAGACCATGATGTTTGCAGACAGCATTGTGATCTGTAGTGAGAGTAGGGAGCAGGTGGAAGAGAACCCGGAGATGTGGAGGTATGTTGTGGAGAGAAGAGAAATGAAGATCAGTGGAAGCAAGACAGAATACATGAGTGTGGATGAGGGGGAGGCAGGTGTAACGGTGAAGATGGAAGCAGTAGAGGTAGTGAAAGTAGATGAGTTTATGTAGCTGGGGTCAACCATCCAATGCAATGGAAAATGCACAAGAGAGGTGAAGAAGAGAGTGCAGGCAGGGTAGAGTGGGTGGAGACCAGTGTCAGGGGTGATTTGTGAGAGAAGCATAACAGTAAGAGTGAAAGGGAAGATTTACAAGATGGTAGTAAGACCTGCTATGATGTATGGTTTGGAGACAGTGGCACTGACAAAAAGACAGAAAATGAAGCTGGGGGTGACAAAAATGAAGATGCTGAGATTTTCATTGGGAGTGACTAGGAGGGACAAGTTTAGAAATGAGTATATCAGAGGGACAGCTTAGGTTGAGTGGTTTGGAGACAAAGTAAGAGAGGCAAGGCTGAGATTGTTTGGACACATGCAGAGGAGGGATAGTGAATATACCTCTAGTACACAGACAACCTCCGGTTACTCGCACAGTGAAAGTATGGTCTAAGGAGGCGATGGACGCGCTATAGGACTGTTTTGAAACCTCTGCATGGGAGCAGCTCTGCGATCCACATGGTGAGGATATCGACAGCCTCACATACACCATCACAGACTACATCAACTTCTGTGTGGACAACACTGTACCCACCAAGACCAGACGGTGTTGCTCAAACAACAAACCCTGGATCAACCCTGAGATAAAGTCCCAATTGAAAGAAAAGAAAAGGATCTTCAGTTCACGTCGGGAAACAGGGAGTAGCTGAAGTCCATACAGAGGGAGCTAAGGAGGAAGATTAGAGAGGGTAAGGACAGCTACAGGAAGAAGACAGAGGACAAGCTGCAACAGGGTAACATCAGTGGGGTCTGGAGAAGCCTCAAAACCATCTCTGGGCTCCAGAATACCTCCTCTCAGGCCGCCGGGGTCACAGAGTGGGTGAACAACCTGAACCTGTTTTTAACAGGTTTGACCAACCATCCTCCCCTCCGCCTGCACACCAACCACTGCTGCCTCTACCGTCATCGAGTCCTGCTGTCCACCTCCCCCACCACCACCAACACCAACACCCCTCACTCCCAGCACACAGCCTCCCTGCCCAAACCTGACCCTCACTAAGACCCAGGTGAGGGCTGAGGAAGATCAAGGCGAGGAAGGCCTCAGGTCCGGACTGCATCAGCTCGAAGTTCCTCAAGTCCTGTGCAGACCAGCTGTGTGGGATTGTGGAGCACATTTTCAACCTGAGCCTGAAGCTGGGGAGGGTACCAAAGCTGTGGAAAACATCCTGTGTGCTACCTGTACTGAAGACCTCCCACCCCAATGACCTGAACAGCTACAGACCAGTGGCCCTCACATCATACCTGATGAAGACCCTTGAGAGGCTGCTCCTTGCACACCTCCACCCCCTGGTGGGACCAGCATTGGATTCACTTCAGTTCACCTACCAGCATGGCATCGGGGTGGAGGATGCAGTGATCTTCCTCCTTCACCGTTCTCTGCCCCACCTGGAGAAGCCTGAGAGCACAGCGAGGATCAAGTTCTTTGATTTCTCCAGTGCTTTCAACACCATCCAACCGGTGATCCTGAAGGACAAGCTACTGTGCACAGGGCTGGACCAGCATCTGTCATCGTGGATCCTGGACTACCTCACAAACTGGCCACAGTTTGTGAGAACCCAGGATTGTCTGTCCGACACTATCATCTGCAGTACGGGGGCCCCCCAGGGAACAGTTCTGGCTCCCTTCCTGTTCACCCATTATACTGCAGACTTTTCACACAACACACCACACTGCCATCTACAGAAGTTCTCTGATGACTCTGCGATCATTGGCCTCATCTCTGATGGAGATGATGCGGAGTACAGAGGACTTTTCCAGGACTTCGTGGACTGGTGCCATCGGAACTGCCTCCAGATCAATGTGAGGAAAACTGAGGAACTGGTGGTGGACTGCCGCAGGTGAGGACAAACCCCCACAGCACCAGTAAACATCCAGGGAACAGACATTGAGATGGTGACATCCTACAAATACCTGGGTGTTCATCTGAACAATAAACTGGACTGGTCACTAACGCACTCTACAAGAAGGGACAGCACAGGCCGTTCCTCCTGAGGAGGCTCAAGTCTTTTGGGGTACAAGGGGCGCTCCTGAAGACCTTCTACGATTTGGTGGTGGCATCAGTCATCACATTTGGAGTGATTTGCTGGGGCAACGGCATCACTGCAGCCGACAGGAAGAGACTGAACAGACTGATCAAAAAAACTAGCTCCTTCCTGGGGTGGCGCTTCGACCCAGTGGAGGAGATAGGATAGAGGAGGATGGTGGCTAAGCCTTTCATCTCTGCTGGAGTCCGAGGTCCACCCCATGCAGGACATGCTGAACGCACTGAAGAGCTCATTTAGCAGTAAGTTGTACCATCCTTGGTGCGTGACCGAGAGGTTTCGCAAGTCCTTCCTACCTACGGCTGTCAGACTTTATAACCTAACCAGGGCTGCTCCTAGTGGTCGTATCGAATGCACAAAACATAACAAACTTGCACAATAATGGTCCCCTCCATTATACAACTAGGACAATATCAATTGCTACAGAAGGTGACAACTAGGCTGATTCAAATATGAAATATACTGTATGCGTACATATTCATACTATACGGGGTAACTGAATAGACCGTTATGCTGTTTATTCCACCTAGCTTCAATGCTCCACACTGTGTATATTTCTGTGTACATACAGGTATGTATATTCACTGCTCTTATTATCTTATCTTTTGAGCTATTGCTTTGAGCGTTGCTATACCTGTGCTGTTGCAATCCTGGAATTTCCCCATTGTGGGACTAATAAAGGCTTATCTTACCTTATACTGGACAAAGGATGTTGAAGATGGAGTTGCCAGGCAGGAGGAAAAGAGGAAGACCACAGAGAAGATTCATGAATGTAGTGAAGGAGGATATGGAGAGGGTTGGTATTACAGAGGAAGATGCAAGGGATAGGGTGAGATGGAGGCAGATGATCCACTGTGGCGACCCCTAAAGGGAGTAGCCAAAAGAGGAAGATGAGGTCAGATGAGACTAAAATTGAACTATTTGATCTCCACACCAAATGATATATCTGATAGAAAGGCAGTACAACACACCATCCAAATTACCATTCTTACAGTAAAGCATGGAGGTGGTGGTATCTTGCTGGGGTGTTTGTCTGCTAACTGGACTGAAGCACTTGTTAGGATAGAAGGTTAAAAATTGATGGGGAAAAATACCATCAAATTCTTGGGAACAAGCTGCCCTCTGTCAGTGGGAAGAAGGTTTACCTTCTAACATGACAATGACCCAAAGTACACAACAAAACTGATCATACAGTGGTTGAAGGATGAATACATGAATGTCCTTGAATAGCCTAGTCAGAGCCCAGACCTAAACCCCAGTGAAGATCTGTGGCATGACTTGAAGACTGCAGACCACCAACAGTCACCATCAAATTTAACTGAACTTGAGCAGTTCTGCAATGAAGTGCTACACAGGGGAAGCCACAAACACACACAGCTGACAGGGAGGAAGTGGACAAAAATACCCAGGGTGCTGAGGCTACCAGCCCAACTAACAGCTAATCCAGGAGATACAAAAGCTAGAAAGACTAGACCGCGTGAGTCCAGGGAAATGGCAGCCCAAGGGGAGGAAACCCCAAGGGGAAACCCAGATAAATAAGGCAGAACTTTGCAAAACACCCAAGTTGTCTGAATGCTGGAGACTGATCACTAAACGAGCTTCAAGAAGATATTCCTACCACTCCTAAAATATTAGCAATTGCAGCAAAAGCAATTACATGCAGAAGTTCTGATTTTAAAGTTTGTAAATTACCCGTCTTGTTTAGTTATGTTGTGCTGGGTGGAACCTGGATGATGATACCCTGCTTCAGTATACAGTGGTGTGAAAAAGTGTTTGCCCCCTTCCTGATGTCTCATTGTTTGTCACACTTAAATGTTTCAGATCATCAAACAAATTTAAATATTAGACAAAGATAACACAAGTAAACACAAAATGCAGTTTTTAAATGAAGGTGTTTATTATCAAGGGAAACAAAAATCCAAACCTGCATGGCCCTGTGTGAAAAAGTGATTGCCCCTAAACCTAATAACTGGTTGGGCCACCGTTAACCGCAACAACTGCAATCAAGCGTTTGCAATAACTGGCAGTGAGTCTTTTACAGTGCTGTGGAGGAATTTTGGTCTACTCATCTTTGCAGAATTGTTGTAATTCAGCCACATTGGAGGGTTTTCGAGCATGAACCGCCTTTTAAAGGTCGTGCCACTGCATCTCAATCAGATTCAGGTCAGGACTTTGACTAGGCCACTCCAAAATCTTCATTTTGTTATTCTTAAGCCATTCAGAGGTGGACTTGCTGGTGTGTTTTGGATCATTGTCCTGCTGCAGAACCCAAGTGCGCTTCAGCTTGAGGTCACGAACAGATGGCCGGACATTCTCCTTCAGGATTTTTTGGTAGACAGCAGAATTCACAGTTCCATTTACCACAGCAAGTCTTCCAGGTCCTGAAGCAGAAAAACAGACCCAGACCATTACACTACCACCACCACATTTTACTGTTGGTATGATGTTCCTTTTCTGAAATGCTGTGCTACTTTTACGCCGGCTGTAATGGGACACACACCTTCCAAAAAGTTCAACTTTTGGCTCTTCAGTCCACAGAGTGTTTTCCCAAAAGTCTTGGGGATCATCAAGATGTTTTCTGGCAAAACTGAGATGAGCCTTTATGTTCTTTTTGCTCAGCAGTGGTTTTCATCTTGGAACTCTGCCATGCAGGCCATTTTTGCCCAGTCTCTTTCTTATGGTTGAGTCATGAGCATTGACCTTAACTGAGGCAAGTGAGACCTGCAGTTCCTTGGATATTGTTGTGGGGTCTTTTGTGACCTCTTGGATGAGTCGTCGTTTCGCTCTTGGGGTAATTTTGGTCAGCGGGCCACTCCTGGGAAGGTTCACCACTGTTCCATGTTTTCGCCATTTGTGGATAATGGCTCTCACTGTGGTTCACTGGAGTCCCAAAGCTTTAGAAGTGGCTTTATAACCTTTTCCAGACTGATAGATCTTAATTACTTTGTTTCTCATTTGTTCCTGAATTTCTTTGGATCGCAGCATGATGTCCAGCTTTTGAGGATCTTTTGGTCATCTTCACTTTGTCTGGCAGGTCCTATTCTAGTGATTTCTTGATTGAGAACAGGTATGGGAATAATCAGGCCTTGGTGTGGCTAGAGAAATTGAACTCAGCTTTCCAAAGATGTGAAAAACCACAGTTAATTTATGTTGTAATTGGGGGGGGGGGGGTCACTTTTTTCACACAGGGCCATGTAGGTTTGGATTTTTTTTTAACCTTAATAATAAACACCTTCATTTAAAACTGCATTTTGTGTTTACTTGTGTTATCTTAGTCTAATATTTAAATTTGTTTGATGATCTGAAACATTTAAGTGTGACAAACACACAAAAAAATGAGAAATCAGGAAGGGGGCAAACACTTTTTCAAACCACTGTATATGCATGGCACAATCAATGCTACATATTGCTTCCCACTGAGATTTTGGAAAAGGAACAGATCCCAAAACCTGGGTTACAGCATTCCTGGATCTCTGAGTAGTGTGGTGATCTAATTGCCTGACCACCTACAACTCCATGCCAAATCCAAAGCAGCAATCCAGACACCCCTGAGAGATACAGCCGACTGTGCCATAAAATATTACATCAGCAGTGAGTCATTTGGATCCTGAGCCTCGTTTGAAACAGCTTTACATACTCACAAACACAGAAGCTTTACTCAGAATGGATTAAGCTTGTGAATAAGCTGCATCCCTATGAGGAAACTTGCCATTACTGGCAGCCATACAGATCCATTTTCACAGATACAGTATATTCAGGAGACATTTTTAAAGACTGAAATGTAATCCCAGAGATTTTCCTCACATTAGCTGGATAAATACCAGTTAAATAGCTGAAAATGTATGTTTTATATTTCACTATTTAGATGCACAGTTACTAATCACAACAGAATGAGACATGGGGAAACTGCATGGATTCAAAATTGTCCCATTAACCCATTTTTTTTTCCTGAGATTATAAACCAGTTGCATATATGCTATACTATCCTATACTATATACTATATCCTATATCCTATATCCTATACTGCAGTGTAGTGATCTGGGTGAGCGTGCACCATCTTGCCTTGTGTCACTCTTTGTTGTTGTATAAACTCTTTCATCAGGAGTCAAGGAGGGAGAGCGGCTGCAGCTGATCGATTGTTCACACCTGCAGGTAATTACTGGTACTGGCTATATAAGCTTCAGGCTGGAGCTGTGTGGGATTGTCACCTCATAACCTTGCCCTCAAAGTTACAGTTCTGAACTAAGGAAGTTATATTCTCAGTTCTTGACTCCTGATTATTGTATGCTCTGCTACCTTATTTCCAGGAAACCCTCTTAGTCTTCCAGCCTGCTGACCTGCCCTCTTTGGCGCAGTCACCCATCTTCACCTCCTTGCTGGATCTCCTACCTGGATTCCTCTGCTTCTCTGGAAAAAGGAAATACCCAAATAAGAACTCTATAGCCTTTGCAAGTACATTAACCAGCATACTACCTCTAGGACTTGCCTCCCATTGTGTTCTCTGTGAAGGATACTTATCTGGACCTAGACCATTCAAACAACCCTCAAGTAAGGAGCAATACTCATCCTCCTTCTCCTCATAGTCATCCCTCTCTGACCCACAACCTACCTGTTTGAGACCTTCACTGGGCAAAGACTCTAAAAAAAACTGGAAGAACTTGCAAGAAGTAGGAACTCATTCATGCAATATACTTTATTATACTTACCATAGTAAACTCCAATCACTTACCTTCTCCCTGTCCTTGCTCCTACAGGAGCTTAACCCCATGGTTCAGGTCCAACCAAGCCTTTCTTTCTACATAATAAAATCATTAATTTGCCTGTATATCTTGGTATGTATGAAAATACCTGGTTGATGAATAAGGCAAGATGAAGTTGGCCAACACAGCTTTATTGAACATATAGGTCAGCAGTACACAGCATGGCACCTAGCGTGGGCATCCGGCATAAGAGGCCATAACATGGCGACTACCCACTATATAGGGCAGTGCAGTGACGTGACAGGAAGTCCATGTCACCACACTGCACTTCATAATAAAGTGCCCCAAATAAATATACCACATTCTCCCCCCCCCTTAGAAAGTCCAAAAACACACACACAATCAAACCCACCCCAATCTGGAACCCAAATCATACTCTAAAATACCAAAAACTCATGTACTAAACTGGCCTAAAACACTCATACAAAACAACCTAAAATAGAACTGGTGGGTGGACTGCCACACAGCCCACATGGCATGGTGGATTATTCTGCCACCAAACAAACTAAAATAATCTTTATTCAAACTACAAATATCTGCCGTGCTCCTGTACTAACACAAAAATATATATACAACCACACAACATAACATCAAAACTATAAACAAAGTGCTACCACACAGTCACTTGGGTGGAAAAGATGGAACCAGCATGGGAGGGCCCAGGGCAGCCCCTCAGCAGGCGTGACCCTGGAGGCAGCAGGACCCCGGAGCAATGGCTGATCTTCTGGATGACGGAGCCTGAATCCCACACTGCCATCATCGACTCCCGTCCGGCCTCACCACCTGGAGCATCCCCCTGGACACGCCGCAGCTGGTTGGCATGCCTCATCAAGCCGTTGGACAACTGGAAACATGCCGCTCCCAACTTTGCCACTATCAGCAGGCATGCTTCATGTTTTGCTGGCTGTCGTTTGGCCCATCTTCGCTGTGGACGTTCATCACTCCAAACCCGAACCAAGTCCATAACCCGAAGTGGAATTTTACTTGGCCTGATGTGCTGCTGCTAAGCATGCGGTAACTCCATGCTCATCAGTCTGGCCTTGTCCTCTTCTATAAACATTGCAGTGTTCACTGTTGTAGCTCCAGACTCCCCACCCAGCTATGGTCAAGTATCGGAGGCATCTGGGGCTAGCATGGTGGTGCTCATTGGCATGGGTACTGACACTGGGCGTGAACTGGTCGACTTGAAAGTGAGGGTGTCCTTTAGCTCCTCGAACCATTCGCTCCCAGTGTCCGTCGGGGGCAGCGGGGGTGATTTCTCCTGTGGGTTCCCCGGGTAAGACAAACGGCACACCCTGGCGTAGTGATTCAAGCATTCACATCTACTACAACGTTTTCCTTTTGCCGGGCATTTCTTTGCTTTATGGTGGTGTGTCGTGGACCCACAACCCCTGCAACGGGAGTTTCCCAGGGCAGACCTTCGGCTGGCAGCATTGATTTCCCAAAAATCTTCGTCCAAGCTATCCTCGCTATCAGGGTCCGCAACACTAGCTGAGGTAGGCGGCTCTGGCGGCTTCTGTGGCTGGAGCCCATTTAGCTCCACAGCTAGCTTATCAACAGCTTCCAACCGTAGAGCTAGCTCAACTGCTTCAGCTAATGTCAAGTCATTAGGCGCCACTAATAGCCTAGCACGCAGCTCAGCGTTGCATGTGTGCTCTGCTTGTTGGTCATCTCATCCTCATCTTCTACCATCTCATCTTCAAGCAGTCCAAAATGACACTCGCTAGCTAACTGCTTCAAGTCAATGACATACTGGCGGATAGGCTCACCTACACACTGGCGTCTCTGACAAAAACAAATTCTCCGAACAGTCACGCTGTCTGGGATGGAGAAACATTTAGCTAGCAGCTCCACAATGTCCTCATACCATTCTGCCACGCCAAGCGTCCGTAGGACCCTCCGGCCTTCAATACCCAGGTTGTGGACGAGAAGCGCCTGCGCCCCCACCTTATTGAGCTTTCTGAGGTCCAGCGTCATAATATACGTTTGATAGGCCTCAAACCAATGCGGCCATGGATTCAGTGGCTCACCCGGGAGCTCGAGGAAGGGACGAAGTGGTGTAATGCACGCCTCCATACGTTCATCCTCAGTTGCCAAATGTTATGTATGGAAATATCTGGGTGATGAATGAGGCAAGATGAAGTTGGCTAACACAGCTTTATTGAACATATAGGTCACCAGTACACGGCATGGCACCTAGTGTGGGCATCCGGCATAAGAGGCTGTAACATGGCGACTGCCCACTATATAGGGCAGTGCGGTGACGTGACAGGAAGCCCATGTCACCACACTGCACTTCATAATAAAGTGCCCCAAATACATATACCACATTTCTGTCTCTGTGTGTTGTGTATTGCAATTGGGTCCTTGCCTGTGGATGAATCATGACAATGTAAATAACCTATAACAGATCTGCAGGTTATGCATAGTCTTTAAGCACCAGCTTAAAGACTGTGCTCCCCAAGTTTAAACAATGTGTAGACTTTAAGACCAGAGGAGAGAATATGTTGGACTTAGTGTACACAAACACAGATGCTTATAAGGCGATACCCCGCCCCCACCTCGGCCTTTCTGACCACATATCCGTGATGCTGGTGCCTGTCTACAAACCTTTATTGAAGCACAGCAGGCCAGCAGTGAAACAAATCAGGATTTGGCCAGAGAGTGCAACCTCTGCACTGAACGACTGTTTTCTGCACACAGACTGGGAGGTTTTCAAAATAGCAGCCTCCCAGGAAGACAAGACAGATGTGGAGGAGTATGCTGAAACGGTCACCAGCTACATCGCGAAGTGCACAGAGGATGTCACTACAGTGAAGACCATCACTATGCAGGGTAACCATAAGCCCTGGATGACTGCAGAGGTGCGCTCACTGCTTACAGCCAGAGATGCAGTCTTCAGAGCGAAGGACAGAATCGCTCTCCGCTCAGCCAGGTCTGCGCTCTCAAAGGGAATTAAGGCGGCGAAGCGCGCCTATGCGGAGAAAATCCAGGGACACCTCTGTGACACTAGGAACACCAAGCAGATGTGGCAGGGAGTTTGGACACTGACGGGCTATAAGTCTAGGCAGGGGGTCGATGATGATGACGCTTCGCTTCCAGACAGGCTCAACGACTTCTTTGCACGTTTTGAAGCATCTAACCCAACAACCAGAGGGAGGGCTGGCCCACCCCCACCATCGGTCGGACCAGCTTTTACCATCAACACAGCGGACACACGGAGGACCCTAACCAGAGTCAACCCACGTAAAGCTGCAGGTCCGGACAACATCCTGGGACGTGTACTCCGAGACTGCGTGAGCGAGTTGGCGGATGTCCTGACTGACATTTATAACATCTCCCTGAGTCAGGCCATTGTTCCCAGATGCTTCAAGACCTCTATCATTGTACCGGTGGCAAAGAAACCGGTTGTGTCCTGTGTGAATGACTATCGTCCTGTTGCACTGACACCAAATGTGATGAAGTGTTTTGAACGGCTTGTCAAACCACACATTACAGCCTGCCTCCCTGCATCACACGACCTGCTCCAGTTTGCATATCGTTCAAACCGCTCCACGGAGGATGCTATAGTCACCAGCCTACACTCTGTCATCACCCACCTGGACCAGAAAGACACCTATGCTAGACTCCTGTACATTGATTTCAGTTCAGCATTCAACACCATTATTCCCCAGAGACTGATGGAGAAATTACTCCTTCTTGGTCTGAACACTGCCACATGTCTCTGGATCCTGGATTTCCTGACCGAGAGACCTCAGTCTGTCCGGGTTGGAAACAACATCTCCAACTCTATCACGCTGAGCACCGGATCCCCTCAAGGCTGCGTACTCAGTCCACTGTTGTTTACACTTCTAACACATGACTGTGTATCCAGACACAAGGGGAACCAGATTATTAAGTTTGCAGACGACACCACGGTGGTGGGACTTATTCAGAGGGATGAGGAATCAATGTACAGGGAAGAAGTGAGAGACCTGGAGGGCTGATGCAGGGAGAACAATCTGGTGCTCAACGTGGACAAAATGAAGGAGATGATTATCGACTTCCGGCGGTCACAGCCTGAACACGTCCCCCTCAGCATTGGCGGCCGTTTAGTGGAGAGAGTGGAGAACATCAAGTTCCTCTGAGTGCAGATCTCGCAGGACCTGACCTGGAGCAAGAATTCCTTGGGGATCAGGAAGCGGGCTCAGCAGAGACTGCACTCCTTGAGGAAACTCAAACAGGCCTCTCTCCCCATCTGCATCCTCAGGACCTTCTACAGAGGTGTGGTGGAGAGTGTTCTGACGTACTGCATTGCTACATTGTACTCCAGCTGCAGTATGTCAGACAAAAAAGCCCTGCAGAGGATAGTCAAGGAAGCTGAGAGGGTAATTGGAGTCTCCCTCCCCTCTGTCCAAGAACTTTTTCAGAACCGTTGTAGGAGCAGGGCACTGAACATTGTCAAGGACCGTTCTCACCCTCTGCATAAACACTTTGAACTTCTGCCATCTGGTAAACGATTCCGGAGCATCAGAGGCAGTACCACCAGACTGATCAACAGCTTCCTTCCACAAGCTGTCAGGATGCTGAACAGTTGACCCGGAATCTCTCATACACACTACTGCACCTACGGACATTATGTATATTATTTGTATATTATAGTTAGTTAGTTTTTCCCAGGTATGTCTCAGGGATGTGTGAATGGATGGGGGGTGGGGGGGTGAAGATATGTGTGAGTGTGTCTTAAATCATGCTGGTTCTATTTATATGGATGCCGAGAGAAACGCAATTTCATCTTGCCTGCACTACAGTTGTATGTACAGCAATATGACAATAAAGTTTGATTTGATTTGATTTGATTTGATATTACAACATTCTGGTGCAATGTCTGCAACAGCTCATTTACCACATGCTAAGAACACATTAGTCATCTCATATAAACAACTAAAATATCATAATTACAATGGCTTCTTTCTCCTGCTGTAAAAAATGTAAAAGCTCTAAAAAAAACCCTGCTGAGTTGTAATTTGCAGCCATGTCAGATGAAATTGTGAGCCATGTGAAGTGGGCAGATACGTTTCCCGAGTAATCTTCATTTCTAGATGACAATTAAGCATCAATCAAATGGGCAGTTTGCATTTTTATGGTCATTATTAAACTGTAGTAACATTTCAGGTTATGTTACATTAGGTGATCTGAAAGGGAATTATACCAGTGACATGCAGTGAGTTTCATTTCCGGTGAGGCTGTGATGCTTTCAATGTCAGATTTACAAATTGGATTTTATAAATAATTTTAACAAAACAAGTGTAAGGCATTTTATTGAATTACCTCTTTATGGAATACACAGAAGAGGCAGTAATAAAAGTCCATGCTTTCATTTTAGAACTCTCCTGACTATGGACAATGTGCAAAGACCCTCGGTTACACAAGTGTAATGTATCAAGTTAGTTCACAAACAACTTTTTTGGCCACAAAAATCATTGTACTTTGTTTTTTTGCCAAGGAATAATTAAATTATAGTGGTTCAGAGCTGCATCTCTGTATGTTGCAGCTCCACAATTTACACTCATTATTACTAATATTTACAACTACTATGCATGCATGGTCTTACTGTTACAAGCCTCACCTCATGTCCCAGGCTGGGAATTGAACTCATGCCATCAGGGTCCCAACCACTTCCTGCTCTACCACTGTGCCAAAGAAGAATTCCTCCCTAGCACCTTGTCTAGGAGTGGAGGTATACCCTAATGGCTCATGACCTGCACCACTGACTAATTTTCCATGGAGGGGGTCATCACACCTCCCCCCTTAAGGAAGTGGTACAGGGGTCCTATCCCAGATGAACCCCCACATGTTATGAGCCTCACCTCAATTCCCAGCCTGGGTGATGAGGATTTCTGTTATGGCCCCAACTGGGCCAAGGCCAGAATTGTCTATCTCAGCCTGGGATCACAAATCTCGTTTCGACCTTTAACGTCAAGGTGAACTGGCCTCGTCATTGGCACCTTTAGGTAAGATAGGCCACACCTTGTCATTTCCACCCCTAGGCAAGGTAGACCACACCTCACAAGTCACTTTCACCCTTGGACAAGGTAGAACACACCTCATCACCCGGGCTGGTAATTGAACTCATGTCATCAGGGTCTCAACCACCTTCTGCTCTACCACTGAGCCAAAGAGGAGTTCCTCCCTAGTAAGTTGGCTAGAAGTGGAGGTTTACCCTAATGGTTCATGACCTGCACCACTGACTAATTTCCCATGGAGGGGGCCATCACACTTACCTTTACTTGTAAATGAAGTAAATTTGCCTGCCCTTCTGGACAAAAATCACTGTGACTTTGTTAAAAAAAAACAAAAAACCTTATCTTCCTTTATTTAAAAAAACATGTACTTACAGTGCTCCAGCACGCCCCCTCTCATTGGGGCAACGATATTACGAAGCCTCTGAATGTGATTTTCAGTCTCACCTGCCTCCCCTGACCGCACATCACTGAATTATACCACTAGACAGCTTTGTCCATCTGCCTACATGGTGCAGGAAATCATGAACATGTTTTTTTCAGACTTTAGATGACTTTCCTCAATGACTGAAAGGAACTAAAACAAATGCTGATATCCCAGTACCACAAGCATTTATCTACACAAGAAGAAATAAATAAAGAGAGACTAATAAAAGAACAAGCAAAAAAAAAACAGACGGAGAAAACTGTTTCTGTTGAATGTTATTCTATAGAAAAGGATTGTATGGGTAGATTATGTTGAATTTTATTTTTGCACGTCACCAAAGATTAAGCCTTCTGTTAAATCAAGCTAAATGTTCACATCTGCATATTGAGCAACATTTAACACGTGTGTAGCAATCTGGTGCTGTAATCAAAGTCTGTCAGACGTTATAGTTTTACAGGTCAAAAAGTTGGCAAAGAAAACTGTGTTGGAAGCAGATGCTTACACTCATGCCGTGGTCTGAGGTTCAGAAATAGAACCATCTGGACACACACAAAAACGAATATTTTCATGAGTGAAAATTCTGTTGGCTGTCATGCATTAGGTTGGCAGCACATTAGAGATTTGTCAGACATTTTCATTGTATTGTATTGTTTCTACTAATGCCATGCTACTGCTAAAGAATTTAGTTAACTCTCACCTTAGATATTGTTTTGCAGGTGTACATACAGCATTGTGCAGGTGCCTTAGTCACTTAGTGCATAAGTCACCACAATATCATATGCTTAAAGAAAATAGTCCACAATGTTTTCAGCATAGCATGGCTTCTATCCCAGTTACAACTGTTCCTCCGGCTTTTACACCAAAAATGGCTTAGCTTGTTTTGGGTTAGAATATTCTCTTTTTAACATTAATCCCACAAATTAAAGAAAATATTATTACATAGTGTGTTGTAACTCTAAGTCCAAAGAATATAGTTATTAAATAAAGCATTTCTAGGTCTAAGGTCACATGTGTTGTCCTGTTTATCAATTAATTTTAAATAAATGACTCATTTTAAATTAAAGACATCCTAGTTTGACCAAATCACTATAATTAATTGCAGTGATTTAGCACCCTTGTCTTTATATCTCACAGCTATCCTGTCTTGCGTTTTTCCTTTACAATACTCTACTCTCTCTTTGGTAGAGGTTTGCCCACACAGCGATGTTAGCATATTCCAACTGCTTGGAATTCCTTCTTCCTGTCTTGGGAGTACACACTATGCTTTAAAACAAGCAGAGCCCTTTCAAGTTTTATTTGAAAGCATGTAATTGCATTCTTGAAGGAATAACAGGTCCGAGGAATGATTTACATGCTGCATTACGAGCCATAGTTTGAGGGGACACTTGTGACACCAGTGATTTTTGATAGTTTCAAATGCAAGAAGCACATTAGTTCATAAGAGAAAGAAAACAATGTGACAGGAGATGTTTGTGCTGGTGTCTAACTTCATGGTGCTTTGTTGGGACTGCTGTGTTTTCAGTTTCCAGTTGTGTTTTATGAGGCCAGTCCCTTACTGAGTTTAAGAGCTGATATGTTGTGTGATGCACATCACTAATTTTTCCACTTTCAGGGTGGCACTTTTTGGAAAATTGATAAATTGTCATGAATGGCCCCTCCAGGGCAGAAAGACAGACCCAGGTGTTAAACTGCAGTAGTGACATTTAATAACAAAAATTCCAAAACTGTGCAGACATTACAAAAATATAAACAAGGGTAACTTACAGTAACAGGCACTCCAGAGCTGAAATTGCTCTTGAGGAGAAGAGGAGATTACACAGAGGAATAAAGTCCACTCAAAATGTCTGGAGAAGAGGAGGCACATGTGTCAAAAACTCAAAACACATAGAGAAACTAACAAAATAATGCTAACAGACATACAACACTTCAGAAATAAATTAAGAGCCTGGGCTCTGTGAGACACTGTCCCCAGAGTCATGACAGAGCTCCCCCCCCCCCCCCTTTAAGGGTTGGAATCCAGACACCCTCAGGAAACACCAAAAAAGAAATCCCCCTTCCCAGCAAAAAACCACCCCGGGTGGGAGGTGGTGGAAACAAGTTAGAAAGGGAAAAAATATGGCACGTGCTCAGGACCCACAAAGAACTAAGCTTTTCGGGTGGCCGGCCAAAGTCCCAGGCCAGACAGATGGCAAGGTGGTATGAGTCAGGTGGCCTGCCGGAGAATATGGGCCACCCAACCCAGCGGCTCAGTCTATCGGGCAGTTGGCTGGAGTTCTTCAGCCACCAAGACCAAAGGGGTGACCAGGGAGGTGGTGCCCCCACGGGGAGGCCCAATGAGGGGAAGAAGGGCCAGGATGGGGGGGGCACGATGGTGTGTGGTGGCGGGAGAGGACCCACGATGGCGTCTGACAGTGTGTGTGTGTGTGGGGGGGTCACAACGGTGTCAGGCAGAGGAGGGGAGACCTCGACACCCTTGGTGGTCCTGGGCTGAGAAACGGTTGCACATGCGGTGCTCCGGGCTGGAGCATTGCAGCACCCACAGTGGCTCCAGGCTGGAGCATGGCTGCACCCCCAGTGGGCTCGGACTGGGCCCTAGCTGCACCCTCGGTGGACCCAGCCTGGGCCAACATTGCACCCTTGGTGGACCCAGGCTGGGCCAACGCTGCACCCTCGGTGGACCCAGGTTGGGCCAGTGCTGCACCTACGATGGACCCCAGGCTGGGGTGTAACACCCATGGCAGGCCCATACTGGAATGCAGCACCCATGTAGGATTTATGCTGGGGCACAGCACCCACGAGGGTCCCCGACAGGGACCCAGCACCCACGGAGACTCGAACCAAGGAGGAGGGACCCAGATGACGGCCTTGGGCAGAGGACAAGCTGCACCCTTGATGGTCTCGGGCTGGGACAGAGCACCTGTGACGACCCCCACTGCGGGAGAAGCTGGACCCGCGATGACCTCAGGTGGCGAGCCTGGACCCACGGAGACAACTGGCAAGGGTGGATCTTCCCCAGCGACACCAGGAGAAGGCTCAGAAAAGACAGGAAGAGAAACAGGGTCAGGGTCACCGGCAGCAGCGGAGCCCGGCGAGGTGAATTCAGGCCCGACTCTCCTCACCAAGAGCCAGGCAAGATTTCTCCAGAACAGATAAGAGAAAAACCAAGGAGAGCACTTGCCTGAGCTCGAGCTCCATCGTCGTCCAGGACTCCGTTGATTCAGACGACGACGACGTCTTGGGCCCGGTCTCTCGGAGGTCCAGCTCTGTTGTTATCTCCGCAGCAGGCATGATGGTGGTTGCAGTCTTGGTGTCCCCAGGTGGAGTGACCCACACTGGTGACTCATCCGGCGTGGAAGCTGGGGTTCTGCTCACCGCTGGCACTGGAATTGGGTCCTCCAGGGCCACAGGCTCCTCCATCATCTGGCGGCTCAGTTCTGGGGCTGGCGGACACTCAGGAACAACAGGAGGAGACACGGAGAGGGCAGGTGAGGATTTATTAATTGTAGCAGGTGGAGAGAGCTCAAGGAACTGCACAACCTGAGTCTCTCTACCGGGAATCAGGCAAGGCATATCATCATAAATTGACATAGAATGAAATGAAACTTGCCTGTTTTCCCAGTGTGCGATGTTATCTGCTGCAGCAGGTGAAAAGTCATCCCTCTCCGTGGCTATGGTGAGCATGGGCCCCTCTGAGGATTATGGAGGAGCAGCCCCTGTAGTCACAGAGGCAGACATAGCCAAGGAAAAAATGGAGGACCTTTTGACAGCAGGAGGACACGTCGAGGGGATGGAAGTCGCAGCAGCAACGGAGGGAGAGTAGGCTGACGGGACAGCCGGTGACGGAGAAGAAGAGAGAAGAACTGCTGTGGGAATTTTCGGGCTCGGTGTCAGGGAAATGGCTGCCGAAGAGGCGGGAGGATTCCTCCGGCGGTCCGGAGCAGGACGACGGTGCCATCATGGAGCTGACAAAGCGCATGCTGGTGCTGGAGCTGGTGAGCCGGGAGAGGAGGTGGACATCTGCTGAGGAGAGCGCCTCCGCGACGGCTTTGTTTCAGCAGGAGACGACCCCATCGTCAGTCCGGGAAAAGCTTGCTGAAGCGCGGAGACCGTGGATAGCAGTTCCGTGTATTGTGGATATCTCCATAAGCCGGGGTGTGTCTCCACAATGCCCAGCGCTCCATTTACGCTTTTCCAGGCCTTTTTGGGTCCACGGGTGGCGAAACCTTCATCCACAAAGCTTTGGATAAAGTCCGCTGCCCACTCTTCCTCCAAGCACAGAGACCCTGCTGCCAATCTCCCTTTATTTGCGTGAGGCAGGGGAGCCAGGGGCATGATGAGTTCCAGTGCACAGGTGAGTGAAAAAACACAAAAAGGACAAAAAAATTCACTGACTGCAGCAGCTGGGTCTATAACTGGCGGCAGTCTTCTGTCATGAATGGCCCCTCTGGGGCAGAAAGACAGACCCAGGCTCTGAACTGCAGTAGTGACATTTAATAATGAAAATTCCAAAACTGTGCAGACATTACAAAAATACAAACAAGGGTAACTTACAGTAAGAGGCACTCCAGAGCCAGAATTACTCTGGAGGAGAAGAGGAGATTACACGGAGGAATAAAGTCCATTCAAATCCAAACAAGACTGCCGCAAAGAAACAATGAGTTGACACTGCTTAAATAACAGACACATTAATGAGCGGCAGGTGCGGACGGCTGAGCAGGCAGGTGACCTAATTATCCAACTACCAACAGCTGAGATGACAGAGAAACAGACTGTGAGCAGCTAGTGGGAGTGTCTAGAGAAAAAGAGGCACATGTGTCAAAAACTCGAAACATATACAGAAACTAACAAAATAATACTAGCAAACATACAATACTTCAGAAATAAATTAAGACTCTGGGCTCTGTGAGACAGTGTGCCCAGACTCATGACATAAATACGATCTTGGAAACACTGACTTTTCCTTCGTGATAGCTTAAGAAGGTAAAATATGGCAGCAGTAACTTCTTGTTGAAGAACAGATTATTTTAATCATAACTTCATTGAGAGGATATTACAAGGTCGCACATGTTTGCAAAAAAAAAAAATGTAGATATTCAGTTTTTGGAACACAGGTCACAGGATCTCTGAGGCCTCTGTATCAGCATCTTATTCAATCATGTTCTATTCCTGGTCGATTTATATCAAGTCTAATCTGGTTTTCCCTCGAGTTCCTGAACATAACCTTTCTGAGAATCTCTATCACTGAACTATGTCACTGCTGAAGAATTTATTTTTCCACCTCTTAGCTTTGCGCTAGGGACTGAGATGTGAGCAAAGTCAATCTCCCATCTCAGGTTAAATGAGTGTCTCCAAGTGCCAATCCAAATGGTGACAGAAAAAAGCTTTTTAATCTGTTGAGAGCGTTTCCCAGTGTGTCCCAGCATCAGGCATTACTGCACTCAGGCAGCATCTGGATAGTGTCGAAGCCCAAGCGTGGCTTCCTGCACCCTGACAGAGTGAGGAACAGGCTTAAAAAGGCCCCCCTCTACACCCCACTTGACCAGCTCTCCTTGATAACACCTGGCAGGGGCATGTTTGCAGCACTGACAGCAGGAGATGGACACAGCTCCTCATCATTCGACAGGCTGAGCCACAATGGTGCATTCTGATGTGTCATTGGTGATGTCAGTTTATGAAGCCTCTGGTGATACTCTACTTCATGAGTGGTATGAGATGATAACTATGCATGGGTACTCCTTATACTTCTCATGCAGGCCATAATTCCCATGCTAATAAAATTACAGATGCTGTTGTAACCATCTTTGCAAAGACCCCTTTACACAGATGAGACATTGTTTGGCTACCACTGAGAGCTTAAAAATTGACCCGATCTTTCAATGATTTCCTAAAGTTTCCAAAAAACTGCTTCTGTGTAAAGGCAAGGTATTCTCACTGAGTGTGAGAAATTATTGGGAGACTGATGAGATTGTTGGGCGATCGTTGAGAGACCACTTCCCTTTGGTTCAAAGATTGTTTTGGAATGAATAAAAACTTTGAGGACAGTTGAGATCTCTGAGAGATGTTGGTGATCACTAAGAGATCATTGAAAGATTGTTTGGAGAACTGGCCATTTTATTATCACTCAGCAATCTCTTAATTTTGCAGTGTTGTTTTTGACTAATCATGTCTCCAGGTAGAAGTTTTCTTCTCCTTCCCTGTAACTTGTATTTTTGCTGATTTTGCTGAAGGAATAAAGGACAGCATTAGCACCTGAGGAAAACACACAACTTCCACCCTAAACAGTAAGTGTTAAAGGGAACATATGTTTATATAGTAAGTGGTGACATGCCTTCTAGGAAAGCAACCCATCTTTGTTGAAGTGAAGGAAAATACAAGCAGATTGGTGGGGGCAAGGAGTGAGTGAGTTTCAACACAGTTCTCCAACAGAGACTCAGACCAGTTCAACATCTACCCCTCTCCATTTTCTTTCTGTTTACTTCTAGGTTCATGAGTTTACATGCCAGTTCCATTACAGGGATTAGAGTAGTTTGTCCAATCTGTCCTCAGACTCTCAAACATCTCCCTCCCTTAACCCCATCATACCATTTACAGACTTTTAGGTCCCAGGGCTGGGTTAGGGGGATTACAGGACAAGCACGCTGCAGCCCGCGTGCCCAACACAAGGCAACTGTGTGAAAGAATGCATCAAACAGAAAATCCAAGCATTAGTGAAAGCTGAGGTTTGATCAATGGCTGCGGTGCGTGTTTGCACTAGCGAACACTTTACAGTGCCTTGGAGGAGAAGAAAGAGAAAATTAAGGTGTGTTATGACATCAGACTGGGGGTCTAGGTTGCTGGGTCACCTTTGAGCTGCTGCTGATTAAGGGCTGGTGTTCATAGGTGAGCAGCTGTGAGCAGGATTTAGTGACACAGGCACAAAGGTGAAATCACCTCCACACTCCCAGTTAAAGCAGTAGAGCAATGCTGACCTCTTCCCCCAATGACCAGAAGCAAATGAGAGAAGATGAGCAGTCTCTGTGACTGCTCAGTTTACTCCAAGAAGGGTGCTGCAAGAAGAAATTAACTTTTTAGCAGTTTAATCGTGATGTTTTAGGAATCTTTGATCATTTTCATAGAGCCCAACACTAGAATCAGCAGATAATATTCTGAATAGTGTATTAAGTGGGCCACTCACTGCCTGTGATTGTAAGCCACCCACAGCTTGTAATCTCCTTCGGAACTGAGGGGGCTCAGAAAGGCTAAACCTAGTCAACACCTCAGAAAGGGCATCCACAGCTTATCTTTTACTCCCCGCCTTCTTGGCTACTAAAACAGCTCTAAAGCTTCCTTTCTAGAATACTTAGGCATTTATGTAGTGGATCAGGTGAACTTGTGCATTCTAGTTGTGGTTGTAGCTCTATATCAGGGGTGTCCAATCATGTGCCATGGAGGGCCACGACCCTGCAGGTTTTCTCTTTTACCCAGTCTCTTCAGCAGGTGTTTTCTCTTATCAGCAATCAGTGGGAAGAAATTCAGTGGAATCTGCTGTTGAAGACACTGGCTGGAGGTAAAGCCTGCAGAGTCTTGGCCCTCCATGGCACATGATTGGACACCCCTGCTCTATATGGTTGCATAACCTCTTTCATCAGGGCCAAGGACGGTGATTGTCTCCAGCTGGCTGACTACCCACACCTGCGAGTAATCACAGGTCCCCGGTATAAAGGTTCCAGTCTAGGAACAGCTCTCCATGGGATTTTTATGTGGTAAACCCTGTCCTTGTGAGTGCTGCTAAACTCAGAATGCTTGATTTAAGTCCTATTACCCCTGCTCACCCTTGGCTCTATTCCTTGATCGAGGAAAACCTTGTCAGTTTGCCAGCCTGCAGATCCACCCTTCTTGGTTTGTGCACGCTTGCTCAACAACAGCCTCTCACCTCTCCACTCTGAATCACCTACCTGGACATCACATCTCCCTCTGGAAGGAAGGAATGGATCCACGTAAACACAGAACAATCACTGCAATATCCATAACCGCGTCCTTGTTCCAGGAACTGCTCCTCTTTGTGCCTCACCTGGAGAATAAAACCACACCTGAATCTGGACTCTTAATTGGACTCGATACATACCCTTGCCCCTGAGATACTGGACTCCTACCTCTGATCCTCTTTTGGCGCACACTCAACCAAAGTAAGCACGCTCACCTTCAAACAATTCCAGTATACTCACCTCCATTTGAACTGCATCCACTTACCAACTCCTTCTCCTCTCCCTGCAGGCTAACAATCCTGCGGTGTGGGGCCAACAGAATAAGTAGTCTAGTCTCAAATATGACACTTGTACACCACTTATGGTTTCCTCAATGCAGTGTTCAAATAGGTATCAGTTAAATGGATGGTTATGTTTCTTCATGCCCAATTCTCCAATTTAAACCTTTCATTCAGGGGGAAAAAAAAAGAATTTCATATTGAACACAAGGCAGGGATGATAGTATAGGCTTTATGGTGTGGTACTTGGGATGCATGAGCTTTTGCACTGAGAGTGTTTTCCTCATTTAACCTAAAGGATGAGAAGCATTTTGTGGAATTTAAGGGCTCTATCATAAAATCTTTGATTATGATTCTTAAATTAATTTTGAAAAAATAAAATAGAAGACAATCACAAATTTGGGATATGTAACGAACGGGCACGTATCTAAGAATTTCACAAAGTCACTTAAACATTTAGGGAATTTGTGAAACCCTTGTTTCAATTGTGGAACTTAATGAATTCACTAAAAAACAAAATGAGGTGCCTGTGTTATGCGAAATGATTGAAATGACTTACAGTTTTGGTTAGGTGTCACATTATGCAAATTCCACAACTCTCACAATCCCCATAGTGAATTCTTTTGATGAAACAGTAAGTTGGCTAATTCTTTTTGGTAAACTGAGTCTTTTGTGTGACCTAAAGGAAGGTGTGAAATCAAGGAATAATTTTTAAATGTTTTTAAAATCTATGTATTTTATAGGAAGTTATAAAGGATGACCTATTAGATTATGGAGCTGTTTTAACTGTGGCAAGGGCATATCGAAGCTATTTAAAGCAAATTACCATAAGCTATTGAAAGAAGGTGTGGCAGCAATGTGAACAATTTCCACACACCAAATATTAAATCAAAAGATAAAATTAACATTTTCAAATGTATACTAAAGGAAATCTATATGTGGCTCACTTTATCTTTTGTCACAACTTTGCTTAATAATTTCTAATATTAACACTGCTTTTTAAAAACTATATTTGTCTCATATCTGGGCATAATCTTAGGATCATACCCATGCTTTATGTTAATTTTTGTTCTCTGTGGTTTTCCCTGATTAAGTTTATTATGATTATTGTCTGCATTACTTGCCTTCTGTGTTCCCCTGGGTCCTCTGTTTTTGTCTTCTGTGTTTCCCCGGTCTGTGGTGTCATTTCATGTCATCTCCTTCAGCTATGATGTTTTCTCTGTGTTTCCTGACCTCAGCCTTAGTTATGCCTCAGTGAAATGGACGCATACAGTAATGACTTAGTGCGTCTGTTTGTGTGTGTGTGTGTGTGTGTGTGTGTGTGTGTGTGTGTGTGTGTGTGTGTGTGTGTGTGTGTGTGTGTATCTGTCTGTCTGTCTGCCTCTCTGTTCAGCTCGCCTGGTCAAAATTAAGTGCAACTAAAGGCTTGTACCATTGTATGACCATATTTTTTGACCTTTAATTTACCAGAATCTCAAGATAAGGTTTTGTTTTCAAAATAAACACAAATTTAGCTCACCTTTACTCTCAATGAAGCCGGGAAAATGGTATTATAATAACAATGCCCAGCCACTAGAGGCAGCAATGCAACTTTTTTACAGCACATGGGTGACTTCCTGTCACAGTCGATCTCTGGCGGAGAGATAAATAGTGGTTAAAAAATAGAGGTTACTGAAAACAAAACACGTATCCAGCAACTACACCAGAGAGACAATACACCAGAGAGACAATACCTTGTCCTTTCTCTTTGCAGAGAAAGGACAAGGTATTTTCTTCCTGGAGTTTTCAGTTCGCTAAATACTACACGTCCCAACATTCCTCGCCTCAAAAACATTTGTGGGGTTGGTTAAGTGACCGTGCTGATGCCTGTCCAAATTTAAGCAAATGTAAATAAAGTCTTTGTCACTGGAGTGGTGACTTAGTTGGTAGAGCATCCGCCACACAACCGGGAGGTCGTGGGTCAAATCCCAGCCGGGTCATCCCAAAGACCATACAAAAAAATGGTACTTTCCGCCTTCTAGCTTGGTGCTCAGCATAATGGAATGGGGAAAGGAAAGATAACGCACAGAGCTACCAGAGGACCGAGCCCCTCACTGTAGCTTTCACTACTCTCAGTAGCTGTATGGCCTAGGGTCAGTGAAACGGAGATAGGCGCCACCCCATACACCACATGGTGTAGAAGGGATTAACTTAAATAAAGTCTCTGACAACACTCGGTCAGATTCATTCTCAGTAAGAGTTGGACTCCATCAGGGCTGCCCTTTGTCACCAATCCTGTTCATAATTTTTATGGACAGGATTTCAAGATGCAGCCAGGGAATGGAGGGTGTCATACTTGATGACCACAGGATCTCATCTCTGCTGTTTGCAGATGATGTTGTCCTGTTGGCTTCATCCAGCAATGACCTACACGTCTTACTGGGACGGTTTGCCGCTGAGTGTAAAGTGGCTGGGATGAGAATCAGCACCTCCAAGTCTGAGTCCATGGTCCTCAACCAGAAAAAGGTGGATTGTCCTTTCCGGGTTGGGGACAAGCTCCTGCCCCAAATGGAGGAGTTTAAGTATCTTGGGGTCTTATTCATGAGTGAGGGAAGACTGGAGTGAGAGACTGACAGATGGATTGGAGCAGCATCTGCACTGATGCGGAAGTTGTACCAGTTTGTTGTGGTGAAGAGGGAGCTAAGTTCCAAGGCAAAGCTGTTGATTTACTGACCAATCTACGTTCCTACCCTCACCTATGGTCATGAACTTTGGGTAATGACAGAAAGAATGAGATTGCGGATACAAGTGGCTGAAATAAGCTTCCTTCGTAGAATTGCTGGACTCATCCTTAGAAGGGTGAGGAGCTCAGTCATCCAGGAGAAGCTCAGAGTACAACCGCTGCTCCTCCACATTGAAAGGAGCCAGTTGAGGTGGTATGGGCATTTGATCAACATGCCTCCTGGACACCTCCCACTTGAGGTGTTTCGGGCACATCCCGCTGGGAGGAGACCCCAGGATAGACCCAGGACTCACTGGAGAGACTATGTCTCCCAGCTGGTCTGGGAACGCCTTGGTATCCTCTCTGAAGAGCTGGAGCAGGTGGCTGGGGAGAGGGAAGTCTGGGCTTCTCTGCTTGAACTGCTGCCTCCGAGACCCAGACCTCTGGAAGAGCGGTAGAAGATGGATGGATAGATGGATGGGAGTCTCTGACAAACGTTTGTGTTGTAATTATTTATATTTATTTCTCATACAGTTACTTGGGGAGTAACAACTGTATGACTGTATTCAACAAATGTATGACAGCTGTATTCAACCACTGGACTAAAGTGGTCAACCGATGGGAAAGTGGTATTTGCCAGTGGAGAATTGGCATTTGTCATTCTGCAGAGACCGCCCTACCACTGGCCACTTTTCGATCTCGCTGTCTCTCCACAGTAGATCACTGCAACAGTCGCCTGTGCGGAGTAAGTTTTGGGCTTAAATTATGCAGCGATTTCAATATTAAAACACTGATGATTTCTACAACTGCAATATTTGATTCTTAAAGCTTAAGTTACGTCACATTTTTTTTCCAATGTCTGATTTTTTTTTTCTCGTGTGGAGACTGCTTGATTCCGTTACTGTAATTTAACCTGTTTTCTAAATAGTTTTCTCTAAAGTTCAGCTGATTTTTTAAAGTCTTAATACTAATGTCAGTCATATAAAAACACCATGGTGTGACATGCTTCATTCACTCACTTTGAAATGATTCACTCACTAAACCAAGCAATTGATTAAGCTGAGGAGAAACATGACATCTGTATTTTATATGTATGCATGTACTGTATGTATGTGTGTGTGTGTGTGTGTGTGTGTGTGTGTGTGTGTATGTGTGTGTGTGTGTATATATATATATATATACACTACCGTTCAAAAGTTTGGGGTCACTTAGAAATTTCCTTATTTTTGAAAGAAAAGCACTGTTTTTTTCAATGAAGATAACTTTAAACTAATCAGCAATACACTCTAATATCTAATATACATTGCTGATGTGGTAAATGACTATTCTAGCTGCAAATGTCTGGTTTTTGGTGCAATATCTACATAGGTGTATAGAGGCCCATTTCCAGCAACTATCACTCCAGTCTTCTAATGGTACAATGTGTTTGCTCATTGCATCAGAAGGCTAATGGATGATTAGAAAACCCTTGTGCAATCATGTTAGCCAGCTGAAAACAGTTTAGCTGGTTAGAGAAGCTATAAAACTGACCTTCCTTTGAGCAGGTTGAGTATCTGGAAAAAAATATTATTTCAAATTCAAATCATTATTTCTAACCTTGTCAATGTCTTGACTATATTTTCAATTCATTTTACAATTCATGGTGGTAAATAAATGTGACTTTTCATGGAAAACACAAAATAATTGTCTGGGTGACCCCAAACTTTTGAACGGTAGTGTATATATATCTATCTATATATCTATAGCTATCTATCTATCTATCTATCTATCTATCTATCTATCTATCTATCTATCTATCTATCTATATATATCTATATCTATATCTATCTATCTATCTATATATATATATATATCTATATATATATATATACTGTATATATATATATATAGATATATGTATATATCACATTTTTATGTTGTTTTTCTTTCCTCTTTGTCTCTCTGAGGTCCACAGTGGTGAACCTGATGGTCAGCAGTCAAGCTGTAAAGCTAACAGGCTGGAAGCTAAATAAGAATATTACATGTTTCCTGTTTATACCAGAAACTGTGACTGTATTTCAATAAATTAATGTTAGGAAAAACTTTGTTTTTGCAAGATTATTTAAGAAACTCTCGATATTCATTACATAAATGTGAAACATTCCAAACTGTTCTGATTTAATATTCCTAATTATACTTTTACTTTTGGAAATTTTGATATGTTTACCTGATATTGCATGCTACCGTGTAACTATACATGGATTCAGTTAATAAAATGTTTTAATCCAGCATTTTTCTTTGTGCTCCTAATTTTATTCTTGTGCTTCTGTATTTTTATGCCTTGGTGCAAAGGCAGTGTAGGCATACGGTAATCACTCCATGTGTCTGTCTGTTAGCAGCTTTTGAGCTCACCCGCTCAAAATCAGCTGCAACTAAAGGCTTGTATTATTGTATGGCCATATTTTCTTGACTTTTAATTTCCCACAATTTCCAGATAAGGCTTTGTTTTCAAAATAGACACAAATTTGACTCACCTTTACCATCATTGCAGCTGCGAAAAAAGGTATTGTAGTAACTACGCCAGCTCACTAGAAGTGGCAGTGTGACTTTTTTACAGCCCCCCATGCTACCATGCCACAGGCATGGAGGCATCAACACCTTGGTGCTTTCATTTGATCGTCACGTTTATTCTTCATTATGTCTCTAATTATGCTCTGTTTTTGGTTCCTGCCCTGCGTGTATGTTATTGTTATTATCATTATCTAGCTCCCCGTGTCCATTGTCTACACAGCCCCGCCCGTCCAGTTTTCCTTACCTGTAGCTGCACCCCAGTTGTCTCTGATTGTCCTTGATTGTTCCCACCTGTTCTGTGTTCTGTGATTACCCGTGGTGTGTATATATATATATCCATGTCAGTGTCAGTCTGGTGTGGCGTCATTAGCATTGTAACATTGTCTCGTTGTTCCCTTGCTGGTAACCTGTGTCTCAGTAAGTTTATTTTGCTAGTTATGCCCTCAGTTATTTTCAGTCCACGGCCTGTTTGTGTGTTTTCTTTAAGTTCACTTTATGTTTTTGAAAAATAAATCCGTCGAGAACAAATTTCTGCCTGCTATTGGAGTCCATTTATTCCTGCCTGCCGGAGGGGCTACAGTATATGACAATTTGGTTCAATTTAATTTATGTCATAATTTTTCTAATTAAGCAATATTACACAAGAGGGAGTATGGTATCAATGATCGCATCGGGCATTAGACGTATAACACCCGCAGTTACTATATTCATTGATACCGTACGACCTCGAGTGTAATAATGCTTTTATACAACAGTTCTGCAAGGACAATTTATTAAATGACAGCAATACTAGACAAAATGTTATGATTTGTTTATTTAAACGGTTATTTTGTGCAGCTGAGAAAAAAAAAATTGTCCCTTCTAAATGTAGCCAGTAACTCTTACCAAACATCTCAATAAGCGTGAAGACATCTGTTGTCATTTCACACACATTAACAAATTAAATATTGTCAAGTGCAAAAGTAAATGTTTATAGAACATACTGGTCACCTGTTGAGTCGGTACCACAGAATATGTGGTGGGCCAAATGCGTTTTTCGTGTCATTGATCGATCCACATCGAGGGAATAGGCCATTTTTCAAAGGTGCAATCCATTACTTTTTGACCTCCTGGCAAGTAAGTGTCACACTCACTGTTGCCTCATGATAACATTGCACGTGTTGCCATGTAGAAACATAAATGGCGCTGGAAACTAGCATTCACAGGT
The DNA here is from genome assembly GCA_020510985.1 of Pholidichthys leucotaenia. Taxonomy (NCBI): domain Eukaryota; kingdom Metazoa; phylum Chordata; class Actinopteri; order Cichliformes; family Pholidichthyidae; genus Pholidichthys; species Pholidichthys leucotaenia. The sequence continues at coordinate 116,622,481 of CM035842.1, read as the reverse complement.
CGCAGCAGACCGCATGGAAATCACTGTCTCTTGATTATGAGCCAGTGAAATCATGTCAAGTGACGAATCTTTTGTGGTATAGTACCCAGTGATTTTAATCGAGTCTTCTTTGATGTTTATCTCCATTTGACAATTTTTTTTCAAATTACTGTCATATAATTATTAATAACACAGGGTTATAAAAACATTTTTTTTGTAAATTGTCTGTGTTTTTTTCAGCTGATTTAAGACAATTTTGCACCGCTGAATCCGAAAATGACATCCGTTTCTCTCGATCAGGTGCTAAGTAAAAACCTGTAGTTAGTACTTACTTAGTACTGTGCATGTACTTACTTTTATATAAAGGTAAGTACATATAAATTGAATGTTACATCATCATTGTTCAAAATTCAGAGAATTTCAGGACATAAAAAAGAATTTTGCTTCACATAATGTGAAAATACCCGTACATGTAAACAAAAATGTATAAAACAACATGTGGCCATAATTCAAAAAGTTGACCCGATGGAGCAAAACCAATGTGATTTTTGGATTCAGCACATCAAAATTGTCCTAAATCAGCTAAAAAAAACTTAGACATTAAATTTGGTGTTGACCAGTGTAATTTATAGTAATGCTAAAGTTTCACAGATGTGATTGAACCTGATAATTACATAATTTTGATAATGTAATCATGGCAAAAGTGTAGCTGACTTTAAGGACTTTGCTGTTGGTAGAGTGTTTTTTGCAGATATGCTGTAACACACTCGTGCTTTTTTTCTGTTGAGCGTTTTAGCTAAGAATGCTGTTCTAAAACGAGCTGTTGCTATGGCTAATCCATTGCGTTGGTCATCCCCAGTTGCTGTATGTGGGCAATCAGGGACCGTTACCCTGATCCCGACGGACAATACACTGGGTTTGTTCCAGGTTGCTATCTCACACTCCTGGTCTGTGGCAGGTCCACATATACATCCATGGTTCAATGTGCATCATCAGGGCATCAAAAGCCAGGAGGTGGCAAGGAATTTTTGGGTTCTGTCGAATTTTCTGTTCATTTAAATTTTATTTGTTTTATATTATTTTTATTTTGTTGTTTAATATTATTGTTATATATTATTTAAAAAAAAATTGTAAAATGGATGCCTCGAATTGTTTGTGCCTTTTCTAATTTATATGTGAAGGGTGTTGTTGATTCATTGCTAGATTTACCAAGTGATGGCTTACCTATCCTCAATGCACATCTGAAATACTGTCAATCTTTCTATAACCTTGTAAAATTACCGAGAACTTCAGTTGTACATACCTGATCAGACATATACATTGTATTCTCTTCAATAAGCTCACTTTTTGAAATTATTTGTACTGCAGTAATAGTCCAGTTGTTCTCATATGGATATTCGGTGTAAAAATTTCAGTGCATTTCAGAAAATAAGCACATCACTAATCCAATCTGACACAAAATCACAAGTCATAGTCCTCATAATATCTATAAAGAAGTATTCTTTAAATATTTGAATTTACGTGTATTGGATTACTGTATAATCTTAAAGTTTTGTTAGTATGTTATAAAAGTTAAATTCTCAGCAATATTACATTTTCTGACAGTGTACTAATATAATGTTATAAAGCAAATCAACATCAACTAAAGTTGTCTATAATAAAAGGGCTTTTTTTAATACAACTTTATTATATACCACCAATTCACAACAACAGTCAGCTCATAGAACTTTGAAGTGTTGTATAGAGACCCCACAATTACAGAAAGACCTCAACAAACAGGTGATCCCCTGTGAGAATCACTTAGCTACAGTGCAGAGTAAAAAGTCCATTTGAACAATAGGAAGCCTCCAGCAGAAGTGGTTTTGGCATCTCATCAGGATGCCTCCTGTTCGCCTCCAACTTCAGGTGTTTGGAACATGTACCCCGAGGATGAGACCACGGGGCAGACTATGACTCCCAGCGGGCATGGAACACCTTGGTGTCCCCTCTGAAGAGCTGTAGAAGGTGGCTGGAGAGAGGGAAGTCTAGGCTGCTCTACTTGGATTGCTGCATCCACGACCCAGATCCCCAGAAAAGCTGTTGAGGACAGCTGGACGGACAGATGGATGGGCAAAAGAAAATTTTGACAATATTCCCCAAAGTAGAAATAGTCTGTCTCCCAAACATCAGAATTTGAAAACAAAGTCAGATGTAGACATCATTCCCCTGTGTGACTGTTGAGTGAACTGGATCTGCATGGTCCATGGAGCTGATCTGGGAGAACAATATAGAAAAATAATAAGAAATTGGACACAAACTTCAACTCTTTCATTGTCTCTTTAGTTTGTGTTGCTCTAGCTTCTTACAGTAAGATACAAAATACCAATGTCCAAATTTAAAAAAAATAAAAACAAAAACAGTCTAAAGAAAAAAAAACTGCATGAAAATATGACATAATCTGAACTTGTAGACATTTTTTTAAATATTCAAAATATGCTATAATGAGTGTGCTTGCTTTAGTTAGTTAATTCCCTTCACACCATGTTGGTGTATGGGGTGGTGCCCATCTCCGTTTCTCTGACCCTAGGCCACACAGCTACTGTAAGTAGTGAAAGCTACAGCGGGGGGTCAGTCCTCTGGTAGCTCTGTGCGTAACTTTACTTTCCCCGTTCCATTATGCGGAGCACCACGCTAGAAGGCAGAAAGTACCATTTTTATATGGTCTTTGGTATGACCCGGCCGAGATTTGAACCCCTGCCTCCCGGATGTGGGGCGGACGCTCTACCAACTGAGCCACCACTCCGGTCGTGTGCTTGCTTTACTAATGCAAAATATACTGTTGGTGACAAAAAGAGTGGGTAGAGAAATGGAATTGGATTTTACCTATGTACTGTGTTCACTGTTGCTGCAGCATTGGACCTGATTCAAGAACAGGAAAAAGATTTTTAGTTCCACATCCTTGGAATACCAAGTATACCGCCACCTTGTATTTTCGTTAACAATGAAAAATTTAAGACATTTTAGCGTCCCCATTTGTAAGATGCTCTTTATCAGAAAGTTAAGAAATGAAATAATTTCTACTATCTGCCTAGGCCTCTCCTAGCTAAGGTCCTCAGAAGCTCTTCCATTGGTGGCGGTGGTTCTGCAGGATCAAGGCCAACTGTACGTGGGTCCTCTGGATGCAGTTGTCTATGTTGTGGCAGACCTGCATCTGCAGAAAGGTAGGTAGGTAGATAGATAGATAGATAGATAGATAGATAGATAGATGTACTTTTTTGATCCAATACTTGGAAATTACAGTGTAACAGCAGCATGACAGTAGACGACCTATATCAACAGAAATACACACAGCATAATAGAAAAAGGAATTACCCAGGCAAGTAAAAATGCTTAGATAACTTTATATACAACATAGGCTACTACTAGGTTAAATAGACGATGATCCTTATGAATCTATGGATAGTACTGACTGTACAAACAAGGATTATAAGGTGCAGGGTGAAATGTGAGGAAACAATCAGACTGTAAGGTGCAGCATGGCAGCATTGTTATGACCAAGATTCAACAATAGAGTGAGTTATTGTACAGTGAAATGGCATGTGGCGGGAAAGATTTCCTGTACCTGACTGTTCGGCAGCAAAGCTGTAGCAGTCAGAAAAAATAATAAAACTTGGTCCAGTCAATACTCAAGTCTTATTACCCAGCCTTGATAAAAAAAAAAAAGAACACACTAGAGACAGAATACACTAAATAAAGACACGAAGTTTGGAAAAACATTAACAGAATCTATTGTTACTGGCTGCCATTCCTCTGGCGCCAGAAATAAAATTAAAAAAAAAATACATAGATTATCCGGTTTATTCTTTAGAAAAAAAAAAAAAACATAATGCCACAAGAATTTTTTATCACAACATCTCCATCAAATTTAATATTGATTCATAACTGACTATTACACCAGCATCATTTGTGCATTTAAATCTGATCAGAATGTCAAAATAAACTACTTTGTCTCACTCTTTGTCTGCTACCCAATTTATTGCCTTGGTATGGCCCTATCTTTATTGGTAATGTCTCATGTCAAATCAGACACACGTTTTCATTAGTTACTGTGAATGTCAGCAGGGGGATCTGTGGAGTGCTGCATATGTAAATACAACTCAATATTCAGATAGGAGCGTTCTCTGGACTTTGTGACTCTTGCTACAAAGGAAAGCAAAATAATTTAAAAGACAAAAATATAAGCTACTGAATGGCCACACTTCAATGTGCCAGTCCACATAGGCTTTCATACACAATGCTACATACTGTATACTAACAAAAGAAATATTGAGAAAGCCTGAAAAATGAGACAAAAATAACATTAAGAAAATGATAATATGTAAGCAGCTTTAATCTGATTAACTCCAGCTGACCTGGCCATGTGTATTAATGACTGTAAACATTAATAATCAATTTAAGACAAACAAGACAAAGAGACAGTGATCCAGACAGGTCCAGGAGATCAAATCAAATCAACCTTTACTGTCATATTGCTGTACATACAACTGTAGTGCAGGCAAGATGAAATTGCGTTTCTCTCGGCATCCATATAAGTAAAAGAACAGGATTTAAGACAAACTCACACATATCTTCACCCCCCCACCCCACCACATCCATTCACACATCCCTGAGACATACTTGAAAAACTAACCAGAACTATAATATACAAATAATATACATAATGTCCGTAGGTGCAGTAGTATGTATGAGAGATTCCTTATCAACTGTTCAGCATCCTAACAGCTTGTGGAAGGAAGCTGTTGAGTCTGGTGGTTCTGCCTCTGATGTTCCGGAACCGTTTGCCAGATGGCAGGAATTCAAAGTGTTTATGCAGAGGGTGAGAACGGTCCTTGACAATGTTCAGTGTCCTGCTCCTGCAACGGTTCTGAAAAAGTTCTTGGACAGAGGGGAGGGAGACTCCAATTACCCTCTCAGCTCCCTTAACTATCCTCTGCAGGGCTTTTTTGTCTGACATACTGCAGCTGGAGTACCATGTAGCAATGCAGTACGCAAGAACACTCTCCGCCACACCTCTGTAGAAGGTCCTGAGGATGCAGATGGGTAGAGAGGCCTGTTTGAGTTTCCTCAAGAAGTGCAGTCTCTGCTGGGCCCGCTTCCTAATCTCCAAGGAATTCTTGCTCCAGGTCAGGTCCTACGAGATCTGCACTCCGAGGAACTTGATGTTCTCCACTCTCTCCACTGAACGGCCGCCGATGCTGAGGGGGATGTGTTCAGGCTGTGACCACCGGAAGTCGATAATCATCTCCTCCGTTTTGTCCACGTTGAGCACCAGATTGTTCTCCCTGCACCAGCCCTCCAGGTCTCTCACTTCTTCCCTGTACATTGATTCCTCATCCCTCTGAATAAGTCCCACCACTGTGGTGTTGTCTGCAAACTTAATAATCTGGTTCCCCTCGTGTCTGGATACACAGTCATGTGTTAGAAGTGTAAACAACAGTGGACTGAGTACGCAGCCTTCATTCCTGTCAGGAATGTCTTAGCACCTGGAATTACCTGTTGACCAGAAGAGAAAATGTTTACAGTGTAGAGGATGCGCTCAAGGATGAGGCTGAGTTTATTTCTCAGGTTCAGCTTTATTAACAGAACACATACTCTAACAATCTCCAAGCAAGAAAAGAGACAGATCAATATCACATCACTCTTTTATATCCCGGAACATTGAAACTCAAGTCACATGGTGTCTAAGCAAACATACAGTCACATGGTACTTAATCCCAGTCACAATGTAACCCTTTTGATCTTCCACCATTGTCCCTTAGCCTTCGATGGTCTGGAAATCCCTCCAGGGTGTCTCTCTGAGACAAAGGCCAAATCTCACACCTTCTCGATATCTCCTGCAGACTCAGTCCTTTTGTCCCTCGAGACGTGCAGCACACAATAAACATACAGCAATACATTTGTGGAAAATATGTACCCAACATATGTGCCACATGACCCCCCCCCCCAAACGTCTAATATGGGACAAACATAATCAGAGATGCATGACATAAAAACATTACTACATATCAAATATCAATCCACCAGTTGCCTAGGTCTAAACCTCCTGCCGTATCTGCTGTAAGCCGGCCTTGCTGCTTCTGCAGTGTCTTCCTGCACCTGTGGATTAGAACTGTTAGCCAATCTCTGTGGGTGTTCTGGAGAATGCCTTCTCGGAGGTCTGCCGCGGCGGGGGGCCCTCGCCAACTGCACTTGTTCATCCGCCAACACAAAAGCGGGTTTGAGTCTGTTTATACAAATCAACTCCTTTCTGTCTCCCAAATCTAGCAAAAAATGCTTCTCTCCTGTTTCCAGCACTCTGAAAGGTCCATCATACGGCGGCAGCAAGTTTGGACGATGAGCATCATGTCTAACAAAAACAAACTCCGCATTTTTTAAAGCCTTCAGCACAAAAACACGTGGGAAACTGTGATGAACCGGGCCAGGAAGCGTGTTTGATCCTGTGCTGCTCTGCAACAGCTGAGCGGGGGGGGGGGGGCAATTTGGCGCAGGATTGTTGGGGAGAAATTCCCCGGGCAAACGGAGAGGTTGTGCAAAAACTAACTCAGCTGGGGAGGCCTGCAAATCCTCCTTAGGTGCAGAACGCAAACCCAATAAAACCCATGGAAGTTTGTCCACCCAATTTGTATCCGTAAGCGACGCTCTGAGGGCTGCTTTCAATGACCTATGAAAACGTTCGCATAAACTGTTAGCCTGGGGGTTATACGCGGCAGTGCGGTGGATCTTCACCCCTAGGCTGCGGGCCATCGATGACCAGAGTTCAGAAACAAATTGAGGACCTCTGTCGGACGTTATGTCCGACCGAACTCCAAAACGCGCAACCCAAGCTGTTAAAAACGCGCGCGCAACTTCCTCCGCTGTGATTGATGTCAGAGGGACTGCTTCCGGCCAACGCGTGGTGCGGTCCACCATCGTCAAAAGGTGTGTGTACCCCTGTGACGACGGAAGGGGGCCCACCAAGTCGACATGCACATGATCAAAGCGCTTAGCCGGAATGTGAAAAGGCTCCAAAGGAGCCCTAGTGTGCTTGTGTATTTTGGCTCTCTGACACGCTACGCAGGCTGCCGCCCATTCCTTGACCTGTTTGCGCAACCTCCGCCAAACAAATTTCTCCCCCACCATCTTGATCGATGCGTGCACCCCCGGGTGTGCCAGAGAATGGACCGAGTCAAAAACGCGGTGGCGCCACGCAGCTGATACCACGGGATGCGGCCGTCCCGTGGAGACATCGCAGATTAGGGGGGGCATACCAACTTGCTGCACCCTGTGCTCCAGCCTTAACCCTGTTGGTCCAGACTGGAGCACGCACACATCCGCATCACTAACCTGCTCCGCGGCCATGGCTGCATAATCTAAACCTACGCGGACTGGGGCTGCGTGCGCTTCCGTGTCGCTACCTTGGCCCGCGGCCATGGCTGCAGAGTCTGCCCCCACGGGGCCTGGCGCTGCCACAGCACGCAAGAGGCAGTCTGCCACTACATTATGTTTACCTGCGACATGCTGGATATCGGTGGTGAACTCCGATATCGCGGCCAGCTGTCTTTGCTGCCGGCCCGACCAAGGTTCTGAAATCTTGGCCATCGCAAACGTTAGCGGTTTGTGGTCCACGAACGCGGTGAAACGGCGCCCTTCCAGCCAGAACTGGAAGTGGCGGATGGCCAAGCATAGGGCCAACAGCTCCCTGTCGAACGCGCTGTATTTTTGCTCGCTATCGCGCAAGATTTTGCTGAAAAACGCGAGCGGCTGCCAGGTCCCCGCTACAAACTGTTCAACGACCACCCCCACCGCTAAATCGGAAGCGTCAGTGGTGAGTGCCATGCGGGCCGTTGGGACTGGGTGTGCCAATAAAACCACGTTTGCCAGGGCTGATTTGACTTGGGAGAATGCGCGCTCCCGCTCAGGAGACCATTCGATTTTATTTGTGGGTTTTTGTTTCTTTAGTGCAGCGTACAATGGTTGCATGAGCTGTGCTGTGCTTGGGAGGAAATGGTTATAAAAATTAACCATTCCCAAAAACTCCTGTAACGCTTTGACCGTTTGAGGTCGGGGAAAATCTGTTATTGCGCGTACTTTATCAGGCAGAGGGACCGCTCCTTCTGGCGAAACGCGATGCCCCAAAAAGTCAATTTGCGCCACCCCAAACTGACACTTCGCTGGGTTAATTATTAACCCGTGCTCTGCCAGCCTCCTAAAAACCGCTGTGAGGTGGCTTTCGTGTTCGTCTTTGGACGTGCTGGCTGCCAAAATGTCATCCAGGTAGACGAATACGAAAGGGAGGTCGCGTAGAACCATGTCCATCATACGCTGGAACGTCTGCGCAGCACCCTTGAGCCCAAAAGGCATGCGCAAAAACTCAAAAAGCCCGAAAGGAGTTATTACCGCTGTTTTGGGTATATCCTGAGCGCGCACTGGGACCTGATGGTAACCACGCACCAAGTCTATTTTAGAAAAAATGCGCGCCCCCGCCAAATGAACCGAAAAATCTTGGATGTGCGGAATCGGGTAGCGGTCGTGTGCTGAGGCGTTATTCAACCTGCGGAAATCGCCGCAAGGTCGCCATGAACCATCAGCCTTTGGGACCATGTGTAGCGGTGAAGCCCAGGGGCTTTTAGAACGTCTAATGATGCCTAGTTTTTCCAAGTTGGCGAACTCCTCGTGCGCTATGGCCAGTTTAGCTGAGTCCAAGCACCGAGCTTTTGCAAAAACGGGCGGCCCGGTGGTAGTGATAAAATTTTCCACCTCATGTTTGGCCACTGTCGCCGAAAACGTTGGGACTGTGAGTGCTGGGAACTGAGTGAGTAGTGCGTGGAACTTACCACCCGCAGCTGTGACGTTGGCCTGTGCAGTCGGCGGGGCCACCTGGGCTATGTAGGGAATAGAGTGAAAAGACAGTGCATTAACCAGACGTCTATTAGCAAGATCAACCAATAAACTATGTGAGCACAAAAAATCAGCACCTAACATGTTGAAATTGACTGCCGCTATGATGAAAGTCCATTCAAATGTACGGTCGTGGAAAGAGAGAGACAGGGTCTTCTCCCCGAAGGTCTTAATCGCCGAGCTGTTCGCTGCTGACACCCTGGGACCGCTGGAAGGCGCCAGCTGGTCAGCGTAGGAAGGTGTGATGAAACTCAGCTGGGAGCCTGTGTCCACGAGGAAGTGCCTCCCCGATCGTGCGTCCCACAGGTACAGCAGCTTGTTCTCTTCACCGAGAGCCACAGCTGCTACCGACTCCCGGTCTTGGCGTTTCCCGAGTGCTTGATCTGGCACGGTAGAATGCACTTGTGTGCCCTCTCGGCGAAACGGCGATGGTAAAAGCAAAGGACGTCGCTCGCTCCGCGTCTCCTGGCCTCCGCCGCTGCTGTCGTCGGTGAGTCTGGTGCTGCAGCCTCTGGTCCCCTGCCATCTCCGGATGTTGCGCCCAGCTCCGCTGCTGCGGTCGTGGCCGTGTGTCGCCTATGGGCGTCGACAAGTCACTGCGCCTCCTGGCCCAGCTCGTGGTAGTCTCGGTGGGCCAGCAGCTGTGAACTGGCCAGGGTAACTCTCACCGCTGAGGGTAGTGTCCTGAGGAAAAGGTGGGCGAAGATAAAACCATCATCTTCGGAGTCTCTCAAACTCAGCATCTTCGCCATCAGGTCTGCAGGTCTCTCGACCTCGCCCTCAGTCAGCACCAGGAGCTTCTCTGCTCGCTTTCCCAGCGAGGGGGTGAAGGAACGGATGAGAGCAGCCTTCAATGCGCCATACTTGTCGTCGTCTGGCGGGTGGTTAATCAGGCTCTCTACCCGCTGGGCTGTGTGGCTGTCCAGCTTTGCAACTACATGGTAGAATTTCGTGGCGTCTGCCGAAACTCCCCGAAGATGGAACTGTGCCTTGACTGTGTTAAACCAGGAGCGCGGGCTATGCTGCCAGAAATCAGGTAGCTGGACTGTGGTAGCTGCATTAGCCTGGCTGGCTCCTGATGAGTCCGGTGCGGGAGAATCGTCACCGGCCATAATACGTCTTAAGGTCACCAGTGTAGAGGATGTGCTCAAGGATGAGACTGAGTTTATTTCTCAGGTTCAGCTTTATTAACAGAACACATACTCTAACAATCTCCAAGCAAGAAAAGAGACAGATCAATATCACATCACTCTTTTATATCCCGAAACATCGAAACTCAAGTCACATGGTGTCTAAGCAAACATACAGTCACATGGTACTTAATCCCAGTCACAATGTAACCCTTTTGATCTTCCACCATTGTCCCTTAGCCTTCGATGGTCCGGAAATCCCTCCAGGGCATCTCTCTGAGACAAAGGCCAAATCTCACACCTTCTCGATATCTCCTGCAGACTCAGTCTTTTTGTCCCTCGAGACGTGCAGCACACAATAAACATACAGCAATACATTTGTGGAAAATATGTACCCAACATATGTGCCACAACAGAATGTAGTTAGTTATCTTTAGAATTGTGGCGGTTCGGTTAACCCCACAACAGATTAAGGACACTCATCTCTCTTCTCTTGGTTTTTTCCGCTGCACTACTGAGATGTAATGTGCCATTCATGTATTGTGATGCAATGTGCCATGCATGTATTGTGATGCAATGTGCCATGCATGTATTGTGATGCAATGTGCCACGCATGTATTGTGATGCAATGTGCCATGCATGTATTGTGATGTAATGTGCCATTCATGTATAGTGTTCATGCGTCCTGTCCTTACTGTGACCTAGAGACAGTTCAATATGTAGATGTGCCTTGTAACCTCTTTGTCCTGCAAGCTGGAGCAGAGCCTGCATCTGCCTATTGTTATGTAGGTCTTACAAATGCAAATGTCTCATGCCTGTTCTGCAGTCCCTTTGATCAGACCAACTGCTGTGAATCTGCTTTGATGTATTGTTTGAGTTTGGTATAAATACTGCACAGGTTCTGTAACACATCCTCTCTTATTCCCACTTCTGCAACTGCTGCTGCTGGACACAGACTTTGTGTCCTCCTTCTCTGAGAGCCGTGGGCTCGCTCCCGGCGCGCCTGCACGGCGCCAGGAGCGGAGCCCGTGACGGCGGTATGATAATAAAACTTCCTTAAAACCTACAGCATCGCTGCTTATTATTTTTTTTCATCCGCTAAACTGGTGACCCCTTGAAGACGCACACGCTTTGTGCGACGCAGCCTTCTGATTTGGACGGCCACGCTGGCGAACCGATGCTGAAAAAACCACGCTGCCAGCGAACACAGCAGCCTGACGCAAACGAGCCACTCTCCCTTCGGCTTCAGGGAGACCTCGACGCGGAGCCAACACAGACGAGCCGTTCCCCGGACATCACCCACGACCGGAAAATCTGCAGAAGACATCATGGCGCGACCCTCGCCTGAGATCGGGACGTCCACGCTGGACCAGCCGAGGGACACAGAACGTTTCCTCCCTCTCACCGCTACCCCTCCCTCTCAGCGATCCTACTCGTCCACCCGAGCCTGAGGAACAAAGATCGTCTATTCCCTCCCACCGCTCCAACGCATCTGCACGAGCCTGAGGGACAAAAGATCGTCTATTTCCTCTCACCGCTCCAACGCACCATGGCCAATCTGCAGCCACAGCTCAATCCGGATTTTATCGGCGCTGTCTGCGCCGATCCCCACCAAGATTCTGCACCCTGGTTCTCCGCTCCAGCTGGCCCACCCACGCACGAGCCCCGGTGCAAGCACCGTGGGGTTACGAGGACGGCGCATCACGCACGGGACAAATAACGGCTCCAGAGACCGCCATCATCCTCCGCCGCTGCTCACAGAACCCTCAGGGCTGCTCGTTTACCTGAAGCAAGCACGCAGCTCGCCACCGGATTTTTTTTTAATGGTCTCAGCCACGGCACATAAGGGATTTCAGCCGTCAGCTGTTCCCGGGGGGTTTTAGGGTTGCTCCTGCACCTAAAGCCAACAAGCCGAGTCCCTCTGCTTCTTTTTTTCTTACAGCCGCTACGCAGCCTCGCCGCTCCTGTTTTCTTCATGGCCACGAGAGGAGCCAGAGACTAATTTTTCTTCTTGTGGACCTCTGCACGTTCAACGGGACAGCCCTTCGACATCGCGGACCCACAAGCAATTTTTGCGCGGCTCGGACGAGTTCACCGTCCCCCTGCCGGCACTTACCCCCCTCCTCCCTCCCCCTCCGCCTGCAGTGAGCTTCTCCCACAGCTCGCTCCCATAGAGGGATTATCGAGGTCTCGGCCCCCTGCCGTGCCCTCTGGGGGGGAGCGTGTGTGGCGGTTCAGTTAACCCCACAACAGATTAAGGACACTCAGCTCTCTTCTCTTGGTTTTTTCCGCTGCACTACTGAGATGTAATGTGCCATTCATGTATTGTGATGCAATGTGCCATGCATGTATTGTGATGCAATGTGCCACGCATGTATTGTGATGCAATGTGCCATGCATGTATTGTGATGTAATGTGCCATTCATGTATAGTGTTCATGCGTCCTGTCCTTACTGTGACCTAGAGACAGTTCAATATGTAGATGTGCCTTGTAACCTCTTTGTCCTGCAAGCTGGAGCAGAGCCTGCATCTGCCTATTGTTATGTAGGTCTTACAAATGCAAATGTCTCATGCCTGTTCTGCAGTCCCTTTGATCAGACCAACTGCTGTGAATCTGCTTTGATGTATTGTTTGAGTTTGGTATAAATACTGCACAGGTTCTGTAACACATCCTCTCTCATTCCCACTTCTGCAACTGCTGCTGCTGGACACAGACTTTGTGTCCTCCTTCTCTGAGAGCCGTGGGCTCGCTCCCGGCGCGCATGCACGGCGCCGGGAGCGGAGCCCGTGACGGCGGTATGATAATAAAACTTCCTTAGAACCTACAGCATCGCTTAGATTTTTTATCATGCCGCTGCAGAATGAACATTTATGCAGCAATGACACAGTCCACACTTTGATGAAGATCCTCTGTCATCCAGGTGAGTAAGTATACTGTATGAAAGCTCAGTCTAGTCAACTGGAATCAAAGATTTTTTTTAATTTTTTTTTATGCTGAATGGTGAATTGGATGAATGGTGAAATGTTTCAGGGTAAAAAAAAATGAATCCAGCTGATTTAACTGAGCTTTCATACAGTGTAGTTGTACACAATTAAGCTTCCCACCCAATTTAGCCTCCTTTACAATATTTTAGATGAGCAACCACATACTTCATATACAAATCCCCAACCAAACTGGTGTGTCTGCTCAACAAAAACAGGTTCTAGTCTAAGAGCACCACATCTGTAAAAAATGTTAGATCGTTCTTATATTAGATACACATTTTTTTGCTAAGCTTATAAAAACAAGAACTAAAGTAGAAAAAGACAAACAATATGGAAAAAAGATGTTGCTCCAAAACCCAAAACACAGAACAGTTTTGGTGCTGGTCTGATGTAGGTGTATGCTGGATTTTTTCAGCAGGGATTCTTTCATATCAGTAGGACAACAATGCGAAGGACGTGTATTTAACGATATGCTACACAAAACAAGGGACAATAGGGAGCAACATTTGGCTCTAATATTAACTATGGAGATCTGTAACACAAAAAGAAAATACAGGGACATGCATATAACTTTATATGCCTACCTAGCTGACAAAAATGCAGCGTTGTCACCCCATCTTTCTTTCACATTTACTTCCAACAATGACGCAGCTCATTGGTCAAATTCAAGTCAGGTGACCATGGAACACTGTTTTGATTGGTTAAGCATCTAGTTGTCCTTAGTGATGCCCCAGAGCTGCCTTATCAGGTTTCGTAACTAAAGTTTAATTTTCATAAAAATATGAATATACGTACTTAGCCTGTCAATAAACAGATTCATGTTTTGAAAAATATGCATTAGCATATCTGTGAAAATCAGCTACTCTCTGGATGGGGATTGATCAGCTCAAAAACTAAAGCAGAAGAACTTGGCCCACCACTTAGAAGGGCTGAGATTAAAATGTGGCCAATGCCAGTGGCTAGTTAGCATGCTAGTGATTTGGCTTCAGCACACTTCGCTTGCCTTTTATTGGCATTTTCAGATGAAGCAAAGAGTCCATCATCACAAAGGTATTGTAATTTGTTAATCGATACATTAAATCCAACTCTAGCACTGTCATGATTTTGAATAATTTGAGGAGGCTTAAGTGCAGGGCAACCACTTCAGAAGAACACTCAAACACAGATGAAAACTTTACACCCCTTTAATGAAAAACCCAAACCCTATACAAAACACTCTAACTTAAATAATAAACACACACACCAGAACTAAAGAACCCCACAACCAAAACGCCACACTATCTACAAGAAAACAATTGCACGCTGGAGCCACATGCGATGGTACTGGCAGAGAGCCGGGCCGTGACTCCAGCCAGGGAGAAGAGAGGAAGAGTTGATGATGGCCAGTGAGGAGGAGGAGTGACTGGAGGGCCTGGGTGGCGAAGCCGTTGTCGAGGAGGAGGATGATTCAGGCGAGCGAGCAAACACAGCCCCTGAGACGCATCATTAGAGGCAGCAGCAAACCCAACGATTCAGTGGACAGCTCCTCACACTCTGGCCCTTAAATAAGCTGGTGAATTCAGGCAGCAGGTGTGTAGTCAGGAGCCGGGAAAACAGAGACAGGACAGGAGGGGAGAGACGCGCTCCCCTGATCATGACAAGCACTACCTATTTTTTTTAAGCAGACGTGGAATACCTTTACAATGTTTATACAAGGGCAGACTTTGTAAACTGAATAAGTTTTTTTCAAAAGTGTCAGGGAAGAAATCTTTTCAAACAGCACCTCACTGTGGAAATTAAGGTATCCAACACAGTACTGCAATTCTCACTGAGAGTGGACAGTAAATTACTGTTAGTAATTAATGGTTACATGAACACCTTTGAAGTGGAGTGATACATATCCAGTGAAATGTTGGAGTGCAATTATCGTGGAATATAGTAACTCTTGGAATCCCTATTGTCCAATCAAATTGCTCTATCAGAACTAACTGTTGTATAAAATGTATTCACTTAAGTAGCGGAAACATGTTTAACCCCTTATCATTCAAAGATTCAAAGATTTTTATTGTCAATACTCTGTATGTACAGGACATACATGAGAACTGAGATGCCATTTCTCTCTCTCTTAGTAGTTGTATGTAATATAAGAAAAAAGGAATAAGTGTCATAGTTTGGGCTTAATCATAGGATCAAGCCCACACTTTATGTTCATTCATTGTTTTTTCTGTGCTTATGTATAATTATCATTTGCATTTATTGCCCTCTGTGTTCCCCTGGGTCCTCTGTCATTGTCTGCTGTGTCATCCTCTGTTTGGTCCTGGGTCTGTGTGTATATCTGTTTACCTATTATTCCAACTCCTCATGTTTTCCGTATCCCTAGCCACTCCTCCTGGCATTCCACCGCTACTTCTCCAGCACCCTCAGCTCCAGTTCCAGTGTGTTCCAGTTCCTTCCCAGCTTTTTTCGAAGTGTTTGCCGATGCCGGGTGGGAACAGACTAATCATGGAGGTGCCTGCTGTTTCCGAAACTCCTGTGCCAGCTCCACGTCGCTTCCCAGCACCACCACCAGCTCCAGCTCTCTCCTCGAAGCACACATCAGCTCATGCTCCACCAGCTTCACCTGTCATCGAGCCTGCAACCCTGCCCGTGAACAAGCCTGCAGCTCAGCCTATGAATAAGCCTGCAGTTTTGCAGTTTCGCCGGTCACCAAACCCGTTAAGCCGGCTCCTCCACCTGCTTGCGGGGTGCGCGTCACAGATCCCACCATCCCTGAGACGCACGTCACAGCTACAGCTGTTCCTGGGGAGCACGTTCCTGTTCCTGTTCAGCCCGAGGTGCATGCTCTGGTTCCTGCAGCTCATCCAGAGGTGGCCACCCCAGCAGCAGTGGGCCAAGAGTTCAGGCAGGTACTTTTCTTTACTTTTTTAATATCAATATTAGAAAAGGCTTGCCTAGCTTCTGGTGATTGTGGTGACGCCTCACTCACCCCCTGCCTTTCCTTCGTCCGAGGTGACATAGCGAGGACGGCTCTCCAGGCGTCCGGGCTGGATGTTCTTGCACCTCAGGAGCCATTGCTGGAGGTCTGCACATCCCAACCTTCAGCTCCCGAGGCCAGTGCACCTCCACCCGATGTCCCAGAGGTCATGGGACCTCCACATATTGTCCAAGAGGTCATGGGACCTCCACCCATTGTCCAGGAAGTCAGGAGATCTCCAACCATTGTCCAAGAGATCAAGAGACCTCCACCTGTCGCAGTTCCAGAGGACGAGCAATCCACTCCACTGGTCACAGTTCCAGAGGGCAAGCAGGCCACTCCACCCATCGCAGTTCCAGAGAGTGAGCAGTCCACTCCACCTTTGCTGCCTGGGGTCACTGCTTCTCCATTGCTGTTAGCCCCTGCACTGAAGGCCCCTCAGGTACTATCTTCTGAACTAGAACTTCCTGTGTTGATATCCTCCAAACTCAAAACCCTTGTACTGATATCTTCTCAACTAGAAACTCCTGTGTTACTGACCCCAGAGCTAGAGGCTCCTTTATTGGTACCCCCAGAGCTAGAATCTCCAATATTGGTACCTCTAGAGCTAAGAGTTCCTGTGTTGGTGTCTCCGGAGTTAAGAGCTCTTGTACTTGTATTCCCAAAGCTAAAAACTCCTATATTGTTGTCCCCAGAGCAAAAAGCTTCTTTGTGGTCTCCAGATCAAAGAGCCCCAATGTTACCTTCTGAGTTTAAAACCTCCATGTTGTTTTCTTTTGAACAAAGAGCTCCAATGTTATCTCCTTAGTTTAAGGGTTTTATGTTGCCACCTCCTAAGTTAAAAGTTTTTATGTTGCAGCCTCCTGAGTTTAAAGATTTTATGTTGCCACCTCCTGAGTTTAAAGGTTTTTGTGTTGCCACCTCCTGAGTTTAAGGGTTTTATGTTGCCACTTTCTGAGTTTAAAAGTTTTGTGTTGTCACCTCCTGAGCTTAAAATATTTTGTGTTGTCGCCTCCTGAGTTTAAAGGTTTTGTGTTGCCACCTCCTGGGTTTAAAGGTTTTATGTTGTCCCCTTCTGAGTTTAAAGGTTTTATGTTGCCACCTCCTGGGTTTAAAGGTTTTATGTTGTCTCCTTCTGAGTTTAAAGGTTTTGTGTTGCAATCTTCACTTCCTGAGCTTAATTTGTTTTATGTTGCCACCTCCTGAAGGTTTTATGTTGCCACCTGTTGAGTCTAAAGGTTTTACGTTGCCACCTCCTGAGTTTAAAGGTTTTGTGTTGCCACCTCCTGGGTTTAAAGGTTTTATGTTGTCTCCTTCTGAGCTTAAAGGTTTTGTGTTGTCACCTCCTGAGTTTAAAAAGTTTTCTTTTGCGCAAGAAACTCCAGTACTGTTTTCTCCGGAGATTAGAGGTCCTCCATTGTTTTTTCCTAGAGCAAAGGGCTCCTCTATTATTTCCCACAGAGAAAAGAGCTCCTATTAAGAATGGGCTCATGATGTCACCCAACAGAAAAACTGCAAGGAATTGTGGGAAAAGTGTTCTACCTGTCTGTGCTTAGTAGTGAACAACAAATGCAGTTAAGCTGAAGTTTTTGAGAGGGTTGCTTCAGTCTGCTATTCATTTTTTATTTATTTATTTGGATAAAAATTACACTGAATATGCCATTCAGACATAAGAAATGTAAATATACAGTGGTGTGAAAAAGTTTTTGTCCCCTTCCTGATTTCTCATTTTTTGCATGTTTGTCACACTTAAATGTTTCAGATCATCAAACAAATTTAAATATTAGACTGTAGCACCTTGTGTGAGCCAGATTATCTAGCATCTCAGACAGGAGACACTGATAAGCTTAGGACAACAAAAAGCAGGAGGTTCCTGGTGAGATAGCAGGAAGGAGTCAGGGATGAAGGTTGTTGAATGCAGTGTGATGCAAATGTCATGTTGTGTGTGATGTAAATGCCATGAAACTTAAGGGGAGAGTTTCTGCTGAAATGTTCAGTCTGTTCTGTGCTTGAAAGATGTGAGTGTGTAATAAATTGTCTGAAATGATTCCGCCTCTGATTTCACACACTCCACACTGGTGACCCAAGACGTATTATGAAACACGAGGCAAGATCCCTGGAGCCGGCCCGGTCAGGAAGCTACAGCGAGGCGGCAGCCATCCTACAGACAGCCCAGACTGGAACCTACAGCCACGCGTGTGCGGTTTCAGTCAAGCTACGGGATTTCTGGCAGCACAACCCGCGCTCTTGTTTCCACCTCACCGAGGCCCAGTTCGCCCTCCGGGGAATAACGGTAGATGATACCAGATTCTACCATGTGGTCGCAGCGCTCGACGCCCGCACAGCTCAGCAGGTAGCGAGCCTGCTCGATCAGCCACCAGCCAGCAGCAAATATGAGGCGCTCAAGGCTGCGCTCATCCAGCGCTACACACTCTCGGAACGTGAAAGAGTGGAGAGGCTCCTGACGCGGACCGAGTTGGGAGATGGTTCAGCCGTAGACCTGATGGAGAAGATGCTGGCGTTAATGGGCACGGACGACGGGAACTTTCTGTTTGCCCACCTCTTCCTCCGGAACCTTCCGACAGTAGCGAGAGCGGTTCTGGCCAATTCGCCGTGGCTGGCTGCGCGCGACTACCGTGCGCTAGCCCAGGAGACAGACCGGATCATCATCACCACCAGGGCGATCACAGTCAACGCGGCAGCGGCGGAGCCCAGCGAGACGACCAGAGGAGGCGAGGAGCCACCGACGGTAGCGGCAGCGGGGGGCCAAGGAGCGCCAGAGAGACACGCTCTGTTTCTATCACTGCTGCTTCAGAGAGAAGGCACGCAGATGTGCGCCACCGTGCCAATTCAAGCGCTCGGGAAAACGCCAAGGCCGGGGGTCGGTAGCAGCTGCGACCCTCGGTGAAGAGAACAAGCTGCTCTACTTAACGGATGCACCCTCTGGGAGGCGTTTCCTCGTGGACACCGGAGCCCAGAAGAGCTTCATCCGGCCGACCTACACTGACCGGCTGGCAGGATCTAGCGGCCCCGGGATGTTGGCAGCAAACGGCTCGGATATTAAGACCTTTGGGGAGAGGACTCTGCTCTTATCTCTACACGGCCGTACATATGAGTGGACTTTTGTCGTAGCAGCACTGAATTACCATATACTGGGGGCTGATTTTCTGTGTGCACATGGTTTACTGGTTGATGTTGCTAACAGGCACTTGGTTAATGCACTGTCCTTTGACTCTCTCCCCTGTATAGCTCGAGTGACCCAGCCAACAGCACAAGCCAACGTCACAGCTACAGGCGGTAAGTTCCACACACTGCTCACTCAGTTCCCAGCACTCACGGTCCCGACGTTTTCCGCGGCCATCGCTAAACACGGGGTGGAGCACTTTATCACCACCACTGGGCTGCCTGTTTTTGCAAGACCTCGGCGCTTGGACGCAGCTAAACTGGCCATAGCGCGTGAGGAGTTCGCCAACCTGGAAAGGTTGGGCATCATCAGGCGCTGGAACAGCCCATGGGCTTCCCTGCTACACATGGTACCTAAGGCTGAGGGATTGTGGTGACCGTGCGGGGATTTCCGCAGGTTGAACAACGCCACAGCGCACGACCGCTACCCAATTCCCTACATACAGGATTTTTCCGTTCACCTCGCCGGAGCGCGCATTTTTTCCAAAATAGATCTGGTCCACGGTTACCACCAAGTCCCAGTGCGCGCTGAGGACATACCCAAAACAGCGGTAATAACTCCGTTTGGTCTATTCGAGATCCTGCACATGCCATTCGGGTTAAAAGAAGTGGCACAGACATTCCAGAGCATGATGGACGCAGTGCTGCGCGATCTCCCGTTCGTGTTCGTCTACCTGGACGATATCCTGGTAGCCAGTGCGTCCGAAGATGAACACGAAACCCACCTCATGACGGTTTTCCGGAGGTTGGAGGAGCACGGGTTAATAATCAACCTGGCGAAATGCCAGTTTGGCGTGACGGGGATTGATTTTTTGGGGCACCGTGTCTCTCCGGAAGGAGCGATCCCGCTGCCCGAAAAAGTGCGCGCCGTGGCGGATTTTCCCGGCCTCAGACGGTCAGGGCGCTGCAGGAATTTTTGGGGATGGTGAACTTTTATAACCGTTTCCTTCCCCACGCGGCGCAGCTCATGCAACCATTGTACGCCGCGCTCAAGAAACAGAAACCAGCGGATAGGGTCAAATGGGCCCCGGAGCGAGAGCGGGCGTTCTCGGAAGTTAAAGCAGCCCTGGCAAACACCGCACTGCTAGCGCATCCAGACCCGATGGCTCGCATAGCGCTAACCACCGACTCTTCAGACGTGGCCATAGGGGCTGTCGTGGAGCAGCGCGTCGCCGGGGCTTGGCAGCTGCTCACCTTTTTCAGCAGAACTTTGTGCAACAGCAAACGTAAATACAGTGCGTTCGACATAGAGTTGCTGGCTCTCCACCTGGCCATACGCCACTTCCAGTTCTGGCTGGAAGGGCGCAGCTTCACCGCGTTCGTGGACCACAAGCCGCTAACATTCGCGATGGCCAAGGTTTCAGAACCGTGGTCGGGCCCGCAGCAGAGACAGCTGGCCGCGATCTCAGAGTTTACTACCAATATTCAGCATGTGTCTGGTAAACTGAATGTAGTGGCGGACTGCCTCTCGCGGGCCGTGGTGGCCCCGGTCTGCGTGGGGATAAATTACGCAGCCATGGCCGCGGAGCAGATTAGCGATGCAGACGTGCGCGCGCTCCAGTCTGGACCAACAGGGTTAAGGCTGGAGAGCAGAGTGCTGCAGGATGGCGGCCCCCCCTAATCTGCGATGTCTCCACGGGTCGCCCGCGTCCGGTGGTCCCGGCCGCGTGGCACCGCCGCGTGTTTGAGTCGGTTCACACTCTGGCGCACCCAGGAGTGCGCGCGTCAGTCAAAATGGTGGGAGAAAAGTTTGTGTGGCCGAGCCTACACAAACAAGTGAAAGAGTGGGCTGCAGCCTGCGTGGCGTGCCAACGAGCCAAAGTACACAGACACACGAAGGCTCCCTTGGAGCCGTTTCGTATTCCGGCTAAGAGGTTCGACCATGTTCACGTGGACCTCGTGGGCCCCCTCCTGCCATCACAGGGGTGCACGCACCTCCTGACAATGGTGGACCGCACCACGCGCTGGCCAGAAGCGGTCCCGCTGGCGGCAACCATGTCCGCGGACGTAGTGCGCGCTTTTTTAACAGCATGGGTGGCGCGTTTTGGAGTCCCGTTGGACATTACGTCCGACAGGGGCCCGCAATTTGTGTCCGAACTCTGGTCCGCGATGGCCCGCAGCCTGAGTGTTACAATTCACCGCACAACTGCGTACAACCCACAGGCCAATGGGTTATGCGAGCGTTTTCATAGATCACTGAAAGCAGCACTCAGGGCTTCATTGATGGATGCAAATTGGGTAGACAGGCTGCCATGGGTTTTATTGGGGTTGCGCTCCGCGCCGAAAGAAGATCTGGAAGCTTCCTTGGCAGAGCTCGTTTTTGCACAGCCACTACGGCTGCCCGGGGAATTTCTGCCAGATAATCCCGCGCCGGGCAGCTGCCCGTCTCAGCTTTTGCAGCGTAGCGCAAACACAGGCACGCTGCTGGGCCCTGCCCACCACAGTTTTCCGCGTGTTTTCGTGCCTAAAACTTTGAAGAGCACGGAGTTCTTGTTCGTCAGACACGACGCCCACCGCCCTCCATTGCGCCCACCCTATGATGGACCGTTCAGAGTGTTGGAAACAGGGGATAAGCATTTTTTGCTAGACTTGGGGGGTAGGAGGGAAAAAATTGGCATAGACAGACTCAAACCCGCTTTTGTTGTGGCGGACGAGCAAGTGCTGTTGGCTAAGGCCCCTCGGTGTGGAAGATCCCCACGGAGAGCTCCCCAGGGAGATGATTCTCCAGAGCAGCCACACGGACAGACCGAAGTGCCCCCACCCCAGCAACAGCCCACCTGCAGTCAGACACACTCCCAGCAGCCCCCCACCGGCACAGCAGCGCCGCGGAGGTGGTAAACCCCAGTTACAGCAGTTACAGGAGGAGACGGAAGCCCAAGCAGCATGTGGACTGATGTTCAATTGTTCTATCACAGCATGTGGACTGTTATTCTATTGTCCTATCTAAGATGCTGGGGGGGGGGGGGTAGCACCTTGTGTGAGCCAGCTTATCCAGCATCTCAGACAGGACACAATGATAAACTTGGGACAACAAAGAGCAGGAGGTTCCTGGTGAGATAGCAGGAAGGAGTCAGGGATGAAGGTTGTTGAATGCAGTGTGATGCAAATGTCATGTTGTGTGTGATGTAAATGCCATGAAACTTAAGGGGAGAGTTTCTGCTGAAATGTTCAGTCTGTTCTGTGCTTGAAAGATGTGAGTGTGTAATAAATCGTCTGAAATGATTCCGCCTCTGATTTCACACACTCCACAAGACAAAGATAACACAAGTAAACACAAAATGCAGCATTTAAATGAAGGTGTTTAGTATTAAGGGGGAAAAAAAATCCAAACCTACAAGGCCCTGTGTGAAAAAGTGACCCCCCCCCCCCCCGTTAAAACATAAATTTACTGTGGTTTATCACATCTTTGGAAAACTGAGTTCATTTTCTCGAGCCACACCCAGGCCTGATTACTGCCACAACTGTTCTCAATCAAGAAATCACTTAACTAGGACCTGCCTGACAAAGTGAAGATGACCAAAAGATCCTCAAAAGCTAGACATCATGCTGCAATCCAAAGAAATTCAGGAACAAATGAGAAACAAAGTAACTGAGATCTGTCAGTCTGGAAAAGGTTATAAAGCCATTTCTAAAGCTTTGGGACTCCTGCGAACCAGAGTGAGAGCCATTATCCACAAATGGCAAAAACATGGAAAAGTGGTGAACCTTCCCAGGAGTGGCTGGCTGACCAAAATTACCCCAAGAGCACAGTGACAAATTATCCAAGAGGTCACAAAATACCCCATAACAACATCTAAAGAACTGCAGGCCTCACTTACCTCAGTTAAGGTCAGTTAAGTTAAGTTCATGACTCCACCATAAGAAGGAGACTGGGCAAAATGGCCTGCATGGCAGAGTTCCAAGATGAAAACCACTGCTGAGCAAAAAGAACATAAAGGCTCATCTCAGTTTTGCCAGAAAACATCTTGATGATCCCCAAGACTTTTGGGAAAATACTCTGTGGACTGATGAGACAAAAGTTGAACTTTTTGGAAGGTGGGTGTCCCATTACATCCGTCTTAAAAGTAACACAGCATTTCAGAAAAGGAACATCATACCAACAGTAAAATATGGTGGTGGTAGTGTGACGGTCTGGGTCTGTTTTGCTGCTTCAGGACCTGGAAGACTTGCTGTGGTAAATGGAACCATGAATTCTGCTGTCTACCAAAAAATCCTGAAGGAGAATGTCCAGCTATTGTCATGAATCCGGGTTTGGCCTCCAAACTCGGTTCTGACTTATTGTTATGATTTGTCCTAGTTTCCTCCTGACAGCTCTGGCAAACCCCCTCCTCCTGTCAAGCGCCGTCAGCTGTACGGTCACGGGTGCTCACACACATACACACACCCACATGCACACACACGCATGCACATACTCCATTCACTCTCATTCACACACTCTCTCACACACCGGGTGCTAATCAGTTCTGCCCATGCATTCCCACACCGGCAATCTCTTTCCTCGTTAGCTTCAGGAGTATTTGTTGGCCGCTCCTGAGGAAAGAGATTGTTGGGGCATTCACCTCTATATGCAGCAGCTAGTTCTCCCCGTATATTAATTCACTCCCTGCGTGCAACTCAGCCTGACATCTGAAGACAATCTATTCCTTGGTGCTTCGGCTGGTCCTGCTTCTCTGCCTCATCTGCCAGACTGCACGGCTCGCCCCGGATTAACTCCAGACCTGTAAGTGTCTTTAGCCTTTTCTCCTGTGCTAGCAGCCCTGCAGCACTAGGCTGCTCGCCTTCCTTGTTTAGTGCGTAACGCAGCCCTGCAGCACTAGGATCCATATTCACCAGGCTTTTGAGCATTTGGCAGCCGCCCTGTATGTTTGGTGGCCAATCTTGTCATTACACCTCTCCATAATCTTGTGTGGTTTGACAGACCGGAGGAACCTGCGCACCAAAGATCGCCGGAGTCTTGGACGGCGGTGGAGCCAGAGTTCAGGCAAGTGTGCTCCATTATATCAAGAATTTTAATATTAATGTCACACTGTCCAACTCATGGTGAGGTGGACCCGGGGCAGCTCACAGTAGCCCTTGGGACCGCCACACCAGGCTCTGCTGCTGCCGGCGACCCTGATCTGGTTTCTCTTTTTCTCCCTTTGGACTCGGAGCCTCCGGCCAGGGTTGCTGGAGAGCTGTTGGAAGCAACCGAGGATCGGGGTTCAACTCCTGAGGATGGGAGGAGCATCACCTCCCTCACTGGGGAAGCCACCATGGGAGCAATTAGGCTCCTGATGGGGGTCACGGCAGGTGCAACGGTGCTCCAACTGGAGCCCACCATGGGTGCCGCAGAGCCTCAGCCAGGGTCCACCGCAGGTGCAGCAGAGCCCCAGCTGGAGTCCACCACCGGTGCAGCACAGCCCCAGCTGGAGTCCACTGCTGGTGCAGCCACGTCCCAGGCCGGGACCATTGCGGGTGCAGCCACATCCCAGGCCAGGACCATCGCGGGTGCAGCCATGTCCCAGACCGGGACCATTGCAGATGCAGCCACGTCCCAGACCGGGACCATCACGGGTGCTATGGTGCCCCTGCTCCAAGCCTCGAACGGCATGGATGCTCCTGTTCCTTGGCTTGGCCGCTGATGTTCCCGAGTATGGAGGCTGCTTCTCCACCTTCCTCTCAGGTCCTTGTGGCTTCACCACGTTAGTCAGCCACCTGAAGGACTTGGTTTATGGGTCGGGTGGTCCATCGGCCCGGGCAGGCCGCCAGACACTATCCCACGGGCCGCCTGCTGGACTTGGGACTTGGGCAGGCCACCCGATCTGCCACTCCTCACCACACTGGGAGCCTGGGAGTCTGGTCGACCCCCGACTTTTGGACTTCTGGAAAGGGGGGTTAGTGCTCCAGGTTGGAGGCTCATTAGGAGGGGTTGTTCTTTATTCTGTTTTTGTACTATTGTGTTTTCACTGGTTGCTTCCATCCTAACCCGTTTTCCCCCACCTCCCACCCCGGGTTAGTGTTTGTTGCCAGGGGGGAGGGGTTCCCTTGAGGGGTGCTGTTTTTTTTTTCTTTTTTTTGCTGATGGTAATGGGGCATCTGGTGTCTTCTCTGCCTCATCCGCCAGACTGCACGGCTTGCCCCGGATTAGCTCCAGACCTGTAAGTGTCTTTAGCCTTTTCTCCTGTGCTAGCAGCCCTGCAGTACTAGGCTGCTCGCCTTTCTTGTTTCGTGCGTAACGCAGCCCTGCAGCACTACGCTCCATATCATCTCATCTCACCAGGCTATTGAGCATTCGGCAGCCGCCCTGTATGTTTGGTGGCCAATCTTGTCATTGCACCTCTCCATAATCTCGTGTGGTTTGACTGAACTGTATGTGGTGATTACTGGACTTGTTATTTTGTGAACCAAAATAAACACGGCACTCTCTACTCCTGGGATTGGGTTTTGCATTCCCTCCCTCGTGCGCCGTGTAATGGCGCACAGGGGTTTGTGACAGCTATCTGTTCGTGACCTCAAGCTGAAGTGCACTTGGGTTCTGCAGCAGGACAATGATCCAAAACACACCAGCAAGTCAACCTCTGAATGGCTTAAGAAAAACAAGATGAAGACTTTGGAGTGGCCAAGTCAGTCCTGACCTGAATCTGATTGAGATGCTGTGGCATGATATTAAAAAGGCAGTTCATGCTCGAAAACCCTCCAATGTGGATGAATTACAACAATTCTGCAAAGATGAGTGGGCCAAAATTCCTAGACAGTGCTGCAAAAGACTCATTGCCAGTTATCATAAAACGCTTAATTGCAGTTGCTGCTGCTAAGGGTCGCCCAACCAGTTGTTAGGTTTAGGGGCAATCACTTTTTCACACAGGGCCATGTAGGTTTGAATTTTTTTCCCCTTAATAATAAACACCTTCATTTAAAAACTGAATTTTGTGTTTACTTGTGTTATCTTTGTCTAATATTTAAATTTGTTTGATGATCTGAAACATTTATGCCACGAGCTGAGTCCGATGTTCTGACGGACTCAGCCTCGTGGCCCCTTCTTTGTATTTATATATATTTATCTGTTGTATTTTTGGTGCCTTCTTTGAGTTGTCATTGCTTTCTATTTGTCTGTTTATGTTTCTGTTTGTTTTGGCTATGTCTTGTTTCATTTGTAATTATTTTCTAGTCTGTATTTGGTTTTGTTTATATTTATTCTGTGGGCTGACAGCTGTCAGGTGACGTTTCCAAGTTTGTGTTGGCACCACCTGTCAAGCTGTCAGCTGCTACTCCCTTACCTCTGATTACTACCTGCTGATTCCAATAACTAGTTGTTGTTTCCTTCTCCTGCTCAGGTGAACCCACACCTGTTATCACTCATGTTGTTATTTCATTTACTACTTGAGCTCTGTCCACTCACATTGTCATTGCCGCTACAATGTATGTTCTTCTGTTGAGTACTCCTCAGGACATTTCTCCAGTTGTCCTGTATCCTCGTCTCCTCCTGAGCTAGACGGCTCAGGAGTGCATCCTTCAGTAAGTTATTCTTGCTTTTGCATCTTGTGATTTCTGCACTTTTTGGACTTGTGTTATTTTTTTGTTAATAAATGCCAAATATCATTCAGCGCTTGGGTTTGTCTCTCTGAGACAACATCACAATTTAAGTGTGATAAACATACAAGAAACTGAGAAATCAGGAAGGGGGCAAACACTTTTTCACACCACTGTACATATAAAATGTCATACAAAATCCAGGATGACAAGAAAGTGAACACACTTATTTCCCATGTAGTCCTTTCAATCACATTATTATTCCTCCAAAAACCAGGCAAAATTAGAATGGGGAAGTTCTGCTGTTCTCACAATTGGCGTGGAAAAAGACTGATAACGGCAAACGTTTTTTTTAACTTCCGGACTTGGAAGAAAAGTGGAGAGAATTGGGTCTCCGAGTTAACAAAGAGGCGTTGGATGGAATGGATTGCCGCAGTCAGAAGAAAAGACGTCAGCTTCCACAATATTCATACACACATCAAATCAAATCAAATCAAATCAAATCAAACTTTATTGTCATATTGCTGTACATACAACTGTAGTGCAGGCAAGATGAAATTGCGTTTCTCGGCCTCCATATAAGTAAAAGAACAGGATTTAAGACAAACTCACACATAGCTCCACCCCCACCCCCCCATCCATTCACACATCCCTGAGACATACTTGGGGAAAAAGAATAACTAACTATAATATACAAAATGTCCATAGGTGCAGTAGTGTGTTATGTGAGATTCCGGGTCAGCTGTTCAGCATCCTGACAGCTTGTGGGAGGAAGCTGTTGATCAGTCTGGTGGTTCTGCCTCTGATGCTCCGGAATCGTTTACCAGATGGAAGAAGTTCAAAGTGTTTATGCAGAGGGTGAGAACGGTCCTTGACAATGTTCAGTGCCCTGCTCCTACAACGGTTCTGAAAAAGTTCTTGGACAGAGGGGAGGGAGACTCCAATTACCCTCTCCGCCCCCTTGACTATCCTCTGCAGGGCTTTTTTGTCTGACATACTGCAGCTGGAGTACCATGTAGCAATGCAGTATGTCAGAACACTCTCCACCACACCTCTGTAGAAGGTCCTGAGGATGCAGATGGGGAGAGAGGCCTGTTTGAGTTTCCTCAAGAAGTGTAGTCTCTGCTGAGCCCGCTTCCTGATCTCCAAGGAATTCTTGCTCCAGGTCAGGTCCTGCGAGATCTGCACTCCGAGGAACTTGATGTTCTCCACTCTCTCCACTAAACGGCCGCCGATGCTGAGGGGGACGTGCTCAGGCTGTGACCGCCGGAAGTCGATAATCATCTCCTTCGTTTTGTCCACGTTGAGCACCAGATTGTTCTCCCTGCACCAGCCCTCCAGGTCTCTCACTTCTTCCCTGTACATTGATTCCTCATCCCTCTGAATAAGTCCCACCACCATGGTGTCATCTGCAAACTTAATAATCTGGTTCCCCTCGTGTTTGGATACACAGTCATGTGTTAGAAGTGTAAACAACAGTGGACTGAGTACACAGCCTTGAGGGGTTCCGGTACTCAGCGTGACAGAGTTGGAGATGTTGTTTCCAACCCGGACAGACTGAGGTCTCTCAGTCAGGAAATCCAGGATCCAGAGACATGTGGCGGTGTTCAGACCGAGAAGGAGTAATTTCTCTATCAGTCTCTGGGGAATAATGGTGTTGAATGCTGAACTGAAATCAATGTATAGGAGTCTGGCGTAGGTGTCTTTCTGGTCCAGGTGGGTGATGACAGAGTGTAGGGTGGTGACTATAGCATCCTCCGTGGAGCGGTTTGAACGATATGCAAACTGGAGCAGGTCGTGTGATGCAGGGAGGCAGGCTGTGATGTGTGGTTTGACAAGCCGTTCAAAACACTTCATCACAATTGGTGTAAGTGCAACAGGACGATAGTCATTCATACAGGACACCACTGGTTTCTTTGCCACCGGTACAATGATAGAGGTCTTGAAGCATCTGGGAACGATGGCCTGACTCAGGGAGATGTTATAAATGTCAGTCAGGACATCCGCCAACTCACTCGCGCAGTCTCGGAGCACACGTCCCGGAATGTTGTCTGGGCCTGCAGCTTTGCGTGGGTTGATTCTGGATAGGGTCCTCCGTGTGTCCGCTGTGTTAATGGTAAAAGCTGGTCCGACCGATGGTGGGAGTGGGCCGGCCCTCCCTCTGATTGTCGAGTTTGATGCTTCAAAACGTGCAAAGAAGTCGTTAAGCCTGTCTGGAAGCGAAGCGTCATCATCATCGACCCCCTGCCTAGACTTAAAGCCCGTCAGTGTCCGAACTCCCTGCCACATCTGCTTGGTGTTCCTAGTGTCACAGAGGTGTCCCTGGATTTTCTCCGCATAGGCGCGCTTTGCCGCCTTAATTCCCTTTGAAAGCGCAGACCTGGCTGAGCGGAGGGCAATCCTGTCCTTCGCTCTGAACGCTGCATCTCTGGCTGTAAGCAGCGAGCGCACCTCTGCAGTCATCCAGGGCTTATGATTACCCCGCATAGTGATGGTCTTCACTGTAGTGAAATCCTCTGTGCACTTCGCGATGTAGCTGGTGACTGAATCAGCAAACTCCTCCACATCTGTCCTGTCTTTCTGGGAGGCTGCTATTTTGAAGATCTTCCAGTCTGTGTGCTGAAAACAGTCTTGCAGTGCAGAGGTTGCACTCTCTGGCAAAATCCTGATTTGTTTCACTGCTGGCCTGCTACGCTTCAATAAAGGTTTGTAGGCAGGCAGCAGCATCACGGACATGTGATCAGAACGGCCGAGATGGGGGCGGGGTATCGCTTTATATGCATCTGTGTTTGTGTACACTAAGTCCAACATATTCTCTCCTCAGGTCTTAAAGTCTACACATTGTTTAAACTTGGGGAGCACAGTCTTTAAGCTGTTGTGGTTAAAATCCCCCGCAACCACCACAAAACTGTCCGGGTGTGACATTTGGATTTCACTGATCGCATTGTGCAGTACCCCGAGTGCCTTCTTAGCATTAGCTTTAGCGTTAGCGCTCGGCGCTATGTAAACACCAACTACAAACACGTTGCTGAATTCCCTCGGCAGATAAAATGGCCGACAATTAACAATAAGGAACTCCGCCAGCGGAGAGCAGTGTTTAGACACTAACGTGGCATTAACGCACCAGTTCTTGTTAACATAGATGCATAGCCCACCCCCCCGGCTCTTACCGGAGCTCGCCGTTTCCCTGTCGGCACGGGACATCGCCATATCTTCCAGCTGAATGGCCTCGTCAGGAATGTTGTCGTGGAGCCATGTCTCGGTGAAAACAAACACACAGCAGTCCCTCCATTCTCTCCGGATTTCTCTCAGCAAACGCAGCTCGTCTACCTTGTTTTCGAGGGCGCGGACGTTTGACAGAAGAAGCGACGGTACCGCTGGTCTGGAGGGGTTAGCCTTTAGCCTAGCATGGATCCCGGCCCTTTTTCCTCGCTTTTGCTTGCGTTCGCTCCGCTTCCGCTTCCTCCTCTCCCGGGTAACTTCCAGCGGGGACTCCGCCAAAATTCCATGCTGGCGTAGAATGTCCAAATCACAACCGATGGCTGCGATTCTTGCAGCGTGCAGTACCTTGATGTTTAATAAGGTCTCACGGTTGTAAGTTTTACAGAATGTACGTCTGGGATGATTAAAACTCTCACACTCGCTGAT
The DNA here is from genome assembly GCA_020510985.1 of Pholidichthys leucotaenia. Lineage (NCBI taxonomy): Eukaryota > Metazoa > Chordata > Actinopteri > Cichliformes > Pholidichthyidae > Pholidichthys > Pholidichthys leucotaenia. Next base: position 116,592,178 of record CM035842.1, on the reverse strand, counting down.
GCCAAGAGGGGCCGCTGGGTCTAGGCGCGCTGCCATCTTTTTTTTTTTTTTTTTTTTTTTTTGATGTATTCATTGTGAATACACAATGAATACATCATTGTGTATTCACGGCATTTTCATGAAGGTAAGTTGTGATTTAAAAAATATGTAGAAGTGCAGAAAGACGTCCACTCTCCAGAGCAGCTGTTTTGCGCACCGTGCGCTTTGGCTGCACCTCAGCCACGACTCTCTGTCATCTCTCAATAATGTGTGAAAACGCACAGGGCAAAATCAGATCACTTCCCCACATCATGCTATTCCGAATTGCTCTTGCTAATCTGGAGCAGTGTGTTTGTTTTTTTTTTGTTTGTTTGTTTTTTTAATGGGAGCTTTTCGGTGTTGCTGATTTTCTTTGATTTTTCTGAAGTTGTGATTACTTGCCTTCATTATGCATGGATTTAATATCAGCTGGATACTGAAGTCCATAAAATGTTTGGTATTGTTAAATTCAGCAGATTCTCCTCTTTCAGGTGACTATAAAAATGTTACTGTCCTGATTTAGTATGTTTTTATTGCAGCTAATTATACCATTTTTTGTTGTTTTTTTTGGTGTCAGTGCGAGCGTTGGGCTTATCACATTAAGGCCCTGTCACACCTTGACAATTTAGGCAATGTTTGGCAAACAAATAAAAATTGGTCTAAAACGCTGGCATATGCCGAAATTTTCACTTTTGGCCATATGCATTGCATATCCGTAACAACTTGGACATACAGTATACATAACATATTGTAACTTATATAGAATAGTTCCATAACTTATAAATAACTTAAACCAACTAATGCTTAGCGTGTTGCCGACATTCACAACTTATGCACAACAACAGTCTAACTTCTGCATAACTTCTGCATAACGTGGTCATGCCAAACTGCCATAGCCTCCTGATCCATGAATCCTAGGTGTGGGAGAGATCATTTCTGTTCAACCGAAATGATTCTTCTCTCCAAAGACCACGGCGGGTGGTATGACCGACCTGGCAGAGCTGTCAAATCTGTCAGGTTGGTAACATCTAAAACAGCTGGTGTGACACATCAGGAACATCAGATGACAGTTGTCACAACTTGGCTCAAAGGCACGCTAACTGATGCAATAAAAAAAGTTTATTTTCGACTTCCGGTCTGGACGCCATGGCGACTGCAGCTTAACACTGAAGCTCTCAGACTCAATCCAGGATAACACCTTGAAAATCAAACTTAACGGATTTTTGGAGGAGTGAAAATCAAAAGACAAAATCATCATGTCTAAAGGAAAACAGAAGAAACTGAAATTCTCCAGGCTAGGACACGTATCGGCCGGAGAATCTGAACTGGAAGATCCCCGTTCAGAAGACGAGGAGCTGGTGATAGCTAACAAAAGGGTTAGCCTGAAATCACTATTTGAGGAACTACGACGATTTCGCCGAGATGTTACGGCCGAATTTCGGGAATTCAGAGAAGAATTGAAAAGGACAAACAGCAGAGTGGACCAGGCCGAGAACCGAATCTTGGAAACAGAGGATCGAATAAAAGTGCTCGAAGATTCTGTGCTGGACCTACGCAAAAGACAAGCAGCTATAGAGGCTAAGCTAACCGACCAAGAAGGAAAACAAAGAAGAGACAACATAAGAATTCATGGTCTGATAGAAGGAACCGAAAATGGTTTTAACTCAATGGCAGAATGCGTGGAATCCTTACTAAGAGAGAAATTGGATATTCCACAAACCACCGACTTGAAGATAGAAAAGGCACATCGTTCATTAGCCGCTAGGCCGGCGGCGGAAGCGCCCCCACGTTCGGTGTTGGTAAGATTTTCCAATTTCAAAATAAAACAAGAGGTTGTAAGACTGGCCTGGCAGAAAAAAGGATTTATGCACCAGGAGAGAAAAGTCTACGTGGAACACGATTACGCCCCGGAGGTCCTTAAAAAGCGCAGGGAATACAATGACGCGAAAAAGGTGTTAAGAGAGAAGAAATTGCGCTTTCAGACACCATTTCCTGCGAAGTTAAGGGTCTTCTACGGCGATGAAACGTGTCTCTATAATTCGGCGGAAGAAGCAACAGCTGACATGGCGAGAAGAGGGCTCCCGGTAACGGTGTTTAAACCCGCAGCAGACCCGAGTGAGAAGATCAAAGCGCAAACATGGACAACACAAAGACCCTCAAAATCCACGGACCAGCAGCGGGAAACCCAGCACCAGAGCGTCGCGGATAAACTATCCGTTTTCAGGTTGGAATAGCGACCTTTTTTTTTTTTTTCCCTTCCTCTTGAATCAATCCGCACATCCAACCCCCCTCATACAAGGTAACAAACTTTAAAGGAGATGCATATTCAGCATGTGGTAAAACATTTCATGGAACAATCATATTATTTGAAACAAATAAGTCTTTGTAATAAAAAAAAAAAAAACTTGTTAAAATAGAAATGTGACAATAATCCACATGTTCTGCTCATACTAACAAATACTGTTTTTGCGTGAATGTTTGATGTGATGGGGGTGGGAGGGTGCACACAATTTCACAGGGTTTAGGCATAAAAGGAAAAAAAAAAAAAAATCATTACAAGTTTGGATTGGGTTCTGAAACTCACGTTAAAAGCATGGGACTACTTTCAGTGGTACGAGAGGGCCCTCAACACGTAACAGAGTTTGAGGAATTTCCCTCAGGGCCTTCACTCCATCAAGGCTCTTACAGGGTCTTTAAAAAGACCTCAGCTCAGGAAGTTCTTTTGACAGTTTTTTGTTTTAAAGTTTTTTACACTATGTTCTTAATGTTTTTCTTGTTTTTAATGTTCTTTCAGTTTCTGAGTAGCACAAAAGAGGGCCACCACACAGTTATACTAAACAAAACAACACAATGGAGAAACAGGGTGTAACCAAAATAATTTCATATAATGTAAAAGGGATCCTGAATCCAGTTAAAAGATCCAAGATTCTAGGCAAAATGAAAAAAGACAAAGCAGGAATAATACTTTTACAAGAAACCCACCTAACAGACGTGGAACACAATAAACTCAGTAGACAAGGGTTTAAAATGATCTCTTCATCTTCATATAAATCAGGGAGGAGGAGGGGAGTAGCGACATTGATATCAACCAAAATTACATTTGAAAAAAAATCAGAACACAAAGATAAAGAAGGGAGATACAGTTTGGTAACTGGGCGGCTAGAGGGAGAAGATATCACCCTGCTGAATGTGTATGCTCCCCCAGGGGCTAACTGGAAATTTTATAAAAATGTATTCGACCTAATGATAACTAAAGCTCAAGGTTTAGTGATATGTGGTGGGGACTTCAATCTTAGACTGAATCCATACTGGGATGCTTCTGGTAATTCCCCACATCAAAATAACACCCAAAACAGGAAGACTCGGATGCTACTAAAAGAAATGGGAATCTGTGATGTGTGGAGGGAACTCAACCCCAGTGTAAAAGACTATACATTTTACTCAACTCCACATTCATCTTACTCAAGGATTGACTATTTTTTTATGTTTAATAGAGACATTGGTAGAGTAAAAACATGTAAAATAGGACTGATGGATCTCTCCGACCACAGTCCGATCTACATGGACTTAAATATCCAAAAATACACAAATAATACATTTTCTTGGAGGTTAAATTCAAATGTCCTGAAAGGACCATTGAAAGATGAATTGGAGTCAGATATTCTCAGATATTTGGAAGATAACGATAATGGAGAAGTATCCCCTTTAATACTGTGGGATGCATGTAAAGCTGTAATAAGAGGAAAGATTATTGCAAAACTGGCAACCCAAAAGAAACTAAGACAAGAAAAACTATCCACATTAGAGTCAGAACTTAGGAACCTAGAAAAAGAACACAAAGGCAACACTCATTCTACTGACTCGCTCAAGATTAAGGAAATTAAAAACCAAATAAATGAGATCTACACAATAGAAATCCAGAAGAAACTTACATTTCTGAAACAAAAATACTATGAAGCAGGCAGTAAATCGGCAAAATTGCTAGCCTATAAATTGAGGAAACATCAAACAGAAAGAGCAATCTACAAAATCAGAGACCCAGTATCAAAGGAAATAAAATTCAGAATTCAGGATATTCTTAAAAACTTCGAGAATTACTATAAGAACTTATACTCCCACAAAAAACATAAAAACGCATCCGAGGCATTCCTAAACACATTAAACCTTCCCCAACTTACGGAGTCACAAAATAAAACACTACTGTCAGAAATACATTCTAAAGAATTGGAAAAAGCAATTATGAAACTTAAAGCTAACAAATCCCCAGGAGCTGATGGCTATACAGCAGAGTGGTACAAAACCTTTAAACAGCAACTATCTCCTCTCCTCCTGAAAACATTTAATTATGTCCTCCACACAGGGGAAATCCCCCCCTCCTGGAGAGAAGGGGTCATTGCAGTTATACCTAAACCTGAAAAGGATAAACTAGAGTGCTCCAACTACAGACCAATCAGTGTACTAAATCAGGACTATAAGCTTTTTACCATTATCCTTGCCAAAAGGTTAGAGAATATACTGACAGACCTAATTCATTTAGACCAAACAGGTTTTATAAGACAAAGACAGACACAAGACAACATTCGACGCACTTTACACATAATTCATCATATAAAAAAATATAACTTAAATGCAGTCATATTAGGATTAGATGCTGAAAAAGCATTCGATTCGGTTGACTGGTCTTTTCTATACAGAATCTTATCCAGTTTCAATTTTCATAACAACTTCATTAGAACTATACAGGCATTATATAAAAAACCAACAGCTAAAATAAGGATTAACGGTAATTTATCATCATCTTTTGAACTGGAAAGAGGATGTCGTCAGGGCTGCCCCCTGTCTCCACTGCTCTTTGCAATCTTCATAGAACCTCTGAGCCAATGGATAAGACAAAACCAAAAAATTCAAGGTATTACACTTGGTCAGAAGGAACATAAAATAGCACTCTTTGCTGATGACATTTTAATATACCTAGGGCAGCCGGACACTTCTTTACCAGAACTAACCTCAGTTTTTTCAGAGTATGGAGATTTATCGGGGTACAAATTAAATATGCATAAAACCCAAGTTTTAACATTCAACTATGACCCAAATCATTATTCACTAAGCAAACTCAAAACTAACTGGGAGTCGGAATCTATGAAATATCTGGGGGTCAATATCCCGAAACAACTCAACAAAATTATATCACTAAACTATGATCCACTGGTGACAAAAATAAAATCTGACCTAGCAAGATGGAATATGATACCATTCTTGGGTATTGCACAAAGAATTGAAGCAGTCAAAATGAATATACTTCCACGTCTTCTATACCTTTTCCAAACAATACCGGTAGAACCTCCCAAAAAAACATGGCAGGAGCTGGACAGAAGGATCTCAAGATTCATATGGCAGGGCAAGAGACCTAGAATCAGATATAGAACCCTACAGCTAAACAAAGACAAAGGTGGGCTCGCGCTGCCAAATATCAGGGACTACTTTAAAGCCGCACAAATTAAAACTTTAGTAGAGATATGTAACCCAGTCTACTCTGCACAATGGAAGGAGATCGAATGCCAAATAACAAGTGACATCCCCCTACAGGCGATAATAGGGAACAATGTCTTACCTAAGCTTTTGAATAACACTAACCCGTGGATAGAGACCCCGCTAAAAATTTGGTTTAAGATAGTCAGAGAGAATCAAACTAAAGAGCCCTATCGACTTCTGCAATGGATCGCCTATGATCAGGACTTTACTCCTAATAAAACAGACACCAGATTTAAAAAGTGGAAGGAGAAGGGGCTGATAAAATATTACGATTTTTTTAAAGGGCAAATCTTAAGAAGTTTTGAAGATTTGAAAAAACAAGGCCTAATAAATCAAGACCTTTACAGGTTCTTCCAGCTTAGACACCACATAAACAATATACTTAAAAAGGAGGTTTTGGAAAGGGCCCAGTCAGGTGTTCTGAAGGTCTTCTTAATGGCATATAAAGGGATCCCAGGGATCAGATACATTTCTAAAATATACCAAGGTCTTCAAGACTTAAAAGGAGACAACACATCTTATATAAAAGAGAGATGGGAAAAAGAGGGGAATTTCACTTTACATCTGGAAATATGGGAAAAGCTAAATAAACAGCAATGGAAAAGTACCTCATCCCTGCAGTGGAGAGAATTTGGATGGAAAAACTTGGCAAGATTTTTCAGAACACCTGCACAAATCAAATTTACCCATAAGGGATTGAACTGTTGGCGCTTGTGTGGTGAAAAGACTGCAAATCATTTTCATGTGTTTTGGTCATGCCCAGTTATCCACCAATATTGGACCAATGTACAGACAATATTGGGGAAAATATTCAAAATTACAGTTCCCTTTTCTTTTGTAACTTTGTATTTGGGTTTACTACCGGACTCACTGGAAAGACGAGGAGAAAAATACTTATTCAATGTTTTAATATTGGCAAGCAAAAAAGCTCTAACTAAAAAATGGATGTTGAAGGACTGTCCTACACCTGAAGATTGGACTAACGTGATCCAAGACATTTACTCGATGGAAAAGTTGACATTCGCACTGAGACAGGACATGGATGGGTTCATGAACTTTTGGCAACCCTGGACCGCATATGTGTCTTCCATTAGATCTAATCTTTGACAAATACCATTTCAATAATGGTTCTGCTCTTTGTTCCAATGCTACTCAGATGCTCTTTTATCTTTATTTACTTACTTTTTCTTTTTGTTTGTTTTTTACTGGTTTGTTTGGTTTTTTTTTGTTTTTTGTTTTGTTTTTTTTTCTCTTTAATTTCACTTTTTCTTTCACTTTAAAAAAAAAAAAAAAATAAGGGGTGTTGTAAGAATTAATCTTCCAATGTTGTCAGATATCAGAAAATAAGGGAACATGTGATGAAAATGTAAACACTACATTGCTGTAACGACCTGTATACCCTTTACAAAAACTTAAAAAAAAAAAAAAAAAAAAAAAAAAAAAAAAGTTTATTTTCAATAAAATGGAAAAAAAAAAGATAATGCACGTAGTGTGCTTATTCAGAGAAGCTGAATAAGGAATTTGAATTTTCTGTTTGCTCCGTTCCATTGCAGGTATGTCTGTTCATGTTAGCAGTCGCCTAGACTACAGGTAAACAAAGAAGCCAGATCATGACGATGGTGACAACAGCCCAGAATGCAGCGCAGCATGACGTCAATGCCCATTCTCTATATTATTTTACCCAGAGCACAGAGCTCCTATATTATTTTCCCCAGAGCAAAGAGCACCTATATTATTTTCCCCAGAGCAAAGAGTTCCTGTATTGGTTTCCACAGAGCAAAGAGCTCCTACATTGTTTTCCTCAGAACAAAGAGCTCCCAGGTACATTTCCTGAGTCTGGAGCTGGTATGTTGTTATCCCCAGAGCAAAGGGCTCCTCTCCTACTTCCTTTTCCCCAAAGCAAAAGGCTCTTACTTTGTTTTCATCTGAGTAAGAGGCTCCAGAATGGTTTTCTCCAGGACAGGGAGTTCTCATGTTATCATTCACTTCTGAAATTCATTGTCAAGGTTCAAGGTTCCATGTTGACACCTCCTGAGGTTAAAAGTTCTATGTTGACACTCCCTGAGGATACAGGTTCCATGCTGACACCTCCTGAGGTTAAGATGTCCATGTTATCACATCCTGTGGTTAAAGTGTCCATGTTATCATCTTCTGAATTTAAAGTTTCCATGATCATCTCCTGAGTCTTAAGTTTCCATGTTGTTTTCTCTTGAGCAAAAAGATCCTATATTATCCTCTGTGCAAAAAAAACCCCACCATTGCCATCTGCTGAGCTCAAAGCCCCCATGTTACCTTCAGAGCAAAAAGCTCCTACGTTATCTCCTGAATCTAAAGTTTCTATGTTGTCTTCTGTGCAAGATGTGTCTGTGTTATCTCCTGAGATTAAAACTATGATGTTATCTCCCATGTTCAAGGGCTTTATGATGTTATTTTCAGAATAGAAAGCTCCTATGCTTTCTCCCATCTAGTGGCCCTTGGGCTTTGGTAGGCCACCCAACGCAACATGCTCATCTGTCCTGATGCACTGTGGTCATCTGTCTGGTGGCTCTTAGACTTTGGTAGGCCACCTGACATACCGTGTTCATTCGTCTGGTGGCCCTTAGACTTTGGTAGACCACCCGACATGTCATGTCCATCAGTCTGGTGGTCCAGGGACTTTGGCCGGCCACCTGAGGAACATTTTTTCCTTTGTTTGTGCTCTCGTTTTGCCCCACCGTGCCTATATCCCCCTCCTCCTGCCCTATTGAGGTATTTCTTGGTTTTTGTTTGATGGGCATCTAGAATCCAACCTTGGGGGGGGGGGGGCTGTCATAGTTTGGGCTTGATCATAGGATGAAGCCCACACTTTGTTAATTTATTGTTTTTTCTGTGTTTATGTATGTTATCATGCCAGTTTCCTCCCATATGCCAAAAACATGCAAGTTACACTATCGTTCAAAAGTTTGGGGTCACTTAGAAATTTCCTTATTTTTGAAAGAAAGGCACTGTTTTTTTCAATGAAGATAACTTTAAACTAATCAGAAATACACTCTAATATCTAATATACATTGCTAATGTGGTAAATGATTATTCTAGCTCAGGGGTGGGCAGTGAGGGCCATTCCACTGCAGGTTTTTTGTTCCACCCAGTCTCTTCAGCAGGTGTGTGCTCTGACCAGCTTCAAGGATTGCTAATCATTGAAAACACCTGCTGAAGAGACTGGGTGGAACAGAAAACCTGCAGTAGAATGGCCCTCCATGGCACATGATTGCCCACCCCTGTTCTAGCTGCAAATGTCTGGTTTTTGGTGCAATATCTACATAGGTGTATAGAGGCCCATTTCCAGCAACTATCACTCCAGTCTTCTAATGGTACAATGTGTTTGCTCATTGCGTCAGAAGGCTAATGGATGATTAGAAAACCCTTGTGCAATCATGTTAGCACAGCTGAAAACAGTTTAGCTGGTTAGAGAAGCTATAAAACTGACCTTCCTTTGAGCAGGTTGAGTATCTGGAAAAAATTATTATTTCAAATACAAATCATTATTTCTAACCTTGTCAATGTCTTGACTATATTTTCTATTCATTTTACAACTCATGGTGGTAAATAAGTGTGACTTTTCATGGAAAACACAAAATAATTGTCTGGGTGACCCCAAACTTTTGAACGGTAGTGTAGGTTAATTGACATCAAACTGGGGATTCTAAATTGTCCTTAGGTATGACTGTGAGAGTGAATGGTTGTCTGTCTCTCTGTATTGGCCCTGCAATGGACTGGCGATCTGTCCAGGGTGTACCCTGCCTCTTGCCCAAAGATGCTGGGATAGGCTCCAGCCCTATCCCCTCCCCTCCCCCCCGCGACCCAAAAAGGATTAAGCGGAAGAAGATGAACGAATGAATGAATGAATGTATTGTAGAGGATGTGCTCAAGGATGAGACTGAGTTTATTTCTCAGGTTCAGCTTTATTGTCAGAACACATGCTCTATCAACCTCTCAACAAGAAAAGAGGCTGATCAATGTAACATCACACTTTTATACTCCTGGAGCGTCGAAACCTAAGTCACATGGTGCTTTAGCAAACATACAGTCACATGGTACTTAATCCCAGTCACAGTGCAACTCTTTGATCTGTCACCATTGTCTCTTATTCTTCAATGATCTGGAAATCCTTCTGGGGCATCTTCTCTGAGACAAAAGGCCAAATCTCACACCTCCTCGTTATCTCCTGCAGATCTCTGCCGATCCAGACCTTCTTTGTCCCGTGAGACGTGAAGCCCCCTATACACATACAGCAATACATTTGTGGAAAATATGAACCCAACATATGTGCCACATAACCCCCCCCCCCCCCAAACGTCTACTAAGGGACAAAACATCATCAGAAATGAATGACAGAAAACCTAACCACATATCAAAAATCAATCCACCAATTGTTTAGGTCTTAACCTCCTGCCATATTTGCTGTAAGTCGGCATTGTTCCTTCAGCAGCGTCCTCCTGCACCTGCGGATCAGAACTGTTAGCACATCTCTGTGGGGGGTCCGAAGAATGCCTTCTCGGCGGCCTGCCACAGCGGGGGGCCCTCGCTAACTGCACGTGTTCATCAGCCAGAACAAAAGCAGGTTTGAGTCTGTTTATGCAAATCAACTCTTCTCTGCCTCCTAAATCTAGCAAAAAATGCTTCTCCCTTGTTTCCAACACTCTGAAAGGCCCGTCATAAGGCGGCCGCAAACCTGGGCGTTGTGCATCATGTCTAACAAAAACAAACTCCGCACTTTTCAAAGCCTTCGGCACAAAAACGCGTGGAAAACTGTGATGAACTGGGCCAGGAAGGGTGTTTGATCCTGTGCCGCTCTGCAACAGTTGATCAGGGGGGCAATTTGGCGCAGGATTGTCGGGAAGGAATTCCCCTGGCCAACGGAGGGGTTGTGCAAAAACTAATTCAGCTGGGGAGGCCTGCAAATCCTCCTTAGGTGCAGAACGCAACCCCAATAAAACCCATGGAAGTTTATCCACCCAATTTGTATCCGTAAGAGACGCTCTGAGGGCTGCATTCAATGACCTATGAAAGCGTTCGCACAAACCGTTAGCCTGGGGGTTATACGCGGTAGTGCGGTGAATCTTCACCCCTAGGCTGTGGGCCATCGATGACCAGAGTTCGGAAACAAATTGGGGACCCCTGTCGGACGTTGTGTCCGACGGAACTCCAAAACGCGCAACCCAAGCTGTTAAAAATGCGCGTGCAACTTCTTCTGCTGTAGTTGACGCCAGAGGAACCACTTCTGGCCAACGCGTGGTGCGGTCTACCATCGTCAAAAGGTGTGTGCACCCCTGCGACAATGGAAGAGGACCCACCAAATCCACATGCACGTGATCAAATCGCTTAGCCGGAATGTGAAAAGGCTCCAAAGGAGCTCTAGTGTGCTTGTGTATTTTGGCTCGCTGACACGCTACGCAGGCTGCTGCCCATTCCTTGACCTGTTTACACAACCCCGGCCAAACAAATTTCTCCCCCACCATCTTAATCGATGCGCGGACCCCCGGGTGGGCCAGAGAATGGATTGAGTCAAAAACGCGGCGGCGCCACGCAGCTGGAATCACGGGGTGAGGCCGCCCCGTGGAGACATCGCAGATTGGGGGGGCATACCTATTTGCTGCACCCTGTGCTCCAGCCTTAACCCTGTTGGTCCAGACTGGAGCGCGCACACATCCGCGTCGCTAACCTGCTCCGCGGCCATGGCTGCATAATCTAAACCTACGTGGACCGGGGCTGCGTGCGCTTCCGCACCACAACCCTGGCCCGAGGCCACGGCTGCCGAGCCTGCCCCCATGGGGCCTGGCGCTGCTACTGCACGCGAAAGACAGTCTGCCACTACATTATGTTTGCCCGCGACATGCTGAATATCGGTGGTGAACTCCGATAACGCGGCCAGCTGTCTTTGCTGCCGGCCCGACCAAGGCTCTGAAATCTTGGCCATCGCAAATGTTAGCAACTTGTGGTCCAAAAACGCGGTGAAACTGCGCCCCTCCAGCCAGAACTGGAAATGGCAGATGGCCAAATGCAGGGCCAAAAGCTCCCTGTCGAACGCGCTGTATTTTCGCTCGTTATCGCGCAAGGTTTTGCTGAAAAACGCGAGCGGCTGCCAGCTCCCTGCTACAAACTGCTCAACAACCGCCCCCACCGCTAAATCGGAAGCGTCTGTGGTGAGCGCCATGCGGGCCGTTGGCACCGGGTGTGCTAACAAAACCGCATTTGCCAGGGTTGATTTGACTTGGGAGAATGCGCGCTCCCGTTCCGGAGACCATTCGATTTTACTTGTGGGCGTACAATGGTTGCCAAGTGCCATGTACAATGGTTGCATGAGCTGCGCTGCGCTAGGGAGGAAACGGTTATAAAAATTAACCATTCCCAAAAATTCCTGCAATGCTTTGACCGTCTGAGGTTGGGGAAAGTTTATTACTGCGCGTACTTTATCGGGCAGAGGGATCGCTCCTTCTAGCGAAACACGATGCCCCAAAAAATCAATTTGCGCCACCCCAAACTGACACTTCGCTGGATTAATTATTAACCCGTGCTCCGCCAGCCTCCGAAAAACCGCTGTGAGGTGGCTTTCATGTTCGTCTTCAGACGTGCTGGCTACCAAAATGTCATCCAAGTAGATGAACACGAAAGGGAGGTCGCGTAAAACTGCATCCATCATGCGTTGGAAAGTCTGCGCGGCACCCTTGAGTCCAAACGGCATGCGCAAAAACTCGAAAAGCCCGAAAGGAGTTATTACTGCTGTTTTGGGTATGTCCTGAGCGCGTACTGGGACTTGATGGTAGCCGCGCACCAAATCTATTTTAGAAAAAATGCGTGGCCCCGCTAAATGAACCGAAAAATCCTGGATGTGTGGAATCGGGTAGTGGCCATGTGCTGAAGCGTTATTCAACCTGCGGAAATCACCGCAAGGCCGCCACAAGCCATCAGCCTTTGGGACCATGTGTAGCGGTGAAGCCCAGGGGCTGTTGGAGCGTCTAATGATGCCCAGCTTTTCCAGGTTGGCGAATTCCTCGCGCGCTATGGCCAGTTTAGCTGAGTCCAAGCGCTGAGCTTTTGCAAAAACGGGAGGGCTGGAGGTGGTGATAAAATGTTCCACCCCGTGTTTAGCCACTGACGCCGAAAACGTTGGGACTGTGAGTGCTGGGAACTGAGAGAGTAGTGCTTGGAACTTACCACCCGCAGCTGTGATGTTGGCCTGTGCAGTAGGTGGGACCACCCGGGCTGTGAAGGAAATAGAGTGGAAAGACAGTGCATTAACTAGAGTCTATTAGCAAGATCAACCAATAAACCATTCGAGCACAAAAAATCAGCACCTAACATGTTATAACTGACTGCCGCTATGACGAAAGTCCACTCGAATGCCCGGCCGTGAAAAGACAGGGGGAGGGTCTTCTCTCCGAAGGTCTTGATCGTCGAGCCATTCGCCGTCAACACCAGGGGTCCACTGGAAGGCGCCAGCCGGTCAGCATGGGAAGGTGTGATGAAACTCAGCTGGGAGCCTGTGTCCACAAGGAACTCCCTCCCTGATCGCACGTCCGTCAGGTAGAGCAGCTTGTTCGTCGCGCCGAGAGCCGCAGCTGCTACCGACTCCCGGTCCTGGCGTTTCCCAAGCGCTTGAACTGGCACGGTGGAATGCACTTGCGTGCCCTCTCGGCGAAACGTCGATGGTAAAAGCAGAGGACGTTGCTCGCTCCGTGTCTCCTGGCCTCCGCCGCTGCTGACGTCAGCGAATCTGGTGCTGCAGCCTCAGGCCCCCTACTGTCTCCGGGCGTTGCGCTCAGCTCTGCTGCTGCCGTCGTGGCCGTGTGTCGCCTATGGGCGTCGACGAGTCGCTGCGCCTCCTGGCCCAGCTTGTGGTAATCTCGGTGGGCCAGCAGCTGTGAACTGGCCAGGGTAACTCTCACCGCTGACGGTAGCGTCCTGAGGAAAAGATGGACGAAGATAAAGCCATCATCTTCGTCGTCTCTCAGACTCAGCATCTTCGCCATCAGGTCTGCGGGCCTGTCTGCCTCTCTTTCAGTCAGCACCAGGAGCTTCTCTGCTCGCTCTCCCAGCGAGGGGGTGAAAGCACGGATGAGAGCGGCTTTCACTGCGCCATACTTGTCGTCGTCTGGTGGGTGGTTAGTCAGGTTCTTCACCCGCTGGGCTGTGAGGCTGTCCAGTTTTGTGACTACATGGTAGAATTTCGTGGCATCAGCCGAAATTCTCCGAAGTTGGAACTGTGCCTCGACAGTGTTAAACCAGGAGCGCGGGCTATGTTGCCAGAAATCAGGCAGCTGGACTGTGGTAGCTGCATCAGCCTGGTTGGCTCCTGAAGAGTCCGGTGCGGGAAGGTCGTCACCGGCCATAATTTGTTGTAGGGTCACCAGTGTAGAGGATGTGCTCAAGGATGAGACTGAGTTTACTTCTCAGGTTCAGCTTTATTGTCAGAACACATGCTCTATCAACCTCTCAACAAGAAAAGAGGCTGATCAATGTAACATCACACTTTTATACTCCTGGAGCATCGAAACCTAAGTCACATGGTGCTTTAGCAAACATACAATCACATGGTACCAGTCACAATGCAACTCTTTGATCTGTCACCATTGTCTCTCATTCTTCAATGATCCGGAAATCCTTCTGGGGCATCTTCTCTGAGACAAAAGGCCAAATCTCACACCTCCTCGTTATCTCCTGCAGATCTCTGCCAATCCAGACCTTCTTTGTCCCGCGAGACGTGAAGCACCCAATACACATACAGCAATACATTTGTGGAAAATATGAACCCAACATATGTGCCACAGTATGTTATCATTTGCATTTATTGCCCTTTGTGCTCCCCTGGGTCCCCTGTCATTGTCTGCTGTGTCATCCTCTGTTTGGTCCTGGGTCTGTGTGTATATCTTTTTATCTATTGCTCCAACTCCTCATGTTTTCCGTATCCCTAGCCTCTGCCCTTTCTGCATGACTCCTGTATAGTCGTCTTGTATGTTCATCATCACGTTTCATGTGCATCCCCTGTTTGTGATTATCTGTACAGCCCCACCCGTCCTGTCTCCTCACCTACAGCCGCTTCCCAGCTACTCTTGATCGTTCCCCAGCTGTCTCTTGTCTGTTATTAGTCATCACCATATATATATCAGAGTTCAGTGTCTGTCTGGTGTGGTGTTGTCCGTCTGTTTTTCCCTGCTGGTAACCCAGTATCCCAAGTTTCCCTGTAAGTTATTTTGCCAGTCGTATCCTTAGTTGTTTTTCAGCCCTTGTGCTGTTAATTTGTTTCCCTTTGTTTTTCTGTTTAATAAATTGTGCTATGCCTGAGTTCTGCCCACTATTTGAGTTCATCACCTGTACCTACCGGAGGTAGCCATGACAATAAAGGTGAAAACAACAACAATAGCAATCCTATGTACAATAATAATACCTGTAGTGCAAATGCAATGCGGTAGAGGAGGTGCAAACAGTGACAGTCTGGAATGTGCATGGTCAGTAGTGCAATAACAAACAGCAGCAGATGTGACTTTAGTGCAAATGGTTGTAGTAAAGTGCAACCAATGTCCAGCCAATGTAAACTGTCTCATGGGTAGGACACCGTAATATTAAAGACGCACTCCGACGGCTCTAAAACCACCTCAAAAACAAATATGTATTGCCCAAAATAGTATATTGTGGCTCTTTGTCTTAGAATTGCTTGAAAAGAGCTTTTACATCTTCCACCTATTTAGGTGTACCAGTGCATACCCGTGCATGCCTGTAGAAACTAAGTATAGGCAAGTATTTCTGCATGCCCGTAGAAAGCAGGTGTAAGCAAGCATTTCTGCATGCCCATAGGAAGTTACTGTTATCATGGCAACAGTAACCATGGTGATGCCTGCCTTTGATCTTTGACATGGTTACATGTGAACAACTTCTTTTACATTTAGTTTTAGAGCAGTTGGTGGCAGTAGAACAACTCCTTATAAAAACTCTTTATACAAGGAGAGGCTCCTCTGATCTGAGAAAAGGCCACACCTAGGACACAGTCCAAGAACGGATAATTTTTTCACACATAAGGAGTTGTTCATAACTCCTTATACAAAGATATAGAGTGATGATAATCAAGTCAGTGGTGGTAATGCACCTGTAGGCTGGTTGCCAACCGGCAATAAAATCTAAAAGAAGAACAACTTCTTTTATGGTCATGTGACCGGAATTCTATGACCTCATATGAGAACATAGTGTGTCTATGATGTCATAGCGAGTCCTTTGATGTTATTATGACATCATAGACATACAGCTCATAGACGCACAGATGTGCATCTATGATGTCATAGCTATGTCATAGCTCCCCTAAGGATGTTCATTAAAGATTTTCCCTGCTAAACTTCTGCATATCCGGGGAGGCTGAAATACGGGAATGCAAACCCTCGTAACCTCAGCAAAGCACATATAAAATCTGAGGCCAATCCGACGAACAGTTCGGGAGATATGCGTGGAACACACACACACACACACACACACACACACACACACACACACAGAAATTTCTTAAATTATAGATAGATGCGGATCTATGAATATTCTAATTAGCTCCACCCATACCCCTGCCCACCAGTAGTGTATGCTGCAAGGCTTCCCTGTGACCAGAAAACACCTAAGACTGCTTCGCTAAACAATGGCCAACTCGCTTCCCTCCTCCAGAGGCAGTTGGGGGGGGGGGGTGTCTTCTCTTCCATCCTCCCTGGTGGGGATGGAATGGAATGCCTGGAGGGTTTTGTGTCCTCCCCGAAAACCCCTTCACTGAACCGAGTCAAATGAATGCAAAACGGACGAGTGGCAGTCTTGGCACCTTCATTCCCTGAGCAGACATCTCTCTTTGGTTTGGCCTTCCGACCGTGTGCCTCCGGTCCTCCGGGATCCGGCACATGTGGCATGGCAGCTAGTGGACTCCAGTCTCTGATCTGCCGCGCATGCGCTACGGGGTTCTGGAATACTGTAGCCCCAGTGGTGGAAAACTACGGGTGGCTGCGGTCACTTTTGCAGGACACTGACTGTCAGCATGGTTAGTAGTAGGAGTGGGTTCAAAAGACTTATCCAATGATTTGAATCGATCTACATTTGACTGAGCTGATACTGATCCACAAAATCCACGGCTTGATCTTTTAATATGCTTTTACAGTCTGTGAAACACAAAACGCAAGGAGCCGGCTGAAGTCTCACGTGATGAACAATCGCGCAAGAGTTCACCGTACACTCACATTACTTCCATGTTTACATTTGACAGGCAGCCACAGAGTGGAGTTGCCAATGTTAATTTGTAACAAAAGTCACGGTTAAAGACTGTGCTCAACAGTTCCTGAATATTTTTCATAAAGTGGGGATAAATGGTTTTGTACTACGTGCAGCATCATGTTGGAACATAAAAGTCAACAATTGATAAACAATTTCCAAACGGAAAACACACCGAGAATGACAACAGATCAGAGAGGGAGAATGTTGCAGCTGCTGGGGTAAGTAATTTAATGTTGTTGTTTTTTTAACATTTGTGTCATAAATTAATAATTCATCCAGCATGATGGTATTTTACAAACTATAGATACAGTAGTTACCTGTTGGTTAACCACTGTAAATAAATGCAGAATTAAGGTGTATTTTTAGTCAGGACTTCAGGGCTTCATGACTTCATGTAATGTTTGTACTGAATGACACATTTAATTTTGGACTTCTAGCACTTAAGTGTAAGATTTTATAATAATAATAATAATAATAATAATAATAATAATAAAATGGCAGAATTAATAAAGGCTGCAGTACAACAAGCCCTTTTTACTCAATAGAACTTAACTGAAATGATCAAATCTCACAGGAAATGAAACCCTTTTCAAAAATTGAACATTAATTTGTAGTTAAAATATCATCTAAAAATAAAAGAAACTAAATTATTAAACCCTACTGTGATGTGGGGATTTTAAAATATGATTACTAATTTTACTTACTGAAATATATGCTCCTTCTCATCTCGCCTTGAAAACTGGGTTTCCACTCCAAGATCCATCCTGCACTGAGACATTCTGAAGGGATGAGGTTGTCAGTGGAATTCATGGTTCTGTCAATTAGGGCAAGTTGTCCAGGTCCTGAAGCAACAAAGCAGCCCCAGACCATGACACTACCACCACCATGTTTTACTGTTGATGTTAATGTTCTTTTTATGAAATTCTGTTAGTTTTGTGCCAGATAAAACAGGACACTGTGGCGGTATGAAATAATAAGCAGCGAACTGAGAGTTTTTAAGGGTGTTTATTTATCATTCATCCCGCCATCACAAGAACTCACTCCAGCGCCGTGTAGGCGCGCCGGAGCGAGCCCGGAGGCTCTCGTCTGGAGACACGGAATGCGTGTAGTCAGCAGCAGTAGTCAGAGAGAGAGAGAGAGTTACAGAGCGATGCAGTTTAAATACCCCACTACAGACAATGCATTCACAGCAGTAGGCATGGACATTTGCATTTGAGAGTCACCCACATCAATAGGAGGATTACTGACAGGAAGACATTTGCATTTGAGAGTCACCCATAACAACAGGAAGATTACTGGCAGGAAAAAGCTAGACAAAAGGAGGCTGCCTATTGATATCAATACACACATCTCATTGTTCTGCCAATTGCTCCAGCTGAGCGCTCTGCTTGTCCCAGTCTGTTGTGGGGGTCACCCACAGTACTCCCCCCCAGAGGGCTCAGCGGGGAGCTGAGGCCTCGATAGTCCGGCTTTGGAAGCGAGCTGCGGGGAAGGCTCTGTGCCGAGGAGGTGGAGGGAGGGGGGTGGGGGTAGCAAGTGCCGGCCCAGGACTGTGAAATTGTTTGGGCCATGCAAAAATTGCCTGTGGATCCGCGATGTTGAGGGGCTGTCCCGTTGAACGTGGCAGAGGTCCAAAGCAGCTGTGCGAAGAAAAATTTGTCTCTGACTCCTCTCGCGGCTATGAAGAAAAACAGGAGCTGCAAGGCTGCGTAGCGGCTGTGAGAAAAAAGGAGCTGCAGCTGTGTGAGGGACTTGGCGTGTTGGCTTTAGGTGTGCGCGCGCAGCCCTAAAGCCCTCGGGGACAGCTGACGGCTGAATTCCCTTTGTGCGCCGTGGCTGAGACCCGTACAAAATCCTGTGAGCGAGCTGCGTGCGTGCTTCAGGTGTGTGAGCAGCCCTGAAGGTTCTGTGTGCAGTGGCGAAGGACGATGACGGTCTGTGTGGAGCCAGTATTGTCCTGTCCAGGGTGCGCTGTCCTCATAACCCCCCGGTGTGCGTGCGGGGTTCGGTGCTTGGCAGGTCCGCTGTAGAGGCGAGTCAGGGTCAGGGAGCTTGCTGGAGATCAGCGTAGTCGGCGCCGATGGTCATCCCTGTTCAGGTTGTTGCTGTAGTTCGGTCATGGTGCGTTCAGGTCCACGCGCTGCATTCTCCGTCGGCCCTGGAGGTCGCCGTCGTGGAGAGAGGACGAGGTGCATGCGCTCTCGTGTGGAGGAGCTGTGAGAGCGACCGGTCCCAGTGTGAATGTGCAGATCTCAGGCGTGCAGATCTTACCATGAAGCTTTCTGCAGCTTTCCCGGTCGTGGGTGATCTCCGGAGAGTTTCGCCTGGTGGTGGCTCTGCGTCGAGGTCTCCCTGTAGCAGAAGGGAGGGCAGATCATTTGCGTCAGGCTGCTGCATTGGCTTGTCGTCGGAGAGTCACTGCCGGGGGCTGCCAGCGTGTTCTTTTCTTGGGTCGGGTCACCAGTGTGGCTGTCCAGACCAGAAGGTTGCGTTGCACAAAGCGTGTGCTTTCTCGGGGTCACCAGTGTGGCAGTATGAAATAATAAGGAGCGAGCCCGGAGGCTCTCGTCTGGAGACACTGAATGCGTGTAGTCAGCAGCAGTAGTCAGAGAGAGAGAGAGAGTTACAGAGCAATGCAGTTTAAATACCCCACTACAGACAATGCATTCACAGCAGTAGGCATGGACATTTGCATTTGAGAGTCACCCACATCAATAGGAGGATTACTGACAGGAAGACATTTGCATTTGAGAGTCACCCCATAACAATAGGAAGATTACTGGCAGGAAAAAGCTAGACAAAAGGAGGCTGCCTATTGATATCAATACACACATCTCATTGTTCTGCCAATTGCTCCAGCTGAGCGCTCTGCTTGTCCCAGTCTGTTGTGGGGGTCACCCACAGACATGTGTCTTCCAAAATCTTTTGTCTCATCAGTCCCCAGAATATTTTCCCAAAAGTCTTGAGAATTATCTAGATGTTTTCTGACAAATGTGAGACAAGTCTTTGTGTTCTTGTTGTCCAGCAGTGGTTTTTGTCTTGGAACTCTTCCATGGATGCCATTTTTGCCCTGTCTCTTTCTTATTGTTCCATCATGGACCAGTGTCTAAAGTGAGGCAAGTGAGTCTTGCAGTTCTTTCGATGTTGTTCTGGGTTTTTGTTTCTCATCTGATCTAGAATTTCTTTAGATCACAGTAAAATGTGTTGCGTTTTGAGATCTTTTAGCCTACTTCAGGTTGTCAGACAGGTTCTATTTAAGTAATTTCTTGATTCAGCAAGTCTGGTAGTAATCAGGCTTGGGTGTAGCTACAGAAACTGAGCTCCGCTTTCCAAAAATTATGGTTAATCACAGTTAATTCATCATGGCTCCTTCTCAGCCACTGCAGATTAGGGGGGAGGATGTGGGAGTGGTTGAAGACTACAAATATCTGGGTGTCAGGATCAGCAGCGGGTTGGACTGGAGATCCAACACCGATGCTGTGCACAAGAAGGGGATGAGCAGACTCTATTTCCTGAGAAAACTAAGATCCTTCAACGTGTGCAGCAGGATGCTGGAGCTTTTCTACCAGACTGTTGTTGCCAGCACCATCTTCTTTGCTGCGGTCTGTTGGGGTAGCAGTATCAGGGCCAGAGATACCAACAGACTTGACAAGATTATCAAGAGGGCTGGCTCTGTAATTGGTCTCAGACTGGAGACCTTTGAGACAGTGATGGAGAGGAGAACACTAAATAAACTGCGATCCATCATGAACAATCCTGATCACCCCCTCCATCACACACTAGATAGGCAGCGAAGCACTTTCTCCAGTAGACTACTACAGCTTCATTGTCGAATGGCCAGGTACAGGAAATCTTTCCTGCCACATGCAATTTCACTGTACAATAACTCACTATGATGTTGTATTCTGGTCATAGCTATGCTGCCACACTGCACCTTACAGACTAACTGGTACCTCACATTTCACTCTGCTCCTGATAGTCCTTCTTTGTGCAATGGGATGATTCATGTGTTTATACGGGTCATCATCATATATTAAGCTATGATGTATATAGGTTCCATAGTCGTGTTAGTTTCTTTTTTACTTTCCATGGGTAATCCCTTTGTCTGTCGTGTGTGTTTCTGTTGTTTGGCTGTCAACTGTCATGCTGCTGTTACACTGTAATTTCCCAGTTTGGGATCAATAAAGTACATCTATCTATCTATCTAACTATGTAACAAGAGGGGCAATTACTTTTTCACATGGGGCCAGGTAGGTTTGGATAGTTTTTCCCTTTAATAAATGAAATCATCATTTGAAAACTGCATTTTGTATTTACTCCAGTTATCTTTGTCTGATATTAAAATTTGTTTGATGATCTGAAACATTTAAAGGTGAAATATAGAAGATTTTTGTGAAAACAAAGATTTAAAAAAAATACATCAGCAAAGCATTTAGAAACGTGCACAATGTAAGTCTTCATGTTCTTCTAAAAATTAGTATATTGATGAAAAAAATATTTTGTAATTTTTGGCGGGTTGACAATAATATAAATATTTACATCCAGCAGCTGGACTAAGACAAACACGGAAGTCCAATGAGGATGTCACAGCCAATAACATCACTAGCTTGATGTTACGTGCCATGTCCCGTTTGGGGTTGTTGGGTTACCAGGTAGTGAATTATTCAGTTAAATACCTGAGTCTCAAGGCAAATGTCAGTTTCCCAGTTGTTCTCAAGTATGGCATGACAAAGGAGCAGGATAAATATGGCTTCAGATTTTGATGGCTGATGTCTGCTGAAGAGTCTCAAAGGGCTGAAAAGTCACACAGAGGTGACCTTTTTTCTTCTGACAGGTAAGCTAACCAGTGCTAGCTATGATGCTAACTAGCGCATTCATCTTCTGTTGCTAATCTGGTGGTTAGGGGTGCCCGGTGGATGGGGGGGGGGGGGGGGCAGCAGTCTAAAGTCTATGTGACCAACTAAATTTCATTTCTGACATGCTCACATTATGAGTGTATAATAATATCAACCAATATATGGCTTGGAATAGACCCCACTAACTGCTCCTTACCAAGCTGATACGTATGACAGGTTCATGATATGATCAACATTTGCATCTATGAATGTAACAGCACATATTAATTGTGCAGCAGTCATGTTTTACATAAAGATTGTTTTTTAATTATCAGCTTTGATGTGCAACTGCGCAGTCTAATAATTTGGTGTACAGTGAAAAAGGTTACAGTCGTTTATTGTTGTTACAGATTAAGATAATAATGTAAAACTATTGATCACCATGGTGGAAATTGAGGTTAAAAATAGTTTAAGTTCTAATAGTAGAATAAACAGGTCTTAATTTATTTTCTTACTAACTAATGTTACTGCACAGCATTAGCCACGGGATTTATTAAGTCCCTGAAGTAGCTGTAATTATGTATGTAGAAATTTATATCAGATTTTTGACGATCAAGTAATAAACCACAACATTTTTCACCCTCTGTAAGGACTTCCTCCATCATGAGGTGAATGTTTGGGCAATGCCATCATGATACAGCAGAGAAGAGCTCCACCAAACAGTGACTGGACAGAGGGTCAGCAGCTTCTGAAGTCCCCACAGATGTGATGTACCAGTGGGGGTTAAGAACAGAACATCAATATCTGACCTTTAGGTGAGTATGATGTAAAGTTTTACATGTAAAAAGTAACAAAAAGGACTATTAATATGACAGTGTTCTCATAGATCAATATTTAAAAACCACATTCTGATCATGTCTGATTATTTTAATTTAGTTCAGCTTTTAACACACTGCAGCCACACCTTTTAATTAAGAGGTTAAATGATTTTAAAGTGCATCCTGTCATTATTAAATGGTACCACTCATTTTTAACTTATCGTAAACAGCAAGTTAGTGTAAATGGAACTTTATTTAAATCCAGAACCCTCAGCACAGGAGCTCCCCAAGGCTGTGTTAGTTCACCATTTTTGTTCACCTTGTACACTGATGAGTGCAGAAGTGTCTATCCAGGCAATCAAATTATTAAATTTTCTGATGACACTGCTATTTTATCACTACTTCAAAAGACTCATGATCTGTCAAGCTATTTTATAGAAATTCAGAGGTTTGTCAATTGGTGTGATGACAGTCATCTCATTTTGAATACTGATAAAACAAAGGAGATGGTGTTTGACCCTCGGGGAGTTGGTGACCACAGGCCTGTGGTCATCCACAACCACACTATAACACAGGCTAGTTCCTATAAATATTTGGGAGTATTTATTGACAATTCATTAACCTGGAGCACACATATTGATTACCTCTGCAGTAGACTACAACAGTGGCTGCATTTCTTGCGTAGATTAAGAATACATGGTGTAGATAAAAGGATTATGTTAATATTTTACCAGGCTGTGTTGGAGAGCTGTATTAGATACAGCATTACAGCTTGGTTTGGCAACCTCTCTGTGAAACTTAGGAACAGAGTGTTGTGTTTAATTCATACAGCATGGAAAATTATTGGAGTTAAAGAGTATTTACCCATGCAGATCTTACACGACCAGGCAGCCTGTAGACAAGCTCAAAAAATAATCAGTGACATGAGCCATGTACTAAACAATGAATATGTGCGGCTGCCCTCAGGGAGGAGATACAGAGTCCCCAAGTGCAGGTTCAATAGATATAAGAACTCATTTATCCCGACGTCTGTAAAACTTTTAAACTCAGATAAATAGGTCAGGGACACTGATAACTCCTGTTCTTAATGACTGCTGTTATATATTTATGTATGTATGTACTTGTATTATTTATTGGGTTTTATTTCATTCATTATGTACTACATCCATTGTGTATGTGTGTATTGTGTGGTTGCAGCACGGGTGACAAGCCCAAGACAAATTTCCCCTTGAGGGACAGTAAAGTTTATCTTATCTTATCTTATCTTATCTTATCTTATGTCAACAGAAGCTTCTCCTCCACCCCACCTGTGTATGAGGCCTGGTCTCCATTAGCAACTTAGGACCACAACCACCAGAGGGTCATCCAGTAAGGAAGACAGTCGGCAGCACACCAATGTAAGTTTACTCTTATCAAAACATTTTACACACAGTGATGTATAAAGCCAAATCCTTTATTTTGAATTTTTCAATGTGTTTGTTTAGGAGATTTTTTTTTAACTTTTTTTGAAATGTTAAGGAGTGGGTTTTTTTTTTATATTTAGTGAGTAACCTGGTCAAACCAATCATATTTATGGATTATTTTGCCAAAAGTAGATGCAACAGATATTTGTTTCTTGCTTTTTTTTAATAACTTCTCAAGACAATAGTCAAAATTTGGCAGCTAAAATGTCCTGGACTTTTCATTTTTATTAAAACCACAACCTGCCTGTGCACTTGGTGTTCCAAGAATGTGGAATTAGAAAAAATGTTGTTCCCTCTTCTTTAATCAGGTCCAGTCTTGCAGCAGGAATTAATATACAACACAGCCATCCATCCATCTTCTACGGCTTTTCTGGGGGTCCAGGTTGTGGAGGCAGGAGTCTAATCAGACAAGCCCAGACTTCCCTCTCCCCAGCCACCTACTCCAGCTCTTCAGAGAGGACACCAAGATGTTCCCCTACCAGCTGGGAGACATAGTCTCTCTAATGTGTCCTGGGTCTGCCCCGGGGTCTCCTTCCTCCTCCCACAACACACACATAAAAAGTAATTCCATTTCTGTACCTGCTCTTTCCTTCACCTACAGTATATTGTCATTCACATTATGTAGACCAAAAAAACTCTTTTCGTCACTGCTGTAATCCTAAAACTGTCTAGTAGTTCACATACTGTCATGTCTTAATGCTGTTAGTCTGCAATGACTAAAAAGGTTGAAAATACTTTAGCTTTGCAGAGGTGAGGTAAACCATTACTTTGTGAATCTGTCACACTGAATAACAATAGATTTCATCTTCTACGGTAACTGAAAGGGCACAAATGAATTCAGGCATCCAACGTTTCACATTTATTTATATATTTTAAAACAATAACAACAAAACACATTTACAACCTAAAATTAACTGGAACTGACATAAATAACTGCTGGAGCTTAATAACAACAGCTGTTTAAATGGATGAACTTAAACAGACCATAAAAGTGTGATTCAGCATATTTACAAAAAACACAGAACAGCTAACAGCAGTCAAAGTCCTTATAATCTGATCTAAAGTGTTGTCATAATTACGTTGTCAAAACTAGAGAGCTATCCAGTTTGATCACAGCTGTGCTGCATTAGCATTACTGTCAATAACACGATTCCGTAGTTATTTAAAAAAGGTTTACCAGAGATGTGGATCAGAGATGATTATGTTAAATTCATGATTCTATACCACAAGAGTCCCCGCTTGACACACTGTCTGGTTCATAATAACCAAAAGTCTGAGATGTTAGCAGTCTGCAGTATATTTTGATGTTAGCCTCCAGGAAGTGCTGTTTATCTCTACCTGGCAACCAGTACAAGATCAGAGTGAGTCTACAGTGCGTGCGACACCTACTGGCCAGGAGGTCAGAATCCTTTATATTGCACCTTTAAATGTGACAAATTTACAAAAATATAAGAAATCAGGAAGGGGGCAAATACTTTTTCACAGCACTGTAGGTGGAGAGCTTATAAACCTGCATTCCTAACACAGGTGTACAAGACAGTAAACTCCCTGCTTTGTTGTGGATTTCAGCACAAAAGAAGACCTCAAATTTTTCAGAGGTCTTAGTTTTCAAATTCAAGATTCAAGAAGATGCTGCCATAATTTTCTCCATACGCTAACATACTTAGCAAGTTTACTGTCATCTAATCCATACTACCAAGCATGTAATGCAAGGTGCCACCATGACTTTCTCTTCACCCATTCTTTTATGCTGAGCACCAACCTAGAAGGTGGGAAGTAGCATTTTATATGATCTTGGTATGACCTGGCTGAGGTCAACAGATAGATAGATAGATAGATAGTGTCATGAACGCGGCGTCTTTGCGCAGCGCACAAATGAATTGATATGAGCCCAAACGCAGGTGAAGTGAACATGTTTATTTAACAGAAAAAACATACAAAGTGTCCATAGAATACAGTCCAAAATAGGTAAAGATGAGATGACCGGCTACAAACTCTGTTGGTTGGAGAAAGATTGAGCCCCACACGCTCCCAGGCGGGACTGGGCAGCGGAGAGAAAAAGGGCGAATAATTAATAAGAAGAGGAAGACTTATTACATGTGCTGGGCTCTGGAAACAACAACATCACCAGTCCAAAAGAGGAAAAACCAACAACGAGGAGCCTGGACATCTAAGGTTGACTACATGTTGACTTACGCTGCCACACTGAGTGCTCACACTGTCATCCATAAGTACCCTGTGCACTTAATGAGTGACAAATGGATGCAGGTGTGTGGCGGCAGGCGGTGCGTGAGTAAGTGCCAGCGTATGTGAGTAGGAATGAATGTGTGTGTGCATGTACAAACAAAAATGACAAACAGCTGGTGGATGCCGGCGAAAAGGGAGAGGCGTGGCTGTAGGCTGGCAGGGAGCCCAGCCCCAGAGGCTCAAATAACCTGCCAGCTGAAAATTAAGACAACAATCAGAGAAACTACAGCCACAAATCATGGAACGGGGTTGAGACATCAACCCGGTTCATGGCAGATAGATAGATAGATAGATAGATAGTCCATGACAAATACAATGACAGTTATCTATTTTCATCCATTTTCTACAGGATTTATATCTGCAGATGTTAGATTTTTATACCTTTTTTAATATTTGATTTTTTTTTTTCTGGCTGTAGCTTCTACGTATTAATTTCTTTAAAATCCAGCCATACAGAAAAAAACAATTTAGTCATTAAATACATATCAGCTACAAAATTAAATAATAGAAATAATAGCGAAAGAAAAATTTTATACATAGATAGTAAGATGCACAAAAACATGGTAAATTGTTTAAGTTTTTCTACATAATTAAGTTTTATCTGAAAAGACTATGCAAAATATTTGTTTGTTCAGTGTATTTTTTTCTGACCCTGAGCTGTCTGCGCACTTTATATAAATTGTCTAAGAATTAATAAATGAAACAATTACAGCATATCATGTATTTTTCAGATGAGAATATAGTGTACACTGTTTTCATCATATCTTAGGACAGACTAATATACATGCAGCAAGATACTCATTTGTCCTGAACAAATGATGTCATGCTTTTGTTGTTTCTTTTATTTGCATGTACGTGACTGTTTTTTTAAGTTTATCTGTAGTTTCCATCTTGTGGTCCAAAACTTTGCTGGTAAAGTCTCGTGATGATGGATGACAAATCTACAGCTTATTCTGATGTGATCTTACACATCTCGGTGAGGTCACAGAAACATCCTCTTGATTTATGTTATTTTGCTGTTGAATAAAATCTCCTGGGGAATGAAGGCACAACCAAAACAAAGCAAAGTGCTTTATCCTGGCATGGAGGTGAAAAATGCTGGACAAAAGAAGATTCATTCTGTCACGAGGCTGAGCGCGGTGTGTCACCGTGCTCAGGCCTTTTATTTATTCCTGAGTATTTTCCGTATTTTTTCCAGTGTTATGTGTGTACCTTTATATGCATGATTTTGGAGGTGTTCTGAGTTGTTAGTTGTTCTGTGGTGCATTCATGTCCTCATTATTATTATTATTATTATTATTATTATTATTATTATTATTATTATCCTGGCATTTAGTTCTGAGTGTTTATATTTTGTTTCTTTGTGACATAGCCCTCCACCTCTGCTTCCAAACACTCCTGCCTTGTTATTATCTTGTGTGTTGCTCAGCTGCTCCTGCTCAGTAATTAGGTCACCTGCCTGCTCATGAGATCCACACCTGATGCCACTTGTTATGATTATTTTCCTGCCCTATTTAAGACAGGCTTTGTTTGTCTCTCTTTGTCAGAGCGTTATTATACCTATGTATCTCTGTCGGGACCCCATCCCTGTTCTGACGTGTCCCTTGGTGTTTTGTCTTCTCGCTGTTCTGCTCTGTTGTAAGTTTATTTTTGAGCAATTTTTGGACTTTGTGTTTACCTTAATAAAAGGCTGTTCCTGCTGAGGAGACTCAGGTCTTTTGGTGCACAAGGGGCGCTGCTGAAGTCATTCTATGACACGGTGGTGGCATCAGCCATCACTTTTGGAGTGGTCTGCTGGGGCAGTGGCATTACTGCAGCCGATAGGAAGAGACTGAACAAACTGATTAAGAAAGCTAGCTCTGTCCTGGGGCAGCGCCTTGATCCGATGGAGGAGATAGGAGAGAGAAGGACGGTGGCTAAACTGTCATCTCTGCTGGAGTCCGAGTTCCACCCTATGCAGGACATACTGGATGCACTGAGGAGCTCATTTAGCAGCAGACTACATCATCCCAGGTGCACAACCGAGAGGTTTCGTAGGTCCTTCCTACCAACGGCTGTCAGACTGTACAACCTAAGCAGGGCTGCTCGCAGAGATAGCAAAAAGACGTAACAAACTAATAGTTTTTTTGAATGCAAAAGATGCAATAGACTTACACAATGGTCCTCTCCGGCATACAACTAGGAACATACCGGTCACTATGGAGGGTGAGAATATGTATGGGCACATAATCATACCATGTAGGATAACTAAATAGACGGTTATGCTGTTTCATCCCACCTAGCAACAATGCTCTGTACTGTGTGTGTTTATATATTTACATATTTATTCCATCTAGCTACAATGCTCAGCACTGGGTGTGTTTATATTTATATATCTATATATTTATTCCATCTAGCTACAATGCTCCGCACTGTGTTTTTATATATCTACATATTATTCCATCTAGCTACATTGCTCCGCACTGTGTGTGTTTATATACTTGCATATTTATTCCACCTAGCTGCAATGCTCCGTACTGTGGGTGTTTATATATTTACATATTTATTCCATCTAGCTACAATGCTCTGCACTGTGTGTTCATATATTCATATATTTATTCCATCCAGCTACAATGCTCTGCACTGTGTGTTCATATATTCATATATTTAGTCCATCCAGCTACAATGCTCTGCACTGTGTGTCTGTGTGTGTGTGTGTATATATATATTTTATAGTAATATGTACATATGTATATTAGCTGCTCTTGCTTGCTTGTTTTTTTTCTTGCCTTCTGATTGTTGCTCTGAGTGTTGCTATCCCTGTGCTGTTGCAATCCTGGAATTTCCCCGTTGTGGGACTAATAAAGGCTTATCTTATCTTATCTTATCTTATCTTAAAATACCACAGACTGCAGTTCAGCACTTGGATCTTTTCTCTCTGCCTCAAGGGGAAAATCATGACAGTACGTTCTGACCAGTTTGAGACCCAGCTACTGCTAGTTTGTGGATTTTTTGTTTTCACTCACCTGTTATTTTGGAGCTATCATGTCCCCTGCACGCCGGCCTTCAGCCATTAAAGGGACATCGGCAACTGCGTCCCCGAGCCTGGAGGAGGAATGGGCCGCCGAGTTCATCCAGAGTTTTGTGGATGAAGCACTCACCTCCTGAAGCCTTAAGAAGACCTGGGAAAGCATTAATGGAGTGGTAGTGATTGTGGAGACCCATCCTGTGCTTAGTAAGCATCCCCAGTTTGCGGAACTGTTGTCAACTGTCTCTGCTCTTCGATCACCCTTTCCTTTTTGATGATTGGCTCGCCCCTTGCTGCTTCCAAGTCATCAAGAAAGTGTTTCCCGCGACAAGTGCCTTCGTCCTCCTGTTGGTCAACAGTCCAGGCTCCAGCTCCCACGTCATTGACAACAGGCCGCCGGAAGAACTCCTCCACTTCCCGGTCAGCAGCCCTCTGCTCACCGAGGCAGAAGACTCCCGCAGCAGTGCCCTCCTTGTGTTTTTCCTCTCCAGCTGTTCCACCAGCTTCCTCCATCTCCACAGCTGCTGTCTCCCACTTCTCCTCAACGTTCCCTCCCGCTGCTGAGGGGTCGGCTGTATCCTCTCCGGCTCCGTCCATTGCTGTGGCTGCAGTTGCGGCTCCTCTATGTTCCTCTGGGGAACCCTCTTCCACTGAAGTCACGGAAGGGGTTGATTCTCCACCTGCTACAGCAGAGAACACCGTGCCCTGGGAACTCAGGCAAGTGTCTTTTCATTTTCAAACATTTTATGATGATATGCCTTGCCTGATTCCCGGTAGTGAGGCTCAGTGTTTGCAGTCCCCTGAGTCCTCACCACCTGCTGCAGACTACACCACCATACCTGCTCTCTCCTTGTCTCCTCCTCTTTTCCCTGAGTGTCTACCGGTCCCAGGGTTGAGCCGCCAGATGATGGAGGAGCCTGCGGTCCAGCAGCAATGGTCTGGACCACAGGTGTCAAACTCATTCCATGGAGGGCCAAGACCCTGCAGGTTTTACCTCCACCCAGTGTCTTCAACAGGTGATTCATTGAATTTCTTCCCACTGATTGCTGATCAGTGAAAACACCTGCTGAAGACACTGGGTGGAAGTAAAACATGCAGGGTCTTGGCCCTCCATGGAATGAGTTTGACACCCCTGGTCTGGACCATCCAGCACTGCAGCAATGGTCTGGACGGAGGGAGAGCGCTGCCTGTGATCATAAGCCTGCACCGACGACTGAGCGGCCCCGGACTTCAAATGTGCAGGAGTCAGCACCAGCAGAAAATCGACCTCCTGGATCTACACTGGACAAGCCACCTGTGTGGGTCACGCCGCTGGAGGGGTCCCGGGACTGCATTGACCATCATGCCTGCTGAAGGTGCCACTGCAGCAGAGCTGAAGCTGAACCTCCAGAGGGCCGGACACAAGACGTCGCTGCATGGATCAACAGAGTCCTGGATGGCAGTGGAGCGTGAGCTCAGGCAAGTGCTCTCCTTTGTTTTCATTGCTTCTATGTTGGAGAGGTCTTGTCTGGCTCTTGGTGGGGAGAGCCAGGTACAGTCATCAGCTGCACTTGAGCTCACCTCGCCAGGATCCACTGCCGCCAGTGACCCTGTTTCTCTGCCTCTCCTGCCCGAGTTTTTCCCCAGGGTCACTGAGGATCGTCCAGCTTCGCCAGAGGTCTCCGTGGGCCCCACCTTACTGCCCGAGATCACCGTGGGTCCAGCTCCTCCTGCCGAGGTCTTCGCGGGTGCTCCATCCCAGCCCAGGACCTCCGTGGCTGCTGCTCCCCCTCCAGATGAGGTCTTCGCGGGTGCTTTGTTCCAGCCCAGGGCCTCCGAGAGTGCTGATTCCCCATTAGTTGAGGTTGTCATGGGTGCTCCATCCCAGCCTGGGGCCTCTGTGGGTGCAGCTCTTCCTCAGTCTAGATCCACCATGGGTGCAGCCTTGGGCCAGTCTGGGTCCACCGAGGGTGCAGCTCTGGCCCAGTCCAGGTCCACCGAGGATGCAGCTCTGGTCCAGTCCGGGTCCACCGAGGGTGCAGCTCTGGCCCAGTCCGGGTACGCCGAGGATGCAGCTCTGGTCCAGTCCGGGTCCACCGAGGGTGCAGCTCTGGTCCAGTCCAGGTCCGCCGAGGATGCAGCTCTGGCCCAGTCCGAGTCCACCAAGGGTGCAGCTCTGGCCCACTCCAGGCCCACAGCGGGTGAAGCTCTGCTCCAGCCCAGAGCCACTGCGGGTGCAGCTCTGCTCCAGCCCGGAGCCACCGTGGGTGCAGCTCTGTTCCAGCCTGGAGCCACTGCAGGTGTTGCGATTTCCCAGTCCGGGACCACCAAGGGTGCTGCGAGACAGTTCGAAAGTGTCGTGGTTCCCCCTCCTCTGCCAGACGATATCGTGGTTCCCTCTCTTCTGCCAGATGCCATCATGGTTCCCTCTCCTCTGCCAGATGCCGTCATGGTTCCCTCTCCTTTGCTCAAGGCCGTCGTGATTTCCTCTCCTCTGCCTGACATCGTCATGATTCCTCCAACTCCTCTGGCCCCGCCATCATTTGGCTTCCCTGTGGGGCAGCCGCCTCCTGGGCCACCCCTTCTGTTTAGGTGGCTGAAGAACCCTGGCCGACCAACTGACAGACTGTGCCATTGGGATGGGTGGCTCATATTCTCTGGCAGGCCACCCGACTCTTACCACCTCACCTTCTGCCAGGCTTGGGACTTTGGCCGGCCACCTGAACTGTCTAGCTCTTTGGTCCAGGGGGCCTAGGTGCCTCATTCTGCTTGGGTTTGGGTCCTGAGCGGGGTTTTGTTTTTCCAGTCGCTCCTAGCCTACCCCCCCCCCCCGCCCCCTGGGTTGGGTCTTTGTGTTTCTCCTGTTGGGGGAGGGAGGTTGTTCCTTTTTTCTTTGATGTGATCTTGGGGTGTCTGGATTCCACCCCTTTAAGGTGGGGCTCTGTCACGAGGCTGAGCATGATGTGTCACCGTGCTGAGGCCTTTTTTTTATTCCTGAGTATTTTCCATATTTTTTCCAGTGTTATGTGTGTATCTTTATGTGCGTGATTTTGGAGGTGTTCTGAGTTGTTAGTTGTTCTGTGGTGCATTCATGTCCTCATTATTATTATTATTATTATTATTATTATTATTATCCTGACATTTAGTTCTGAGTGTTTATATTTTGTTTCTTTGTGACATAGCCCTCCACCTCTGCTTCCAGACACTCCTGTCTTGTTATCATCTTGTGTGTTGCTCAGCTGCTCCAGCTCGGTAATTAGGTTACCTGCCCGCTCATGAGATCCACACCTGATGCCACTTGTTATGATTATTTTCCTGCCCCATTTAAGACGGGCTTTGTTAGTCCCTCCTTGTTAGAGCGTTATTATACCTATAGTATGTATCTCCGTCGGATCCCCATCCCTGTTCCGACGTGCGCCTTGGTGTTTTTTCTTCTTGCCGTTCTACTCTGTTGTAAGTTTATTTTTGAGCACTTTTTGGACTTTGTGTTTACCTTAATAAAATACCACAAACTGCAGTTCAGCACTTGGATCTTTTCTCTCTGCGCCGAAGGGCAAATCATGACACATTCTTGGTGTAGGCTAATCAGTGACAAGGTGGGTGCTATCTGGAAATAATTACAGTCATTTAAAAAAAAAAATGGACACCCTGTATAAGACTGTGTTGGTTTTTTTTTAACATATTTGGACATATGGATATTTAATATCAATGTTAAACATTCTGGGAGATTCATGAAATACAACCAAACAATTAAAAATGAATTGACTTTTTTCAAATTTTCTCTAAAATGTAATTCTAAACAAATAGCGAGGAATAAATTAGGACACCCACCATCTTTTTTTAGGACACCCCCACATTCATTCCCACTTAAAGTGGCTAAAATAAATGTTAAAAAATGCAAATCAAAACCAAAACAAGGTTAGACATAGGTATTTGAACATTTTTTAATAAAGAACTGAATATTTCATGGGGTGTCCTCATTTTTTCACATGACTGTAACTCTAACTCAGACAATATTGTATCATATAATATTTTACACCACTTTTATCTGATGCAAAAAGTATCATTTAAGAACATAAACAAATAGATGTATCATGATGGCTGATGGCATGCACAAGATGTTCTTATATCCAAAAACTTGAACCACTATCTCCTGACCATTAGAGGGAATACAGGATTAAGTTACTTCTGTAGTGGCTTCATTTGTTAGATCTGGAACTTACAGGACCATATTATGACAGTCTAGTCAACAGTCTAATGTCTGAAGCACAGAGAGCTTTAATGGGTGTGTCCAAGTCCATTTTGTCTAAGTCCAACTCCTAGCCTGCCCGTGTGGTTTAGTCTCTAAGCCCGGCGGAACTGCTTTTACTAATAGGAGAAGGGGCGAGGGCGGATCTCTGGCGCCTTAAAACCAGATGCTTCGGGTAGATGGTGGCTCGTCAACCTGGGAAGGTAGCCCATCTAGAGGAAGGTAAACCCTGATTTCAAACCTCCGCTGCCTTGCGGCACACCCGGTCACGGGAAAGGCTTCGGGAGTCAACCCTGAGGAAAAATCCGGAGTCGGAGCCCCTAAGGCAGTTCTCTGTTGTGCTCAACATCGTTCTGGCAGCTCCTGCGACGGTGCTGGTGCCAAACTATAGCAGCCCTGCTGTTCCTTTGGATTCATCAGTGACGTGGAGAGGGGGGACATGCTACATGGGTAACATCTTGTCCTCCATATCTTCCTGCCCAGGCTTGAATCCTACCAACGCCCAACGCTGGAAGGTAGAACACCGGTGCGCATCGGTCTGTTCCAGCAGAGTAGACGTTTAGGATTCTCTTCCATGGTCATCATAGACCGACGGAGGCCACCGCCGCCGCCGCCAAGTCCATTTTGGTATCACGGCAGTACAAAAATGAATTTTGTGCTTGGTAAAAAAGCAGTAAGAGGCTGGTCTAGTTATTCAGAGGTGTTTGGGGTAATCCAATTCAAAGCACTCCTGCCCTCTCCTTTAATGAACAGAGGTGCATAATCTAAGGCGAACTGTGATTGCAACTGCTTGTTTAAATGAGTTTTGCGCTGGCCAAAGGGCATGCACATGAGCAAAAATGCACACGATAGTACACTGCTTTGCATTAAGCCAGACATTAATTACAGATGATGCCCAGTCAATTATTTTAGAAGGAAGGGGGATGTGGGCAGCGCGGTGGCAGAGTGGTTAGCACTGCAGCAGCACAGCAACTCACCCTTGGCCGGGGGATCCTGGGTTCGATCCCAGCCCCCGACCAACAGTGATCTGTGTGGAATTTGCATGTTCTCCCCATGTCTGCATGGGTTTGCTCCGGGATTTCTCCGGTTTCCTCCCACATGCCAAAAACATGCAAGTTAGGTTAATTGGCATCAAACTGGGGATTCTAAATTGTCCTTAGGTATGAATGCGAGAGTGAATGGTTGTCTGTCTCTCTGTGTTGGCCCTGCGATGGACTGGCGATCTGTCCAGGGTGTACCCTGCCTCTCGCCCAAAGATGCTGGGAAAGGCTCCAGCCCCCCCGCGACCCAAAAAGGATTAAGCGGAAGAAGATGGATGGATGGATGGATGGAAGGGGGATGTGATTGAACAATTGGGCTGAACAGTGGAACTGAATTTAAATTAATTTAGGTGCAGTGAAAAACTCTACTGTTTCCACAAATTATTTGGGATAGGGTATATGTGTATTCAGTTGTCCTCAAATTAATACATTTGACAGAAAAAACAACAGCTTGAGTGTATATATTTTTCATTAACTAAGTCCAGGACACAGGGACACAAATGGACACAAGCTCAAGACAGGATGTATATGGACAGAATACTTTGTCACAGTAGGGAGGTTTGTAGTTTGGAATCTTCAAATTGACAGCGTACTGTGGGTTTTAGACATCACCTCCACTTAATGGATCAACAATGGCCACTACAGCCACAGAGCCTCCGGTACCGCGGTCTGTCAAAACTAGTCAGAGGCTGCACAGCCAAGGCTCAGTGTGGAGATTGCCTTCACACCTCTACTGAATGTTATAGTCTGTGATAGAAAAATAGTAAAAGTAAGATAGTAAAATTATGGAACATCCCATTGCATGCTGTGTTTGTTTGTGTGCCCACGATTATAAAATGCACCACTGAAATAACATGAAAGCACCAAGGTGCTGATGCCTCGGTGCTGCTGCATGGTAGCATGGGAGGGGGGTGATTTTGTAAAAAAGTCACACTGCCACTTTTAGTGGGCCAGCATAGTTATTACAATAGCTTTTTTCACAGCTGCATTGATGGTAAAGGTGAGTTAAATTTGTGTTTATTTTGAAAACAAGGCCTTATCTGGAAATAGTGGTAAATTAATTAAAAATTAAATTAAATTAATTCACAACAATATGTAACTGAGCAAAGTGTCTTTTTCCCTTTGTTTAACAGAACTCACATTATCAAATAATCAAGTGTATCCACATGGGCAGAAATGTTTCAGTTTACCACACAGTTAATACTTGGCGGTCTAATAAGTGACAGAAGTATAATTTATCACTTTTTTAAATGTATCTACAGTACATTCTATCAGTTGTTTATTTGGTGACCCACTCACTCTTATTTTGAAGGGTTGCAAGACCGGATAAGAGCTCTTATATTGAAAGTTTGTTTGCTAAATTCTTCACTTAGCAAATGAACGTGCAGAGTTCAGACTTGAAATGTTTATCTCCCCCTACCCTGTTTGCTGTGCTTAAGGTGAACCTATGTTTATTCTGTTATCTTCCTTTTCGTCTTTGCTTGCTGCAATTTAGATTTCTCTGTGAGCATGCAGGGGGGCGGGGAAGCCATGATGAGATAAGAGAGCTTCCGCTTGCAGACTTCTTTCAGACTTCAGCGGCCAAGCTGCAGACAAACTTGTCTCGCAGCAGCAACAGCTCATTTTAATGTGATAAATTTTTGAGTATCCATGAGATTATGATTTATGTATCGCGGGCGGCTAAATGTACCGATACAAATATATTTGATATATCGGCCAGCTCTAAGTGACAGGAAGTCATCCGCGTGCTATAAAAAAGTTGCACTGTCGCCTCTAGTGGCCCGGCATAGTTATTACAATACCTTTTTTCCCAGCTCCATTGATGGTATAGGTGAGTTAAATTTGTGTTTATTTTGAAAACAAAGCCTTATCTGCAGATCAAAAGTGCATTGACATGAAATGCACCAAAACAGCAATATGCAGAGTTGCGCTGCTGAGATTGGGCCACACCTCTTTTTTTTTTTTTGTAACTTAGATTTTTATTCATTTTTCATCATATATAATGCATTCAGATCACATTCTACATTTAAAAAACAAAGGGGTTAGGGTAGGGAAAAAGAAAAAAAAAAAGAAAAAGAAAAAAAAGGGGGGGGGACAAATGTTGGAGCATCAAGTTTTTAGTTTCCATCTCTTAATTCTTCTGGTTTTTTCAGTGTCTTTGGTTATTCTTTCAATTTCTGCCTCGTTGTTGCACTTTGTAGTGTGTCCATTTCCGCCATTTTTTTCCCCATAGTCCTTCTTGCATTCTTTGTCGATATGTTAGTTTTTCCATCATACGTATGTCCTCAACAATGTCAGTCCATTGTTCTTGGTCAGGAAGAACTTCTGATCGCCATTTTTTTGTGATAGTTTTTTTACATGCAATCAACAAGATTTTAACTAGATATCTGTCCTCAGCCTGTATAACATTGTCTCTTTTAAGATCACATAAGTACATCAGGTTACAGTTCATTGGTATATTATATCCTAATATCCTCTGTATTGTCACATGTATAGATTTCCAGAATGGTGATATTTTGCAGCATTTCCAAAACATATGTGAGTGGTCTGCATTTTGAGCCCCACATCCCCTCCAGCATAAAGATTGGGTATTTGTATATTTTCCTTGAATCTGTGGTGTAATGAAAAAGCGAATCAGGTTTTTCCATCCAAATTCCCTCCATGTCCTTGAATTTGTTGATGTGTGTTGTGTTTTCCATATTTCCTGCCAGCTTTCTTCTGTTATGTTTAAATTGAGCTCTTTCTCCCATTTCTCCTTTATATAGTTACTTGTATGATTGTTTGTCATAAGTTTCTGATATAGCTTTGAGATAATTCTTATTTTATTTCCTGTATATGAGCTTAAAATGAGTTGTATAATCTCGCTCACATCTGTTTGGAGGTTATGCCTAATCTTCTTCATATAATAATCTCTCATCTGCAGATATCTGAAAAATTCCGATCTTTCTAGTTTAAATTTTCTCCTGATGTTTACAAAGCTCCCGAGATCTTTTTTTCCGATATTGCCCCATGCTGTGATTCCCTTGTTCACCAGATTTTTGTATCCCCTATCTTGTTTTGCCGGTTCAAACTGACTGTCAAATGCTACCCATTTCAATAGTTTTATGTCTTCCTTTATATTACATTTTTGTACTATTTTATACCACAGTTCTAAAGTAAATTTAGTGATTGGGTCTATTTGTTTGATTTGCTTATATGCATCTTTATCTCCTATTATGCTTTGTACTGGGAGTCCCTCAATTTCCTTTTCCATTTCTTTCCATTTTGCCTCATATCCCTCGTCGCACCAACATATGATATATCTTATTTGTGCTGAGTAGTAATATTCCTTTAGACTCGGTAGGCCCATGCCTCCTTTCTCTTTTGGTAATTGGAGAGTTTTATATTTCACTCTTGGTTTTTTACCTCCCCAAACAAATCTCAATATCATCCTGTCCCACTTTGAGAATTGGGCATCTGGAATCTCTGTTGGTATAGCCTGGAAGAGGTAAAGTAATCTAGGTTGTATGCTGATTTTGACTGTCTCAATTTTTGAATTCAGATCCATATTTAAGATTGACCATCTATCAATATCTTTTTTTATTTCTTGTTCCAACCTATCATAGTTTGCTTTATATATTTTGCTTAGGTCTTTAGGTATGTTCACTCCAAGGTATTTTATTTCTTTTTGTTTCCAGTTTAGTTTGATCTTATCAGTTATCTGGTTTAGAGGGTTATAGTGGAATGTCAGTATTTGTGTTTTTGTTATGTTTATCTTGTATCCTGATAATTTTCCAAAATTTTCTATCAAGTTCATCATTTCCATTATTGATTCATCTGGTTGTTCAAGGTAAACTATAATATCGTCCGCAAATAGCCCAATCTTGTGTTCCGCCCCCTTTATTGTTACACCTTTTAATTTCTTATTTTGTCATATCGCTTGAGCCAATGGTTCTATGAACAGAGCAAACAAGGTGGGCGATAAGCAGCATCCCTGCCTAGTTGATCTTTGTATATTTACTTTGTCTGTTAAGCTACCGTTGATCTTGATTCTTGCCACAGGTTCTTGATATAGCGTCCTTATGCATTGTACTGATTTTTCGTTAAATCCAAAGCGCTCCAGTACACTATATAGGAATTTCCAGTTAACCCTGTCAAATGCTTTTTCTGCGTCTAAACTCATTATTACTGCGTTTTTCTTTTCTTTATGTATTTGGTTAATTATATGTATTGTTCTCCTGATATTGTCATGTGTTTGGCGTCCCTCTATGAAACCAGTTTGATCATCTTCTATCAATTCCGTCAAGAACGTCTTTATTCGTTTACATATAATTGTTGTATATATTTTATAATCCACATTTAATAAAGAGATTGGTCTATAGTTTCCGCATTGTTCTTTATCTTTCCCTGGCTTTAAAATAACTGAAATGATAGCTTCGTTCCATGATGGAGGTATTTTGTTGTTGTTCAACGTCCAATTAAATGACTTTAGGAGCTGTGGCGTGAGTTCTTCTATAAACAGTTTATAAAACTCAGATGGGTATCCATCACTACCTGGTGATTTACCGTTTTTAAGTGACTTAATCACATCTCTGATCTCTTGTGTTGTTATTTCTGCTGTTAGCTTTTCATTTTGTTGATTTCCTATTGATGGCAAGTCCAATGTGCCTAGACATTTTTTAATATCTTTAGTATTTGTTTCTTCAGGTTGCGAGTATAGTTCTTGGTAGAAATTATGGAATATTTCTTCGATGTTTTCTGGGTTAACTGTGATTTTATTTGTGGTGGGGTCTTTAATCTTGTATACATTATTCATTGTTTGTTGTTTTCTTAACCGTTTTGCCAGCAGTTTTGTGGCTTTTGGTCCCGTTTCATAATATTTTTGCTTTAGATATCTATTTTTCCTTTCAATTTCATCCATTTGTGTTTCTTTTATCTTTGTTTTTTCTTCTTTAATTTCTTGATATATTTTTGGATCACTTGTGCTTTGATGTTTACGTTCTAATTCCCTCAGTCTCTCACATCTTTGTTCATACGCTTCCAGTTTAGTCTTATTTGCTTTTCCTGTTTCAACAATTAATTTTCCTCTTAACACGGCTTTTAGTGCATCCCATAGTATTGTTGGGTCCACTTCTTCATTGTCATTCTCTTGGATATATTCGTTGATGTTTATTTTTATTCTTTCTTTCATTTTCTCATCATTTAACAGTCCTACGTTAAGTTTCCATGTTGTTTGTCGTTTTCTATTGTTTAAATATATTTCCATGTATATAGGATTATGATCTGATATTTCTGCCCCTCCAATCCAACAATTTCTCACCCTGTATCTGTCACCTTCATTCATAAGGAAGTAATCTATTCTAGAGTGTACTTTATGGACTGCTGAATAATGTGTATAGTCTTTTTCGAGTGGGTGTAGGTCCCTCCATATGTCTACATACCCATTTCTGCCAGTGAGGTTCTTATGAACTTTGTTACATGTTTTTTTGTCTTCTTAACACTTGTTGTATCAACTTCATGATCCATGACAGCATTTAAGTCTCCTCCACAAATTAGGACTCCTTCACTGTGTGTTGCTATGAGATCAAACAGATGTTGAAAAAAACCCTTGTCACTTTCTGGTGGGGCATAGATGTTCACTAATGTGATCTGCATATCATCTATTCTTCCCTTTATTATTACATACCTGCCTTCTTTATCCTGGATTTCCAGTTCACTTTCAAATTGTATTTTGTTTGAAATTAGTATCATAACCCCCCTTTTAGCTCCTCCCTTAAATGAACTGTAGTAGGAGTTCTTATAGCCAAATCTCTTTAGTTTCACATGTTCTGTCTTGCTCAAATGTGTCTCTTGCATAAATATAATTTCAGCTTTTTCCTTTTTGAATTTTCTTATTATTCTTTCCCTTTTAACAGGTGATTTCAGACCATTCACGTTTAGTGTCATTATCTTAAAATTTTTACCCATATTCATGTTTTTCCATTTTTTTAACTTGTGCTCCTAGCCCCTTTAACAACAAAAATAACACATATTTATATAAAAACACATTAAAAAATCTCGACCTCCGTACTTTGGGCCTTTCTTCTGCCCACTGGTCCCTGTTGGTGGGTGGGGGGTTTGTCTTCACAGAGTGAAGGGCCCTCCCTAGACCTATATTTACTATGTAAGTAATAGTCATTAGTCTAGAAATGTCCAACAAATATCACTTAAACCTCTCCTAGCCGTCTGTTTCTCTTTTACCTTGTCTTCTTGGCCTTCATTTCTTCTGTGCCTTTCTTAATCTTTGTTATGATCTAGGCTTTCAGTTGAAAGCCTTGTAGCTTGTCCTGGGCCCGCTGCGCCACGTCTCTCCCCCTTCTTCCGCCGCTCACTCGTCTCCACTCCGGCTGTCGTGATGCGTTCAGGGCCGCCGTTGCTCCAGCCGTTTCCTCCGGCACGCTCACCTCAAGGCCCCGCTCCATCATATCCCGCG
Organism: Pholidichthys leucotaenia; assembly: GCA_020510985.1. Taxonomy (NCBI): domain Eukaryota; kingdom Metazoa; phylum Chordata; class Actinopteri; order Cichliformes; family Pholidichthyidae; genus Pholidichthys; species Pholidichthys leucotaenia. Next base: position 116,551,268 of record CM035842.1, on the reverse strand, counting down.
TTGCCTCTCTGGCCGTGTTGTAGGTTCTTACGCCGTCCTCCCAATGAATCCTCATTTTCGTTAGCGGCGTTTGGGAATCTAATTTTTTTCTCTTTCAGCGTTTTTTTAATGTTGGCATATTTCTTCCGCTGCTGCACAATTTCTGTTGGGTAGTCATGGTCGAAGAACACCTGTTTGTCGCCGATTCGTATCTTTTTTTTCCATGCTTGCGTCAGGATTCTTTCCTTTATGTCATATTTCACAAAGTTTACCACAACTGACCTGGGTGTAGCGTTTGGTTTCGGGTTCTGTGCCGGGGTTCTGTGCGCTCGTTGAATCTGCAGATCCATTTCTTTTGGCAGTTCCAGCTCTTTTTTTAAGAACTGATCCATGAATTTCGTCATCGAGTTGCCTTCAATGCCCTCCGGAATTCCAAAGATGCGCATATTGCTTCGTCTGGATCTGCTCTCCAAGTCGTTTATTTTCTCCTGCATCCTCTGCGTTTGCGTCGTCAGGGTCTGTAGTTGTTCGTTTGCCTCGCTTTTCCAATCTTCCAGCTCCGATATTCGGGCCTGCGCTTCTGTTATACACGCCCGCTGGGAGCGCAGCTCCTCCATGTTTTCTGTTAGCTTGCGCTCCATTTCTCTTCGGAGGCCCATAATTTCCTCCTTAATCTCTTTTTTCAGCTCCTCCTTAAGAGCCGCTAAATCCTGCTGTAGCTGCCGCATGAATTCTCTTAATTCTTTACCCAAACTGGCGATGCCTGTGTTCATGTTTTCGAGTCTGGCGTCCTCCATTTTCTCTGCTGTAGACACCTCGTTTTTTTGGGCTTCGCGTTCAGCGGTTTTTCCTGCGTTGTTGGAGAGGAATTCTTCAATTTTACCCTGCTTTTGTCCTTGTGCCTGACTCCTTCGTGTTTTCATCCTTTAGTTTATTGATCCGCTTATGTCGAGTTGGCCATTTACCGATGATTTTTAATCCGGCTAGGGAGAGCTCTCTGTTTAAGCGTTATGTCTCTCTGCCATCTTCCGGGTCGGGCCACACCTCTTTTAAATAAGTCTCCACTTCTCGGTGCAAAGTGGGCGCATCATCTACAGGAACTTAGATGGTGTGATACAAAGCATGAAAATCAGACTTTGCGTTTTCATAAACTAATAAATCCACTGGCACAAGACAGGACTTGTGGTGCAATGTGCACTATAGACCAATGCAGTAGCACCCATAAGGGCCTTTTCCACTAGCACGCTTTAGCGCGACACGGGACGGCTCAGCACGCTTTGTACGCTTTTCCACAAGCCCCAACATGGTTTAACAGCCACGATTCTCAGCCCCGCTCCAGGGCAGGGTACAGCAGTGCTGAGCTGTGCCGTGTTGTGACGTTAACAGACTGGTCGCCGCTGATTAGTCAGGTCGTAGCCGGCGCTGATTGGTCAGGTTGGAACCGCCCCTCTCCTCCTCCTCATCTACCAAATCTTCACGACCTTCTCAATAAAGTTTTTGAAAAAAGAAAAAAAAGAATCTTCACGACCGCCTTTACTCAGCACGCAACCACTGTTGGCGGTTTCTTTTCAGTGTATTGCTGTGCTATTTTCATTTATTCTCTATCAAAAATGGCTTCGCGTAATAAGGGTGTTCCATGGACCAATAAGGAGGTGCAGTGTCTGCTCACTGCACTGTCAGACGAACGTATGCAGCGCGAGTTAGACGGAGCCGCCCGGAATGAAAAAATATACCGGGAGGTCTCGACATCGGAGTCCTTTAACGGTGAGTTTTAATTTTTTTTTATTGTGCGTTTTTTCGCAAATATATTCGGTAAGATGCTCAGTTTATTTATGCAATAAAAAAGCTGTTCATTTGTGGATGGATCGCTGCTTTATTGCAGCACACTGCGGACTAAAGCTTTTATTTTAATTATTCATGTGAACAATACGCTGAAATAAGCTTATGTATTCTTGTTAAAAACTATTGTCTTTTCTGTATATATTGCACTTTCGTGCTGTATTTTATTGTGTGCATTTTCCTTGTAGAATCATCCCACGCGTCTGCCGCGACAGCCCGCACGGATTAATTCAACCGAGCCTTCCTGAACCACAGCTGGCAGAGACGGATTAATTCAACCGAGCCTCAGCACTCAGTGGTCGGCGTGTATAAAATGTCGATTAACCTTCATGTTGTGTTGCAATTTTTTTTTTTTATTTTAATATTTTGTATATAATAAAATGGAATTGTTTTGGAAAGTGTGGTTTGTCTGTTATAACACTGAATTATAAAACAGTATAATTACATAGAAATTCCATTGCCTAGTCTGATCAAAATGATGCTGATCTTCCTGTCAGGGTCAACCATTGTAAAGGTAATGTAATTTTTAACTAGACCAAAAAAGAAATCTTTTTGTAAGCTTTCTGTTCTTTTTATTGAAATATCATAAAAAATTAGCACCAAGTCAAAGTAGGTACAAGTATATGTAAATTGAATGTTCTATCGGCATTCCAAATTCAGAGATTTACAATACTTTAGAAGGAGTGTAGCATCATCTAAACGGAAAATAATAATACTGTTGTTCCAAACGTTGACCTGAAGGTGAAAAACATGAATTTTTTGAATTCAGTACATCCAAAATGCCCTAGGATGTAAAAAATAATACAATTTGGTGATGGCCAGTGTGCCACCATCTCATTATTTAATACGAATAAAAACAAGTTTCAGCTCATTATTTCTAGGTCATTTGGCAGTTAATTCAAAACAAAAGTGACTTGTGTTGTTGCAGCTTAATTATGAGATAAAATTAATTGTGAGATAAAACCACAGAGCGAGCAAGGCAATAATCCTTGGATCCTCCATTTTTTGTCTCTTGTAAATAAGGACTCAGTCGTGTGCATAACGTCACGGGAGTGTGGCCCCGCCTCGCTGAGAATCTGCTGCTGCCCCGCTTCTAAAACCTCCTAACACAAACCATCACAGCACAAGCACAACACCGTGCTAATGGAGACAGAAGCATTCCGAGCCGTACTGAAGTGAATCGAGCCGTACCGAGGTGTGCTGGGCTAGTGGAAAACAGGCTATAGTGTGTCCATATATTATGTCTATGTGTATCTGTGGAAATGGGGCTGCATATAGATATGCATGTATATACTATATGTACAGTATATACAGTTGCAATCAAAATTATTCAACCCCCATTGCATTTTAGGTTTATTGGCAAAATTTAAAAAATTTTCAGGTGTTTGCAATAAACAAGTTAAACAAGAACAGTTTAAAAAAACTAATATGACAAGGATTTTATCCATATTCAACACTAAATCCTACTTTCAATGACTACTGCAGTATCAAAATTGCATCAGGTGTGTCTGAGATAGAATACCTCAAAAACCTGGACTGATGACAGTCACGTTTGATTACGTGTTAGAAATATGGCTAAGTCAAGAGGATTGGCCAGAAAGTTCAGAGAAGAGATCATTGCCTTGCACAAACAAGGAAAGGAATATGCTCCTAAAAATACAGCTGGAAGCATAGTTTGCAAGTTTAAAGTTCAAGAAGTAGTGGCTGCACTACCTGGACGTGGCAGAAGGAGGAAGCTATCAATGGCTGCCACCACAGTCCTGAGGAGGCAGGTGGTCAAAAATCCTCAATCAACTGCAAAGTCCTGCAGCAAAACTTGGTGGCAGTAGGTACTGAGGTTTCACTTTTCTCATCAAGGTGTATACTAAAGGCTGAAGGGCTCCATGCCCAAACTCCAAGATGTACACCACTACTGACCCAAAAGCACAAGAAAAGTTGGTTTCAGTTTGCTCAAAACTATGCAAAAAAACAAAACAAAAACAAAGAGGTCTGGGGATTGTGTTCTGTGGAGCAATGAAACAAAACTAGAACCTTTCAGGCCTATGGAGCAGCAGAATGTCTGAAGGAGGAAGAATGAAGATACTGTAGAGGGTGTAAGGGAAGGATGTGGAGAATGTGGACCTCCGTCCTGCTCTGGAGGTTGCCATAGTGGAGAGAGAATAAGGCGCGCGTGCTCCAGTGTGGATGCAAAGGATGTAGGCGATCCCCAGTCTCTGGAATCCACAGCGCGGTGAAAGGGAGCAGACGGTCATCCCACGTCAGGTCACCATGTGGTGTGCGGCGTAAGGGAGAGACAGTTCATCTCCGTCAGGTCACCATTGTGAAGAAAAAGGAATCCACAGCACGGCAAAAGGGAGAGATAGTCCATATCAGGACATATACCTGCAGCCAATAGGAAGAGACTGAACAAACTGATCAAGAAAGCTAGCTCTGTCCTGGGGCAGCGCCTTGATCCGGTGGAGGAGACAGGAGAGAGAAGGATGTTGGCTAAACTGTCATCTCTGCTGGAGTCTGAGTTCCACCCTATGCAGGACATACTGAATGCACTGAGGAGCTCATTTAGCAGCAGACTACATCATCCCAGGTGCACAACCGAGAGGTTTCGCAGGTCCTTCCTACCAACGGCTGTCAGACTGTACAACCTAAGCAGGGCTGCTCGCAGAGATAGCAAAAAGACGTAACAACCTAATAGTTTTTTTTTTTAATGCAAAAGATGCAATAGACTTACGCAATGGTCCCCTCCGGCATACAACTAGGAAAATACCAGTAGCTACGGAGGGTGAGAATATGTACGGGCACATAATCATACCATGTAGGATAACTAAGTAGACGGTTGTGCTGTTTCATCCCATCTAGCAACAATGCTCTGCACTGTGTGTGTTTATACATTTACATATTTATTCCATCTAGCTACAATGCTCCGCACTGGGTGTGTTTATGTTTATGTTTATATTTATACATCTATATATTCATTCCATCTAGCTACATTGCTCCGCACTGTGTGTTTATATATTTACATATTTTTTCCACCTAGCTGCAATGCTCCGTACTGTGTGTTTATATATCTACATATTATTCCATCTAGCTACATTGCTCCGCACTGTGTTTGTATATTTACATGTTTATTCCATCTAGCTGCAGTGCTCCGTACTGTGTGTTTATGTACTCATGTGTTTGTCCCATCCAGCTACAATGCTCTACACTGTGTGTATATATACAGTATATATATATTTATAGTAATATGTACATATGTATATTAGCTGCTCTTGCTTGCTTGCTTTTTTTTTTTTTTTTTCCTTGCCTTCTGATTGTTGCTCTGGGTGTTGGTATCCCTGTGCTGTTGTAATCCTGGAATTTCCCCGTTGTGGGACTAATAAAGGCTTATCTTATCTTATCTTATCTTATCTTATCTTATCTTATATCACGTCAAGGTCACCAATGTAGAGGGTGTAAGGGAAGGATGTGGAGGCGAGGCACGAGCGTAGGTCGACACAGATTCTTTATTGACCCTCTAACATAAATACAGCCGGTGGACCCCAGCGTTTTCCGCTGGGGCTGAGTGTTTGGTAGGAGAGTTTCACCATCTCTCTCTGAATTCTCTTAAATAGCCCCAGTGGTATGCACAAAGAGCTGGGCTAGTGCATTATGCTTGTGTGTGACACATTAACATAACACTTGCTACATTCCTGTACAAAGAGAATGTGTGACACATTAACATAACACTTGCTACCTTCCTGACCATACATTCACCCCCCTGCCCTCATTGTCTGTCAAGTTACCCCTTGGGGGACTACCCCCTTCAGTCCATTGTTCTGCCCCTCTTCCTGCTTCTGGGTGTGAGAGGAATGTCCATCTGCTGTGTCTAGTGTCACCACAATACGCTGAAAAGAACACCCTGCCTTCAGAGAAGCATGGCAGTGGCTCAGTGATGCTCTAGGGCTGCTTCGCTTTCGCTAGCACTGGAAACCTACAGCGTGTGGCAAGAAAAATGGATTCAATCAAGTATCAGAAATTCTGGGAAAAAATTGTTACAGCTACCTCTGGTAGGCAGGGTTGAAGGAGAACTCAAGGCGCAGGCAGTATTAAGGGGTGACATGATTTATGAACAAAAATGCTGAGAACAAAAAGCACAGCACAGGGCTGGAGATAACTCAGACAGCAAAGCACTCAGGAAACAACTAACTCAGGATACACAGCAACTGGCAGGGAATAATGGATGACAACGCCACAAAGAGCACAAACACTGACTGACATAAATAGGGAACAGAATAATTACCAGACAGCTTAGGAGACAATCAGGGCTAAACAGCAACACAGAAGGAAGAGGCTATGGGTACGGAGAACATGACGGACTAGGAACAATAGGTAGACAAGACCACACACACAACCCAAGACCAGACAGGGGATAGACCAAGGATAAAAACAAAGACATGGGAAACACAAAGACAACAATAATGTCCATAAGGACAAACAGGGGATGATACAACATGACTAGAGACTGGGGGAAAACACAGAAGACAATAATAATAACAACAAGGGTCACACAATATCACAAAAGACTGGGGAAACACAGAGGACAACTGCAAAGGAACCAGGGGATCACAGAGGGTAAATAATGCACATAATAATGACAAGGGAAAACACAATGATATCCCCATGTCCAACTCCTACGACACCATCCTGACCATAGTGGACCGGTTTTCCAAGGCGGCCCACTTCGTGCCACTCCGTGGCCTCCCTACGGCGCGGGAAACGCCCGACTTGTTAGTTCAACATGTGGTCAGGCTGCATGGGATCCCGGTGGACGTTGTCTCTGACCGGGGGCCTCAGTTCATGTCCAGGGTCTGGAAATGCTTTTGTAACGCACTGGGGGCCACGGTGAGTTTGTCCTCCGGCCACCACCCACAGTCTAACGGGCAGTGCGAGCGCACCAACCAGGAGCTGGAAGCGGCGTTGCGCTGCGTCACCTCTTCAAGTCCTTCTTCCTGGAGCACCTGTCTACCCTGGGTGGAGTACGCCCACAATTCCATCTTATCATCGGCCATGGGAGTGTCTCCTTTCCGGGCGTCCCTGGGGTACGACCCCCCATTGTTTCCCGAAGAAGAAGGTGAGGTGGCAGTTCCATCTATCCAGGCACACCTTAGACGCTGCCGGCGCATTTGGTCCAAGACGCGCCAGGCGCTTTTACGCACGGTGGCGCACAACTCCAGAGTCGCAAATCACCACAGGAGAGCTGCTCCTTGCTACCAGGTGGGCCAGCAGGTTTGGTTGTCGACCCGGGACATCAACTTAAAGACAGAGAAGAAGTAGCTGGCTCAGCGCTTCATTGGACCCTTCGCTGTGACCAAGGTAATCAATCCAGTGGCTGTGCGTTTGGCTCTCCCCCCCTCCCTCCGTGTCTGTCCAACATTCCACGTCTCCCGTATCAAGCCTGTTGTCTGTGACCCTCTCTGTCCTCCTCCCAGAGCTCCTCCTCCTCCCATGATGATCGGTGGCGACCCGGCGTGGGGGGTCACTTCCATCCTGGACTCCCGCTGCCGGGGTCGCGGACTCCAGTACCTGGTGGACTGGGAGAGGTATGGCCCTGAGTGGAGGTCCTGGGTGCACCATTCCTGGGTGCTGGATAAACATCTCATCACGGAGTTCCACCGGGTGCACCCAGATAAGCCAGCGCCGGGAGGCGCTGCTCGGGGGGCGGGGGGGAGTACTGTCACAACTCGCTCTCGCCAATCATCAGTTCCAGCGGCACGCATACCTGTGTCTCATCAGCCGCGGCCTATTTAACCCGCTCTGCCTACAGCCTCAGTCTGGAGTCATCTGCTCGTCTACGCTCCCAAACTCCAGCGCATGACCGTCTCTTCCCGGCCTGCGCCATCCTTCACCCAGCACATAAGCTGTACTTTTCCTTACCTGCTCTTCACTCTCTCCCCTGTGCACAGGTGGATCCTCCAGGCGGCGGATTTCCTCATCCTCGCCTCTACCTTCGCAGCTCTCTCCTCTCCTCTCTGAGTGCGCACCGGAGCGCTGTACCCCAGGCAGAAGTCCTGCGTGAGCCAACGCCAGCCACCACAACACCTGCACGTAAGCAACATACTGAGTGTTAACCCCCACGGGGTGTATGACTGTCATTAACCTGCATCTCTGCTCTGCCCTTAGGGTTGCCTGGCTGCACGGCGAACTGTTCCGCTCTCGGCGCTCCCCGTTCACCATCAATCCATCCACACCTCTCACTTACGCACCCAAACACTCTCTGTTGTTGAATAAAGCTTTGAATCTAACTCGAGCATGTGTGTGTGTTCCCTGAGCCCAATATCATGTCACTTACAAGAAGCAGCTTCCGAGATGCTGTTCTTTACTGCAACAAATTGAGTCACTTTTTCTCTGTGTGTAAGAAAACTTACACACAATTACTTACACATCTTACACATTTACACAACTGTGGACAAATGCAAGCTTCTTGCTCAAAAATACTCATATTTAACCACAGAGGTAGGAGCTGTTGGGGGGCTACTCACCGCTCAGACAACAGGTGATCAGGGCTCTATATTGCCGTTTTTCCACTAGCCCAGTTCGCCTCGCCTCGTTTCGTTTCGTTACTACTTGTTTCGGCCATGGTTGTGTCTCCATAGCAGCCGGGTAAAGCGGGGTTAAGCTGTGGTGGGCGGGATTTTTTTTACAGCAAGGCGGCGCCACACTCCCGTGACGTAAAACACGCGACCCAAGCCAAACACAACATGGCGGCTTTACAAGGCGACTCCTCGATCTGTGGCTTTTTTCACTGTAAATGCCAAAAAGGACCGTCAGACAAGGGCACAGGCAGTGAGATGAAACACTCTGGAATAGTTCTGCAGCTTCTGGAGAGAGCTGAAGATGTGAGGATACAAACTAGGTCATATATGACGGTAAGCTAATGTTGCTAATGCTAGTTTGCTATAAGTTCGTCGTACTGCACTGTAATCTCTGCAAGTTATCACTGTTAGGTACTAAAATGTGTACGCTGTGTGTGTTTCAGATGGCTCTGTTGTGGGAAAATTACCACTTCATACGGTCAGTCTGGCGTTTATGCACAGCCTGTCAACTGATGTCAATACAGCCTGTCACTGATGTCAGCACAGCTTCACAAACGATCAGTGGCTGTAGAGCTTAAGAATGTCTGGTTTATTTCCTGTGCAAAAAATTGTTCTGATCTAAGTAAAGGAACCCTATTTCACTGTTTATGGGAATGTAGAAAAATCAGAATGTTTTGGGAAGAGGTGAGGGTAACAATTGAAAAAATAATTTCAAAACAAATCACATTGAACCCTAAACTGTTTTTGTTGGGTCTGTATCCAGAAAAAAAATAACTTTAATAAGAGTGAAAGAACATTCATAGACCTCAGTTTGCTTAATGCCAAAAAATGTATTGCATTACTGTGGGAAAAACTCATAGACCAGATGTGACTCAGTGGTTAAGACAGATGTTAACAACCTTCCACTAGAAAGAATAGCATACATACTGAAATCAAAGGGAAATGTGTTTGAGAATATATGGAGACCTTTCATTGATTATGTAAAGAAATTAAACATAACTTCTGAAGAAGAAGGTGAATGATATGTGTGGACCTTGCAAATTCCAAGCTGGTGAATGTATATTATGTATTCTTATGTAATAGATTACCTAGACTAAACAGAGAAGCATTGTTGTTGACTTGTTTTTGTTAATGGTTGTTGTTTTTTATTACTTTTTGTTGTTGTTATTGTTCTTTTTTAGTTTTTAAATTACTTTTGTGTTAGTGTCTGACTGTGTGTGCTGTTTGTAAAGAAAAAAAAAAGGGTTCAATAAAAGTATTGTGGGAAAAAAAATTACTCTGATCTGCGTGAAAATCATGGACTGTTGAGACATCACGGACGTACCTGCTCCAGCTGCACTGAGTCTGAGATGGTGTCATAGCAAAAAATGATCAGCTGACACAACTTGATCGCCAGGTTAATAACTATATTAACCACAAAATGTATATTCAAAAAGTAAACAGTACTGAGTTCGGTATAATACGATGTATTTGACAGTTATGATGCATTTTAGGCCAAAACAAACTTGATCTAGGATTAAAAGCAATTAAAATAATGCAGTCACATGGTTACATGGAAAATGCTTGATTTACTAGATACATATACTGTAGAAATATATATTCTCTGCATCAACAATGTACTATACATGCATTCATGTAGTATTGCACTGACAAACCTCTGAAGTTTTTGCAGATGTCTCTTTTTTATATGTGAAGGTTACCACCATGTGACATAAATTTCTTAAAAATGAGCCATTATTTTCAAGGTCATCCATTAATAGTTTGTACTATTGACTCTTTTCCAACCGGTGTATTAACAGACAAAAATAGAAATCATGATGCAAACACATAAGTCACTAAATTGTTTATTACAATCAGCAGCAAATTCCAGATTATTCAGAATGTGCAAAACTCAAACTGTAAGACTGGGTCACTCAGCAGCTGGGATGTGCAGCTCACACTGGTCTCAGATCAGCAGATCTTAGGCCTGCATCTCTGTAAATAGTGACGCAAGGTCCAGTTTGGGGTGGATCGATCGTTTCCCTCTTGCCTAGACAAAAGACAGAAATGGGTGGTGGTTAAATAAAGGAAGTTTAAAACATATTTGGGAAATACACTTGTTGCTAAAAGCCAGTGGTGGAATGTGAATGAATGAATCTTTATTTCGGATAGATTAAAAGAAAATAGAATAATATAACAAAGGGGAAAAAATCTAATAAGGTCGAATTAAACAATAACTCCTCTGATTACACAGTTCAACATAGGTTATCTGAAATGGGTGATGGCTGAAGCTGCAGCTTATATTGCCCACCCATATTCCATCAAAGAATTCAAAAGAAAAACAAAACAGCAGCGATTCAAATTCCAACGTGACAATAAAGTACTTCGTTGTTGTATTTAACCACAATTTTCATGTAGCTGCACTGATGTAAAGTCGATTTTACAAGGGCTGCGTTACATTTAAAATCATCTGTTTTTACAGTGGCCTCGGCAATCAGAATGAATTAATACATTCACTTGAATGGAATATAGTACTTTAACTGAAGGTGTGCATCACAGAGTATGGAGTCGCTCAGTCAAAATATGGAGTTTTTATCAATAAAAGTTTGTCTGGAATGTAAAAGTGTCTCTTCTTGCCCTGGCTTCAAGTGTGGGTGGTGTTTTGTACTTTTATTGCTAAAATATAAAAGGATGCACTACAATGGGTCTCAAATATTTGTAATGTGTCCTGTTACTGCATGAGTTTATTGATGATAGACTATAAACTACACATATAAAGTAAATTATATTGACGACTGAACATCTCACATTCGCCAAACATACAGTTATGAACTTAACTCACAAAGGATCACACAAGTGATCTGACAAAAAAAATAAATACATTAACAAGTGGTTTATTTTACAGTTGATGAGCCAGTCTTTTTCAATTATTCTGTAATTAATACTCACACAATCAAATAAATCTCAGTTCAGTCCCTTTTATATTAAGTGGAAATTGTGCTACTTTGGTTTTGACACTTTTACCTATAAAAGCAAAGGATTTCAGTACTTTCCACAGTGGCGACATCCGTTGTTGAGCGGCTGATTCCCTCCTCCCTAGACGAACGACAGAAATGGATGGTAGTTAGTTTCAAGCAAGTTCAACACTTATACAGGCACATCTCAAAAATTATAATATCATGAAAAAGTTAAATATTTTTGTCACTCATTTCAGAAAGTGAAACCCATATATAGATTCATTACAGGGACAGTGATATATTGAAAGTGTTTATTTTAATATTGATGATTATAGCTACAGCCCATATTAACCAACACCTCAGCGGCCAACATTTCCATTTAAAAACTATTTTTTAAAGTTTATGTAATATTCTAATTTTTTGCCAAATTGAATTTGGGGTTTTCAGGGGCTGTAAGCCATAATCATCCAAATTAAAATAAATAAACGCTTGAAATAAATCACTGTCTGTGTAATGAATCGATATACTATATGGATTTCTCTTTCTGACGCTTTAGAAAATTATATGAATGACTTTATAAATCACTGGTTTGAAAAAGCACTTTTATATTGTTGAGATTTCGGCTCCTGTGGTCTCACCAGTATCCACTATAAACAGGGAGGCTAACCCTGGCATGTGGAAACACATTCTAGCATTAAATTGCACACAATTTAATGTGCAGCACTAAAGTGCAATACAAAACAAAAACCAGGACTTTAACCAGGATTAACATATTTCATCGTTTTGCTCTCACAAGCGAATATTTAGGAGAAAACAAGCGCGAATCAGCAGTTGGTACTAGCTAGCTACTAGCCAAAATGAGTTAGCTAAAACGAGCTAGCCAGCAAAAAAACGGCACTGTATGGCTCAAAAAAAGTGAGCTTACCACCAACAGGATAAATAAGCAAACAGATGCACATTATTACAAATCACTCACCATCGATGGTTCTCTCACATTCGTCTTCAGCTTGTCTATAGTCTGGTTGTATGCTGGCCAGCCATATGGGTCACTCCTCACTGTGTCTCTGCCAACAAGCAGAGAAAACTCTGCACCTCTTCGTTGGACCACGGTGTAGAGTTCCGCAAAACCTACAACGCTGTCTGTATTAATATCGTATTTACTTCGTGACTGAGTTAGTCCATGATTGCAAATGGCGGTCGTAAAGATTTCAACGAAGACGGGTGCTTTCGTGATGTTACGCCCTGACCAATCAGCGGCTAGCAGTCTATTGACGTCACATCTCAGCTCGCTTTCGCACGGTTATACCCTGCCTCTTAACTGGCACGAAAATAGTGTCGGTTAAAGCGTGCTGGGTACAGTGGAAATAGCGAGAAAGTGAGTAGAGTAGAAGTAAGTAAGGCTAAGGCGATACTAGTGGAAAAGGGCCTTATGAGAAGTCGCCACTCCCACTGCAGGACAGGAAACCAACCCACGGGGGAGGAGACTAACGGCTGCACCAGCTATGGTAGGGTCAGTTTATTTGTGCTAAAATATCTATCCATATTAATAAAACGAGTAACGAGAGTAACACATCTGATCAAATTTCAGTAACTGTAATGCAATACTGAATTTTTAAACTGTAATTTTGTTACAGAGCACGTTACTGCAAAAGTAGTGGTGTTACAGTAACACGCGTTACTCCCAACACTGGTCACTTGACTTGATTTCCATTGAAAATCTCTGGTGGGATTTGATAAAGGTGGTTGCAGCATGCAAATGCAAGAATATTAGTGAACTGGAGGTCTTTGGCCATGAGGAATGAGCTAAGATTCCTCAGCAACGCTGCCAGAAGCTGGTGTCTGGTGATGCATCCCGTTTATAACAGGTCATAACAGCAAAAGGGTGCTCTACTAAGTAGTAAAGATGCTTATCATGAAGGGGTTGAATAATTTTGAGACTGCAGAAGTCATTAAGAGTGGCATTTTGTATTGAATTTGGAGAAACCACTTGTAATTTTAGCTGCGTTCAGCTATTTGAATAAATAAGCTGCTAGCTTGTATAGTTTGCCAATAATTTGCAGTGGGAGTTGAAGAATTTTGATTGCAGCTGTATAGATGAGATTGGCGCTCTGACATCCTTAGTCCAACATGTGAACCAACAACCAATAGTAAAGTGGCATTCCTTCTCCTAAACATAATAACCAGTACCACTGAATTCTGGGTATGTTTACAAGACTGCAAACAAAACAAGCAGTTTATAGCCAGTATAGACACACACTCTTTCAGCTGCTCCCTGTTTGGGGTGGCAACAGCAGATCATCGGTCCGCATATTGATTCAGCAAGGATTTTACACCTGAAGCCCTTCCTGATGCAACCTTCCTCATTTTACTGGGGTTTGGGACTGGCACTGGTTTTGTGCTTCCCCCTGTGACTGGGTAACCAACTTTCCTTTCCGTATTCTGTTTATGCTGAGCAATAGGCTAGAAGGCGGAAAGGACCATTTTTATGGTCTTTGGTTTGACCCGGCTGGGGCTGGAACCCAAAACCTCCCATCTATGGGGAGGAATGAGGAGGTCTACCACCAGGACACCATTCCGGTAAAGGTTATAACCACCACCACCCCCCCCCCCCCCAAAAAAAAAAGTTTCAATTTTACAGGGATACTACAATAAGAATAAATTTGTGTTTGTGATTTTCAATTTTCTTTGATAAACAGTTGATAAACTGCTGAAGACATGGAGATTTAAATGAGTCTGTAAGCATTTGAAAAGAAACAATTTGGCATCAATTACATGATCCTAGTTAATTAAGCTCCAGTCCATCATACATTTTGCAGCTAAGTCCGCACTGTTAAAACAGATGTGCTAAAAACAACACAGCTGTGTGTTCTAGATAAAGACGACACATTGTGTGTTAAATTAACATACAACTGTGTAATTTTAACACATAATTGGTAAAAAAAAAAAAAAAAAACACAACTTGCCAAATATATTAAAGCAAGAACTGTGCCAAAATTGACACATAGTGTGTCTTCCTTATCTAGACACAGTTGCCTTGTTTTGAGCACATCTGTTTTGAATGCAGATGTGCCTGGCAACTCAAAAGAAAACTTTTAAAACTGTTAAAGATCATATGTTTCTACATGAAAACCACTTGCTTGGTTTTTTGATTTATCATCAAAAAAGGTTTGTTGATGGTGTGATTAACATATGCAAGATCGTGGTGGCGACATTTTTTTCTTTTTGTCTCCTAAACTCTTTAATTAGTCGCATTTGCTTTTGAAAATCGGGCTGACTCACCTGGAGCTCTAAATGCGTCGACTTTGTATAATCCTTCTTTTAAACGCAAGAGGCTCGCGAGGTTCGTTATTCAAAGTCAAAATACAAAGTTTAATAAAAAAAAAAGATAAAAAACCACCACCAGCGCGCAGCGTGCCGTCTTTATTTAAAGTGGGGCAGGCGGGAGACGGGGTGGTGGTGGGGGTTATTCAAGGTGTTTGAGACAGATGATGAGGGACGGGGGGCGGGGGGGGTCGGAGAAGCGGAGGGGGGGAGGAGGAGGAGGAGGAGGAGGAGGAGGGGGAGGGAGGGTAAATTGGGCGGACACATAAAAACTGCAAGGGGCCGTAGATGCTGGATCATTTTGGAGAGTCTGCGCGTCTTGCGCTCCGCCCGCCCGCCCGCCCGCCCGCCCGCGTGAACCCTCCTGGAGCCGGACAGAAAAAAAGAAAAAACGAACGCCGACCTCCTCTTTCCTCGCTTGCCGATTTCTGGGTTGTCGCTGAAGGATTAATGAGACAAACAGGCACCAAACAACTCATTTAAGGCTTTTTGTCTGCCTGGACTGCCGTACTCCTCCTTTCTCGCTCGCTCGAGGATACCTGTACCTCCACTGATGGTAAGCGCTCATCAGCTGACACGTCTGGGCTGCGCGCCCCACACATTACACTGGAATGTTGAAGAAAGATGAGCTTTTATTTTACTGAGGCTCAAAAGTTGATCTAAAGTTGTTGTTTTTTTAAGCTCATGTTGTTTGTGCGCATTCGGAAGACCTCGCTGAAGTTTGGGTTGGTTTTTTTTTTTTTTTTGCGCTATTCCAGCAGCGCTGTGATCCCGATCGAGCGTGTAATCCGTCAAAGCGTTTTGCGCGTGAGACTTGAGCGATGACAAACGAAAAATTCGATCATTTTCACCTGAATGTTCTTGCCTTTTTTTTTTTTTTGCGCCTTTACTCTTTGCACCCCGTTTGGTGCCGTTTAAATGGCTGCACTGCACATTTCTCGTTGCTCTTCTGAAGTTTGACGCTGAAGAAACACCTGTGTGCCGTTCTTGGTGTCCAGATGTCGAAGGGTGGAAACCCTTAAGAGCCGCCCAGCGGGCAAAAATGCGTCTTTAATTTATTTAGGAAAAACTCCTTCTAATTTAAACTTCGCGTCAGTAACCCGGGAGCAAACGCGTCCGTTTCGCTGGGCTCCTCTTCGGCAGTGATGCAGCATTACGTGCCAACATGCCGCAGCTGCAGATGTGAATCCGGCTTGTAATAATTGTCATACTGCGCACGAGCTCACGTGTTTCACGTGTTATCACCTGTTTGCAGCAGGCGATCACGCAGAGAAATTGTGTCAGGAAATGTGGCGGAGGGGGGGGGGGGGGAAATGGGCACCTGGTTACTGGCCAACAATTTATTTTGAAACTAAAATGACCATGATGACATGCAACCGCTAACGTTTTAACTGACTTCATATGGGAAAAAAAATGCATATCTGGTTAATCTTTTTGTAGGAAAATACTAGTCCAAGTGTTAAGTGTTTGCCAGCAGCTGGGCCTGATGGTCCCCACTTGCAGTTTACACAAGTTATTCAAATAAGAAAGTACTTAACATTGCCTTTTAAATCCTAATCATATTTAAAAAATAAGAGTTGCAATAGAGTTTGAACCAGGCCTACATGTATCATGCAGCTAACAATGTTTTAATATAGTTTTTTTATTATTTCACTCTCTGTGCAAGATTTAGTATTGATAATAATCCTAACCTCTTCTTGCCTCCCTCAGGGACTACAGATGGAAATTAGTGAGAATGCTATAATCTGGTAGAGAGCAACTTTACCCTGTGTTTAATGTTTTTTTTCAGTACATGGTCCCAGACAAATAAACCAATAAACTAAACCACCCTGCAATCATTGTTATACAGAGGAATGCAGCAACAACCAAGTAATTCAGAACTTTAACAAGAATTCTAACTGAGACAATCATTTAAGAGTTCTTGTAAAAATTATATTTGCACACTAGCCCGTAGAAATGCCACATTGCCAATGTGTATAAATGCATCGGTTAAACTGAAATGATAAAATCGGCCTCGATGTGGTCCTGTGGTGACCTGTTGCCCTCCTCCCTCCCTCCCTCTGTCTTATCTTCCTCCATCACTGTCAAATTCCTCAGAAAACATGTCTGAAGAGCCATGTGCATCTTCTGAGCACATTATCTGTTCAGAGAGAGAGGCCAAGGGCAGTTGACTGCTAAATCTCAGCTGTGCCGCAGCCTTCAGTTCATCTTTAAAAACAAAAAAAGGCTTCTGCTACTCATTTTGAAGGTTTGTGTGAAGTATTTTGGATAATACATTATCATCTCGGTGTTGGATATAAAACAATATGTATAGAGCCACCACAGGAATCTACTGAGAAAAATAATTTGGTGTTGCATGTTTTGCGGTTATTTTAACGCAGACCACTAAACATGAACACTGACATTTCCCCCAGAGTTGAGAGTCACAGCCTGTCCGCCTTACATCTTCATTTCATCGTCATCGTCACACCAGTCTGTCTGTTTTAGCCTGCAGCTTTGTCAGTGGCCGGTTACAGTTACAAGATGTTCTGTATGGTCAGTGCTTTTGAGTGCTATGAATCCCTGTAATCATGGGAGAGGCCCTCGCTGTACAATGAACGTTTGTTGTCGCAGATGTGCACATGCACTCTTGCATGCACGCACACATTTATCCCCACCTCATGTGTAACAGAGCTGCTCATGTTTTGAACTTTTCTTCCTCTCATCCACGACTCTCGCAAACGTGCCGGCGGTGGGACATACTTGTGTGTGCAGAGGACTCCACACACGGATGCATGTGCACCCGCACATTGCATGTCACTTTTTTCTTCTTACACAGTGGACTGAGTGTCATGACCGAGAAAGCGGGGTCAATCGGAGGTCAAAGTCTAATGCTGTTAGCAAAGAGATCCTTGATTGTGTGTACAGTGAGCCGTGGTTTGGCCGAGATTATCGGACAGATATGGAGCAAGGAAAGCTTGCACACTGAAAAGCCCATAAACTGTATGTTATGTACACAGAAACAGTGCTCTGACTTATATGCATCACTGTGTAGTAATTACTGAGAGATTTCCAGTGGAACAAGCTCCAGATGATGACCCAACTCGAGAGTCTATGTCACTGTTGTTGTGGTCACTCAAATATTCTTAGTATGATTCAGCTGCATTTAGCACAGCAAATGAGGTGTAGGAACTGAATTACTAAAGCCACTTTGGAGTACTTGTTAAACTTGTAAGAAGACAAAGAGAAGCAGCTCCACATATTTTATTTAATGTTGCCATTAGTGCTGCGGTTTTTAGGAAACTGTGAACTCTGCTCTTCCGCTAATGACATGTCAATGTGCATCAGGCTCGTCATCACTGTCACTATAATCCTCTTTTTTTTGTGACTACACATACAGACCAGCGTAGATATCGACTGTGCATGCATTTTTTTCAGCCTGAAAAGTGTAATAAGAAGGATTACTTTTCTGTTTTTGTCTGCAGTTATTCTTTTACATTTGTACAAATGAGTATAATCCAGAGTAACCATGAGCTAAGGACGATTTATTTTTTGAGGTGGCTCAAGTCATACATCATTGACTGTCTAAAATATGTAATATCTGCTTCTTGGAAGAATAAACTGTTTTTGTAAGTGACCAGCCGTCATGTTTTTGGATCCAGCTACTCCCTGCAAGCTGTTTTACCTGCTTACCTGCTTTCTGCATTGTGTGTGTTTTTTGGCACTGCTTATTTGAAGGTCGGGACTTCTAAATGTGCTTCTTGTGAATTTGTAGAAAAGGCACATTTGATTAGGACGTGTTGTGCTCTGAGGTGTCTGCTCTCTGTGGTGTAGCGCACACCTCCTTACATTCCACTTAAGGCAAACAGCAACCTTGTCCACGAGCCACAATGATAAGCCTTAAAGAGACACACGATCTCCCTCTTTCCCACATGCGAACACAGCATTCACAGGTGCTCATGTGTTAATCTTTTAAGTAAACGCAGTGTAACAATCTCACACATCTGCAACAGCTGTTGATTTATAATTTCCCTCTGCTCGTAACTGTATTTTGCAGGAACAGGGTCACATCAACATCCTCCTGCAGCCTCCCAACACCACCTAGCATTTCCTGGAAAAGCGTGTCCATAGCCTGCTCCCAACAAACATGGACTGTTTCCCCATGCTTTATTTTCTGTCGGTAAGTAAGTGGGATGGGATTCTTTGCTTTATCTTGCATTATCTCAGATCACTAATTTATGTGGCATATACTGTATCTATTCTTGAACTAAATGTCCCCATGGGGTATTTGGCAAGGCACACCCCCAACGGCAAGCCCCCGTTTTTTTAAATGTACAAATCCTGGGTTTGCCCCATGGCTGTTTAGAGCAGAATGCATGGAACCGCGACTTCTTATCTAGCTGAGAATTTGCTCCGACCCCAGGGCTGCCTCTTTTACTTGTTAATTATGGTGGATGGGATGAGGAGGAAGGGAGGCAGTAAGGAGGAATGACCCTCAGATTCCATTAAAGAAAATGTTGAGTTGTTGGAGCGGCTGTTTACCTTTGGAAGATAAAGATAATCTGCAAGTGGTCTATCTGATCGGTACTGCTTTACTGTAAACACTTTGGTCGGGACCATTGAAACTAATTAGTCTGCTCTTAGTGAGAGAAGTGAGACAAGAGAAGCTTGAAGAAGGTAGCTGAATCTGGTGAAAGCGTTACAAAAGAAGACAAACCTTCCCTTTTATTTACCCTTGTGGTTTTCCTTATATCTTCTCTCTCTAGTCTTTTGTCTAATTTTTAATCTTCCATCATCTCCCCCCCAGAGACATCATGATTCCTGGTAATCGAATGCTGATGGTCATTTTAATATGCCAAGTCCTGCTGGGAGAGAACAACCATGCTAGTCTAATACCTGAAGAAGGGAAAAAGAAAGTACCTGGCCTGCAGGGTCGTTCGGCCGCTCAGAGCCATGAACTGTTGCGGGACTTTGAGGCCACGCTGCTGCACATGTTCGGCCTGAAAAGGCGGCCGCGGCCCAGCCGATCAGCTACTGTGCCCCGCTACCTGCTGGACCTCTATCGGCTGCAATCGGGCGAGGTTGAGGAGGACGGTGCACACGGCATTGCTTTTGAGTACCCGGAGAGGTCGGCCAGCCGGGCCAACACTGTGAGGGGTTTTCACCATGAAGGTAAAAGATATAGGGGGTATTACATAATATAAAGGACATAATAAATGTGTTAAAAAAGCAGTAAAAACACACCCTAGTAATGTTGCCATTGCCAGGCATTCCAATAATTCTGGTGGCAGTCGAGTACATTGGCATGGGCGAGGCTTTCTGTGTATTAAAAAAGCATTTCCTACATCCTTTGAATCATGATTGTATGCGTGCTCCACCCTTCTCACCATAACCAAGGAATCCAAGGATGTGGTCACCAAACACTGTCGTCAAAGGGGCAAAAAAAAAAAGGCTAGACAAGCTTTCAAGAGCCTAATTTGACAAAGCTCTGCATGTTTGGTTAGCAGCTGAAGTAAAAACATACTTTCATATTACTGACCTACACTTCTCACCCCACCCAGGAGAGCACAGCTTAAAAAAAAAAAAAAGCCCGTTCTTGGCCTGGAATTGTACTGCGCTCCTCTCTTATGTCTCCAGTTTATATGGAGGGCTCTTTTAGAAGGCCCTTCC
Organism: Pholidichthys leucotaenia; assembly: GCA_020510985.1. Taxonomy (NCBI): domain Eukaryota; kingdom Metazoa; phylum Chordata; class Actinopteri; order Cichliformes; family Pholidichthyidae; genus Pholidichthys; species Pholidichthys leucotaenia. The sequence goes on along the minus strand of CM035842.1, from coordinate 116,530,975 downwards.
TCAACGTGCAATTATCTTTAATGCTACTCTGCAGCCTTCTAAATAAAGCCCCTACTGCCAACAGTGTGGGTGCTGAGAGCAGATGCTGCAGCTCTCTGGTGAGATGGAAAAACAGTCTCAGAAGCTCGTGTGATAGACAGACTGGAACGTTAAAAGGATTTCTGTTTATTGTGACTGCTTAGTTTTAGCAACAACTGCCGGGGTTTTAGGCCTGTTTGGAGAAAGCCCTGTTTTGACCCATCTGTTAAATTTAAGTCGAGTTTGAAACATGGCAGGCAACTGCTTGCAAACAATATTCAAGTGAGAGAGAGAGAGAGAGAGAGAGAGAGAGAGAGAGAGAGAGAGAGAGGGGAGATGAACCAGGGTTAGCCAGTGAGAGATGTGGCAAAAAAGTTTTTTTGAGCTACAGAACATGTCCACCCTCGGGGGGGGAGGAGCGATGATTAAGGGATGAGTCAGCCGTAATGGAGCTCGTCAAATTCGCTGCTAGTGGAGGCGTACCAGGACAACAGCAGACCACGACTAGCGGGGGTGAAAAATACAGCACCAGTGCTGGAGGAGGAACTCCTGCATGTGATGCAGCGTCCATGCGCACACGTTTGGGAGCATGGGCTTGAACTCCCCTCTACACGCATTCACTGTGCTCCTTTGCTAAACTATGTTAATAATATGCTTCGGAGAGTTTTGAGTGGGGGTTCTCGCTTTCATGGCAGCACCGCTGTGTGACAGTGGGACCCAGCTGAGCTATCCAAAGTGCAGGCAGGCATCGCAGTCTGTAGCAGGACAGTTTAGAAAGGAGACATATTTATAGACCATGTGAAACAATATGTCGTATATTTAGCAAGAAAGAGGGTGATTTTGTTCTGACTGGGCGCAACAGGTTGCATTTCTTTTTGCTCCTCAAATTTCAAATAACTTTTTTTCAATTAAAGTGCATGGGAAGATGCACACTTAAAATACACCCTTTCCCCCCATCACTTTCAGATGAATGAGATCCTTCTGGATTGTCTGACTCCTTAACGATTATTCATGATGAAAATGATAGATGCTTAAGCAGTGCTAATCAAAAACACAGCAGGTTTTAATAATGAAAACCACCTGGGTGAGATTAGGGCCTGGGTGTGAAATAACAGGGGTGGATTGAGCAGGAAAATAGTAGACACAACATTCCTTTCCCCAACAATGATGATCTTGCCAGAAATCTGCAGACTATGCGTGGAATAGAGAGCCTCCACTGTGTTTATACTGTAGCTGTGGTACGTTAATCACCACCCTTCTGGTAATGCATGTTTCAGCAAAGTGCTCAGAGAAAGGCAATGAGAGAAGGGCACAGTAACCATGAAACATACATTAGAAAAGTTGGATGATATGTATTTATATTCTTGAATATGGCAGAAGCCCTGAAAAGTATGTACGTGTATCATTTAACGTCAATTAAGAGTTTAATTGAAATTGGAGAAATTCTTAAGCTTGTTTTGAAGATTTTTTTTACTGTTTCTGTTTTACTGTTACTGTTAAAACACTGAAAGCCAAGAAACCAGATGAACACAGGATATAATTAAGCAATATTACAGAAGAGGGAGTATGGTATCAATGAATATATCACTGCGGTGATTCGGTCATAGGTCCGACATAAAGCGGAGGGTGGAAGACCTCACAACCTCGAGTGTAATGTTGCTTTTATACTGCAGTCCCACAAGCACAGTTTATTAAATGACAGCAAAAGAGGACTAAATATTGTGATTTTTGTTTTTTTTAACCAGTTATTTTGCTCTGCTGAGAAAAAGTCTTTTCTGAATGCACCCTGTTAACTGTTGCTGAGCACCTCAATAAGCATAATATAAAAAAAGAACAGACATATTGCCATTTCATACACGAGTAACCAAATTAAATATTGTCCAGTGAAGAAGTCAGTGTTTAAATACATAATGCTTCACCTGTTGAGTAAGGTTTGTGGGTCACATGACTTGTGCCGGACGACTAGTTTTTTTGTCAGCCTGTTGGCGATTTCACTTCGGCTTTGTTAGTTTCTGTGCACTTCGCTCACTTTTTCTTGGCATTTTCAGATGAAACAAAGAGTCCATCACCACAAAGGTATTGTGGTTGGCTAATCGAGACAATAAATCCTACTCTAGCATGTCTGTTTTCTTGTGAACTGGTGTGAAATATCTATGAGCAAATAATTATAAGGGCGGGACTTCCGGGTCACAGAGGCCTTGATTTTTGGGACAGATTCTTTTCAAACAGAGCCTTACTGTGGAAATTAGGGTTTCCAACACAGTAGTACAATTCTCACATAAAAGAACCCACTGATATTAACTATAATTTAAAGAATATAAAAAAACCCTCCTGAAGCAGAGTGATATTTATTCAGTGAAACATCAGAGTATGATTGCTGGGGAACATAGTAACTCCTGGAATATTTTTAACTGCTTATATAGGTAAGGGTTTTCGTAGTCATTCCTGTAAATAAGAAGAAAAAAAAAAAAAAACCTTTACTCCTAAAACCAAATGTTCCAAAGGTCACATTAAATTTAAGGCCTCAGAATGAAAACTCTCTGTGGCAAAAGTGAATATACTTCTTATTTAGAAACCTGTAGTAATTCAAAGAATTTAGTACATTTGTAATTTCCTTGGCCTAATTACCTACAGACTGTGTCTGTGTGCACCTGCATGATGACTCTTCATGGAAGAATATTCCCAGAGGCAAAAAGCATTCAGATTGTGAGACTTTCCAAAACTAAGAGAAAACACACGAAAAATGGTGACTGACTAAAAGTTCTTTTAGTTCCAGTTGAATACCAGAAGTGAAGAATGGAGCAGATCACATCAGACAGACTAAAATGTGCATTTTCTACAAGAAAAAAAGATTAAAAATGTGTGATTGTTGAAGTCTGGTGCAGTTTGTATATTTCACTATATACTGTACCTAAATAGCCCTGAAATTTACTCAAACCACAAAACCTCTGGTTAGTGGAAGACTCAACCTGCAACTTAAGCCATTGCACGCATTTATCCATCTCATTAAAGCCCAAATTAAACCTGAGATATTGGTGGAGGATACCAGTTGCCAGGTACATGACTTGTAAATGTGAAATGTGAAAGGCTGGTTGAATTTGATACGAATCCGTCATTCTGCCAGAGGTGCCAAAGGAGTTAAACCACTTGGCAATCAAAGTAGGAAAGTTTTCTTCATGTTGTCACATATTTCCTCCCCAGATGTTGACATTGTGGTAATGTCAGAGGTGCAGTTAAGCATTTTCACCTTCTGACTCAGGACTGTTATACAGGTGCATCTCAATAAATTAGAATGTCATCAAAAAGTTGATTTATTTCAGTAGTTCAGTTCAAAAAATGAAACTCACACAGATTCATTACACACACAGTGATATATTTCAAGTGTTTATTTCTTTTAATTTTGATAGTTATGGCTTATAGTTCATGGAAACCCCAAATTCAGTTTCTCAAAAAAATTGAATATTACATAAAATTAATTAAAGATAATGGATTTTTAATAGAAATAGAAATATTGGCCGACCATAGATTTTCTATGGGGTTTTAGGTCAGGCCAGTTCGCTGGCCAATCAAGCGCAGTGATACCATGGTCATTAAACCAGGTTTTGGTACTTTTGACAGTGTGGGCAGGTGCTAAGTTCTACTGGAAAATGAAATCAGCATCTCCATGAAGCTTGTCAGCAGAGGGAAGCATGAAGTGTTCTAAAATTTCCTGATAGACGGCTGCACTGACTTTGGCATGTATGGCTATCCTTCGTTGCCGAAGATGACTTGTGTTTGAGTTGAGGTCTATCTCAAGCAGGCTCTTGTGTGGGCAATCAGACCCGCTCGGGATCTGCACAAACGCTGACAGTTGTTGCACCGGAAAACGCTTGAAGTAGTTGCTGAATGTCGTCGGTCATGTGCACGCTGCTGGTGTTGGTTCACTGTGTGTTATCAAGTCCAAAGTCAGCGCAGTCATCTACCAGGAAATTTTTAGAGCACTTCATGCTTCACTCTGCTGACAAGCTTTATGGCGATACTTATTTAATTTTCCAGCAGGAATTGGCACCTGACTGCCAAAAGTACCAAAACCTGATTTAATGACCATGGTATCCCTGCTTGATTGGTCAGCAAACTCTCCTGACCTAGACCCCATAGAAAATCTATGGGGTATTGTCTAGAGTAGAGGTGTACCATATTGTATCGTTCACAATAATACCTGTATAAATTGTGATACCGGTGTAAAAATTAATATTGTGACATTTAAAGCCTGCTGCGTGATGACATCACACCGTTATGCTGCTGACAGAAGTTACGTGTTACCACACCAAATGGCAAAACAGACATGGTGCGGGAAGCTACCACTCTGTGGTCGTTGCATCTGCTTCAAGTTGTGTTGAAATATTTTAGTTTTAAGGCAGTTTCAGACTGCTGCTATGCAAAAAAAACCAAACAAAAAAAAAACGGAGCAGCAATGGGGATAAATTTTTTGCCTATGTACAGCACATCAACAACACCCATCTGAAGAGGTGTTTTATTTTTGTTCTGTTTTGGTTGCTCAACTTGATTTTATTCAGCCATCTGAAAAAAAAAAAATCTGTTCAATGTGACAAAAGCCAAAAAGTCCCAGGTGATGTCTGTGCAATGAAGACTGCTGATGCAGGCAGACATTCAGCATAAAGCCCCGACTACGTAAGTGCACTTATGATGTGGTTTATATTATTTTCTATTTTGTTTTTTTTATTTTCTATTTGATATAGAATAAACAAATGAAACTCAGTCTGAGCTGCTGTTTATAAACTGGAGAAATATAAGTTTTTGTTTTGTTTTTATTAAATATGTTATAGATAACGCTGACCTGTGAAACTGTTCTTTATCTATCTATAAATGCACGAAATCTCTGTGTGTGTGTGTGTGTGTGTGTGTGTGTTTGTCTGTTTGTGTGTCTGTTCCACGCATATCTCTTAAACCATTCATCAGACTGGCCTAAGATTTTATACGTGCTTTGCTGAGGTTAAAAGGGTGTGCATCCCCAAGTATGGAGTTACTCAGTCAAAATATGTATTTTTTATCAATAAAAGTATAGTCACCACTTTGTCACTGCCCTGGCTTCAGGAAGTGTGGGCGGGGTTTTGGAATGACTCCATGCTGATTGGATAAAATGCGGCATCATGGCCATGCTAATTGGGTAATACGCTGCATCACAACCCGTTAGTTACCAAAGTGTTCACTGGACAAAACAAGGAAGTGGAAAAACGACAAATTTGACTAGAAAAAGATAAAACTGAAGATTTAATGCTTAAAAAAATTACCATAAAGTTGCCATGATTGCATAGGTCTAAAGGATAATTTGGCACATGTGGAGAACACGAGGCACACAAGTGGACTGGCGTCAGCGGGACTGGGTCTGACAAACACCAGTGTATTAACACAGAACATGCCGGGAGAAGCAGCGGCCCAACATTGCCTGGCTCAGAGGCATGCTAACTGATGGTGATTAAAAAAAAAAAAAAAGTTATTTTCAACAAAATGGAAAAAAAAGATAATGCGTGGAGTGTGTGTTTGCCTGGAGGAGCAGCCAACAGCAGCGTGTGATTTATCATGGAAAACAGCTGAGCTCTTCGCTTTGAGCGATCAGCTGATTGGATCCACCTCCTCCAGTGTTCTGACATTTTGGCATATCTATCAGAACAGCACTGGACAGCTGATGGTACAGACTGCAATGGTTTAAAAAAAACAAAAAAACATGGGGGAGGGCTAAACAGCAATTTGCATTATTATCCTGTAGCTTGAAAGTGCTCAGACACATCGCCAACAGGTCCCATTATATGAACAAGTACGTGTGTTCAGCTGTCTGTGTGTATGTATGCACTGCAGGCAGCAGCAGAGGTCTGTACGGGTTTTTCCTGTGAACCACCACTGTAAATCTGCCATTATAGAGTAACTCCAAGTTAGAAACCTGTTCAATAAGTCACACATAGGTTCAAAGAGTGTTACTCATATGTTAGAAATAAGTTTTGGTACGCTAGACATTAATCTCGACGTATTTCGACTTTTGAGTAACTATGAGTCGCTGACAAGTAACATATATAAATGACCGCATAACTTCCCTACAATTTTTGCTCCGCAAATGCGGGACATATCAACTATACACTGGATACGTCTGAAAATTTTCAGCTTGGGGCACATATTTTTTTCAGTTTATAAAATTTTTCACCGGGTCTGAGGTGTGTGTGAAAAAAATCGCATTTTGGTTAATGTTTAGCGCATCAAAAATGCAATCGTTTAGGCAGAATAATAATAATAATAAATAATCTTCTCGCATCAATAAAAATCAAACCGCTTACAATAGAGCCACGGCACTCACATTGTTAGTCTTTGCCAGTCACGTCTTCAAGGTTCAGATCATTATTTGGCCTCAGTATCGCCCCAGCATGAAGATATAAGCATCGTCTCAATCTTAGCATTACAGTTTTAAAAAACCTTTTAATAACAAAATATTGCTCAAGTATAAAATGCACTACAAAGGGTCTCAAATATTTGTTAACACGTCCTGTTATAGTCATCATCATCATAGTACTGCATGAGTTTATTGACAATACACAAGAAATTCAATATTAGACTGAACTCCATCACTGAACAGTGATATAAACTAAAATAATTATAATGATGACTGAACAACTCTAAGTGATAAACAATCACACAAGTGATCTGACAAACAAATAAACAACGGATCTAAAACAGTTGCTAATATTGGATGTCCCATTCATTTTCAATATTTAGGTATTCTGTAATTAATATTCACACAATCAAATCTTAGTGTCATTTATTCTTTTATATTTGTCAAAGTCTAACGTGATTGCCGACATATAGGCTACACCTCTTTGTATTCCACTTTTCAACATTTGGGCATGCAAAGCCTGATTGGGATACCGGTTTCAGACAGGAATACTTGGTTCTACAGGCAATGCACTAGTAAATTAAAAAGAAAAAAACAAGTTTGTGATATCGTAAAGAATATCGTTATCGTGAAAATGTGCAAAAAACATCATGATATCATTTTTACGCCATATTGCCCACCGTCTAGTCTGTCTAAAAGAAGATGAGACACCAGGCCCAACATTGCAGACGAGCTGAAGGCCACTAACAAACACCTCATCAGTGCCACAGGCTGATCACCTTCATGCCACGCCGCACTGATGCAATAATTCATGCAAAAGGAGCCGCAACCAAGTATTGTATTTTTTTTGTGTTTTGTATACTTTTATTAATCCCAGAGGGAAATTCAGGGCATCCATGTGGATGGATGAGGCAGCCATGGTGTGGCGCCAATCCCTTCACCATTCACACCTAAGGACACTTTAGAGTCTCCAGTTAACCTAACCTGCATGCTTTTGTCCTGTGAGAGGAAACCAGCGTACCCGGGGTAAACCCACTCAAGAACATGCAAACGCCATACAGAAGGGTCACTGACAGTCAGAGGGTGGGATCGGACCCACGACCTTCTTACTGTGCTGCCACAGTGCTAACCATTGCACCACTGAGCTGCCCTATTGAATGTGTACATGGACATACTTTTCATTTGGCCAATATGTCTATTAAAAATCAACTTTTTAAAATTAATCTTATATAATATTCTAATTTTTGGGGAACTGAATTTGGGGTTTTCATTAGCTATAAGCTATAACCATCAAAATTAAAAGAAATAACTACTTGAAATATATCGCCCTGTGTGTAATGAATCTATATGATAGATAAGTTTCATTTTTTGAATTGAATTACTGAAATAAATCAACTTTTCCATCCATCCATCTTCTACTGCGTAATCCTTTTTGGGTCGCGACATTCTAATTTATTGAGATGTACCTGTACTATCTTCACATTACCACCCAAAACTGACTGAAATTCGGATGTGGTCCTAGATTAGATATACTGTATATGTATGTATCTGATACTTATCAAATTTCATGTGACATTTTACCACGCTTAGAGCACTGTCATCACATTGTACCATTGTTAGCAGTTCCTGTTAAAACAGTTAACATTTCTACCACCTGGCTTCCTTTCTTTTTCTGGACCTCATCACATACAGCTGACTAACTGCTGCAGTCCTCAAGAGCAAAAATCCCAAGCATATTTTCACTAAAAGCAGATTGATTTTCTCTAAAGAGGATGGTTAGTTTCACAAATGTGCCATCTCTTGTCATTCATGATGCACTGATGTGATGATATGGGCATGCTGTGTCATTTTGTATTGATGTGTGCCTGCATGCCTTTTCAGAGGATAGATGTACTCACATTTAGTCACTTGTGATTAAGGATGTGAGCTATCATAAAAACTAAGTGAACAATACGGCCTGCAAGGTGAACATAGCCTTCTTCATGATCAGTATGTCCAGTATGTATTCACTCAACTGAATAGCATGGACATAACACCTCGAAAATTGACTGGGTGGCATCTGACAGTGATCAAACTTACAACCTTCAGTATTAGAGTCCTAGACTCTACCTGTACATAATCACTATATTCCTGAAGTCTACTCCAGTTTTGAGGTTATTTACTGTATAACAGAACAATAAATAAGGCTACTGTGATGTATGGATGTGTGCACGCTCATGTAAGTGACGTCAGCACGTTCGGTTGTGTTGGTGGCGCAGTACAGCACCACATTTCAGTCTTGTTTTAGTGTTGAAGCTAATCAAAACTTGAATAAGCACATGGCCGTCGTCCGCCTATTTTTCAGACATAACACTGGTGACGAGGATAATGGAAACGCTGTTAATACCTCTATAACCATTCCTCGCCCTGCTTGGTGAGCCGCCTATCCCTTGGTCGAGACGGCACGAGTGATTTGAGATGTTTGTGTCCGCCACCGACTGGGCTAAAGCTAGCAAGGCTAGGCTATGAGCTATGCTAATCCATAGTTTGGGCAACGAGGGACAACGCATCTTCCGACCTCTGGGACCTATGGACACGTATGATGACAGTGTGGCTTTATTGACTGAATATTTTGCTGATAAATGGAACATGACAGCCTCGTTGCTTGCTTTTCTCAACTGCGAACAGCGAACAGATGAGTCAGTCCAGCAGTACGTAACTGACCTCCACTGTTTAGCTAACGCATGTGACATTGGCAACAGGAAGGAAACGATTACATGGGGCCAGTTAGCGAAGTACACTATGAATTCAAAGCTGTGGGAGAGGCTGCTAACGGAGCCAGACGACTTACCCCCGCTCCTGGTGGTACTCTGGTGGAAATAGCGCCCCAACTGGAAGCGACCACTCCGTTAGCATCGCTGCTAGTGGGCCACGATCCACCTTCCTCACATTCAGCACCATCGGCACAGGCCGTGACCCTGGCAGCTAAGCCCTCCAACCCCATGTCCCCTCATTTCTGGGTATGACGACCTTCTACAGGTGCTTTATTCCCCACTAGTCAGAGATAATAGAACCACTACGCACCCTCCTGAAACAGGATGTGTCCTGGTTGTGGACTTCTGCATGCTCTGCCGCAATCCACCAACTCAAAACACAGCTCACCTCACCACCCATGCTCACCCACTTTGACCTGCAGAGCCCCACATTGGTGACCTGTGACACTTCTTACATCACTATAGGGGCCGTGCTGTTCCAATTCCAAGGAGGGGCCGAGCGTCCGGTGGCCTTTGCTTTAAGGTCACTCTCACCAATGGAACAGAAGTACTCAGTGGGGAAGAGGGAAGCCTTAGCTTTTGTCTGGGCATGCGAAAGATGACGCATGTACCTGTACAGGTGGCATTTCACGCTCCGAGTGGACCACCGGGCCCTCCCAGCCCTGCTAGAAATGTCGGGGTCAAGACACAAACCACTAAGCATCTACAGGGGGACAGAAAGGCTGCAAGCATACAACTTCACCACCCAGTTCACTCCTGGCAGAGAGAAAGTGGTAGCAGACTTACTCTCCCGGGCTACCCCCAGCCCCACATCAGACACCATCCGGGACCCCTTGGAACCTGAACTGATCCTTGTGCTGCACGGGCCCCTCCAAGCTGCCGTCTAACTGCAGGAAGTCCAAACTGCACCAGAACAAGACCCTACACTGACTCAACTCTGCACCTTTGTTCGAGAGGGCTGGCCGTCTAAGGTGTCAGAGGAACTTGCACCCTTTCACAGAGTCAGGAACAATCTCTCGTGCTGGAACAATGTCTGCGTGGCAATGGAGCTCTGCATGGTGGTTCCTGAAGCCCTGAGGGGCTGCATCCTGACCATGGTACACAAAAAGGACACCTGGGTTGTTGTAAGAGTCAAACAGCACTGCAGAAGCTCAGTCTGGTGGCTAGATATCGACAGGGACGTGGAGAGTATGGTGAAGGACTGCACGGCCTGCCTGGCTAGTGGCAAGACCGGCACACCACCGCCCCCACCCTTACAACTTCTGCCGTGGCCGCCTACTCCGTGGACATCCATTGAACTGGACATCTGCAGCGAACTCCACAGTGTCCCACAACACCAACGCTTCCTCCTGGAAGCCTACGGCCTTCACTCTAAATGGCTCGAGGTTCTACCCACTGGCTCGGTCACTACAGAAGTTGTCATTGATTTCCTTTCCTCCCTGTTTGCTCGCTGGGGTGTACCTGACACTATCACAACAGCCAACGGGCCACAGTTCATCTCAGCAGACTTTTAAGCATTCAAAATGGCTTTTTACCACCCTCAGGCCAATGGGGGTGTGGAGAGGTTCAACCAAACCCTGAAAAACACACTCAGGGCACACTTAGCAGATGGACTTACATTCCCTGCCGCACTTCGAAGCACCCTGCTGCACTGCAGAGCGACACCACATGCGACAAAGTGCAGCTCCCCAGCTCTACTTATGCAGGGACGTCACATACGCCTTCCCTTAGACCGCCTGCTCCCTCCAATGGACTCCTGTGGCAACTCCCTCCCATAACGACAGGGTGGCCAAGCATCAATGTCACATGAAGCAGAGGTTTGACAGGAAACGGCGGGCGACGCATCCCCTAATCACAGTGCTCGACTGGGTCTGGATTTGCCGGTCCACCCGCTCAAACAAACTGCAGCCATTCTGGACAACGCCAATGCAGGTTGATACTCAGCTGGGACAAGCCACCTTCCAGCTGACCGACGGGTCACGTTGACACGCCATTCGTTTCAGAAAGGTACCACCACGCCCCACTTTGGACCAGGGGGCTGCGGCTGAGTAGACTAGTCAGGGCTAGGACCTTGCCGAAGCATGGCCTACAACTCCTGGGTGGCACCCACCGGAGCCAGCGCAGCCCGGACGATGCCCAGCTCAAGCACGAAGGAGGCCTCGTTACCTCGAAGACTTTGTAACAAACTTTTAATTATACATTGGTAGCTAGAGCATGGCCTGTCAAGTGGCAGAATAACCCACATGGCCATGCAGGCACACCGGTAGTCTACCCAGTTCCTCAGTTAGGAGTGTTATGGTTGAAAGTGTGTTGAATGGTTCTTCTTGTCAGCCAGTTCAGCCCAGTTAGTTATGTACATTGCAATACATTGTTGAATACCCCAGTTACCCTAAGCCAATATCCAGATACTGCTAACAGACTAGGCTTTTCAAAGGGGGAGTAAATGTGATGTATGGATGTGTGCACGCCCATGTCAGTATGGATGTGTGCACGCTCACGTTAAGTGACATCAGCACGTTCGGTTGTGTTGGTGGCGCAGTACAGCACCACAGTTCAGTCTTGTTTTGGTGTTGAAGCTAATAAAAGCTAGAATAAGCACATGGCCGTCATCCGCCTACTTTTCAGACATAACAGTTACTTTTAATGATGCACCAATATGTGCACATTTTTATTTTTTTTTTGCATTGGACATAAATCCACAGCTATGATAAGGTCTTTTGGAAATATGTGCACTCTTCATTCAAGATACTCATAACAAAAGTAAGAGGGGCTTTTTTTTTGTCTTAACCCATGACTCAAACCCTGTTTTCTTGAGTGGAAGTCCTCTCTGTAAACTCTTTAGTCCATATATTCTAAAGACAGACATGTTTGTGTTTAGCATACCTGATGAGCTCTGAAAGAATTAACAGATTTTATAAAGATGGGATAGAAGAGACATTTTTTAATGTGAGCATCATTCTTTGGGTGGAATTAAAGCATGGACATTGCCGTCATGTGGCTCATACAGCAGATTAGTTGCATATTGAATTGATAAGCAGTGCTGATAACCATGTAGAAGATCCTTATTTGAAGACGAACAGAGAAAACAGTGTTTACTGAAGTTTTTTTGCAGACAAAGGCAGATGGGAGGAAGTCGACATTATGTAAGCACTCATTAAGGACAAACACCAACCACCTGTGTCAGTCTTGCAAAACTTTGGTCAGATCATCTCCCTAGCTTGACAAAGAAAATAAACACAGAATTCCTTGCACCCTCAAGCAGACCCTTAATCGCTCATTTGTTTTGCAAAGATATATGAAGTTTTAAAAATGCACTACATTTGAATTTGATCCAATTTTGAAAAAAAAAACAAAAAAAAAAACTGTATGCTCATCTCACAAATCCGTGGTCATTATCAAACATGCTAATAGGTTTTGTCCATTTCCATTTAAAAATCTGTTGGGACAGAAAACAACAACATCCATTATTTGCTTGTACTGTATTTGACACAGACAATGAAGGCAATGACTTAACATTAGGGGTGCCGCTTCATGATACGCAATTACACATTGACGCTGCCGACGCAGGAGAACCACACAGAGTAGCTTACTAGCTAGCAGCCAGATGAAACAGTCGGAATAAAGAAAAAATGGAGTAGTAAGAAATTTGAGACAGGTCCGTCTGCAGCTTGCAGACTCCGTCAACACCCCTTCAATTTTATGCTCCCTCAGCAAGTTACATCCCCACGTTATGTTACTCCACAAAATGGCTGGCTGTAGCTGACCGTGCAAATATAGCTGAGTCAGCACTGAGCTGATCATACACAAATTCAGGTATTGTAGCCTTGTAGACGGGCCGATGGTGGCCACACATTTCGAAGGACGAATGTAGAAGAATCTAAAAATGAGAGAGTTTAGTCCATAGACAGTAAAGAAAAAGTTTATGGTCTAGTCTTTGGATGACGTTTGTTTGCGTGACCACACACTACTCCATTGCCCAGCAACTCTGACAGCCGCAATTGAGTTGGGGGTTTTTTCTAGCATTTTTGACAGCGATGGAAGCAGTGTTCTTTTCACTGAATAAAAACCAAATCTTGTTATTGACTAAAAGTAGACAAAAACGATTGATAATGAACAGACTAAAATAAAACTATAAAGATAAAATCATCACAACAGAGCTGGACTCAAATTAGGTGTCAAAAGTAAAATGCATAAATGGTCATTTTAGTTTAATTTCTAGCTTTAATGGATGAAAAAATAGTTTTAGTTGACAAAATTAACACTGGATGGAAGTTTATTTTTGTTTGTTTGTTTGTTTGTTTTAAATTATTGCATTTACTTTACCTTTTACTGGAGAAGCTTCACCAGGCAAAAGATGATGACCAGATAATCACCCAGAGTTGAAAGAAGTGGAAAAAGTTGCAAGTTGTCAGGCTGAACAACGCACACTGCACCCCTTTAACAAACTCCCAGCAAATTCTGAGTGGGGAAGAAAAAAAAAAAAATCACGAAAACTTGTAGCAGCACTTTATTTTGTTATGCCTCAGTGAAACGGAGAGGCATACGGTAATCTTTTAATGCGTCTGTGTGTGGATGTGTGTATCTGTCCGTCTGTCTGCGTCTTTGTTTCAGCTCGCCTGGTCAAAATTAATTGGAACTAAAGGCTTGCATCATTGAATCTTTTCTTCTTCTCTATCCCCTCACCCCCCAGCCAGTCGCAGCAGATGACTGCCCCTCCCTGAGCCTGGTTCTGCTGGAGGTTTCTTCCTGTTAAAAGGGAGTTTTTCCTCTCCACCGTCGCCAAGTGCTTGCTCACAGGGGATCGCCTGATTGCTGGGGTCTTTCTGCAACTGTGGGGGTCCCCCCTACAGTTGATAGTGCTATGAGATGACTGTTGTTGTGAAATGGCGCTATATAAATAAAGTTGAATTGAATTGAATTGAATTGATATGCTGAAAAGGAAAATTTTCAAAATTTATTTCACTTGTGTACAATTTCATTTTTGAAACTCAAAAGTTTTCAAGAAATAAAAAAGCAGTTAAAGTAGACTGAGCCTACTTTTTCCATTTAACAGTATTGTATTGCAAATCAGTTGATGTAATTTTTTAAAAAATATAACCCCCCAAAACATCAACATACTGTACTCTGCTTTCAAGCTTACCTCAGCATTTTTTTGCAGTGCAGTGGACTTTTTTCCTGAGATTAGTGGGCTTTTGTGCTGAACTGAGAGCCAAATGGCAAATCAAAAATCATTTTGAATGGAAAATCGATTCTGAATCGAATCGTGACCTCAAAAATCAGAATCAAATTGTGTGATTTCTCAAGATCGACATCCTTACTTAACATTATGCTGCCACTCTTGTGAAAATGTAGATTTCTAAAGTGAAAAAGACAGCAAAGCTTTAAACTTTAGCTATGGAAAAATATTCTGAGTTTGAGCTCGTTTGTGGAGATGATTTTCTATATGTAAACATACACATGGATATATTTTTGATTAATTTCACATAAGAGCAAACAGCTTATTCTTCCTTTAAGATGCAAACATTAACATTTCAGTGATAGTTTAGAGATGTACTCACTTGTGTTTAATACGGAACATTTCACCCCAACTTGATAGTTTTTTCAAGACATTGCATTAGCTCATTATACACACAGAGGATTCATGAAGTTGTACACTTATGCAAAAAACCAACATTTTATCTCTTGCTGATTTTCAGAGCACATGGAGAAGGTGCCGGAGCTGGATGGTGAGGAAACTCCACCGCTTCGCTTCATGTTCAACCTCAGCAGCATTCCAGAGGATGAGCGGCTGTCTTCTGCCGAGCTGAAGATCTATCGTCATCAGGTTGATGAGGGCATTGATGCTATCTCAGATGGCGATGGTCTTCACAGAATAAATGTGTATGAGCTGCTGAAACCCCCACAACCCGGGCAGCTCATTATGCAGCTTTTGGACACAAGGCTCGTGCACCACAACATGTCACGCTGGGAGACCTTTGACGTCAGCCCTGCTGTGTTGCGCTGGACTCATGAGCGTCTCCCTAATTATGGACTGGCTGTAGAGGTTCTACACCTAAACCAGACTCCACGCCACCAGGGCCGACATGTCCGCGTCAGCCGTTCGTTACACCAAAATCCTGGTGAGGACTGGGAGCAGATACGCCCCCTGTTGGTTACCTTTGGTCATGACGGGAAGGGTCACCCCCTAACCCGCCGAAGCAAGCGCAGCCCCAAACAGCGGGGGCGCAAACGTAACCGCAACTGCCGGCGCCACGCGCTGTATGTGGACTTCAGTGACGTGGGCTGGAATGACTGGATAGTGGCCCCTCCTGGTTACCAGGCCTATTACTGCCATGGGGAATGCCCGTTTCCTCTAGCAGACCATCTGAACTCTACCAACCATGCCATTGTCCAGACACTGGTGAACTCTGTGAACAACAACATTCCCAAGGCTTGCTGCGTGCCAACAGAGCTCAGTGCCATCTCCATGCTCTACCTAGACGAACATGACAAGGTGGTCCTAAAAAACTACCAAGAAATGGTAGTGGAGGGCTGTGGCTGCCGCTAACGCACACACTTAAAAAGAAAAAAAAAATGGGTTTGGACTAAAAACAACAATGAACCAGAAGAGCTTTACTTTCAAAAATGTTCACTTGGACCCTTATTTATAACTTTTATGAGGTGTATGTTTGTCTCACTTTTTTGTTTCTTTGACAATATGATCATATATTTTGACAAAATATATATATTTATATCTACATATTAAAAAATAACTGAATGAAAATAAATCATTATTTTAAACAAAAAGCTGTACAAGTTTTCATAATACACGTTAGACTGTTTTTGTTTTTGTTTTGAGGAAATAAGTTTATTTACTGGTACTATTTATTGTTTTGATATTAAGTATATAAGAAAAACATGAATTGCTTCCAATAACACATATATCACATGATGCATACTTTGAGCACTGTGAGTTTTTCACAATGCTTAAAAATATCAAATATGTACATTAATTATTTGGATAAAGCCTTCAAAAGAAAAAGAATAGCATGAAAATGTTATATTAATTTTTTTGTTATGGCCCCACTAAAGAGTAAAAGATGAGAACAAATCTATATTAATTCTGTGACATGAATTTGGATTTAAAATAAGCCATGAAGACCTCCACTGCATTTTAATTGTGTTCAAATTCCTCTCATTATCAAATAAAAGAACATTTGGTTTATTATCTGGTATGAATGAATCAGACTTCATCAAACGAAGAGTGAAAATAGCTAAAATTCCTTCTATAGTTCTGCATATTCTTAATGGTATTGTATTGTCTGGAGCAGTATGCCATTTCAAACCTAGCAGGGGTTTGGGTTAGGGCCTCATTGTTCTCACTTTGATGTCAATTAGGCTAACATGTATTGGTTGGATACTTGCTAATCCAAATGCAGTTGGGATGGGTTGTTCAGCCGATAGTGTGAGGGCGATTCTATTGTTCCTGATGTCCCCACATTTGGGGCATGATTGTGGCTGATGCGTCCTCCCCTCATACAAGGCGGCTGAGTCCTCAGAAGAATCAAAGGTTAGACTCTCTGTCTCCTGCCTTTGTCTTCAGCCGTTCAGTGCCGGCAGAGCAAAGACGGCTGTCTCCAACCTGTGCCCCATCACACAATGGGCTTCTACATCACTTATTTACGAGCTGACGGCTGTCCCAAATTATGTGATAATGTTTAGAGAGAGCGACTCCTTTGAACTCCTGCGGGACGTTGGCCGTGCATTGTTTCTCAGAGTGCCCTGTGCATCACCATGTCTCACGAAATATTGGGTATTATTTGAAAATAAAGATAACAGGAAAAAGGCAACCCTCAACTGTTGGCTGTTAGGAAGGGCATTCATTTAAATGTAATTTAGTGAGATTTCAGAGAAGTTTGTTAGTTTGTACTAGTGGAGCATGTGCAAGCCCTTGGGCCCTCCAATTACTGCTGGCCTTCTCTTTGATGCCTGGAGATCACCATCAAAAAGGGGTGAGGAGGGGAAAACGGAGAAGAATTTCATTTTGAAGCAGCTAGAAGGCAGAAAAGAAGAGACTGGGAGGTATGTGTGACAGTGTGTGTGTGTGTGTGGGGGGGGGGGGTGCCATCGGCTCAGCAGTACAATTACAATATTTTAAGTGGTCTCCCCCTGAAGTCAAGATATCGTCAGCTAGTTATAGTAATCCTCTTTTTCTGTTCATCATCCCAAAATTGGGCACATGGAGAGGATGTGTATTTGTTGAAAAGCTCAGAGGAGAAGGTTTATATAAGCTCCAAACACCAAGCGAGCATGCCGTTTATTTTACTACCAGCTTACATTAAAGTAAGCCCTTAGAGTTTATGCGTACACAGCCTCATGTCCTTTCTGCCCTAAATTTAATCAGCCATGTGGTTTGAACCTAAAGATAGATAGATATGAGTGTGCGTGTGTGTGTGTGTGTGTGTCTCAGAATGAATGGAGGTAAGTGTTGTGTGGGTTAATAAAAGAGTGGGTCCTTATAAACCTATTGAGGGCTTTGTCATTCCTATGTGACGTGGCACTGAGTTTCCTGTAAGAGCTCGTCTCACGCAATTACAGGTGAGTCATTATGCAGTCAGTCTATTGACACTGTGGGCCTAATTGACTGGGTGAAGTCTTCAAAAAGCTTTTTATTTGGATGTTCCACCGTAAAGTGGGTTGAGTGTTTACAGACAGCAAACCCCCGCAGGAACAAAGGAAGATGAGCTTTTCTTACTTAGCCATGTTGTAACGAGAACGCTTTTACCTCTGATACTGAACCCCCTCCCCTTTTTTTTCACTCTTATCAAAGTTACAAGACTTCAAAGTCTTTGTATTTGTGTGTGAGTTGGTGTAATCTTCCAGGTAAGTCACCTAATCTTAATGCAAAAATAATTGCCTCAACATAAAACGACCAATTAATTCAGTTAAAATGAAAGCCCCAAGGTGCTGATGCTTTGGTGCCTGTGACATGGTACCATGGGGGGCTGTAAAAAAGTCATACTGCCACTTCTAGTGGGATACACGATACATATCACGATATGTATTTTGTGTACTGAATGTCCTTTAAAATTTTGTTTTACTTACATTTTTATTAGAAAGTTATATAAATATTCATTTCACTTATGAAAAAGCTGAATAATAAAATGAAAACGTCAGAGAAAATTCTTCACAACAATATTTAACTTGTGGAGAGTGTGTGAAATGAGGAGGCAGGTTTACGAACAAACGACGTTTATTACACTCTCATCAGTCATACACAGAAAAAGCATGATACAACCAAGCACGGTTTCTCCTTTTATCCCAACCGCTCATCTCACATCTGCATGACATTTCACATCACATTGCATGACATTTAACATCACAATACATCCACCCTTAAATCCCCCGGCTCCTTCCTGCCAACTCCCCATGATCTCCCTGCCTATTGTCCTCCTATGTTTAACCTCTGCATGCTGTCTGCTGACTCACCCAAGTCTCAACACCACCCCCCCAGACAGAGTTTCAGTCCTCACACCTTTTGGGCTTTAGTCTCCTCCCATATCTGCTGTAACGGGGGTTTCTGTGCCGGCGGGGGGCTGCTGGAAGCGTGTCTGACTGCGGGTGGGCCATGGCGAGGGGGGGGGGCAACTCCGCTTTGCCCATGTGGCTGTCTTGGTGAATCGTTTGCCTGGGGAGTTCTCAGTGGGGGTCTTCCACGCCGAGGGGCCCGAGCCAGCAGCGCTTGCTCGTTCGCCACTTCAAAGGCGGGCTTAAGTCTGTCTATGCATATGTTCTCCTGACGCCCCCCCAAGTCTAACAAAAAATGCTTGTCCCCTGTTTACAGCACTCTGAACGGGCCATCATAGGGTGGGCGCAATGGAGGGCGGTGGGCATCGTGCCTGACGAACACGAACTCTGCGTTCTTCAAAGGTTTTGGCGCGAAAGCGCGTGGAAAACAGTGGTGGACCGGGCCGGGCAGCGTGCCTGTGTCTGCACTACGCTGCGAACGCTGAGACGGGCAGTTGTCCAGCGCGGGATTATCTGGCAAAAATTCCCCGGGCAGCCGCAGTGGTTGAGAAAAAACCAGCTCAGCCGGGGAAGCCTCCAAATCCTCTTTTGGTGCGGAACACAACCCCAATAAAACCCACGGCAACCGGTCCACCCAATTTGCATCCGTCAACAAAGCCCTGAGTGCCGCTTTCAGTGACCGGTGAAAACGCTCGCATAACCCATTGGCCTATGGGTTGTACGCGGTTGTGCGATGAACTGCAACACCCAGGCTGCAGGCCATCGCAGATCAAAGGTCAGAAACAAACTGTGGGCCCCTATCAGACGTGATGTCCGACGGGATTCCAAAACACGCCACCCATATTGTCAAAAAAGCGCGCGCCACGTCCGCGGACGTGGTTGCCGCCAGCGGGACTGCTTCTGGCCAGCGTGTGGTGCAGTCCACCACTGTCAGAAGGTGCGCGCACCCCTGCGATGGCGGGAGGGGGCCCACGAGGTCCACGTGAACATGGTTGAATCTTTTAGCTGGTATACTAAACGGCTCCAAGGGAGCCTTCGTGTGTCTGTGCACTTTGGCTCGTTGGCACGCTACGCAGGCTGCAGCCCACTCTTTCACTTGTTTGCGCAGGCTTGGCCACACGAACTTCGCTCCCACCATTTTGACTGACGCGCGCACTCCTGGGTGCACCAGAGCCTGAACTGACTCAAACACGCAGTGGCGCCACGCGACCGGGACCACTGGGTGCGGGCGTCCCATGGAGATGTCGCAGATTAGGGGGGGGCTTGCCATCTTGCAGTACTCTGCTCTCCAGCCTTAACCCTGTTGGTCCAGACTGGAGTGCGCGCAGGTCCGTATCGCCAATCTGCTCCGCGGCCATGGCTGTATAATCTATCCCTACGCAGACCGGGGCCACTACCGCGCGCGAGAGGCAGTCCGCCACCACATTCAGTTTACCCGACACATGCTGAATATCGGTCGTAAACTCCGAGATCATGGCCAGCTGTCTCTGCTGCCGGCCCGACCATGGTTCTGAAACCTTGGCCATCGCGAACGTCAGTGGCTTGTGGTCCACGAACGCGGTGAAGCTGCGCCCTTCCAGCCAGAACTGGAAGTGGCGTATGGCCAGATGGAGAGCCAGCAACTCCCTGTCGAACGTGCTGTATTTACGCTCACTGTCGCGCAAAACCCTGCTGAAAAAAGCGAGCGGCTGCCAAGAACCGGTGACGCGTTGTTCCACAAAGGCCCCTATGGCATCGGTAGTGAGCGCTATCCGGGCCGCCGGGTCTGGGTGCGCCAACAGTGCGGCGTTTGCCAGGGCTGCTTTAACCTCAGAGAACGCCTGCTCTCGCTCTGGAATCCATTCGACTCCATCCGCGGGTTTCCGTCTCTTGAGCGCGGTGTACAATGGCTGCATGAGTTGAGCTGCGCGGGGGAGGAACTGGTTATAAAAGTTAACCATCCCCAAAAATTCTTGCAGCGCCCTGACCGTCTGAGGCCGGGGAAAATTCGCCACGGCGCTCACTTTGTCGGGCAAGGGTATCGCTCCCTCCGGTGAGACGAGGTGCCCCAAAAAATCAGTCCCCGTCATGCCGAACTGGCACTTCGCTGGGTTGATTATTAACCTGTGCTCCTCCAACCTCTGGAAAACCGTCCTGAGGTGGGTTACGTGTTCGTCTTCGGACGCACTGGCTACCAAGATATCATCCAGGTAGACGAACACAAACGGGAGATCGCGCAGCACCACATCCATCATGCACTGGAACGTCTGTGCTGCTCCTTTTAATCCGAATGGCATGCGCAGAAACTCGAACAAGCCGAACTGAGTTATTACCACTGTTTTGGGTACGTCCTCCGCGTGCACTGGGACCCGGTGGTAACCGCGGACCAGGTCTATTTTAGAAAAAATGCGTGCTCCGGTGAGGTGAACAGAAAAATCCTGAATGTGGGGAATCGGGTAGCGGTCGTGTGCTGTGGCGTTATTCAATCTGCGGAAATCACCGCACGGTCGCCACGACCCCTCAACCTTAGGGACCATGTGTAGCGGGGATGCCCATGGGCTGTTCGAACGCCTGATGATGCCCAACCTTTCCAGGTTGGCAAACTCCTCGCGTGCTATGGCCAGTTTAGCTGCGTCCAAGCGCCAAGGTCGTGCGAAAACGGGCGGCCCGGTGGTGGTTATAAAGTGCTCCACCCAGTGTTTAGCGATGGCCGCCGAAAACGTTGGGACCGTGAGTGCTGGAAACTGAGTGAGCAGTGTGTGGAACTTACCGCCCGGAGCTGTGACGTTGGCTTGTGTTACTGGCCCGGCTCCTCGAGCTGTACAGGGGAGAGAGTCAAAGGACAGTGCATTAACCAGGCGCCTGTTAGCAACATCAACTAGTAAACCATGTGCACACAGAAAATCAGTTCCCAGGATTGGGAAACTCAGTGCTGCTATGACAAAAGTCCACTCGTATGTACGGCTGTGCAGAGATAAAGCCAGTGTTCTCTCACCAAACGTCTTAATAACCGAGCCATTTACCGCCACCAGCCCGGGGCCGCTAGGTCCTGCCAGCCGGTCGGCGTAGGTTTGCAGGATGATGCTCTTCTGGGCTTTGGTGTCTACGAGGAAACGCCTCCCTGAGCGCGAGTCCGTCACGTAGAGCAGCTTATTCTCTTCGCCGGTGGTCACAGCTGCTACTGACTGCCGGCTTTGGCGTTTCCCGAGCGCTTGAATTGGCACGTTGGCACACATCTGTGTGCGTTCTCTCCGAAGCGGCGGTGGTAGAAGCAGAGCGTGTCTCTCTGGCGCTCCTTGGCCCCCACTGCCGCTACCGTTGGTGGCTCCTCGCCTCCTCTGGTCATCTCGCTGGGTTCCTACGCCACCGCGTTGACTGCGAGTGCTCTGGTGGTGAGGATAATTCAGTCTGCCTCCTGGGCTAGCGCACAGTAGTCACACGTGGCCAGCAACGGCGAATTGGCCAGAACCGCTCTCGCCTCTGTTGGAAGGTTCCAGAGGAAAAGGTGGGCAAACAGAAAATGCCCGTTGTCCGTGCCCATTAACGCCAACATCTTCTCCATCAGATCGACAGCCGAACCATCTCCTAACTTGGAACGACTCAGGAGCCTCTCTGCTCTCTCACAGTCCGAGAGCGTGTAGTGCCAGGTCAGCACAGCCTTGAGAGCCTCGTATCTGTTGTGGGCTGGGGGCTGGTCAAGCAGGCTCGCTACCTGCTGAGCTGTGTGAGCGTCCAGCGCTGCAACCATGTAGTAAAACTTGGTGTTGTCTGCCGTTATTCCCCGGAGGGCAAACTGCGCCTCGGTGTGGTGGAACCAAGCACGGGTTGTGCTGCCAAAAGTCCGGTAGCTTGACTGAAACAGCGCACGCGTTGCTGGGGGTTCCCGTCCGGGCTGTCTGTGGGATGCTTGCAGCGTTGCTGGGGCTTCCCGTCCGGGCCGACTCCGGGGTTCTTGCCTCATGTTCCATAATACGTCCAGGGTCACCAGTGTGGAGAGTATGGGAAATGAGGAGGCAGGTTTACGAACAGACAACGTTTATTACACTCTCTCATCAGTTATACACAGAAAAAGCATGATACAACCAAGCACGGTTTCTCCTTTTATCCCAACTGCTCATCTCACATCTACATGACATTTCACATCACATTGCATGACATTTAACATCACAATACATCCACCCTTAAACCCCCCCGGCTCCTTCTTCCTGCCAACTCCCCATGATCTCCCTGCCTGTTGTCCTCCTATGTTTAACCTCTGCATCCTGATTGAGACGCTGTCTGCTGACTCACCCAAGTCTCTACAAACTGAGCAAAGTGGCTTTTTTCCCTTTGTTTAACAGAACTCACATTATCAAGTAATCAAGTGTATCCACATGGGCAGAAATGTTTCAGTTTACCACACATAGTTAATACTTGGCAATCTAATAAGTGGCAGTAACACTTATTTTTTTTAATGTGCATACATTCCATCTGTTGTTCATTTGGTGAGCCACTTGCTCTTATTTTGAAGGGTTACAAGACCGGAATGGAGCTCTTATTTTGAAATGTGTTTGCTAAATTTGTTCCAACAGAGTTCAGACTTGAAATATTTAACTCCCCACTGCCCCCCGCCCGTGCTTAAGGGGAGCCTAAAGGGCCTTTTCCATTAGCCCCGCTTAGCCCAACACGGGACAGCTCAGCACGCTTTGTAGCTCTTTCCACTAGCCCCAACACGGTTTAACAGCCGCGATTTTCGTCCCCGCTCAAGGGCAGGGTACAACCGTGCTGAGTCGTGCCATGTTGTGACGTCAAAAGACTGGTCGCCGCTGATTGGTCAGGTCGTAACGTCACGAAAGCGACCGTCTTCTGATGAATCTACACACGACCGCCATTTGCAATATTTCACGGACTAACTCGGTCACGGAGTAAATACGATATTAATACAGACAGCGTTGTAAGTTTTGTGCAACTCTACACCGTGGTCCAACGAAGAGGTGCGGAGTTTTCTCTGCTTGGTGGCAGATCCACAGTGAGGAGTGACCCGGACCGATACAGATGGCAGCCCAGCATAGAACCGGACTATGGACAAGCTGAAGACGAACGTGAGAGAACCATCGATGGTGAGTGATTTGTAATAATGTGCATCTGTTCGCTTATTTATCCTGTTGGTGGTAATCTAACTTTTTTGAGCCATACAGCGCTGTTCTGTGCTGGCTAACGATTTTTAGCTAACGATTTTTAGCTAGTAGGTAGCTAGTACCAACTGCTGATTCGCGCTTGTTTTCTCCTAAATATTCGCTTGCGAGAGCAAAACGATGAAATATGTTAATCCTGGTTAAAGTCCTGGTTTGTGTACGTATTGCACTTTGGTGCTGCGCATTAAATTGTGTGCAATTTAATGCTAGAATGTGTTTCCACATGCCAGGGGTTAGCTTCCCTGTTTATATTGTGGATACTGGTGAAATGGACCACAGGAGCCGAAATCTCTTCATATTAAAATTGCTTTTTCAAACCAGTGATTTATAAAGTCATTCATATAATTTTCTAAAGCGTCAGAATAGACCCACACACCTATTCTGTGGCTCCTGCAGTGCTTGACAGGGAAACGAAGCATTTTTGTCACATCTCACCACTGACTTTCACAGGTGTATTTCCCTAATACAGTTACATCTCCAAAAATTAGAATGTCATGAAAAACTTCAATATTTTTTGTCACTCATTTCAGAAAGAGAAATCCGTATGTTATATCGATTCATTACACAGACAGTGATATATTTCAAGCGTTTATTTATTTTAATTTTGATGATTATGGCTTACAGCCCCTGAAAACCCCAAATTCAATTTGGCAAAAAATTAGAATATTACATAAAATTAACTTTAAAAAATAGTTTTTAAATATAAATGTTGGCCGCTGAGGTGCTGGTTAATATGGGCTGTAGCCATAATCATCAATATTAAAATAAACACTTGCAATATATCACTGTCCCTGTAATGAATCTATATATGGGTTTCACTTTCTGAAATGAGTGAAAAAAATATTGAATTTTTTCATGGTATTCTAATTTTTGAGATGTGCCTGTATATGTGTTGAACTTGCTTGAAACTAACCACCATCCATTTCTGTCGTTCATCTAGGCAAGAGGAAATCAGCCTCCCCACAACCTACCTCGCCACTGTGGAAAGTACTGAAATCCTTTGCTTTTATAGGTAAAGTGTCAAAACCAAAGTAGCACAATTTCCACTTAATATAAAAGGGACTGAACTGAGATTTATTTGATTGTGTGAATATGGCACATCAACTGTAAAATAAACCGCTTGTTAATGTATTTATTTTTTGTCAAATCACTTGCGTGATCCTTTGTGAGTTATGTTCATAACTGTATGTTTGGCGAATGTGAGATGTTCAGTCGTCAATATAATTTACTTTATATGTGTATTTTATAGTCTATCATCAATAAACTCATGCAGTAACAGGACACATTACAAATATTTGAGACCCATTGTAGTGCTTCCTTTTATATTTTAGCAATGCTAGTACAAAACACCGCCCACACATGAAGCCATGGCAACAAGAGACACTTTTACAGACAAGACAAACTTTTATTGATAAAAACTTCATATTTTGACTGAGCGACTCCATACTCGGTGATGCACACCTTCAGTTAAAGTACTATATTCCATTCAAGTGAATGTATTAATTCATTCTGATTGTTGAGGCCACAGTAAAAACAGATGATTTTAAATGTAACGCAGCCCTTGTAAAATCTACCAAAGCGCAGCTACATGAAAATTGTGGTTAAATACAACAACGAAGTACTTTATTGTCACATTCAAATTGTAATCCCTCCTGTTTTGTTTTTCTTTTGAATTCTCGGATGAAATATGGTGGGCAATATAAGCTGTAGCTTCAGCCATCACCCATTTCAGATAACCTATGTTGAACTGTATAATCAGAAGAGTTATTGTTTAATTTGACCTTGTTAGATTTTTTTCCCCTTTGTTATATTATTCTATTTTCTATTAATCTTTACTTTTAATCAATCCGAAATAAAGATTCATTCATTCATTCACATTCCACCACTGGCTTTTAGCAACAAGTGTATTTCCCAGATATGTTTTAAACTTGTTTTAATTAACCACTACCCATTTGTCTTTTGTCTAGGCAAGAGGGAAACTGTCCACCCCAACTGGACCTTGCCTCACTATTTACAGAGATGCAGGCTGAAGATCTGCTGAACCAGGACCAGTACGAGGGGCCGATCCAGTTGCTTCTCAGTGAGGCAGCGTGGCTGCCCTGTGTGACCATTCCAGTTTTTTTTTTTACAGTTTGAATTTTGCACATTCTGAATAATCTGGAATTTGCTGCTGATTGTAATAAACAATTTAGTGTCTTATGTGTTTGCATCATGATTTTCTATTTTGTCTGTTAAGACACCGGTGGGAAAAGAATCAACTGTACAAAGGATTTATCGGTGACCTTGAAAATAATGGCTCATTTTTAAGAAAAAAGTAACCAAAACAATTATTTTATTAACTAAAGACTGTATTATTGGATGTGCCACCGCAGAAGACCCTGCATACTTTAGTGACAGTACCAGTATATGGAGGAATTCTGGGTCATAATAGCATCTGCTCTTCATCATAATGGGTTTGGGCGGGGGTGTCTAATCATATGCCATGGAGGGCCAAGACCCTGCAGGCTTTACCTCCAACCAGTGTCTTCAACAGCAGATTCCACTGAACTTCTTCCACTGACTGATCAGTGAGAACACCTGCTGAAGAGACTGGGTAGAAGAGAGAACCTGCAGGGTCTTGGCCCCTCATGACACATGATTGGAAGCCCCCGGATTAGGTTTAATGGGATTTAACATTTTAACACAAACTGCTTTATGGTTCATAATTCTGTTGACAGACTTACACCAAACCAGAAGTTATTTCTCAAACTGCTGGATTATTCTTAGCTTTTCCAATCTTTCAGTATTTAATTTATGCCACATGGTGGTAACCTTCACATATAAAAAAAAAGAGACATCTGCAAAAACTTAAGAGGTTTGTTGTCAGTGCAATTCCCAGTGCAATACTACATGAATGCATGTCTAGTACATTGTTGATGCAGAGAATATATATTTCTACAGTACATGTATCTAGTAAATCAAGTATTTTCCATGTAACCTTGTGACTGCATTATTTTAATTGCTTTTAATCCTAGATCAAGTTTATTTTTGCCTAAAATGCATGATAACTGTCAAATATATCTTATTATACCTAACTCAGTACTGTTTACTTTTTGAATATATATTTTGTGGCTAATATAGTTATTAACATGGTGATCAAGTTGTGTCACCTGATCATTTTTTTCTATGACACCACCTCAGACTCTGCAGCTGGAGCAGGTATGTCCATGATGTCTCAACAGTCTCTCCATGATTTTCACGCAGATCAGAGCAATCTGTTGCACAGGAAATAAACGTTTCTACAGACATTCTTAAGCTCTATAACCACTGATCGTTTGTGAAGCTGTGCTGACATCAGTGACAGGCTGATGACATCCGTGACAGGCTGTGCTGGACGCCCAGACAGAATGAAGCGGTAATTTCCCCACAACAGAGCCATCTGAAACACACACAGCATACATATTTTAGTACCTATCAGCGATAACTTGCAGACATTAAAGTGTAGTACGACGTACTTACAGCAAATTAGCATTAGCAACATTAGCTTACCGTCATATATGACCTAGTTTGTATCCTCACGTCTTTGGCTCTCCCAGAAGCTGCAGAACTATTCCAGAGTGTTTCATCTCGCTGCCTGTACCCTTGTCTGGCGGTCCTTTTTTGGCATTTACGGTGAAAAAAGCCACAGACCGAGGAGTCGCCTTGTACAGCTGTATGTGTTATGTTTTGCTTGGGTCACGTTTTCTACGTCACGGGAGTGTGGCGCCGCCTCGCTGTTATAGAAATTCCACCCACCCCAGCTTAACACAGTTGTAATGGAGACAAAAGTGAGCTGAACCGTGTCGAAGTGAATTGAGACGTGCCGAGGTGTGCTGAGCTAGTGGAAAAGTGCCTTAAGTATATTCTGTTAGCCTCCTTTTAATCTCTGCTCACTGTAGTTTAGATTTCTCTGTGAGCATGCAGGGGGGCGGGGCAGCCGCAGTGAGCTAGAGAGCTTCCACTTTCAGACTTCAGCGGCCAAGCTGCAGACAAACCTGTCTTGCAGCAGCAGCAGCTCATTTTAATGTGATAAATATTTGAGTATCCATGAGATAATGATTTATGTATCGTGGGTGGCCAAATGTACCGATACAATGAATATATTTGGTATATCGCCCAGCTCTAAGACTGTGACAAGAAGTCATCCATGTGCTGTAAAAAAGTCACACTGTCGCCTCCAGTTGCCCGGCACAGTTATTACAGTACCTTTTTTTCCTGCTCCAGTGATGGTACAGGGGAGTTAAATTTGTGTTTATTTTGAAAACAAAGCCTTATCTGGAAATTCTGGCAAATTAAAAGCTGTGAAAATATGGCAATACAATCATACAAGCCTTTAGTTGCACTTAATTTTGACCAGACAAGCTGAAACAGACAGGTGGACAGATACAACTACACACAGACACACTGAGTGATTACCATATGCCTCCGTTCACCGAGGCATAACAAACTATTGTTGACTTTTGATATTTAACTGGGCTCCTGTAAAATGATGAACAATCTGAGAGGTCTGCATAAACAATAAAACAACAATTTAAAAACCTTTATTACATTATTCTTTATGAATATCAAGGTGTTTTACATGTTAATTATCAGCTGAAAGAAACAGAAAATGTATTTATTTAACCTTTATTTACAATGCCTATAAGAAGTAATTACCCCCTTGGATGTTTCAACCTTTTATTGCTTTATAAAATGAAATCATGGTCAAAATAATTTGACTTTTGACAAAAATTTACAAAAAAAGCTCTCATGTCAAAGTGAAAACAGATTTTTACAAACTATTGTCAATTAATTAAAATCATATAAGGTAAAGTAAATGATTGGATAAGTGTTCACCCCCTTTAAAGTAACTGGTCTAATTCAACAGAGGTTCAGCTAGTCGATGCCTGCAGTCTCACAGTTAATGAAATGAAGATCACCTGAGTGCAGTTAATGTGTGTCAAGTGATTGTAGTATAAAGACACCTGTGTCTGGGAGGTCCAGTATCTGGTTCATCAGTAATCCTGCTACAGCTGCAACATGAAAACAAAAGAACACTCCAAGTAACTCAGAGAAAAGATCATTGAGAAGTATAAGACAGGAGATAGATACAAGAAGATTTCCAACCCATTGGGCAGCCCCCAGAGTTCAGTTAAATCCATCATTAAGAAATGGAAGCAGTATGGCACTTGTCTAAATCTGCCTAGAGCTGGCTGTCCTCACAAACTGAGTGATCAAGCAAGAAGAAGACTGGTGTGGAAGGCCACCAAGACACCTACAACCACTCTGAAGGAGTTGAGAACTTCAGTGGCCCAGATGAGAGAGACTGTACATGCAACAGCTGTTGCCCGGGTTCTTCACCAGTCGAAGCTGTATGGACAGTGGCAAAGAAAAAGCCACTGTTGAAATAAATCTCACCTGGAATTTACCCAAAGGCATGTGGGATACTCCAAGGCCAATTAAAAGAAGGTTCTTTAGTCTGATGAGACAAAAATTGAGCTTTTTGGCCGTCAGACTAGATGACGTTTGGCAACCACCAAGCACTGCACATCACCACACATGCACCATCTCCACCATGAAGCATGGTGGTGGCAATGTCATGCTCTGGGGATGCTTCTCAGCAACAGGCCCTGGAAGGCTAGTAAAGGTAGAGGGGAACATGAATGCAGAAAAATATCACCAAAGTCTGGCGGATAATCTGATTCAATCTGCAAGAGAACTACGAATTGGGAGAAGATTTATTTTCCAGCTAGACAATGACCCCAAGCAGACAGCAAAAGCTACACAGAAATGGTTCAAAGACAATAAGGTGAATGTTCTGGAGTGGTCAAGTCAAAGCCCAGATCTCAAATTTGTGACTGGACTTGAAAAAAGCTGTTCATGCCCGATTCCCGAGCAATCTGACAGAGCTTGTGCTGTTTTGCAAGGAAGAGTGGAGAAAAATTGCAGTGTCCAGATGTGCCAGCCTGATTGAAACATATCTAAACGGACTCAGTGCTGCGATTGCAGCCAAAGGTGCATCTACTAAATACTGACTTGAAGGGGGCGAATACTTATGCATTCATTTACTTTACCTTATATAATTTTAATTAATTGACAGTAGTTTGTAAAAATCTGTTTTCTCTTTGACATGAGAAAATCTTTTTTGACAAATGTTTGTCAAAAAAGACAAATTATTTTGAGCCTGATTTCATTTTATGAAGCAACTAAGATAAGATAAGATAAGATAAGATAAGATAAGATAAGCCTTTATTAGTCCCACAACGGGGAAATTCCAGGATTGCAACAGCACAGGGATAGCAACACTCAGAGCAACAATCAGAAGGCAAGAAAAAAAAACAAGCAAGCAAGAGCAGCTAATATACATATGTACATATTACTATAAAATATATATATACACACACACACACAGACACACAGTGCAGAGCATTGTAGCTGGATGGAATAAATATATGAATATATGAACACACAGTGCAGAGCATTGTAGCTAGATGGAATAAATATGTAAATATATAAACACCCACAGTACGGAGCATTGCAGCTAGGTGGAATAAATATGCAAGTATATAAACACACACAGTGCGGAGCAATGTAGCTAGATGGAATAATATGTAGATATATAAAAACACAGTGCGGAGCATTGTAGCTAGATGGAATAAATATATAGATATATAAATATAAACACACCCAGTGCTGAGCATTGTAGCTAGATGGAATAAATATGTAAATATATAAACACACACAGTGCAGAGCATTGTTGCTAGGTGGGATGAAACAGCATAACCGTCTATTTAGTTATCTTACATGGTATGATTATGTGCCCATACATATTCTCACCCTCCATAGCGACCGGTATGTTCCTAGTTGTATGCCGGAGAGGACCATAGTGTAAGTCTATTGCATCTTTTGCATTAAAAAAAAAAACTATTAGTTTGTTACGTCTTTTTGCTATCTCTGCGAGCAGCCCTGCTTAGGTTGTACAGTCTGACAGCCGTTGGTAGGAAGGACCTACGAAACCTCTCGGTTGTGCACCTGGGATGATGTAGTCTGCTGCTAAATGAGCTCCTCAGTGCATCCAGTATGTCCTGCATAGGGTGGAACTCGGACTCCAGCAGAGATGACAGTTTAGCCACCGTCCTTCTCTCTCCCATCTCCTCCATCGGATCAAGGCGCTGCCCCAGGACAGAGCTAGCTTTCTTAATCAGTTTGTTCAGTCTCTTCCTATCGGCTGCAGTAATGCCACTGCCCCAGCAGACCACTCCAAAAGTGATGGCTGATGCCACCACCGTGTCATAGAATGACTTCAGCAGCGCCCCTTGTACACCAAAAGACCTGAGTCTCCTCAGCAGGAACAGCCTGCGCTGTCCCTTCTTGTAGAGTGCGTCAGTATTGTGTGACCAGTCTAGTTTATTGTTCAGATGAATACCCAGGTACTTATAGGATGTCACCATCTCGATGTCTGTTCCCTGTATATTTACTGGTGCTGTGAGGGGCTGCCCATGCCTGCGGCAGTCCACCACCAGCTCCTTAGTTTTCCTCGCGTCGATCTGGAGGCAGTTCCAATGGCACCAGTCCACAAAGTCCTGGATAAGCCCTCTGTACTCAGCTTCATCTCCGTTGGAGATGAGACCAACGATCGCAGAGTCATCAGAGAACTTCTGTAGATGGCAATGTGTTGTGTTGTGTGAGAAGTCCGCAGTATAAAGAGTGAACAGGAAGGGAGCCAGCACCGTTCCCTGGGGGGCCCCCGTGCTACTGATGATCGTGTCGGAAACACAGTCCCGGGTTCTCACAAACTGAGGCCGGTTTGTGAGGTAGTCCAGGATCCATGATGACAGGTGCTGGTCCACCCCTGCGCGCAGCAGCTTGTCCTTCAGGATCATCGGTTGGATGGTGTTGAAAGCACTGGAGAAGTCAAAGAACATGATCCTCACCATATTCCCGGGCTTCTCCAGGTGGGACAGAGAACGGTGAGGAGGAAGATCACCGCATCCTCCACCCCAATGCCATGCTGGTAGGCGAACTGGAGTGGATCCATCGCTGGTTCCACCAGGAGGCGGAGATGAGCAAGGAGCAGTCTCTCCAGGGTCTTCATCAAGTGGGACGTCAAGGCCACCAGTCTGTAGCTGTTCAGGTCTTTGGGGTGGGAAGTTTTTGGTACAGGTACCACACAAGATGTTTTCCACAGCTGTGGTACCCTCCCCAGTTTCAGGCTCATGTTGAAGATATACGTCACAATCCCACACAGCTGGTCTGCACAGGACTTGAGGAGCTTTGCGCTGATGCCGTCCGGTCCCGACGCCTTCCTCGCCTTGATCTTCCTCAGCTCCGTCCTCACCTGGGTCTTGGTCAGGGTCAGGATGGGGGGCTGTGTGTTGGGAGTGGGGGGGGTGTCGGTGGAGTGGGGAGTGGGCAGCAGGACTTGATTTCTTAGAGGCAGCAGTGGTTGTTGTGCAGACAGGGGGGAGGGCGGTTGGTCAAATCTATTGAAAAACAGATTCAGGTTGTTCGCCCACTCCCTGCCCCCCGTGGCCTGGGGGGAGGTATTCTGGAGCCCCGAGATGGTTTTGAGGTTTCTCCAGACCCCGCTGATGTCGCTCTGTTGCAGCTTGTCCTCCATCTTCTTCCTGAAGCTGTCCTGTCTAAAGCTGAAGCTGTCTAAAGATTGAAACATCCAAGGGGGTGAACACTTTTGATAGGCAGTGTATACAGGGGAGTTCCATTGAGAAGCAAATTCTCTTTTTGAAAGATGCCCTGTTCACATTCACACCTGGAAGCTGCCCAGTACAACCACAGACTGACCTGTGGCCACTGAGCAGCTCCACTGGAGCAGCTGGGGTTAAGGGCTTTGCTCAAGGGCACCACAGTGGGTACCACTACTATGTTAGCTATCCCACCCAGATCTCATCCCGCCGGTCCAGGGATTGAACCAGCGACCTTCCGCTCACCAGTTCACATCCCTAACCATTAGACCACCACTGCCACCACTGCTCATGCTAAATGCATGCTTCTCATGCTAACAATTGCTGATTTTTTTAGTTACTTTTACAATAACTGTGAAAGATAGTAACTTTGAGACATGACATTACTTCACCCTAACTTGTTTTGTGAACCTGGCATTCACCCACTTTTCTTGGGGTGTCTGCAGGGTTCTGGAGCTTGTGCACCTCCGTTCCTCTGCAGTTATTAAACAACAATGTTGACAAGTTGTTCCCATGCACTCCACTTTACATTCATTCCGTGCATAATCACTCCTGCATGATTTCAGCTTATTTTAAATGCATTTTACACTGCTGTGCTGCATCAGGGTCGAAACTGTCAGACAATTAACATCACGAACAAATCCTCTGCCAACTGATGGTTCCTACCCCCATAATGGAGACACAACAGGGGAGAGGGCCAGATACAGGGCTGGCCTTTATCAAGGTCCTGTCCTCTAAAATTGGCTCCCAGTTCCTGTAGTGGAAATGGGGCTGATGTCTCCCGATGTCTCCGAGGTGTTCCAGACATATACCAACAGCAGTAGGTCCAGATCCAGGACACACTGGAAAGACCGTATCTGTCAGATGGAACACCTCTGTGTAACCCTGGAGGCGGTCTAAACAACATTTAAACTAAATAAGGGCTTGGGCAATTCTGACATTTATTTTGTTAAAACAAGAAAACATGCTAAAAGATTTTAATCATCTCAATTAATGTTTGCAATGCATATGTTTGTTGGTTACTAAAGATTTTAGGTATTGCAAAGAAATTCAGTAGAAAACTGTTCAGAGCCTGATGTTTTTCTTAAAATTAAAAATCCCTTTAATACCACAAGCAAGACTCAGTTCATCCCCATTTTACTACAATGCCATTTAAGTTTGAACAATGGAGGCCTCAAAAACTTCAGCTAAACCAAATTTATAGAAGGTGGAATACTAAACAAATGTTTGTTATTTAGGCCAACTGCTACCATACCATTCTAGAACGATGGCTTATAGTCCACACATCAAGGTGTGTGTGATAATGTTCTCCAGTCACAAATTACTGTTAGTATACACTCTCTTGTTCCACTCCCCTAAATCGGGAGGGGCTATCATGATGATAGTTCATGTCAGTGCAGCTTGAGGTCAGGGCCTCCTGTTTCACTCTCCCACTTATACTTCCACACACATTTTTTCTTATACTCTTTTCAGGGTATATCATTTTAACCCCCCCCCCCCCCCCCACACACACACACACTTTCAGGTTTGAAACCTTAGACCCTCCCCGCTGTCCATCTGTAGGGGTTATCTGTGTGACACCTCCTCTCACCCCGTCTGTGACTCATCTCCACTCATCACACACACCTCTGCACTGGTACATGGCCGCTGCGATGCTCCATGGTGCATTTAGGGGATAAGGCTGTCATCAGCGGAATACTTTGACCTCGAGGTCACTGGCACAGGCCCACAAACACACACACACACACACACACACACGCAAAGTACAGTGAAGGTCACAGGAGATGATATAGAAGTTTCACCGCCTAGAGCAGGGGTGCCCAACCTGGGGCTCCTGGGGCATTCAGGTTTCTGTGGGAAATTTTCCAATTTCTACTTTTTAATTGGTCTGCGGCGGCAGGAAATAAAGCGCCGTTGTTGGAGGTTTTAAGTACAGTTTTATTATCATACCACCGTCACAAGCTCCGCTCCCGGTGCCATGCATGCGCGCCGAAAACGAGCCCACGGCTCTCAGAGAAGGACGACACAATGTCTGTGTCCAGCAGCAGCAGATGCAGAAGTGAGATTGAGAGGCAGATTTACAGCACAGTGCAGCTTATATACTCAACTCAAACAATAGATCAAAGACATTCACAGCAGTCAATCTGGGCATTTGCATATCAGAGGTACAGACAGGATGCATGAACACAATGCATGGATGACACTTTAACCTCACGGCTGTAAACGCAGCATGCAGCGGAAAAAACCCAGGAGTGCGAGCTGACTGTCTCTGTGTTCTGTCTGTGTGTTGTGGGGGTTGAATCAAACCGCTACAGGTCCAAAGATTTGCAAATAATTTGTCATTGTGTGCATGTGTTCTATAGGCACCCATGCACAACAACAGCAAATTATTTGCAAATCTTTGGACCAATTAAGAAGCGACATGAGAAAATTTTCCACAGAAGCCTGAACGTTCCAGAAGCCTCAGGTTGGGCACCCCTGGCCTAGAGTTTGCACACAGGTGATTTCATTATAAAAGCAGGTATAAGGATTTTATGCTCAAAGGGCCCATATAGCATGTTTTCCATGTTTTTTGGCTCTAAAATGTTACAGTGATGAATGTCTGCCTCTTGATTGTTGCTGTTGTTTGTTGTTGTTGTGGGGTACTTGGGTGCATGTGGGTGTGCATGCATACACAGCAATGTTTTGTTTAGTAGCACCTTACTCTTGCACTTTTGCATATCCACTTTGTACAGTTTTATTGCAGATGTTCTTCTTGTGTATGATTGTGTGTTTTTGTGACCTGCCGGGGGACAATAGATGCAAATTAGCAGTATTCGTAATTCTGGCATACTTACATTTGTATTAATGTTCATTAGTATGTAATGTCCCTTTCAAAAATTTAAACTGTGGAATTTTACATGTCAAGTGACATCTCAAAACACTTACAGTGAGTCTATTCATTCACTCCAGACAGACATTGATAGTGGTAAGTGACTACTGTAGCCACAGCTGCCCTGGGGGCAGACTCATGAAAACGAGGCTGCCAATCCATGCCAACGGCCTCTCCGACCACTACCGAACATTTATATACATTCATACCCAGTGTCATGGACACTGGAGGCAAGGTGGGTAAAGTGTCTTGCTACAGGACACAATGGCATTTGGTGCTGTTGCAATATTTGATCCCTGAAATGTTATGAGCTAAATGCTGCTTTGACCAAAGCATTACAACCACAAAATCAGCCAATTTTACACTAGCTAGCTTTCACTTAGACTATTCTGGAGCCATTAACCTCAATATGGCTACCTCAACAACAAATAAAATGATGGAAGAAGGGTGAATTGAACTGGGGATCATTACCATTTAAGGTAAAATGCAATGAAATGAGTTATTTTGAGAACTGCTGCATAACAACAACAACAATAATAATAATAATAATCATAATAAATTGGATTTATCCTTTACATGTCAAGTGACACCTCAATGTCATGAACTGAGCACAGAAGGTTTCCACCTTGCTCAGTCTCATGGCTCTTTCTCTGTATTTATATGTTTGTTGTATTTTGTGCTTTTTGGTTTCTGTTGTTCTCACATTGTTTTCCATTTTCCTATTTATGTCTTAGTTTGTCACGCTCTTATTTTGTATTAACTTGTATTTAGACATCAGTCTGCATTTGTTGATATTTTTTTTCTGCATATCTTTACTGTTGTGTTTTTTTGCTGGGCTGACAGCTGTCAGTGACATTTCCAGGGTTGTGCTCCATGTGAGCGTCACCCCTAGCAGCTGTCAGCTCCACTGGCTCCTGCCTCATTGCCCCCAGCTGGTCCTAATTACACTGGTCTACACCAAATTTATTGTCTGTTTTTTTGGTTGTTTTTTTTTTAGCTGATTTAGGACAATTTTGATGTGCTGAATCCAAAAATCACATTGGTTTTGTTCAATCAGGTCAACTTTTTTGAATTATGGCCACATGTTGTTTATAACGTTTTTGTTTACATGTACGAGTATTTTCGCTTTATATGATACAAAATTCTTTTTTATGTCTTGAAATTCTCTGAATGTTGAACAATGATGATGTAACATTCAATTTACATGTACCTACCTTTATATAAAGGTAAGTACATGCACAATACTAAGTAAGTACTGAGTAAGTACAGATTTTTACTTAGCACCTGATCGAGAGAAACAGATGTCATTTTCGGATTCAGCGGTGCAAAATTGTCTTAAATCATTTGAAAAAACACAGACAACTTACAAAAAAATTATTTTTGTAACCCTGTGTTATGAATCATTGTTACCTTCTACCCGTTCATGTGACCCACACCTGTCATTGCTTATGTAAATTGTTTTTGACCCTATTTAAGGGCAGTTATTTTCATTGCTCGTTGCCGCTGTCTTGACTGAGTTTCTCTTCAGCTCCTCCAGAGCTCTGTCCCTGCTCTGGTGTACCTTATCAGTAAGTTTGCTCTCTTGTTTGTATTTTGTGTTTGAGCACAGTTTGGACTTATGTTGTGTTATTTTCAATAAACCTCACAAACTCACAGTTCAACGCGTGAGTCTCACCTCTCTGCCCCAAAGGGCAATTCATGACAGAAGACAACAGCCAGTAAGTGACCCAGCTGCTGTGAGTTTGTGGATTTTTGGGGGCATTTTTTGTTTTTTCATTCACCTGTTTTTTTGGAGCAGTCAACATGTCATCAGCCCATATGGACTCTACAGGTGGGCACAGCTACCCAATAAGCCTGGGGTGGGAATGCTGCAAAACCCTCATGAAGATGGACGGGCTCATCTCCGCAGCATGCATCGGTCCAACCCCTAATGACTCGCTGTGGTATCTGGGTCTCGCGGAGGCAGCTGCTCATCAGTACCCTCAGCTCAAGGAGCATGCTGAGGGGGTGGAGAGGATTTTTCTGGTGGCGGCTCTGCAACGTGAGAACAGTGAGATGGTGAGGAATTCCCTGAGGAAACCTGGACCCGCGCCGGAGGGGAGGTGTTCCCGGGCCTCTGTAGTACTGGCCCCTCACCAGTCTCGGGCACCCATTCCTGCTCCAGCTCCCCCTGCTCCAGAATGCCGCCATCCAGGGAAATCCCGCTGGAAGAGCGCCTCCACCTCTTAGGCAGCAGTTTTTCCTTTGCCGAGGTAGAAGACTCCCGCAGCAGTGCCCTCTTCGGGTATTTCCTCTCCAGCTGTCCCGCCAGCTTCTCCTCTCTCCACAGCTGCTGTTTCCTGCTTCTCCTCGGCGATTCCTCCCACTGCCGAGAGGTCAGCCCTTTCCTTCCCGGCTCCGCCGGCCACCGTGTCTTCGGGGGCAGCTCCTCCACATTCCACTGAGGGGCCCACATCCACTGAAGTCATGGAGAGGGCTGTTTTCCACCCAGCTGCAGCAGAAGACATCACACCCAAGGAATTCAGGCAAGTGTCTTTAAACTGTCATTCCATTAAACATGAATTATCTTCCCTGATTCCCGGCGGTGAGGCTCAGCCAATGCAGTCCTCTGAGTCCTTACCATCTGCTGCAGCCATCTCTCTCCGTGTCTCCTCCTGTCCCCCCTGAGTGTCTGCCGGCCCCAGGATTGAGTCACCGAACGTTGGAGGAGGAGGACCTGGTTCTAGCCCCGCAGCCACACTCTGGATGAAGGGTGAGTGCTGAGACCGAGCCGACACCTGTGCTGACGAAAGAGCGTCCCCGGGCTTCAGCTGAGCAGGATCCAGCACCAGCAGGAAGTCGACCTCCTGTCACCACACAGGGTGAGCCACCTGCGTGGTTCACCTCGCTGGGGGGTCCAAGGACTGTATTGACCACCATGCCTGCTGCAGGAGCCGCCGCAGCAGAGCCAGAGTTGGACCTCCAGAGGACCTGGCCTGAAGAACCATCGCCTGGATCGATGGAGTCCTGGACGGTGGTGGAGCTTGAGATCAGGCAAGTGCTCTCCCTTGTCTTTGTTGTTTCTATTTTGGAGATATCTTGCCTGGCTCTCTGTGGGGAGAGCCAAGTGCAGCCGTCAGCTGCACCTGAGCTCACCTCGCTGGGCTCCACTGCCGCCAGTGACCCTGACACTTTTTCTCTGCCTCTCATGCCTGAGCTTTCCCCCAGGGTCACCGAGGATTGTCCAGTTCTGCTAGATGTCTCCGTGGGTCCCGGCTCGCCACCCAAGATCCCCATGGGTCCAGCTCCTCCCCCTGCGGTCATCACGGGTGCTCTGTCCCAGCCCGTGACCTTCGTGGGTGCTGCTCCCCCTCCAGATGAGGTCGTTGCGGGTGCTCCATCCCAGCCCAGGATCTCCGAGGGTGCTGCTTCCCCGCTGGCTGAGGTCATTGCGTGTGCTCCGTCCCAGCCCGGGACCTCTGTGAGTGCAGCTCTTCCTCAGTCCGGGTCTCCATGGGTGCTGTGTCCTAGTTGGGGACCGTCGTGGGTGCTGTGCCCCAGCCTGAAACCAACTTGGGTGCTGCGCTCCAGTGTGGACCCGCCGTGGGCGTTATGCTGCAGCCCGGGGGCCATCGTGGGTGCAGCTCTGGCCCAGTCTGGGTCCATCGCGGGTGCAGCTATGTCCCAGTCCGGGTCCACCGCGGGTGCAGCTATGGCCCAGTCCGGGGCCACCGCAGGTGCAGCTATGTCTCAGTCCGGGGCCACCATGGGTGCAGCTCCGCTCCATCCTGGAGCCACTGTGGGTGCCGCTCCGCTCAGGCCTGGAGCCACCGCAGGTGCTGCAATGTCCCAGTCTGGGACCACCGAGGGCACTACAGGCCAGTCCGAGGGCGTCATGGTTCCCCCTCTTCTTCCTGACGGCGTCGTGGTTCCCCTTCCTCTGCCCGAAGTCATCGTGGTTCCCTCTCCTCCACCTGATATCATCATGGTTCCCCTGACTCCTCTATTGTGCCCACAATTAGTTCTCCCCGCTGGCCAGCCACCTCCTGGACCACCCTTTCCATTCAGGTGGCTAAAAATCTCTGGCAGACCACCCGACAGACTGTGCCGCAGGGTTGGGTGGCCCACATTACCTGTTCCCTGGTAGGCCACCCGACTCTTTCCATCATGCCATCTGCTGGGTCTGGGACTTTGGCCGCCCACCTGAACTGTCCAGCTCTTTGGTCCGGGAGGCTTAGATGGTTGGGGTTTTTACTGGTGTGGGTCCTGCGTGGGGTTTTGTTTTGTTCCCTCCTAGCCTGTTCCCCCCACCACCCACCCGGGATGGGTTTTACTGTGCTCCTATTGGGGGGGGGGGATCTGTCTTTTTCTGTTGATGTTATCCTGGGGTGTCTGGTATCCAGCCCTTGAGATGGGGACTCTGTCATGAGCCATTGACCTCAATATGGCTACCTCAACAACAAATAAAATGATGGAAGGAGGGTGGATTGAACTGGGGCTCATTACCATTTAAGGTAAAATGCAATGAAATGAGTTATTTTGAGAACTGCTGCATAATAATAATAATAATAATAATAATAATAATAATAATAATAATAATAATAATAATAATAGACTGGATTTATCCTTTACATGTCAAGTGACACCTCAGTGTCATAAACTGAGCACAGGTTTCCACCTTGCTCAGTCTCATGGCTGTTTCTCTGTATTTATATATTTGTTATATTTTGTGCTTTTTTGGTTTCTGTTGTTCTCACATTGTTTTCCATTTTCCTATTTATGTCTTAGTTTATCACACTCTTATTTTGTATTAATTTGTATTTAGATATCAGTCCACATTTGTTGATATTTTATTCTGCATGTCTTTACTGTTGTGTTTTTTCGCTGGGCTGACAGCTGTCATTGACATTTCTGAGGTTGTGCTCCATGTGGGTGTCGCCCCTGTCAGCTGTCAGTTCCACTGGCTCCTCTGTCATTGCCCCCAGCTGGTCCTAATTATGAATCATTGTTACCTTCTGCTCGCTCATGTAACCCACACCTGTCATTGCTTATGCAAATTGGTTTTGACCCTATTTAAGGGCAGTTATTTTCATTGCTTGTAGCTGCTGTCTTGACTGAGTTTCTCTTCAGCTCCGCCAGAGGCCTGTCCCTGCTCTGGTGTACCTTATCAGTAAGTTTGCTCTCTTGTTTGTATTTTGTGTTTGAGCACAGCTTGGACTTATGTTGCATTATTTTCAATAAACCTCACAAACTCACAGTTTAGCACGTGGGTCTCACTTCTCTGCACCGAAGGGCAATTCATGACACTCAAAGCATTTACAGTGAGTCCATTATTCATTCTCTCCAGACAGACATTGATAGTGGTGAACTACCTTTGTAACCACAGCTGCCCTGGGGGCAGACTGGCAGAAACATGGCTGCCAAGCCATACCAACGGCTTGTCCGATCACCACCAAACATTTATTCACATTCATACACCAGCGTCATGGACACTGGAGGCAAGGCGGGTAAAGTGTCTTGCCACAGGACACAACGGTACTTGGTGCTGTTGCAATATTTAATCACTGAAATGTTATGAACTAAATGCTGCTTTGACCAAAGCATTTTACAGACATTTCATGAACACCTCTGGAAATGGTGTCAACATGTAGGCATTTAAACCAAGAGTCAGTACTGTGGCTTCAGAAAACTTATTTCAATTAAGATAACAACACAACAGTTGGACTGAAGATAATACTTAGATGAGACAAAAATGCACTGAAAACAAATAATTTTTATTTCATTATAACATGTTAAATGTTCTGCCTGCAAGTCAAAGTGATAAAAATGATGGAGAACATAGAAGGAATATCTTTTGGTTTTGGATGGAAAATAAATGTATCTGATTTATTTATGTTTTGTTGCTATGTGTCCTCTACTTGCGTGAAGAAAATAAGCACAGGTCCTTTCATCTTTTAGCCATCAGGCATAGTAATTAAGCAAAATATAGAACAGAGCATGTCAGCAGCATACAGACATGTCTCTTGTTGCCCTCACTACTCGGAGCTACGCACATATCTGTTGAGATGAGCTACGGTATCTCACAGAAGTGAGTACACCCCTCACATTTTTGCAAATATTTTATTATATCTTTTCATGGGACAACACTGAAGATATGACACTTTGATACAATGTCGAGTAGTCAGTGTACAACTTGTATAACAGTGTAAATTTGCTGTCCCCTCAAAATAACTCAACACATAGCCATTAATGTCTAAACCGCTGGCAACAAAAGTGAGTACACCCCTAGGGAAAATGTCCAAATTCTGCCCAAAGTGTCAATATTTTGTGTGGCCACCATTATTTTCCAGAACTGCCTTAACTCTCTTGGGCATGGAGTTAACTAGAGATTCACAGGTTGCCAGTGGAATCATCTTCCACTCTTCCATGATGACATCATGGTGTTAAAGACCTTGCGCTCCTCCACCTTCTGTTTGAGGATGCCCCACAGATGCTCAGTAAGGTTTAGGTCTGGAGACATACTTGGCCAGTCCATCAGCTTTACCCTCAGATTCTTTAGCAACGCAGTGATTGTCTTGGAGGTGTGTTTGTGGTGGTTATCATCTTGGAATACTGCCCTGCGGCCCAGTCTCCAAAGGGAGGAGATCGTGCTCTGCTTCAGTATGTCACAGTACATGTTGGCATTCATGGTTCCCTCAATGAACTGTAGCTCCCCAGTGCTGGCAGCACTCATGCAGCCTCAAACCATGACACTCCCACCACCATGCTTGACTGTAGGCAAGACACACTTGTCTTTGTGCTCCTCATCTGTTTGCCGCAACACACGCTTGACACCATCTGAATCAAATAAGTTTATCTTGGTCTCATCAGACCACAGGACATGATTCCAGTAATCCATGTCCTTAGTCTGCTTGTCTTCAGCAAACTTTTTGTGGGCTTTCTTGTGCATCATCTTTAGAAAGGGCTTCCTTCTGGGACGGCAGCCATGCAGACCAATTTGATGCAGTGTGTGGTGTATGGTCTGAGCACTGACAGGCTGACCCCCCACCCCATCAACCTCTGCGGCAATGCTGGCAGCACTCATACGTCTATTTTCAAAAGACAACCTCTGCATGTGACACTGAGCATGTGCGCTCAACTTCTTTGGTCGACCATGGCGAGGCCTGTTCTAAGTGGAACCTGTCCTGTTAAACCGCTGTATGGTCTTGGCCACCGTGCTGCAGCTCAGTTTCAGGGTGTTGGCAATCAGTATCTCACTTTTGAGATACTGTACATACATCTGCTACATATTACGTGGTGATATCCCACTCCGATAGATTATACTTAAATACAACATAACCTTAAATATGAACTGAGTACTTCAAAAATGTCTCAATAAAGAGAACAACTTTAATTTTTTTATAATTGAGGGACTACATTCAAGAAATGAAAACTGAAGATGCTGCTGCAATTCAAAGGTTGCCATGATACTGAGATGCAAGTTTTTTCCCCTCTCATGTTATTTTGGCCTCTTACATTTTTGGTATCAGTTTTGTTACAAGTATATGTATATAAAATTGCTAATCACATTAATTAAAGTGCTTAGCTCAACAAAATGGGTTTTTCCAAACTATTTTATATCAAAAATAGCTACTGTGACTTGGTCTATAGACTTTTGAATAAAGTTTAACAGCAGGGCTGCACGGTGGCGCAGTGGTTAGCACTGCGGCAGCGCAGTTTACCCTTGGCCGGGGGATTGGGGATTGTGGGATCGTGGGTTCGATCCCAGCCCCCGACCAACAGTGATCTGTGTGGAGTTTGCATGTTCTCCCCGTGTTGCGTGGGTTTACTCCGGGATTTCTCCGGTTTCCTCCCACATGCCAAAAACATGCATGTTAGGTTAATTGGCTGTTCTAAATTGTCCCTAGATATCTGTTTCCTATAGGCCCTTAGAATAGAGGGTTAGTATTAATGAAAGCGCTTTGAGTGGTCTTTGTGACTAGAAAAGCGCTATATAAGTGCAGGTTAGTTAGTTAGTTAGTCATATCAGCTGTGTAATTAGAATGTCCAATTTTTGCTTAGACTCAAAGGTCGAGAGTATGAAACATGGGAATGTGGGTTAAATGGGTTGCTCACAATCTGTGTGAATAACATCACCTTTAACAAGCATCCTTCACAAGCCTCTTTGTTGGGCAGGGCCCAGAGTGGAAATTTCCACTTGACGAAGAAACAACACACAGGTTAAAAATTTGGTGTCAAGTGCCCATGTCGCTGTGCGGACGGAATGTTTCTTTTGTGGGTGAGTCTCTGGTGTAATTTCGGGCAGGGCAGGGTGTCCCTGCAGTAGGTCTTTCTTTTTTGGGCACTGTGCAGTTTCATTAGATACGGATAATGAAAAGATGGCTGCACCCACCCCCACCCCCCTTTCCCACACACTTCTAGCCTGTATTTAGAGCTCCAGCTTTGCATCTTCGGCTGAACAGGTGTGCTGGCTTTCCCCGCCAGCAGCAGCAGCAACTCAAAGAAAGCAGCTGAAAGCCCTTTTCATCCCAATTCTCTCTTTAACAGGTTATTTCCAGGAGTCGCCTGTGCAACGTTATTACTCATTGAGCATACACTTCATACGAGGCTGGGTTCTCATTTTCAATAATCTTGTGTCAGTGTGTGTGTGCGTGCGTGCGTGCTAGTAGCCAAAACAAGCACCAACATAAAGCGCCACATAGCACATGATGCACCCTCTCTCTGCCTGTATTTACACACGTGGCAGCAAATTAAAGATGTTCAGTAAAACAGAGTATTACAGTTTGCACTGACAGCTCTGGCAAACAGAGATTTTTAAAAGCCTCCTGTAATTATACAACATTTCCATTTCATTCTCCTATTCCCTCTCTGTGAAACACCAGTTGGCCTTTCAGTATGGTAATCATTCATATACAGTAAGTTATCCGCTGATGACAGTTCATTGTTTTGCCCAGTTAGTTACAGGAGTCTATTTTGGCCGCTGGCTTTGTCTTCCTTTTCAGGTTCATATCTGAAAAGAATGAACTGGTGTTTAGCTAGAGGATGGCAGGAATTAGATCTCAGTGTTTATTTGCTAACAGAGTCCCACTGTGTTCATACGCTGAGCCTTTGTGCTGCACTCTGGGAGGCAGGTGGATTGTGCCTTGAGCTTGCAGGCTACAGTTTGAAAGCAACAACGTGAAACTGGAGATGTAACATGAACCTGAGGCAATTAGGCCCACAATGAGAACGATTTTTTCCCCCCTTGCATTCATTGCTTTTGCATTGCTAACAGCAATTAACAGCAATTTAAGGGCAAATGCAACAAGGAAGTTAGGATGTTTTAGCAATGAGACCAAGGAAAGACTTCTAAAAAGTTGCAAATCTGCAGCTCAAAAGTGCATTTCTCCTTTGAAGTCACAATGCCTAGTTGTTCTGCCTTTTTTTTTTTTTTTTTAGGTGTGCGTGTCAGAAGGGTGGGTTTAGAAACATACTGTGATCAGAATAGGTGCAATTCGGTCCGGAAGAAGGAGCCCCTGCAGCTCTTTCCTTCCAGTTGTCTTATACCCTCCCTTGAATGG
The DNA here is from genome assembly GCA_020510985.1 of Pholidichthys leucotaenia. Lineage (NCBI taxonomy): Eukaryota > Metazoa > Chordata > Actinopteri > Cichliformes > Pholidichthyidae > Pholidichthys > Pholidichthys leucotaenia. The sequence continues at coordinate 116,486,055 of CM035842.1, read as the reverse complement.
AGTGTGTCTACCGGATCTGCTCAGGATGAAATGTCATATCTTAGACTGATCCTTATCTCTTAATCGCTTCCTTTGTCTCCCATGATTCCCCAGACCCTCCCTAAACTTCCCTCGTTGGACACTGCCCTTTGATGTGTCAGCCACAGTTAGGGACGCTGGGGGTGCGATATTTGTGGTCTGTTTGTGCGTGTGTGTGTGTGTGTGTGTGTGTGTCTGCATGTTTTAAAGTGGCAGTCTGGTTCTGCTCTGAGCTAACAAAAGCCCCGGAGGTTATCTAGATTCTGTGGAGAAGGGGACCACTGGTTGTTACCTCCTACGGCTTTGCAAAGAAATGCCATGTGTGTTCTTGCTGGAGGGTAGGAGTAATTGTGCATCAGCAATGCATTCCTGGGTGCAATTTTTTGTGTTCGAATATGCATCTCTATGACTCTATATGAGGTAAGATCCTAACCTGATGGCACATTAGCCTTAGAAAACTTGCTTTAGGGCCACTAGCAGATGTTTGTATGGGTCACAGGTAGTCAGATGTGAAAAGAGAACACAAACAGACAGAAAAGAACACAACAACAACATGAAGCTAATTAATAACTATTTCACTTTGGTACATTCAGTTTTGTTTGAAGACTGTGTTTGGTTCATAGGGGATCATCTGATTGCCGGGGTCTCTGATTAATATTAAAGGGTCATTACCATACGATTATTTATATAGTGCCATTTCACAACAACAGTCATCTCATAGCACTTTCAACTGTAGGGGGAACCCCCACAGTTGCAGAAAGACCCCAGCAATCAGGCGATCCCCTGTGAGCAAGCACTTGGCGACGGTGGAGAGGAAAAACTCCCTTTTAACAGGAAGAAACCTCCAGCAGAACCAGGGTCAGGGAGGGGCAGTCATCTGCTGCAACTGGCTGGGGGGTAACAATATAAATAAAGTTGAATGGAATTGAGCAGCACGGTGGAGGAGTGGTTAGTATTGCGGCAGCACAGCAACTCACCCTTGGCCGGGGGATCCTGGGTTTAATCCCAGCCCCTGACCAACAGTGATCTGTGTGGAGTTTGCATGTTCTCCCTGTGTCTGCGTGGGTTTACTCCGGGATTTCTCCGGTTTCCTCCCACATGCCAAAAACATGCAAGTTAGGTTAATTGGCATCAAACTGGGGATTCTAAATTGTCCTTAGGTATGACTGTGAGAGTGAATGGTTGTCTGTTTCTCTGTGTTGGCCCTGCGATGGACTGGCTATCTGTCCAGGGTGTACCCTGCCTCTCGCCCAAAGATGCTGGGATAGGCTCCAGCTCCCCACGACCTGAAAAGGATTAAGCGGAAGAAGATGGACGGATAGATGGATGGATGGGTGGATGGATGGAATTGAATCGATTCCACATCCCAAAAGCCAGTTTAGGAAGCCTGGGATCAGACCGCCAAGGTCTCTGCCTTCAACTGCCACCTGATCCACATAGCACCAGACCCCCATGGTCCCTCTTGCAGGTGGTGAGCCCACTGGAGGGCGGACCCATGTAACTCCTTCGGGCTGAGCCTGGCCAGGTCCCATGGGCAGAAACTTGGCCACCAGGTGCTAGCCATCGAGCTCCTCCCCCAGGCCTGGTTCCAGGGTGGGGCCCCGGTAACCCCATACCGGGCGGGGTATACTGAATCCTTGTTCTAACATTCATCATGAGAGTCTGTTGGATCGTTCTTAGTCTGGCCCTTCACCCAGGACCAGTTTATCTTGGGTGACCCTACCAGAGGCAAATTGCCCCAGACAACATAACTCCTGGGATCACTAGGGCACGCAAACCAACCCACCATGATAATGTGATGATCCATGAGGGGGATAACACTCCTCAGCCTCCCTGGGAAGGTCTATACCAAGGTACTGGAGAGGAGAGTCTGGCCGTTGGTCGAACCTCGGATCCAGGAGGAGCAATGTGGTTTTCGTCCTGGCTGTGGCACATTGGACAAACTCTTTACCCTCTTGAGAATCCTCGAGGGTTTGTGGGAGTTTGCCCAACCAGTTTGCATGTGTTTTGTGGACTTGGGGAAGGCATTCGACCGCGCCCCTCATGGTTTTTTGTGGGGGGTGCTTAAGGAGTATGGGGTATCGGGCTTGTTGTTACGAGCTACCTGGTCTCTATACAACCATTGTGAGAGTTTGGTTCATATTGCCAACACTCGGTCAGACTCATTCCCAGTGAGAGTTGGACTCCACCAGGGCTGCCCTTTGTCACCAATCCTGTTCATCATTTTTATGGACAGGATTTCTAGGTGCAGCCAGGGAATGGAGGGTGTCATGCTTGGTGACCAAAGGATCTCATCTCTGTTGTTTGCAGATGACGTTGTCCTTGGATGCCGTCTCGTCGGAGAGGACACGTCACTTGTGGTAACGTATCATCACTTCCTGTATTGCTGTCTGTCCTTGTGGTTTGCTGTCCTCACTCTACTGAGGATTTTGCTTTTAATTGTATTTTAATCACTTTTTTCCTTCTACCGTTAGCTCTCACTTCTGTTTATCAAGCCTCTTGCACCTGTGTGCGCACTCAGTGTCACCTAATCACCCTCTTTAGCCTTCTGTTCACCTTTCATTGGTGTTTGTATTAGTTTTGGGATCCTCTCCTCCTCTGGTGTGCTCTCTCTGTCAGATGTTTAGCTACACCTCTGCCTCTTTTAGTGATAACGGTAAATGTAATAAATGTTGTCTTTCTGAGGCGCTCGAGGCGAGGTTGTCTGATTTGGAATCCCAGGTCCGCTGCATTGAAACACCGTCTGCGCCAGTTAATCTTGACGGACATCCCCTAGCTGCAGCGGAGCTCCCTAGCATAGGGCGACCCGTTAGCGGTCCTCCAGTCCTCCTCAGCAGTGAGGAGACTGGGTGGATGACGGTGAGAAGGAAGCCTAGCCGCAAAGCCCCGGTTCACCACCAACCTGTTCACGTTTCTAATCATTTTTCCCTGCTCAGCGACACACCCGCTGAGGAAAAAACTCTGATCAATGGCGACTCTGTAGTCAGAAACATGAACCTAGAGACTCCAGCAGCCATAGTCAAATGCATTCCTGGGGTCAGAGCAGGCGACATCGAGTCAAATTTGAAAATGCTGGCTAAAAGTAACTGTAAATACTCCACAATTGTTATTCACACCGGCATTAATGATGTCCGACTCCGGCAGTCGGAAGTCACCAAACTTAGTGGGGAATCGGTGTGTGACTTTGTCAAAACAATGTCTGCCTCTGTAGTATTCTCTGGGCCCCTCCCCAATCTGACCAGTGATGACATGTTTAGCCGCTTGTCATCCTTCAACCGTTGGCTGTCTGTGTGGTGTCCTGCAAATAACGTGGGCTACATTGACAATTGGAACTCATTTTGGGGAAAACCTGGTCTTATGAGACGAGACAGCGTCCTTCCCACTTTGGATGGTGTGTCTCATTTATCTAACAATCTGGCATCTTTTTTATCCAAATTTCCAAAATCTTGACTACTCAGAGTTGGGACCAGGAAGCAGAGTCGCAGTCTTACATGCCTCTCTGCAGCTCCTCTTCATCCGCCATCCCTCAACTTAGCCCCTGTCTTCCCCATCAGAGAATCATTGTCTGCTCCCTCCAAAGCAGATAAAAATATGTATAAGCATCCCAAAGTGATTAAACAAAAAGTTGGTAAAACTCAAACCTGAAGCCTCTAAATTGAATGATTTGGCCTCTCTTCCTCCTCATAATTTAAAAATTAAATGCGGTTTATTAAATATTAGGTCTCTAACTCCCAAGTCTCTGTTAGTCCATGATCTGCTAATTGATCATCAGATTGATTTAATATCCCTTACAGAGACTTGGTTAGGACAAGAGGATTATGTTGGTTTAAATGAATCAACTCCCTCTGGTTATTTAAATTGTCAAAATCCCAGAAGTTCTGGTCGTGGAGGAGGAGTAGCAACAATTTACCATTCCAAATTACTAGTTACTGTAAAGCAAAAAACACGTTATAATTCCTTTGAGGGCCTGGTCCTCAGTATTGGGCTCTTTTGCAGTTTTAGGCAAAACCCAATTTTATTTGCCATAGTTTATCGTCCTCCATCAACCTACTCAGAATTTTTATCCGAATTTGCTGAATTCTTAGCTGATTTCTCCACCGTCGCCAAGCGCTTGCTCACAGGGGATCACCTGATTGCTGGGGTCTTTCTGCAACTGTGGGGGTTCCCCCTACAGTTGAAAGTGCTATGAGATGACTGTTGTTGTGAAATGGCACTATATAAATAAAGTTGAATTGAATTGAATTGAATTGTTGGCTTCATCCAGAAATGACCTATAGGTCTTACTGGGAGGGTTTGCCACTGAGTGTGAAGTGGCTGGGATGAGAATCAGCACCTCCAATTCCGAGTCCATGGTCCTCAGCTGGAAAAAGGTGGATTGTCCTCTATGGGTTGGGGACAAGCTCCTGCCCCAAGTGGAGGAGTTTAAGTATCTCGGGGTCTTATTCACAAGTGAGGGGAGAATGGAGCAAAAGACTGACAGATTGATCGGAGCAGTATTTGTATGATGCAGACGTTGTACCGGTCTGTTGTGGTGAAGAGAGAGCTAAGCTCTAAGGCAAAGCTGTCGATTTATCAGTTAATCTACTGTACGTCCCTACCCTCACCTATGGTCATAAGCTTTGGGTACTGACCGAAAGAATGACATCGAGGATACAAGCAGCTGAAATGAGCTTTCTTCGTAGGATTGCTGGACTCACCCTTAAAGATAGGGTGAGGAGCTCAGTCATCCGGGAGAGGCTCAGAGTAGAACCACTACTCCTCCACATTGAAAGGATACAGTTGAGGCGGTTTGGGCATCTGATCAGGATGTCTCCTGGACGCCTCCCACTTGAGGTGTTTTGGGCATGTCCCATTGGAAGGAGACCCCAGGGCAGACCTAGGACTCGCTGGAGAGACTAAATCTCCCAGCTGGCCTGGGAAGGTCTTGGTATCCTGTCTAAAGAGCTAGAGCAGGTGGCTGGGGAGAGGGAAGTCTGGGCTTCTCAACTTGAACTACTGTCTCCGCAACCCGGATCTCCGGAAAAGCGGTAGAAGATGGATGGATGGATGGAATTGCATCGATTATTTAGAACTGAATAAAGAGAACACTGTCTGTTGAACAGTTTGACTTACATGTCTGTTAATATAAGGTTATTGTAGCCAAGGGGACAGGCAGTTAAGCCCCAACTAGCAACATCCAACTGGGGGTTCTAACCCACAACCTCTGGCTCCAGAGTCCAGCACTCTACCTGTGTCGCCAAGAGGGTCAACCCACTTAGCAAGCCAAGTAGGAATGCTTTTATTGACTCTACTACATTAGATTATTGAAACTATTGTAGGACTTCCGGGTATGGCAGGATAGGAGGACGTAACATAGAGAAACGTGCTCCCGACATTTTGGTTATAAATAGCCTAAAGAAACACGAATTTGCAAAAATTTCACCACACGGAGTTATAAGAGTAAGGGCTTCAAGATGCCAAAAGTAAAAAATATTAGAAAATCTACACAGGAAGATGGAGACGAGCCAACCTCAGCCGCTAGCAGTGCCATGGAGGATAATGACATGCTAACAGGTGTATCAGAACAAGCTAGCAGCGCGTGCCTGGACCTGATACTGAAAGAACTGCGCGACTTCAGAAAAGACAACAAAGCCCAGCTGGCAGCTATCAAAGAAGAAATGAATAAAACAAACAAGAGACTAGAAGAAGCGGGAGAAAGGATTATGGAAGCAGAAACTCGACTACAGACTAATGAGGAGGCCCTGGCTGAGATGCTCAAACTTCATATTCAAATGGAGGCTAAGCTGACGGACCTAGAGGAATGGTCCCGGAGAGGCAATATCAGATTATATGGAGTGAAAGAGGGATCCGAAGACGATTCTTCATCAGTGGTTGCTTTTGTGGAAAGTTTATTAAGGGAGAATCTGGAATTCTGCGACCCTGCAGAGCTACAAGTGGAAAGAGCGCATTGCGCACTGGCGCCGAAGCCTCCGCCAAACGCAACACCACAATCAATCGTCATCAAAATGGCCAGCTACAGGATGAAAGAAGAAACTCTGAAATTGACCTGGCAGAAATGTGGATTTGAATACCTTGGGAATAAGGTTAATTTGGATGATGATTATGCACCTGAGATTATGAAGAGGCGGAGGGAATACGTTGAAGTAAAGTCGGTACTCAAAGAGAAGAAAATCTGGTTTCAAACCCCTTTCCCAGTGAAAATGAGAGTTTTCTATCCAGATGGAACCATGCTATATGGCTCGGCTGAGGAGGCGACCGCTTACATGGAGAAGAGGGGATTCCCGGTGACTATCGTCAGGCGCCCGGAGATTCTCCTGGAACAGATCCAGTGGCTAACATGGCGCACAGAAAGGAAGACGAGAGGTCGGGCACTGGAGAACGCACCCGGGATTATAAAGAAAAATTACAAGCATTCAGACGTCAAGAGCAAGAATGACTCTAGGAGCAACAAAGAGAGACTGAATGGAAATATGGACGGTGAGCTTATTACTAATAATAAGTCGCCAGCACAGAATAAACTATGTAAGAAGTAGATTAAAAATCCCCAGCTAAAATATACATACAGTTTGGCGATATAGAGTTTTCATAGTCAGACGCTTTTCCTGTGCTGTAAGAAGATGGACATCGGCCAACTGGCAAAAGAAGGCCCTCTTTCACAAACAGATGAGAGAGGGTCCCCTTCGAGGTTCCCTAACTATAGGAGCCAATTTAGGGTCACACTTTAGACCCCACCGATGGAAGTCAACAGCTCAATTGCTTATATTTTTATTTTTTTATTTTTCTGTTGGATGGTTTTTTTGTTTGGAGTTCTTCTGCTGCGGTTCTGGGCAGCCCTATTGTTCATGTTTATGCATATCTATATATATAGGTTCTGCTATTTTAATGATACCAGAACAGTTGGAAAAATGATTAGCAGCAAGATAAAAATTATTTCTTTCAACGTTAATGGCCTGTTGAGCCCAATTAAACGTAGTAGAATATTAACCAAAATGAAGAAAGAACAAGCACAGATAATATACTTACAGGAAACTCACCCGGACAATAAGGAACATGACAAATTAAAAAGAATAGGCTTTACTAATGTTTTTTCCTCCTCATACAAAGTGGGACGAAGGAGAGGAGTTGCTATCCTTTTCTCAGGTAAACTACACTTTGAAAAAGAATTTGAGATAAGTGATAAGGAGGGCCGTTTTATTTTAGTAAGGGGAAAGATAGAGGCAAATCCAATTACGTTACTAAATATATATGCACCTCCTGGAAGTGACTTTCACTTCTTCAGGAAAATCACTGATATAATAACAACCGAGACAGTAGACCTTCTAATTTGTGGGGGATACCTCAATACACATCTACAGCCAAAACTAGATACCTCCAATGGTAAAACATCTGACAAACAGCCCTTAATTAAGAAAATTAATACACTATTTGAAGAGGTGGGTCTAATTGATATTTGGAGAGACCTGCATCCAAACAGAAGAGATTACACTCATTATTCCTCACCCCACTCGCTATACACAAGAATATGACATGATTGTAGGACCCAGGAGACAGATGCTGACACGAGTAGACAGACAGTTATTTATTGATTAGTGAGGAGTGTGGAGTGTGTGAATGAGTGAGTGAGTGTGTAGCAGTCTGGCCGCTGGAGCTGAGCGATTCTTGCTGAGACCTGGCAACCCTGGAACACACAAGCACAGGACGTTATCACAGTTCATGCGAATGGGAAGCTGAGGCTTGTGCTGCTTACGTGCAGGTGCTGCTGCGAGAGTTCTGCTGGCTTCGTGTCCTGGTGTTGCGTGGAGTTCGGTGCTGACGAGGTGAGGAGGAGGTCCGAGGAGGAGGAGATGACGTCCCGTTATCAACTGAGGCGAGTCCGCCGCCAGGGAGGTCCACCTGTGCACAGGGAAGAGCACTCTGACAAGGTGAGTGATGCTATAGCTTACGTGACGTGGCTTGGCGTGGCGACTTGGTTCCAACTCTGGCTTGAGGTCGTATCCTTGACGCGTTGCGAGGCAAAGGCGACAGACGACTCCATGCAGAGCAGTCCGAGACACTGGCTTTTAAAGCCTGCTGATTACCCATGGCCGGTGTGTGCGCAGCTGGAGTTAATGATGGCCCAGTGGCCGCCATGACAGTACTCCCCCCTCTAGAGGTGCCTCCAGGCACCTGCCCTATCCTACCTGGATGCGCCCGATGGAAATCGCAGATCAACTGCTTGTCAAGGATCAACGCTGGGTGAATCCAGGAGCGATGCTCAGGGCCAAAACCCTCCCAGTCCACCAAATACTGAAGACCCCGGCCCCGCCGTCGGACATCCAAGATGGCAGTTACCCCCCAAGCCGGGTGGCCGTCGATCATCCTCGGGGGGGAAGGAGCCGTGGGGGGCGGGCACAGAGGATCGGAGATGCAGGGCTTGACCTGGGAGACGTGAAAAGTGGGACAGATGCACATAGAAGAGGGGAGAGCAAGGTGCACAGACACAGGGTTGATAATACGTGAAATAACAAAAGGGCCGATGAAGCGCTTAGTCAGCTTGCGCTTCTCGGCCGGCACATTGATATTCTTGGTGGACAACCAGACCTTCTGACCCACCTTATAGTCCGGGGTGGGCCTCCTGTGACGGTTGGCCACCTGGATATTACGTTCCGTGGTCCTGAGGAGGGCTCTGCGGGTGATGGTCCAGATTCGCCGACATCGCTTAGCGTGAGCCTGCACCGAGGGGCAGCCACCTCCCTCTCCTCCTCCGGGAACAGCGGTGGATCATACCCCAGGGACGCTTTGAAAGGGGACATCCCAGTAGCTGAGGACACCGTGGTGTTGTGTGCGTACTCGATCCAGGGTAAGAACGTGCTCCAAGAAGAGGTGCAGGAAGAGATGACACAGCGGAGCGCAGCCTTCAGCTCCTGATTGGCCCGTTCGCACTGGCCGTTGCTGTGCGGGTGGTACCCAGATGAGAGACTAGCCGTGGCCCCCAGCACCATGCAGAACACCTTCCAGACCTGGGATACAAATTGTGGGCCTCGATCCAATCCGATATCAGCTGGGATACCATGAAGGCGGACCACATGCTGCACAAGAAGATCCGCCGTCTCCCACGCTGAAGGCAACCCCCAGAGAGGCACAAAGTGTGCTGCCTTGGAGAAGCAGTCCACTATCGTCAGGACTGACGTGAAGTGACCAGAGGGGGGTAGACCGGTCACGAAGTCCAAAGCCACGTGGGACCAGGGGCGGGAAGGAACCGGTAGAGGATGAAGAAGACCCGCCGGGGGGGAAGATGATGATTTCCCGGTGGCGCACTGGGCGCAGGCCCGGACATTGCTGGTGACGTCCTTCCTCAACCCTGGCCACCAGAAGGCTCTCTGAAGAAGGTCAATGGTGCGGGCAATTCCCGGATGACATGCCAGCTTCGACGCGTGACCCCATTGGATGATCTCGCTCCTGACAGAAGGGGGAACGAACAAACGGCCCGGGGGGCCCCCACCCGGGTCGGGCTCAGTGCCCTGCGCTCTCCTGACCTTGTCCTGGATCTCCCACGACAGGGCGCCCACCACACAAGACGACGGCAGGATAGTCTCCTCCTGATCCCCGGTGGTCTTCGCGTTGAACTGTCTCGAGAGGGCATCAGACTTGCCATTCTTGCTGCCCGGCCGGTAGGTGATGGTAAAATTGAACCGGCCGAAAAAAGAGACCAACGGGCCTGGCGAGCGTTCAACCGTTTGGCCGTCCGGAGATACTCAAGGTTTTTGTGGTCCGTCCTGACGACGAATGGCTGTGCAGCCCCCTCCAGCCAGTGCTTCCATTCCTCCAGGGCGAGCTTCACGGCCAGCAGCTCCCTATCACCGATGCAGTAGTTCCTCTCCGCGGGTGTCAGGCGGTGGGAGAAGAAAGCACACGGCCGGATCCTACCATCCACCACGGAGCGTTGGGAGAGGACCGCTCCAACTCCCGAATCCGAGGCATCCACCTCCACTAGACACTGAAGGGCCGGGTCCACCTGGGTCAGGACGCGGGCCGAAGCAAACTCCTCCTTCAACCTCCCGAATGCTGTGGCAGCCTCCTCGCTCCAATGAAAGGGGGACTTGGGGGACGTGAAGGCGGTCAGGGGCCGGGCGATGATCCCAATGTTTGGCACAAACCGGCGATAGAAATTGGCAAAACCCAGGAACCCCTGCAACTGTTTCCTGGACGTGGGCGTGGGCCAATCCACCACCGCCTTGACCTTGGCCGGGTCGGGAAGCACCTGATTGCGGGCAATAATGAAACCAAGAAAAGAAGTCTTGTCGGTGTGGAACTCGCACTTCTCGGCTTTGACAAACAGCTGGTTCTCCAGGACGCGCTGCAGGACCCGTCGCACATGAACCTGGTGTTCCTCCAACGTGCGTGAGAAGATGAGGATGTCATCGAGGTAGACAAACACGAAGGAGTTGAGAAAATCCCGGAGGACGTCATTAATTAAACGCTGGAAGACGGCCGGAGCGTTGGTTAACCCAAACGGCATCACCAGGTATTCAAAATGGCCACTCAGGGTCCGGAACGCCATCTTCCACTCATCGCCCTCCTTGATACGCACCAGGTGGTATGCGTTACCCAGATCCAGCTTCGTGAACCAAGCTGCCCCCTGGAGGGAGTCAAAAGCCGAGTTCATGAGTGGCAGCGTGTACTTGTCCTTGATGGTGATCTCGTTAAGCCCTCGGAAGTCGATGCAGGGACGCAGCGAGCCATCCTTCTTTCCAACAAAGAAGAAACCCGCTCCCACCGCCGAGGAAGATGGACGAATAATCCCAGAGCTAAGGGACTCCTTAATATAAGTGTCCATGGCCTCACGCTCCAGGGCAGACAGGCTGTAAAGATGACTTGCCGGGAGAGGGGCCCCTGCCCTGAGGTTGATCGCACAATCGTAAGGACGGTGGGGGGGAAGGGGCAGCGCCCGTGACTTGCTGAACACTGCTGCCAGATCCTGGTAGACCTCTGGCACCATGGACAGGTCTGGGGGCGACGTTGAAGGTGGGGACACCGATACTGAGGGAGCACATGCTGCAGACTGGAGGCAAGCACTGAGACAAAAAGAGCTCCACGCAGTGATACTTCCGGCTTGCCAATCAAATGAGGGATTGTGGAGACGTAGCCACGGGTACCCCAGGATCACAGGCGAAGAGGAGATGGGCAACACTAAGAAACGGATCTCCTCCCGATGATTTCCTGAGACTATCACCGACACGGGGGCCGTCTGGTGGGTGACAGAGGTCAGTGACACCTTGGACAGTGTGACGAGATTGACAGGTGGGCGAAGAGGTTGACAGCTGAGGCCCAGCTGGGTTGCCAGGTCTCCGGAGATGAAACTCTGCTCAGCTCCTGAATCAATAAGGGCGTGTGTTGTATGTTCCTTGTGTTTATAAATTAACCTAATGGGGACACGGCAGCTAGTGAGGGGCTTTTTCTGCTCAACGTCCTTGAATCCCCCTACTGTGATCCACGGACCTCCCCTTTTAACCGATTTGGACATTCAGCTACCCCGTGAGACCCATTGCCACAATAAAAACACAGGCCCAGATCCCTCCGGCGCTGTCTCTCAGCTGCCGAAACTCCCAATTGTCCGATAACCATATCCTCTTGCTCCGGAAGTTCTTCAGACGGGGGCAAAGCCAGGAGAGGCGGCCTAGCGGAACGGGGGCGTGTTTTACTCGAACGGCTAATGGCCCTCCGTTCGGCCGCTCGCTCCGTCTACTATCCAAGCTAATGGTGAGGGAAATTAATTCACCTAACTTGTCTGGTTTATCCCGTGCCGCTAGTTCATCCCTCAGCTCCGAACTAAGGCTGCGGAGGAAAATACTGCAAAGCGCTGGCTCCCCCACCCGACCTCAGCGGCTAGCACTCGGAAATCAATGGCGTAATCGGCAGCGGATCTACTGCCCTGCCGAAGGCTAAGCAGTCGATCAGTTAGCACCGCGTCCCGGTCTGTATGGTCAAACACCTCTAAAAATTCTGCCACGAACTGCTGGTAAGTTAAAAGGGAATAGTTGGGTTTAGCCATTACGGTGTAGGCCCAAGCTAACGCCCTTCCCTCGAGCAGGTTAGAGATATACCCTATTTTGCTGTGGTCTGTGGGAAAATCTCCCGGGACGTGGTGAAACACTGTTTCGCATTGAAGCAAAAAGCCCCGTGCTTCTCCGAGTGTTCCGCTAAAGCGGGCGAGGGTAGGCACGGGGGTGAGGCAAGGTAAAGCTGACTGTGACTGGTGTGTTTGGCTAACAGGTGAGACTACAGGGGCTGATGAAGCCCCAGCGACTGGGGGAAACGCTTGGCGCCCTTCCAGGCGATCCAGCCGGCTGTTAACCTGAGTTAGCTGGTTTAGAATTACTGTCTGCTGGTGAGCAATTAGGTCTACTCGGGCGCTAAGGGTGTTAATGCGGCGCGACAGCGCGCTGTCTGCTGGGTCATCTTGACGGAGTCGTACTGACATGATTGTAGGACCCAAGAGACAGACGCTGACACGAGTAGACAGACAGTTATTTATTGATTAGTGAGGAGTGTGGAGTGTGTGAATGAGTGAGTGAGTGTGTAGCAGTCTGGCCGCTGGAGCTGAGCGATTCTTGCTGAGACCTGGCAAGCCTGGAACACACAAGCACAGGACATTATCACAGTTCAGGCGAATGGGAAGCTGAGGCTTGTGCTGCTTACGTGCAGGTGCTGCTGCGAGAGTTCTGCTGGCTCTATGTCCTGGTGTTGCGTGGTGTGCGTGGAGTTCGGTGCTGACGAGGTGAGGAGGAGGTCCGAGGAGGAGGAGATGACGTCCCGTTATCAACTGAGGCGAGTCCGCCGCCAGGGAGGTCCACCTGTGCACAGGGGAGAGCACTCTGACAAGGTGAGTGATGCTGTAGCTTACGTGACGTGGCTTGGCGTGGCGACTTGGTTCCAGCTCTGGCTTGAGGTCGTATCCTTGACGCGTTGCGAGGCAAAGGCGACAGACGACTCCGTGCAGAGCAGTCCGAGACACTGGCTTTTAAAGCCTGCTGATTACCCATGGCCGGTGTGTGCGCAGCTGGAGTTAATGACGGCCCAGCGGCCGCCATGACAGAATAGACTATTTTATAACATTTGGAAAAGACAAAGACAAAATAAATACCTGTGAAATTGGGAGAAATAGATTTTAATGATCATGCTCCTATATACCTATCTGTAGATCTCCAACTACAACCAAAAATTATAAATTGGAAGTTAAATTCAAGCCTGCTCAATGAGCCGCACTTTAACCACTTGCGCTCCGTTGTTCCGCGGGCGGGCAAGTTTCTGCGTCCTATGACGCACGAGGGCGCACGAGAGCGCCCTCGTGCGCCCTCGTGCGCGCTTGGACGCATGACGCATGATGGTGGTGATGGTGATGTAGTAGCGTCCAAGCGCCACTCAAAAAAAAAACTGCAGAGACAGCCGCGAACAGATTAGTTCATCTGATTGACCTCTCATTCGACTAGTAAGAGCCTTGAATTGGGTTTCTGAAACCTTGAGGAGCCAATGAATGAAAATCTAGGAAGGAGGACCTGCCTACTGTGAACGCAGGAGCCAATTGAAGCACAGAAATTCAGGCTGGGTGAAGCGATATTTACTGCTGCCACAGATGAAAACAAAGGACGCTGGACTAATCTACTACAGACCCAGGCTCACCCAGCAGCATGGAGAACACCCACAAGTGGGACCTGCACTCATTCCAGCAGAATAGACGGAGGCCGACGACAAAAGTAGTAAATCATTCGCCAAAACGGCAATAATGGAATTATGTTGATCGGGATCCACGAGCGGAGCAGCGTCGCGTTCGTCTGACGCGTGGGAAGAGCTGTTCGCCACGACTCTGCTGCTTTGAAGAGGTAAGGTGTTATAAGCTAAATTATTATTTATCCCTGAAAACTGTTATCCAAAAATGACTTTTGACCGATTGGTAAATTACAACTGTCCTGCGCACGAAGTAGGAAGTGCGTGCGCCGCGATAAACGGTTCATTTGCCGTGTTCGGACCATGAACGCCTCCCCCCCCCCCCCCCGCTGCAGAAGAGGAGCGGGGGGGGGGGGCACGGTCCGAACGCTCCCCGGTCCGCGGGGGGAAGCATATCAGTCTATTCCATCATGTAGCGATGGCCCTCTTCTGTAGCGAGGGGGGGGGCGTTCACGGTCCGTTCACGGTCCCCCCCCCCCACACACACACACACAGTAGCGGGGGGGGGGGGGCCGCTGTGAAAACATGCAAGGAAAAAAAAAAAAAAAAGAGTATATTCCGTCATGTAGCGAGGGCCGAATTTGGTCCTTGGTAGCAGGGGGGGGGAAACGACCCCCCGCCCACACACACACACACACACACAGACACAGCCCTGAGTGTGACCTTTCATTAGAGCCTAAAATGAAGATTCTACACTGAATTATTCAAAAGTTACAGACGTTTTTCCAAACTGTGCCATTTGGCACAATTTGGCACAGTTCCATAACGCCTGGGAACAGCCTGAGAACAAAGCTGTGTAAAATATTCATTTTTTGTGGTATTGTTACCAAATTTGGATCTCAGCTGGATAACACTTGGTTCTACATTTCTGTTGCATTTTCCAGCCGGATCGGACAGCTGTGTGTTATTTACAAGCATTTGTATCCAAAAAAACACTGTGTCCAATTTTTTTTTCTTCAAGTTCAGTATGTTTAGATGACTGTAACTCAGTGGCCGGAGCACGTAGAGAGATTATGGTTTTTTTGCCAAAAAATTCAAAGTGTTTTCTTTTAAATGAGACCAACCCCATGAAGATGCTGCAAAGGGTTGAATAACAGCTTTCGATTTACTTTGGGCACGTTATTTTTTTTATTTATTTTTTTTGCAATGCGTTATTCTTCCTTTTATTTATAAAAAGGTTGCAGATTAATAAGGAATTGGAAGTAGATTTACAAGGAAAAAAGTTGCAAATATACTATAAGAAAAAAAATATAAAAATAAGAAAAATTGTGAATTTTTTTTTATAAAGTAGCAAAGAAAAGAAAAAAGTAAGTCATAAAAAAATAGCAATTTTAAAATAAAAAGAATAAGTACATTTTTTTTTTATTTAAGTTTTTGTAAAGGGTATACAGGTCATTACAGCATTGCATTGTTTACATTTTCATCACATGTTCCCTTATTTTTTGCTATTTGACAACATTGGTAGGATAGTTATTACAACACCCCCTTTTTTTTTTAAAGTGAAAGAAAAAGTGAAATTAAGGAGAATTAAATAAAAACGAAACAAACAAAAAAACGAATAAACAAACAAACAGAACAGCAAAAAGCAAACAAACAGAAAATTAAGTA
The DNA here is from genome assembly GCA_020510985.1 of Pholidichthys leucotaenia. Taxonomy (NCBI): domain Eukaryota; kingdom Metazoa; phylum Chordata; class Actinopteri; order Cichliformes; family Pholidichthyidae; genus Pholidichthys; species Pholidichthys leucotaenia. The sequence continues at coordinate 116,470,725 of CM035842.1, read as the reverse complement.
AATAAAAGTAAAAGAGCATCTGAGTAGCATTGGAACAAAGAGCTGGACCATTATTGAAATGGTATTTGTCAAACATTAGATCTAATGGAAGACACATATGCGATCCAGGGTTGCCAAAAGTTCATGAACCCATCCATGTCCTGTCTCAGTGCGAATGTCAACTTTTCCATCGAGTAAATGTCTTGAATCACGTTAATCCAATCTTCAGGTGTAGGACAGTCCTTCAGCATCCATTTTTTAGTTAGGGCTTTTTTACTTGCCAATATTAAAACATTGAATAAGTATTTATCTCCTCGTCTTTCCAGTGAGTCCGGTAGTAAACCCAAATACAAAGTTACAAAAGAAAAGGGAACTGTTATTTTGAATATTTTCCCCAATATTGTCTGTACGTTGGTCCAATATTGGTGGATAACTGGGCATGACCAAAACACATGAAAATGATTTGCAGTCTTTTCACCACACAAGCGCCAACAGTTCAACCCCTTATGGGTAAATTTGTTTTGTGCAGGTGTTCTGAAAAATCTTACCAAATTTTTCCATCCAAATTCTCTCCACTGCAGGGAAGAGGTACTTTTCCATTGCTGTTTATTTAGCTTTTCCCATATTTCCAATTGTAAAGTGAAATTCCCCTCTTTTTCCCATCTCTCTTTTATATATGATGTGTTGTCTCCTTTTAAGTCTTGAAGACCTTGATATATTTTAGAAATGTATCTGATCCCTGGGATCCCTTTATATGCCATTAAGAAGACCTTCAGAACACCTGACTGGGCCCTTTCCAAATCCTCCTTTTTAAGTATATTGTTTATGTGGTGTCTAAGCTGAAAGAACCTGTAAAGATCTTGATTTATTAGACCTTGTTTTTTCAAATCTTCAAAACTTCTTAAAGTTTGCCCCTTAAAAAAATCGTAATATTTTATCAGCCCTTTCTCTTTCCACTCTTTAAATCTAGTGTCTGTTTTATTGGGGGTAAAGTCTTGATCATAGGCAATCCATTGCAGAAGTCGATAGGGCTCTTTAGCTTGATTCTCTCTGACTATCTTAAACCAAATTTTTAGCGGGGTCTCTATCCACGGGTTAGTGTTATTCAAGAGTTTAGTTAAGGCATTGTTCCCTATTATTGCCTGTAGGGGGATGTCACTTGTTATTTGGCATTCCATCTCCTTCCATTGTGCAGTGTAGACTGGGTTACATATCTCTACTAAAGTTTTAATTTGTGCAGCTATAAAATAGTCCCTGATATTTGGCAGCGCGAGCCCACCTTTGTCTTTGTTTAGCTGTAGGGTTCTATATCTGATTCTAGGTCTCTTACCCTGCCATATGAATCTTGAGATCCTTCTGTCCAGCTCCTGCCATGTTTTTTTGGGAGGTTCTACCGATATTGTTTGGAAAAGTGTGGTTAGTCCGAGTAAATAACTGCATATATTCCTGTATATATTTGCATCCTTTTATAGAAACGTGGACAGACTGTAATTTACTGTACATACTCTGGTTGTCATTGAATCCTTATTTAAATCCTTCACCTGAACAACGAGAGCAAGTTTTTAGCCAAAGTCAAATTCCTTGTATGTGTTGTGCATACTTGGCCAATAAAGCTGATTCTGATTCTGATTCTGATTCTGAAAAGGTATAGAAGACGTGAAAGTATATTCATTTTGACTGCTTCAATTCTTTGTGCAGTACCTAAGAATGGTATCATATTCCATCTTGCTAGGTCAGATTTTATTTTTGTCACCAGTGGATCATAGTTTAGTGTTATAATTTTGTCGAGTTGTTTCGGGATATTGACCCCCAGATATTTCATAGATTCCAACTCCCAGTTAGTTTTGAGTTCATTTAGTGAAAAATGATTTGGGTCATAGTTGAATGTTAAGACTTGGGTTTTATGCATGTTTAATTTGTACCCCGATAAATCTCCATAGTCTGAAAAAACTGAGATTAGTTCTGGTAGAGAAGTGTCTGGCTGCCCTAGGTATATTAAAATGTCATCAGCAAAGAGTGCTATTTTATGTTCCTTCTGACCAAGTGTAATACCTTGAATTTCTTGATTTTGTCTTATCCATTGGCTCAGAGGTTCTATGAAGATTGCAAAGAGCAGTGGAGACAGGGGGCAGCCCTGATGACATCCTCTTTCCAGCTCTAAAGATGATGATAAATTACCGTTAATCCTTATTTTAGCTGTTGGTTTTTTATATAATGCCTGTATAGTTCTAATGAAGTTGTTATGAAAATTGAAACTGGATAAGATTCTATATAGGAAAGACCAGTCAACCGAATCGAATGCTTTTTCAGCATCTAATCCCAATATGACTGCATTTAAGTTATATTTTTTTATATGATGAATTATGTGTAAAGTGCGTCGAATGTTGTCTTGTGTCTGTCTTTGTCTTATAAAACCTGTTTGGTCTAAGTGAACTAAGTCTGTCAGTATGTTTTCTAACCTTTTGGCAAGGATAGTGGTAAAAAGCTTATAGTCCTGATTTAATACACTGATTGGTCTGTAGTTGGAGCATTCTAGTTTATCCTTTTCAGGTTTAGGTATAACTGCAATGACCCCTTCTCTCCAGGAGGGGGGGGTTTCCCCTGTGTGGAGGACGTAGTTAAATGTTTTCAGGAGGAGAGGAGATAGTTGCTGTTTAAAGGTTTTGTACCATTCTGCTGTATAGCCATCTGCTCCTGGGGATTTGTTAGCTTTAAGTTTCATAATTGCTTTTTTCCAATTCTTTAGGTTGTATTTCTGACAGTAGGGTTTTATTTTGTGAATCCCTAAGTTGGGGAAGGTTTAATGTGTTTAGTAATGTCTCGGATGCGTTTTTATGTTTTTTGTGGGAGTATAAGTTCTTGTAGTAATTCTCGAAGCTTTTAAGAATATCCTGAATTCTGAATTTTATTTCCTTTGATACTGGGTCTCTGATTTTGTAGATTGCTCTTTCCGTTTGTTGTTTCCTCAATTTATAGGCTAGTAATTTTGCAGATTTACTGCCTGCTTCATAGTGTTTTTTGTTTCAGAAATGTAAGTTTCTTCTGGATTTCTATTGTGTAGATCTCATTTATTTGATTTTTAATTTCTTTAATCTTGAGCGAGCCATTAGAATGAGTGTTGTCTTTGTGTTCTTTTTCTAGGTTCTTGAGTTCTGACTCTAGTGTGATTAGTTTTTCTTGTCTCAGTTTCTTTTGGGTTGCCAGTTTTGCAATAATTTTTCCCCTTATTACAGCTTTGTACGCATCCCACAGTATTAAAGGAGATACTTCTCCATTATCGTTTTCTTCCAAATATCTGAGAATATCTGATTCCAATTCATCTTTCAGTGGTCCTTTCAGGACACTTGAATTCAACCTCCAGGAAAATGTATTATTTGTGTATTTTTGGATGTTTAAGTCCATATAGATCGTACTGTGGTCGGAGAGATCCATCAGTCCTATTTTACATGTTTTTACTCTTACAATGTCTCTATTAAACATAAAAAAGTAATCAATCCTTGAGTAAGATGAATGTGGCGTTGAATAAAAAGTATAATCTTTTACATTGGGGTTGAATTCCCTCCATACGTCACAGATTCCCATTTCTTTTAGTAGCATCCGAGTATTCTTACTTTGGGTGTTATTTTGATGTGAAGAATTACCTGTCGCATCCCAGTATGGATTCAGTCTTAGATTGAAGTCTCCACCACATATCACTAAACCTTGGGCTTTAGTTATCATTAGGTCGAATACATTTTTATAAAATTTCCATTTAGCCCCTGGTGGTGCATATACATTCAGCAGGGTGATATCTTCTCCCTCTAGCCGCCCAGTTATCAAACTGTACCTCCCTTCTTTATCTTTGTGTTCTGATTTTTTTTCAAATGTAATTTTGGTTGATATCAATGTCGCTACTCCCCTCCTCCTCCCTGATTTATATGAAGATGAAGAGATCATTTTAAACCCTTGTCTATTGAGTTTAGTGTGTTCCACGTCTGTTAGGTGGGGTTTCTTGTAAAAATATTATTTCTGCTTTGTCTTTTTTTCATTTTGCGTAGAATCGTGGATCTTTTAACTGGATTCAGGATCCCTTTTACATTGTATGAGGCTATTTTGGTTACACCCTGTTTCTCCATTGTATTTTCTTATTTAGTATAACAGTGTGGTGGCCCTCTTTTTTGCTACTCAGAAACTGAAAGAACATTAAGAACATACAAAACATTAAGAACATAGTGTACGGAAACTTTAAAACAAAAAACTGTCAAAAAAAACTTCCTGAGCTGGGGTCTCTTTAAAGACCCTGTAAGAGCCCTGATGGAGTGTAGGCTCTGAGGGAAATTCCTCAAGCTCTGTTACGTGGTTGAGGGCCCTCTCTTACCCCTGTAAGTTGTCCCATGTTTTTAACGTGAATTTCAGATCCCAATCCGAATTTGTAATGATTTTTTTTGTTTTTTTTTTTTTTTTTATGCTATAACCTATGAGATTGTGTGCACCTCCACCCCCATCACAGCAAACATTCACTCTAATACAGTATTTTAGTATGGAGAGAACATGTGGGTCATTGTTACATTTCTATTTTAACATGATTTTTTTTTTCCTCCCTTTACAATTAAGAAGACATTTGTTTCTAATGCTATACCTGCTCATGAAAGGTTTTACCACTCGGATTCTGCATCTCCTTGTAATGTTTGCTACCTTGTAGGAGGGGGGGTGGAGTGCAGAGTGACTGAAAAGAAAAAAAAACAACAAAAAGGTCGCTATTCCTGTGCCTGGAACTGGGAAAGCGTTATCTTTGTAGCTCTGGGGCTGGGTTTCCCGCTGCTGGCCGTGGATTTTGAAGGTCTCTGAGTGGACCACGTTTGAGCTCTGATTTTCTCGCTCAGATCCGCTGCAGGTTTAAACCACCGTTACCGGGAGTCCTCTCCTTGCCATGTCAGTTGTTGCTTCTTCCGCTGAATTATAGAGACATGACTCTTCACCGTAAAAGACCTTTAGCTTCGCCGGAAATGCGTCTGAAAGCGTAGATTCTGTTCCCGTAAAACCGTTTTGGCGTCGTTAGATTCCCGTCGTTTTTAAGAACTCAGGGGCGTAATCGTGCTCCACGAAGACTTTTCTCTCATGAAGCATAAATCCTTTTTTCTGCCAAGCCGTCTTACAACCTCTTGTTTTATTTTGAAATTGGCGAATCTTACCACCACAGAACGTGGGGCGCTCCGGGGCTGGCCTTTGCGGCTAATGTACGATGGGCTTTTTCTATCTTCAAATCGGTGGTTTGTGGAATATCCAACTTCTCTCTCAATAAGGATTCCATGCATTCCGCCACTGTGTTGAAACCATCTTCAGCTCTTCTTTCAGACCGTGAATTCTGATGTTATCTCGTCTCTGTCTTCCTTCTTGGTCGGTTAGCTTAGCCTCCAGCCATGACTGTTTTCTGTGTAAAATCCAGCACAGAATCTTCAAGCACTTTTACTCTTTCTCAGCTTCCAAGATTCGGTTTTCGGCCTGGTCCATTCTGCTGTTCGCCTTTTTAGATCCTCTCTGGAATTCAAGAAATTCGGCCCGAAATCGTCGTATTTCGTCAAATAGCGATTTCAAGCTAATCCTTTTGCTAGCTAGGCCCAGGTCCTCGTCTTCTGAACGGAGTCCTCTGGTTTCAGATTCTGCAGCCGCTGTGCGTCCTGACCTGGGGAATGTCAGTTTCCTCTGCTTGTGGTTGGCATGGTGTTATTGTCTTTTGAATTTTAATCTTCCAAAAATCCGTTAGGTCTGATTTTGAGGATGTTTCCTTGGATTGAGTCTGGGAGTTTCAGCGTTAGGTGCTATCACCATGGCGTCCAGACCGGAAGTCGGGCACGTTATTTTTTGGCATTTTTAGGAAAATTGCCCGGAGTGCAAGTGGTTAAAGAGCAAGTTAAAAAAAGAGATACTTTTTTATCTAGAGGTAATGATAATGGTACTGTGTCACCTCCAATTCTATGGGATACTTTAAAGGCTGTTTTAAGATGGAAAATTATAGCAATATCCTCCTATAAGAAGAAAATGAGAAATAAAAAACTAGAGGAACTCCAAAATAAATTAAAAGAATTAGAAAAAAACATAAAATAACAATGGATCAGAATAGATTGGAGGAAATCAAAAAAAAATTAGAAATGAAATTAATGATTTGACTACTAATGAAGTTAAGAAAAAAACTAATGTTTCTTAAACAGAGATATTATGAAAGTGGATCAAAATCAATGAAAGTTTTAACTTGGAAACTTAAAAAGAAAATAGCACAGAACACAGTTCATAAAATTAAAGATCTAAAAAGATAAAAATTAAATTAAATTAAATTCAGGGGGCCTTTGAGGTATTTTATAAGACTTTGTATTCTAAAACCATAACATGTAGTATTACTGACATAAACATTTTTTTTGGATTGTTTGGATTTACCAGTACAAAATGAGGAACAAAGCAAAATAATGATCGAGGATATCACAGAAAAGGAATTACAATTAGCAATAAGTGAACTTAAACTAAACAAATCACCAGGATCAGATGGGTACACTGCAGAGTGGTTTAAAGGAGCTTGAAGAAGAACTGATGCCGGTGTTACTATCCACATTCAATTGGGTTCTAAAGAAGGCACAAACACCACCTAGCTGGAACGAAGCAATCATTTCTGCCATACCAAAGGAAAACAAGGATAAATTAGAATGTGGATCTTATAGGCCAATATCAGTTCTTAATATTGACTATAGGCTGTTTACTGCCATTATGGCTAGAAGATTAGAAAAGTCCTTACCAAATTTGATACACAATGACCAGACAGGCTTTATCCGAGAGCGCCAAATACAAGACAATATACGCCGAACTCTTCATATTATCAAACATATACAAAGAAGATAACACCCGCAGCAATGGTAGTTAGTATTGATGCAGAAAAAGCCTTTGATTCTGTGAACTGGAGCTTTCTTAATCAAGTCTTACACAGATTTGGCCTACATGAAAAAAATGATCAAAACTATACAGGCATTATATAATAAACCCACTGCAAGACTTAAAGTTAACTGCTGTTTGGCTAAGCTAACCGACCAAGAAGGAAGACAGAGACGAGATAACATCAGAATTCACGGTCTGAAAGAAGGAGCTGAAGATAGTTTCAACACAGTGGCGGAATGCGTGGAATCCTTATTGAGAGAGAAGTTGGATATTCTACAAACCACCAATTTGAAGATAGAAAAAGCCCATCGTACATTAGCCGCAAAGCCAGCCCCGGAAGCGCCCCCACGTTCTGTGGTGGTAAGATTCGCTAATTTCAAAATAAAACAAGAGGTTGTAAGACGGGCTTGGCAGAAAAAAGGATTTATGCATCATGAGAGAAAAGTCTTCGTGGAGCACGATTACGCCCCTGAGGTTCTTAAAAAAAGACGGGAATATAACAACGCCAAAAAAGGTTCTACGGGAACAGATCTATGCTTTCAGATGCCATTTCCGGCGAAGCTAAAGTCTTTTTACGGGGGAAGTGTCATGTCTCTATAATTCAGCGGAAGAAGCAACAACTGACATGGCAAGAAGAGGACTCCCGGTAACGGTGTTTTAAACCCGCAGCAGATCTGAGCGAGAAGATCAGAGCTCAAACGTGGTCCCACTCAGAGACCTTCAAAATCTACGGGCCAGCAGCGGGAAACCCAGCCCCAGAGCTACAAAGATAAGCTTTCCAGTTCCAGGAAGGAATAGCGACCTTTTTGTTTGTTTTTTTTTTCTTTCAGTCACTCTGCACTTCCACCCCCCCCTCCTACAAGGTAACAAACATTAAGGAGATGGCAGAATCAGCATGTGGTAAAACCTTTCATGGAGCAGTTATAGCATTAGAAACAAATGTCTTCTTAATTAAAGGGGAAAAAAAATCATGTAAAATAGAAACGTAACAATGACCCACATGTTCTCTTCCCACTAACAAATACTGTATTAGAGTGAATGTTTGCTGTGAGGGGGGGTGGGAGGGTGCACACAATCTCATAGGGTATAGGCATAAAAAAAAAAAAAAAAAAATCATTACAAATTCGGATTGGGATCTGAAATTCACGTTAAAAACATGGGACAACTTACAGGGGTAAGAGAGGGCCCTCAACACGTAACAGAGTTTGAGGAATTTCCCTCAGAGCCTACACTCCATCAGGGCTCTTACAGGGTCTTTAAAGAGACCCCAGCTCAGGAAGTTTTTTTGACAGTTTTTGTTTTAAAGTTTCATACACTATGTTCTTAATGTTTTTTATGTTCTTAATGTTCTTTCAGTTTCTGAGTAGCAAAAAAGAGGGCCACCACACTGTTATACTAAATAAGAAAATACAATGGAGAAACAGGGTGTAACCAAAATAGCCTCATATAATGTAAAAGGGATCCTAAATCCAGTTAAAAGATCCAAGATTCTACGCAAAATGAAAAAAGACAAAGCAGAAATAATATTTTTACAAGAAACCCACCTAACAGACGTGGAACACACTAAACTCAATAGACAAGGGTTTAAAATGATCTCTTCATCTTCATATAAATCAGGGAGGAGGAGGGGAGTAGCGACATTGATATCAACCAAAATTACATTTGAAAAAAAATCAGAACACAAAGATAAAGAAGGGAGGTACAGTTTGGTAACTGGGCGGCTAGAGGGAGAAGATATCACCCTGCTGAATGTATATGCACCACCAGGGGCTAAATGGAAATTTTATAAAAATGTATCCGACCTAATGATAACTAAAGCCCAAGGTTTAGTGATATGTGGTGGAGACTTCAATCTAAGACTGAATCCATACTGGGATGCGACAGGTAATTCTTCACATCAAAATAACACCCAAAATAAGAATACTCGAATGCTACTAAAAGAAATGGGAATCTGTGATGTATGGAGGGAATTCAACCCCATTGTAAAAGATTATACTTTTTATTCAACGCCACATTCATCTTACTCAAGGATTGATTACTTTTTTATGTTTAATAGAGACATTGTAAGAGTAAAAACATGTAAAATAGGACTGATGGATCTCTCCGACCACAGTACGATCTATATGGACTTAAACATCCAAAAATACACAAATAATACATTTTCCTGGAGGTTGAATTCAAGTGTCCTGAAAGGACCACTGAAAGATGAATTGGAATCAGATATTCTCAGATATTTGGAAGAAAACGATAATGGAGAAGTATCTCCTTTAATACTGTGGGATGCGTGCAAAGCTGTAATAAGGGGAAAAATTATTGCAAAACTGGCAACCCAAAAGAAACTGAGACAAGAAAAACTAATCACACTAGAGTCAGAACTCAAGAACCTAGAAAACGAGCACAAAGACAGCACTCATTCTAATGGCTCGCTCAAGATTAAAGAAATTAAAAATCAAATAAATGAGATCTACACAATAGAAATCCAGAAGAAACTTACATTTCTGAAACAAAAACACTATGAAGCAGGCAGTAAATCGGCCAAAATTACTAGCCTATAAATTGAGGAAACAACAAACGAAAGAGCAATCTACAAAATCAGAGACCCAGTATCAAAGGAAATAAAATTCAGAATTTCAGGATATTCTTAAAAGCTTCGAGAATTACTACAAGAACTTATTCTCCACAAAAAACATAAAAACGCATCCGAGACATTACTAAACACATATAAAACTTCCCCAACTTACGGAATCACAAAAATAAAACCCTACTGTCAGAAATACAACCTAAAGAATTGGAAAAAGCAATTAAGAAACTTAAAGCTAACAAATCCCCAGGAGCAGATGGCTATACAGCAGAATGGTACAAACCTTTAAACAGCAACTATCTCCTCCCTCCTGAAAACATTTAACTACGTCCTCCACACAGGGGAAATCCCCCCCCTCCTGGAGAGAAGGGGTCATTGCAGTTATACTCCTAAACCTGAAAAGGATAAACTAGAATGCTCCAACTACAGACCAATCAGTGTATTAAATCAGGACTATAAGCTTTTTACCAACTATCCTTGCCAAAGGTTAGAAAACATACTGACAGACCTTAATTCACTTAGACCAAACAGGTTTTATAAGACAAAGACAGACACAAGACAACATTCGACGCACTTTACACATATTCATCATATAAAAAAATATAACTTAAATGCAGTCATATTGGATTAGATGCTGAAAAAGCATTCGATTCGGTTGACTGGTCTTTCCTATATAGATCTTATCCAGTTTCAATTTTCATACAACTTCATTAGAACTATTACAGGCCTTATATAAAAAACCAACAGCTAAAATAAGGATTAACGGTAATTTATCATCATCTTTTGAGCTGGAAAGAGATGTCGTCAAGGCTGCCCCCTGTCTCCACTGCTCTTTGCAATCTTCATAGAACCTCTGAGCCAATGGATAAGACAAAAATCAAGAAATTCAAGGTATTACACTTGGTCAGAAGGAACATAAAATAGCACTCTTTGCTGATGACATTTTAATATACCTAGGGCAGCCAGGACACTTCTCTACCAGAACTAATCTCAGTTTTTTCAGACTATGGAGATTTATCGGGGTACAAATTAAACATGCATAAAACCCAAGTCTTAACATTCAACCTATGACCCCAAATCATTTTTCACTAAATGAACTCAAAACTAACATGGGAGTTGGAATCTATGAAAATATCTGGGGGTCAATATCCCGAAACAACTCACAAAATTATAACACTAAACTATGATCCACTGGTGACAAAAATAAAATCTGACCTAGCAAGATGGAATATGATACCATTCTTAGGTACTGCCAAAGAATTGAAGCAGTCAAAATGAATATACTTCCACGTCTTCTATACCTTTTCCAAACAATACCAGGTAGAACCTCCCAAAAAAACATGGCAGGAGCTGGACAGAGGATCTCAAGATTCATATTGGCAGGGTAAGAGACCTAGAATCAAGGATAAATAGAACCCTACAGCTAAACAAAGACAAAGGGGGCTCGCGCTGCCAAATATCAGGGACTATTTTATAGCGCACAAATTAAAAACTTTAGTAGAGATATGTAACCCCAGTCACACTGCACAATTGGAAGGTGATGGATGCCAAATAACAAGTGACATCCCCAACCAGGCGATAATAGGAACAATGCCTTACTAAACGCTTGATAACACTAACCCCGTGGATAGAGACCCCGCTAAAAATTGTGTAAGATAGTCAGAGAGATATCAAGCTAAAGAGCCCCTATCGACTTCTGCAATGGATTGCTATGATCAAGACTTACCCCCAATAAAACAGACACTAGATTTAAAGAGTGGAAAGAGAAAGGCTGATAAATATTACGATTTTTTAAGGGGTAAACTTTAAGAAGTTTTGAGATTTGAAAAAACAAGGTCTAATAAATCAAGACCTTTACAGGTTCTTTCAGCTTAGACACCACATAAACAATATACTTAAAAAGGAGGATTTGGAAAGGGCCCAGTCAGGTGTTCTGAAGGTCTTCTTAATGGCATATAAAGGGATCCCAGGGATCAGATACATTTCTAAAATATACCAATGTCTTCAAGACTTAAAAGCACATCATATATAAAAGAGAGATGGGAAAAAGAGGGGAATTTCACTTTACAATTGGAAATATGGGAAAAGCTAAATAAACAGCAATGGAAAAGTACCTCATCCCTGCAGTGGAGAGAATTTGGATGGAAAAACTTGGTAAGATTTTTCAGAACACCTGCACAAAACAAAATTTACCCATAAGGGGTTGAACTGTTGGCGCTTGTGTGGTGAAAAGACTGCAAATCATTTTCATGTGTTTTGGTCATGCCCAGTTATCCACCAATATTGGACCAACGTACAGACAATATTGGGGAAAATATTCAAAGTAACAGTTCCCTTTTCTTTTGTAACCTTGTATTTGGGTTTACTACCAGACTCACTGGAAAGACGAGGAGATAAATACTTATTCAATGTTTTAATATTGGCAAGTAAAAAAGCCCTAACTAAAAAATGGATGCTGAAGGACTGTCCTACACCTGAAGATTGGATTAACGTGATTCAAGACATTTACTCGATGGAAAAGTTGACATTCGCACTGAGACAGGACATGGATGGGTTCATGAACTTTTGGCAACCCTGGATCGCATATGTGTCTTCCAATAGATCTAATCTTTGACAAATACCATTTCAGTAATGGTCCTGCTCTTTGTTCCAATGCTACTCAGTTGCTCTTTTACTTTTAATTACTTAATTTTCTGTTTGTTTGTTTTTTGCTGTTCTGTTTGTTTGTTTATTCATTTTTTTGTTGTTTTTATTTAATTCTCCTTAATTTCACTTTTTCTTTCACTTTAAAAAAAAAGGGGGGTGTTGTAATAACTATCCTACCAATGTTGTCAAATAGCAAAATATAAGGGAACATGTGATGAAAATGTAAACAATGCAATGCTGTAATGACCTGTATACCCTTTACAAAAACTTAAATTAAAAAAAAAAAAAAGTTAACGGCTGTTTGTTAAATAGTTTCAACCTAGAAAGAGGGTCTAGACAGGGTTGTGCATGCTCACCGTTATTATTTGCACTATATTTGGAACCATTTGCCCAGTATATCAGACAAAACAAAGAAATACAAGGCATCAATATAAATGGGAAGGAATAAATTGGCCTGCTATGCAGATGATAGTTTGATCTATCTGGGGCAACCAACAGATTCCCTACCTAAACTTATGGAATCATTTGAATATTTGGTCAGTTATCAGGATACAAAATTAACATAAGTAAAACACAGTTGCTTAAATACAATTACAGCCCACCAGAAGAAATCAAAAATAATTATCAACTAGCTTGGCAAACACAATTTTTTTTTTTTTGTAACTTAGATTTTTATTCATTTTTCATCATATATAATGCATTCAGATCACATTCTACATTTAAAAAACAAAGGGGTTAGGGTAGGGAAAAATAAAAAAAAATAAACAAAATAAAAATAAAAAAAAAAAAAAATAAAAAATAAAAGGGGGGGGGACAAATGTTGGAGCATCAAGTTTTTAGTTTCCATCTCTTAATTCTTCTGGTTTTTTCAGTGTCTTTGGTTATTCTTTCAATTTCTGCCTCGTTGTTGCACTTTGTAGTGTGTCCATTTCCGCCATTTTTTTCTCCCATATTCCTTCTTGCATTCTTCGTCGATATGTTAGTTTTTCCATCATACGTATGTCCTCAACAATGTCAGTCCATTGTTCTTGGTCAGGAAGAACTTCTGATCGCCATTTTTTTGTGATAGTTTTTTTACATGCAATCAACAAGATTTTAACTAGATATCTGTCCTCAGCCTGTATAACATTGTCTTTTTTAAGATCACATAAGTACATCAGGTTACAGTTCATTGGTATATTATATCCTAATATCCTCTGTATTGTCACATGCATAGATTTCCAAAATGATGATATTTTGTAGCATTTCCAAAACATATGTGAGTGGTCTGCATTTTGAGCCCCACATCCCCTCCAGCATAAAGATTGGGTATTTGTATATTTTCCTTGAATCTGTGGTGTAATGAAAAAGCGATTCAGGTTTTTCCATCCAAATTCCCTCCATGCCCTTGAATTTGTTGATGTGTGTTGTGTTTTCCATATTTCCTGCCAGCTTTCTTCTGTTATGTTTAAATTGAGCTCTTTCTCCCATTTCTCCTTTATATAGTTACTTGTATGATTGTTTGTCATAAGTTTCTGATATAGTTTTGAAATAATTCTTATTTTATTTCCTGCATATGAGCTTAAATAAGTTGTATAATCTCGTTCACATCTGTTTGGAGGTTATGCCTAATCTTCTTCATATAGTAATCTCTCATCTGCAGATATCTGAAAAATTCCGATCTTTCTAATTTAAATTTTCTCCTGATATTTACAAAGCTCCCGAGATCTTTTTTTCCGATATTGCCCCATGCTGTGATTCCCTTGTTCACCAGATTTTTGTATCCCCTATCTTGTTTTTGCCGGTTCAAACTGACTGTCAAATGCTACCCATTTCAATAGTTTTATGTCTTCCCTTATATTATATTTTTGTACTATTTTATACCACAGTTCTAAAGTAAATTTAGTGATTGGGTCTATTTGTTTGATTTGCTTATATGCATCTTTATCCCCTATTATGCTTTGTACTGGGAGTCCCTCAATTTCCTTTTCCATTTCTTTCCATTTTGCCTCATATCCCTCGTCGCACCAACATATGATATATCTTATTTGTGCTGAGTAGTAATATTCCTTTAGACTCGGTAGGCCCATGCCTCCTTTCTCTTTTGGTAATTGGAGGGTTTTATATTTCACTCTTGGTTTTTTACCTCCCCAAACAAATCTCGATATCATCCTGTCCCACTTTGAGAATTGGGCATCTGGAATCTCTGTTGGTATAGCCTGGAAGAGGTAAAGTAATCTAGGTTGTATGCTGATTTTGACTGTCTCAATTTTTGAATTCAGATCCATATTTAAGATTGACCATCTATCAATATCTTTTTTTATTTCTTGTTCCAACCTATCATAGTTTGCTTTATATATTTTGCTTAGGTCTTTAGGTATGTTCACTCCAAGGTATTTTATTTCTTTTTGTTTCCAGTTTAGTTTGATCTTGTCAGTTATCTGGTTTGGAGGGTTATAGTGGAATGTCAGTACTTGTGTTTTTGTTATGTTTATCTTGTATCCTGATAATTTTCCAAAATTTTCTATCAAGTTCATCATTTCCATTATTGATTTATCTGGTTGTTCAAGGTAAACTATAATATCGTCTGCAAATAGCCCAATCTTGTGTTCCGCCCCCTTTATTGTTACACCTTTTAATTTCTTATTTTGTCGTATCGCTTGAGCCAATGGTTCTATGAACAGAGCAAACAAGGTGGGCGATAAGCAGCATCCCTGCCTAGTTGATCTTTGTATATTTACTTTGTCTGTTAAGCTACCGTTTATCTTGATTCTTGCCACAGGTTCTTGATATAGCGTCCTTATGCATTGTACTGATTTTTCGTTAAATCCAAAGCGCTCCAGTACACTATATAGGAATTTCCAGTTAACCCTGTCAAATGCTTTTTCTGCGTCTAAATTCATTATTACTGCGCTTTTCTTTTCTTTATGTATTTGGTTAATTATATGTATTGTTCTCCTGATATTGTCATGTGTTTGGCGTCCCTCTATGAATCCAGTTTGATCATCTTCTATCAATTCCGTCAAGAATGTCTTTATTCGTTTACATATAATTGTTGTGTATATTTTATAATCTACATTTAATAAAGAGATTGGTCTATAGTTTCCGCATTGTTCTTTATCTTTCCCTGGTTTTAAAATAACTGAAATGATTGCTTCGTTCCATGTTGGAGGTATTTTGTTGTTGTTCAGCGTCCAATTAAATGACTTTAGGAGTTGTGGCATGAGTTCTTCTATAAACAGTTTATAAAACTCAGATGGGTATCCATCACTACCTGGTGATTTACTGTTTTTAAGTGACTTAATCACATCTCTG
This sequence comes from Pholidichthys leucotaenia, assembly GCA_020510985.1. Classification (NCBI taxonomy): domain Eukaryota; kingdom Metazoa; phylum Chordata; class Actinopteri; order Cichliformes; family Pholidichthyidae; genus Pholidichthys; species Pholidichthys leucotaenia. The sequence goes on along the minus strand of CM035842.1, from coordinate 116,455,325 downwards.
ATCTCTTGTGTTGTTATTTCTGCTGTTAGTTTTTCATTTTGTTGATTTCCTATTGATGGCAAGTCCAATGTGTCTAGAAATTTTTTGATATCTTTAGTATTTGTTTCTTCAGGTTGTGAGTATAGTTCTTGGTAGAAATTATGGAAAATTTCTTCGATGTTTTCTGGGTTAACTGTGGTTTTATTTGTGGTGGGGTCTTTAATCTTGTATACATTATTCATTGTTTGTTGTTTTCTTAACCGTTTTGCCAGCAGTTTTGTGGCTTTTGGCCCCGTTTCATAATATTTTTGCTTTAGATATCTATTTTTCCTTTCAATTTCATCCATTTGTGTTTCTTTTATCTTTGTTTTTTCTTCTTTAATTTCTTGATATATTTTTGGATCATTTGTGCTTTGATGTTTACGTTCTAATTCCCTTAGTCTCTCACATCTTTGTTCATACGCTTCCAGCTTAGTCTTATTTGCTTTTCCTGTTTCAACAATTAATTTACCCCTTAACACGGCTTTTAGTGCGTCCCATAGTATTGTTGGGTCCACTTCTTCATTGTCATTCTCTTGGATATATTCGTTTATGTTTATTTTTATTCTTTCTTTCATTTTCTCATCATTTAACAGTCCTATGTTAAGTTTCCATGTTGTTTGTCGTTTTCTATTGTTTAAATATATTTCCATGTATATAGGATTATGATCTGATATTTCTGCCCCTCCAATCCAACAATTTCTCACCCTGTGTCTGTCACCTTCATTCATAAGGAAGTAATCTATTCTAGAGTGTACTTTATGGGCTGCTGAATAATGTGTATAGTCTTTTTCGAGTGGGTGTAGGTCCCTCCATATGTCTACCATACCCATTTCTGCCAGTGAGGTTCTTATGAACTTTGTTACATGTTTTTTTGTCTTCTTAACACTTGTTGTGTCAACTTCATGATCCATGACAGCATTTAAGTCTCCTCCACAAATTAGGACTCCTCCACTGTGTGTTGCTATGAGATCAAACAGATGTTGAAAAAAACCCTTGTCACTTTCTGGTGGGGCATAGATGTTCACTAATGTGATCTGCATACCATCTATTCTTCCCTTTATTATTACATACCTGCCTTCTTTATCCTGGATTTCCTGTTCACTTTCAAATTGTATTTTGTTTGAGATTAGTATCATAACCCCCCTTTTTGCTCCTCCCTTAAATGAACTGTAGTAGGAGTTCTTATAGCCAAATCTCTTTAGTTTCACATGTTCTGCCTTGCTCAAATGTGTCTCTTGCATAAATATAATTTCAGCTTTTTCCTTCTTGAATTTTCTTATTATTCTTTCCCTTTTAACAGGTGAGTTCAGACCATTCACGTTTAGTGTCATTATCTTAAGATTTTTACCCATATTCATGTTTTTCCATTTTTTAACTTGTGCTCCTAGCCCCTTTAACAACAAAAATAACACATATTTATATAAAAACACATTAAAAAAACTCGACCTCCGTACTTTGGGCCTTTCTTCTGCCCACTGGTCCCTGTTGGTGGGTGGGGGGTTTGTCTTCACAGAGTGAAGGGCCCTCCCTAGACTTCTAATTACTATCAAAGTAATAGTCATAAGTCTAGAAATGTCCAACAAATATCACTTAAACCTCTCCTAGCCGTCTGTTTCTCTTTTACCTTGTCTTCTTGGCCTTCATTTCTTCTGTGCCTTTCTTAATCTTTGTTATGATCTAGGCTTTCAGTTGAAAGCCTTGTAGCTTGTCCTGGGCCCGCTGCTCTACGTCTCTCCCCCTTCTTCCGCCGTTCACTCGTCTCCACTCCGTCTGTCGTGGTGCGTTCAGGGCCGCCGCTGCTCCAGCCGTCTCCTTCGGCACGCTCACCTCAAGGCCCCGCTCCATCATATCCCGCGCTGCCTCTTCGGCCGTGTTGTAGGTTCTTGTGCCTTCCTCCCAATGAATCCTCATTTTCGTTAGCGGCGTTTGGAATCTAATTTTTTTCTCTTTCAGCGTTTTTTTTAATATTGGCATATTTCTTCCGCTGCTGCACGATTTCTGTCGGGTAGTCATGGTCAAAAAATACCTGTTTGTCGCCGATTCGTATCTTTTTTTTCCATGCTTGCGTCAGGATTCTTTCCTTTATGTCATATTTCACAAAGTTTACCACAACTGACCTGGGTGGAGAGTTTGTTTTCGGGTTCTGTGCCGGTGTTCTGTGCGCCCGTTGAATCTGCAGATCCGTTTCTCCGGGTATTTCCAGTTCTTTTTTTAAGAACTGATCCATGAATTTTGTCATCGAGTTGCCTTCAATGCCCTCCGGAATTCCAAAGATGCGCATATTGCTTCGTCGGGATCTGCTCTCCAAGTCGTTTATTTTCTCCTGCATCCTCTGCGTTTGCGTCGTCAGGGTCTGTAGTTGTTCGTTTGCCTCGCTTTTCCAATCTTCTAGTTCCGAAATTCGGGTCTGCGCTTCTGTCATACACGCCCGCTGGGAGCGCAGCTCCTCCATGTTTTCCGTTAATTTACGCTCCATTTCTCTTCGGAGGTCCATGATTTCCTCCTTAATTTCTTTTTTCAGTTCCTCCTTAAGAGCCGCTAAATCCTGTTGTAGCTGTCGCTTGAATTCTCTCAACTCTTCACCCAAACTGGCGATGCCAGCGTTCATGTTGTCGAGTCTGGCGTCCTCCATTTTCACTGCTGTGGACATCTCGTTTTTTTGGGCTTTGCGTACAGCGGTTTTTCCTGCGTTGTTGGAGAGGAATTCTTCAATTTTACCCTGTTTTTGTCCTTGTGCCCGGTTCCTTCGTGTTTTCATCCCTTAGTTTATTGATTCGTTTATGTCGAGTTGGCCATTTACCGATGATTTTTAATCCGGCTAGGGAGAGCTCTTTGTTTAAGTGTTATGTCTCTCCGCCATCTTCCCGGAAGTCCCCGCAAACACAATTTTTAAAGTACTTAGGAGTCATAATACCAAAAGACCTCTCTGAACTACTACAACGCAATTATTCATCAATACAAAGAAAAATCAAAGAGGACATCGCAAGATGGAATCTGATTCCATATCTAAACTTAACCTCAAGAATTGATTCAATTAAAATGAATATGCTCCCCGAATTATTATACTTATTTCAAACTTTTCCAATAGAGATAAGTGGAAAACAATTTAATGAATGGGACAAAATGCTATCCAGATACATATGGCAACGTAAGAAACCTAGAGTCCGATTTAAAACCCTACAATTGTCAAAACAAAAAGGGGGGTGGGGCCTTCCTTCCCTAAGAGACTATTATTGGGCAGCACAACATCAAAATCATAGGATCGGAGTGAAACAGACACAAACGTTGGATCAAGGAGGCCATAGAAATTATGAAGCGGGGAAAAGACAGCATGGATCGGGATGAGGGGGCATTTATGCTTTCCCACACCTGGGACTACATTCTCCAGAGACCATCGGACGGCAGGGGGTGTGGCCAGCCCAGTGGATCTGACAGTTCTGTTGGGCTGGCCCCGCCTAGGAAAAACAGCTGATAAATAGCACATCATAGTGATCAGCTGACACTTCTGAGGAAGACTGCAGTCGCCAATCGAAACATGTAAAGTTAAAAAACATCTCCTATTTATTCTTGTCTGAAAAAAGAAAAAACAAAAAACTAATGATGTTGTCCTGTTGGTTTCATTGAGCAATGACCTACTGGTCTTACTGGGATGGTTTGTTGCTGAGTGTGAAGCAGCTGGGATGAGAATCAGCACCTCCAAGTCCTAGTCCATGGTCCTCTCTGGGTTGGGGACAAGCTCCTGCCCCAAGTGGAGGAGTTTAAGTATCTTGGGGTCTCATTCACAAATGGGAGAATGGAGCGAGAGATTGAAAGATGGATCGGAGCAGCATCTGCAGTGATGCAGAGGTTGTACCGATTTGTTGTGGTGAATAGGGGGCTGAGCTCTGAAGCCCCTGTCACACCTTGACGATTGAGACAGCGTATGCCAGTGTTTAAAAAACTTGGAGAATACACTAGCGTACGTCAAATAAGTTAAGGGTACTGTAAGCTTTGTATAAGTTAAAAGCATGCTGAAGCATGCTGGTATACGTCATAGTGTGATGACCTTGTATCCAGCATATGGATCACACGTCCTGCATATGCGGTCCATAAATATTAGGTAAGTTATGCGATCATTGACACGTGTTCACACATGTTCACACACGTTACTTGTAAGTTACTCATGAGTCGAAAAACATTGAGATAATGTCTAATTTACCCAAAATTTATTTCTAACCTATGAGTAACGTGCTTTTAACCTACATGTAATTTACTGAACATGTTTCTAACTTACAGCTACCATACAATGGCGTATTGGCAGCGTTGGTTCACAGGAGGAAACTGTCAAGACTATGGTGAGCAGATGTCCATGCCAATCTGGTCTTGTTCTTCTATTCAGACAAAGTAAAGAGATGTTTCATACCTTGACATGTTTCGACTGTCATCTGACGTTCGTGCCGTGTCACATCAGCTATTTTATCCTTTCTGTAGGCGTGACCGACTTGACAGAATTGACACATCTGCCAGGTAGGTCATGTCCTCAGCCGTGCGATGGTCTTTGGAGGAGAGAATCATCTCAGTTCAACCGAGATGATGGCACCTTCATGCTCTTGCACACCTAGGATTCATGGATCGGGAGGCGACAGCAGTTTGGCGTGACCGCACTATGCATAAGTAAGGATAAGCTATGCATAAGTTAGACTATCATTGGCTATAAGTTGTGAACGCCGGCAACACACTAATCATTCATTGGTATAAGTTATCTATAAGTTATCAAAATGTTCTATATAAGTTAGTAATATGTTATGTATATGTACAGTATATGTCCAACTCATTATGGATACACAATGCATATGCCCACAATTGAAAATTTTGGCCATATACCAGTGTTTAGAGAAATTTTGATACATCGGCAAATGCTGCCTAAATCATCAAGTTGTGGCAGGGCTTTAAAGCAAAGCTGCCGATTTACCGGTCAATATGTGTTCCTACCCTCACCTATGGTCATGAGCTTTGGGTAATGATTAAAAGAATGAGATTGCAGATACAAGCAGCTGAAATGAGCTTTGTCCATAGGATAGAGGTAGGGTGAGGAGCTCAGTCATCCGGGAGGGTTAGAGTACAACTGCTGCTCCTCCACATTGAAAGGAGCCAGTTGAGGTGGTTTGGGCTTCTGATAAGGAAGCCTCCTGGATGCCTCCCATGTTTCAGGCATGTCCCATTGGGAGAAGACCCAGGACATGCTGGCGAGACTTTGTCTTCCAGCTGGCCTAGGATCATCTTGGTATCCTCTCTGAAGAGATGGAGCAGGTGGCCAAGGAGAGGGAAGTCTGCTTGAGCTGCTACCTCCACGAGCGGGACCTCCGGAAAAGCAGTAGAAGATGGGTGGCTAGCTAGATGGCTACTTTAACATGAAAATTTATGCACTGGCTGATATTAAATTTTAGTAGCATCAAATAAATTCTGACTGAAAAAAAATATGTAGACTGAAGCTGAACTTATGCACCCACTTAGGGTTGCCAACTGTCCTGTTTTAGCCGGGACATCCCATTTATTGTGCTAAATATGTCTGTCCCAAGCGAGATTTTTTTTTTTTTTTGTATTTTGTATACTTTTATTAATCCCAGAGGGAAATTCAGGGCATCCACGTGGATGGATGAGACAGCTACAGTGTGGCGCCAATCCCTTCACCATTCACACCTAGGGCCACTTTAGAGTCTTCATTTAACCTAACTTGCATGTTTTTGGCCTGTGGGAGGAAACCGGAGTACCCGGGGTAAACCCACGCATACACGGAGAGAACATGCAAACTCCACACAGAAGGGTCACTGATGGTCAGGAGGTGGGATCGAACCCACAACCTTCTTACTGTGCTGCTACAGTAATAACCACTGCGCCACTGAGTTGCAGTGGTGCAGTGTGTGTTGTCCTGTTTATTCAAGGCCGCCTTAATGAATGGGCTAAGCTGGGCTGAAGCCCAGGGGCCTATGACGATCAGGGCCTATGATGAGTCAATGAAAAAGATCACATTGTTGTTAATTGGTCAAATTCTATGTCCATCGCTTGATATTCAGGTGTAGCTGCTGATTGGCCTAATTTACAAATGCCTCACGTAGGTACCACATAACAATAGCCTATCAGAGGAATTGTTTTGACAAGTGACTATGCAAGCACTAGAGAGATAAGAAGTAATTAGCTCGGTCAAAATGTCCAGAAAATAAGTTTGAATGTGGCGCTCATTAAATTACTGAGAGGAAAAGAGCTTAGGGAAAACGAATTGCTCAAAAAATCCCAAAGCATAAAGGATTTTTCTAAGCCAGACCATTGAGTGGAGGAGGCTGCTAATTACTGCACAGAGGAGACAGGTGGGCCATTAAAGCACTCACCTGGAGGAGAAGGGCGAAGGGAGAAGAAAGGCCATGATTGATTACATTAGACAGCAGTGCATGGAACAGTGGACTCCGAACGTGGCAAAAAGCAGACTGGATCAAGCATGCATCCATAGAGTTGACATAACGCACGGCTCAGGAGACGCACACACACACAGGCTCAGGGTAGTTCAAATAGCTTTATTAACAACAGGCGTGTATGAATGTGTGTCTGCGGGATGTAAATGTGTTGGTGGCGGCGTCTGCTTCGGGCACAGAGGCAGGAGGCCGTACAGCCGGACAACCCTATGGGAAAAGCACAGGGAGAAGGGTGACGGGCACACACCAACACAGGAGATATATGAGCGAGAGAGGAGCTTACTTGGACAGGACGGATGACTGGCACAGCAAGGGACAAGGTCCAGTAGACAGCCACCTGGGAGGCCCGGTGCAGCAGCGAGGAACAGGCGATGGAGAGGAGTAGTCCGCCGCCGGGAAATCCACCTGTGCACAGGGGAGCAGACTTGGAGGAGAAAAAAGGTAAGATCTTCTTACCGGAATGATCAGCTGAGAATGAAAGGAAACTCACAGCGATGCGTAGGGAAGTCTGACGGCTTCAGGCCGAAGCCCAGGGCGAGGCGGCTTAAATCCCTCGCCGCTGATGATGTGCAGGTGTGCGTGCAGGTGGCGCCGCTGACAAGCGGCGCGGCGTGACAAGAGTATGGTGATATTTGTGAGCTGAACTTAAAGGACATAATGAAGGATTTTTCTTTAAAGAAGGCCAGAAGAAAACACTTTTAAAAAATGTAAGACATGCTATTTGTAGTGCTTTCCAGCCACCTGTGTAGGTTTTTCCATTGCTGCTGTTGTGCATTGTTTGAATCAGGAATACTTCACTGATGTAATTTTCCCTGTAGTATTAAACATGACATTGAATAGTAGTATTTTTAAGGTATTATCAAGGTAAAAAAATCCTAGTATTATGACAACACTAATGTCCACAACATCATGGCACCAAGCAAAACTTAAAACCCTCTGTCCATTACTTGGCTATGAGAAAGTTGGCAACCCTACACCCACATCACATTGACGCCATTTCCGATGCACGTCGCCAATGCAATTACCGTCAGTTTTTTCTTGTACGATGGTTTGAATGTGTTGTTGCACTGCCAAAATGGGTTTCTGCTGATGTGCAGGAACACTTGTGTTCATTGTCTTCTTTTGTTTATTAAACAGCAATGCCTTATTAGGACATGAAGGTTTGCAGGTTTGCAGAGTTACTGTATCAGATAATTGTCAACTAATTTCATTTAGTTGACTAAATTCTTATCAACTGTTAAAGACACACTCCAGTGGCTATAACTCCCCAACAGTAGTACATCTGCTGCTGTATGTTTCTGCACCTTACTGCAACCTTTTGCATAAATGCCATATCTGCTGCTGTCTGCTTCACAATACTGTTCATGTGCAGTCCTATTTGTCACTGTCTGCATCTACACTACCACACTGAACTTGCAACTACGAGTATGACTGCTCTACTTTTTCTGTATATAGGACTGCCGGGTTTTATCGTTTATCTTTATTTGCACTATAGGATGTCGCCTTATACCTTCTGTTTTTTCATATTGTGCACACCACTGAAGAGCGAGAGAAACGCCATTTCAATTCTCCTGTATGTCCTGTATATATAGTAGGATTGACAAATAAAATCTTGAATCTTGAATAAAAACAAATCTACATTGTCTAAAATGGTATCTTATTCTTATGCCCTTTTTTCTTCAAAAAACCCTTTCATTGCCTTACAGGTTCATGTCAAAAATGTTTTCACACACCCCCCCCCAAAAAAAAACAAAAACCCAAAAACACATCAGAATCAGTGATTAGACCCAACCCACATACCACAAGGCTAATAGTGGCTAGCGCTACATTAAACAACATAAATCCTGTGATTACAAGACTTAATGGTTGAAGGACATGCCCAGTTGTATGCATAGTGACCCAGGATAATGACTGAAACTGCATCGGTCCTTAAAAGCAGTTTAATGGTAAAACCCATCTTAATTTGGGTCAAGTTTTTAAAGCAGTTCATTAAAAAATGTTAACTAGCCTGGAGGATAACTTCAGTTGGGCCACAGAATCCTGATTGATTTCTGACACTACCCACATGCCAGCTTCATGCATAGTTATTAGAGGTATAACGGTACACCTAAAATAACAGTTCGGTACATAGCTTGGTTTTAAGGTCACAGTTCAGTTTATTTTCAGTACATTAAGGAAACAAAATGCAAAACATAAAACTGCTTATGTTTTGTATAAGCAACAACAGCTTTACTGACAAAAAAAAAAACTGCAAACTGCCAGCAGTAAATTCTCCAATAAAGAAATTCTCAAATAAGCAAAATTAAAATGCATACAATAAATAAATTATTTTTAGGAAATGAACGGTGCAGACAAGTGCAACAGTAGAAGTTTGAACACTTTAATTATTATAAAAAGTTCCCATAGCTAAATAAAATAATGACCCATGAAAAACAGGAGTTGGAAACTTAAACTTAACAGCTTAATAAAAAGTGTTTGTAGCAACACAATTAAATAACAGACATTAAAGTATGGTCATTTAACCCAAAAACTAAAGAAATAAAACTCAAATATCAGCTTCTACTGCACCATACAGGGCTGTTGTAACTCTACTGTTCAAAACAAACTGGAGTAATAATATTCAACTCAATGAAAGTCAAAAAGAAAATAACAAACTAGTCCATCCTGTTTGAAACCTTGCTGAGTCTAGAAGTTTGAAAGTTTAATAATTAGGCTTCAGAATGAAAATTAAAAGAACTTTTTCTTTTCCAAAATCACAATTTACAAATGCTTCAATTTACAGTAGAGAAATGTGAGTCTTCACTACACATACAGTGAAATATTTAAGCTGTTTTAATTTTTTGGTGTTGATGATTATGGTTCTTTTTAAAATTAAATTACAAATCATGGTGTTCTAATTTACCAAGATGCACTAATACTCAGAATGAGGGCTTATTGCCGCAACAATAATAGAGAAGATGAAAACCTACGGGTACAAATAAGTAAAAAAAAAAAAAAAAAAAAAAGAGTAAGTTACTCATGTAATTCACTCATTTACTGGCAGTTAACACATTACCAGTGGAACTGAAACAGCTCAGCCGTCAGCAAACATCATTCAAGAGAGATTATTGTGTGACAGGTGTTAGCACATGCTAACACTTTAATTAGTTTTCTAAATCTGAGACAATCACCATTGGAAATAAGAAGTGCTAACTTTACTCACTAAAAACTCACTAACCTTAAAGGAGTTGTATTTAGAAGTGGCCCAATTTCAGTCATTCTTCACCGGGGCGGAACACTGCAGAAGTCCTCTGATAGGTGGCTGGAGACAGGGAAGCTGAGAGGTGGAAGGGGTGTGATATGACAATTTTCTGTCCGTCACTCAGTATAGTCCGTCTTGTTCCTCAGTACGCGTCTGTACCGTATCATGGGTGGCATACCGAAAAATTCAAATACCGAGTACTGTTAGGCTGTGTGTCCACCAAATGTGTTCTTTGTCGCCCGACTGCCCTGAATGTCTTTTTTTCAGTGCTTGTGTGCTGTGCTCTGGAACAAAAGTCTGTGCCTGTATCCTCGCAACGGCTTGTCACTCACAGCTCAGCACTTCCGCTTTTCCTATGGTCAGACTTTCTTCTTATTTTTAATAGCAGTGTCTAAATAACAATGGACAGGAAACATATTATAGCACTGGTAGCAGCTCTGGATGCAAAATATGATGACATGGAAAAGAAAACAGGAGTCTGGGTACAGACTGTACCGGCATCCTATGTCCCACCCTTCCTTAATTCTGATTGGCTGCTTAGAAAGGTCTGACATTGACAAGTTCAGCTGTAGTCTGAAAAGTTAAATTTTTTTAGCCTTGAGTACCTCGACAAAAAGCGGCCACCGCCAAGAGCGTTTCAGCACCGAGGGCACTCAGCACTGTAGATGCTAGACTAATGTACATAGAAAAGGAATACAAAATAGTTGCCCACAGCGGAAAAAAAAAAAACGCGCTTGGTGGACATGCCGCCTTACACCCCTACTAGTTATGTCACCAAAAACGCTCCGTCTCAATGTGCCTTTTCTCAGGGGGCAGGGCTTAAGTGAAACTTTACAGCAAAAAAACAGATATGAGACATCTGAGTGATTTCACTCTTGATGTGTCTTGAGGGAGAAAATTAAAAGGTGAAAGCGGCCATCATGTATATTGTTGCTCTGTTGTTACTACTCTCATCAGCAACATCATCCACTACAAGTCAGATTTTTTTCTGTGGCAAAACTCTGTCATGAATTGCCTCTTAACACAGAGAATTGAGACCCACATGCCAACTGTGAGTTTGGATAATTTATTGACAAAAAATAACTAACACAAAGTTCAACAGAACATACCAAACACAAAGTATAACGAGAAAGAAAAACTTACTTTCAGCAATATGCACCACAGCAAGACAGAGCTCTGGTGGAGACGAGGAGAAGATAAGCAATCCAGCGGCAAAAGCAAAATGAAAATGAAGCCCTTATATATGGATCAAACTCCATAAACCTGATAAACAACAGGTGTGGGTATCTGAACGGGCAGGAAAAAGCAATAATACCTAATGGGAATCAGCTGTGGCAGTGAGAGGGAGGCGAACCCAACTGACAGCTGACAGGGCATGCCCACACAAGCTTCACGTCCCTGACAGCTGTCAGCAGAAAAAGGAAACACTAAAGAAATACAGAATAAAATAACATACTAAATAAATATAAAAAATTACAGAATAAAAATATAACACTAACACAAACAGAAAAATGGCAAGAAAAACAAAAACACACAAACCCAAAAGGCATAAGATGCAACAGATGAGTAATTTGGCAGAAAAGGCCATGAGACCGAGTCTGGGGAAAAAACTCCAGCACTCGGCTCATGACACTCTCTCCACCAAGTAACTACACTGTGGCCTCTGTTGGTCCCCCTGGTAATCACCAGTTGTACAGTGGACCCTGACATGAGCCAATAAAACTAAAACCTGGAAATATGTATAAACCATTTATTTATAATCCATTAATTCTTAGCTGTTTATCTAGCTGAGGGTTATGGAAGGACTGGAGCTTGGCACATAAGCAGAGTGTGTCAAGATTTGAGCCCAGAACCTTCTAGCTGTGAGATTGATAACTACATTGATACAAATTCATACAAACCAAAATGGGTGAAAAAAAAAACTTAGAATGAAGTTTTTGATATTAAAATGATCCACACTTTCTGTCGTCACTTCCTTTAATTTTTCAATGATAACATCTAATAATGATAACATCTGCTGATGAATGTAGAAATTCAGCTTTTTCCTTAGTTTTAAAAAGTTCAAATCAGTGCATAGACATGGAATTTGAGAGAGTTAAGCTAAACTCAGACACTAAGCTCTTGTTTGAAAAGGCTTGCATCTTCCAGCCCATCTTCTAAATGCTATATGTTGACATCCATATCCCACAAATGCAGAGTTGGATGTTCAAAGATGTGTGTATTCTATCATAGCTCATTGTCGTCTAGTGAGCTCCTTTATTCCTGGCCAACATCCGGAGGTTCATTCTTTGGCCCCGAAGGAATTTTGGGCTGGAGCCAGGGGGATGGGGGCACATTGTCTGCACCTTCTGGTGGCACCACAACACAACCTACCCTTTGTGTACGTGTGTGCATAGTAACGATCAGTGTTGGGCAAGCTACTATAAAATAGTAACTAGTTACAGTTACTAGTTACTTCTTTTCAAAAGTAACTGTTACTTTTGAGTTACTGCATGATTAAAGGAACTAGTTACTTGGAAAAGTAACTTTCGTGCTACTTTTAAATGCATACTTTAAATCATCTTGCACACATAGCAAGATCAAGAGCCCCTTGTTCTCATCAGAAAAAAGAAGAAAAAGAAAACTGATGAGAATAAAGTCTCATCTTACAGAGAAAAAAGTGTCAGATTTACACAAACTATTGTAATCAGTAAAAAGTCAGAAATTTACTAGAAATAAAGCTATAAATTGACAGAGAAAATTTTAGACCCCCTGGTGGGCCATTTTTGGCCCATAAGCCATATGTTTGACACCCCTGGACCAGCCCATTAAAAATGTATATTTAAAGGATTTACTTCCATGAAATAACTGCATATCACAACAGCATGTAAATGAATGAGATAAAAAAAAAATAGAAAGTATAGATAAATGAAAGTTCATCGCTTACAAGAAGCTTACTGCAACAAACCACAGTCACTTTTTCTCTGTGCATAAGAAAACTTACACACAATTACTTACACAACTTACACATTTACACAACTGCAGACAAATGCGAGCTTCTTGCTCAAAAAATAGTCACATTTAACCACAGAGGTAGGAGCTGCTGGGGGGACTACTCACGCTCGGACAACAGGTGATCAGGGCTCCATGTGAGAAGTCACCATGGCATTTCTTCCCATCGCGGAACAAGAAACCAACCCACAGGGGAGGAGACTGACAGCTGCTCTAGTTGTCAGTCACGCCCCCTCTATTTCTGCATATGGGATCTTAAATCGGAAAAAAAAAAGCTCCATTGAAATGAATGGCAAGAGCAAAATTATCTTTTGATCCCGATCGAATTTTGCCATGAGTTACACATATGGAGCCCTATTTTGATGGTCATCCGTGTGGGAACCCCCACAACAGCTGGGACGGGCACAGTAATGTGTGTATTAATGTCTACAGACAGCCCGCTTCTTCTGGCTTTTTCCGGCTCACTACTGCGATGTTAATGTGCCATTCATGCATTGTGTCATGCTTCCTGTCCTTACTGTGTCTATACACTGATGACAATATGTAGATGTGCCTTGTAACCTCTTTTGTCCTGCAGTTCTGGAGCAGAGGCGAATCCTGGCTAGCAATCTCCTTATTGTTATGTATGTCTCTCAAATGCAAATGCCCATACCTACTGCTGTGAATGCCTTTCATGTATTGTCTGTAGTTGGGTATATAAGCTGCATTATTCTGTAAATCTCTCTCTCATTCTCTGCTACTGCTCATCTGCACACTTTGCTGGAGAGCCCGAGGGCTCGCTCATGGAGCGAGCTCCGTGACGGCGGTATTATAATAAACCTATTTAAAACCTCACTTCGCTGCCTTATTTTATCATCCGCCACACTGGTGACCCGGAGGAAGCACACGTTTTGTGCGACGCAACCTTCTGGTCTGGACAGTTACGCTGGTGACCCCGAGAAAGCGCATGTTTTGTGCGATGCAACCTTCTGGTCTGGACAGCTACACTGGTGACCCATTCTTCATGGTGAGATCTGCACGTCTGAGATCAGCACATCCACGCTGGACTGGCCGCTCTCACAGCACACGAGAGCGCACGCACCTTGTCCTCTCTCCACGACGGCGACCTCCATGGCCGACGGAGAATGCAGCGCGTGGACCTGAACGCACCATGGCCGAGCGAGTGACAAAGATCGTCTCCTCCCTCTCACCGCTCCAACGCATCTACACGAGCTCGAGGGACAAAGATCGTCTACTTCCTTTCACCGCTCCAACACAATGAACAGGGATGATTAAGCTCCCTGACCCTGGTTCTCCTCTCCAGCTGGCCCACCCACGCACGGAGCCCCGGCACACGCACCGGGGAGTTACGAGGACGGCGCACCACGCACGGGACGCATACTTCTCTACAGAGCCCCATCCTCCTTCGCCATTGCACACAGGCCCTTCAGGGTTGCTCGTACACCTGAGGCACGCACGCAGCTTGCTCACTGGATTTGCTAATGGTCTTAGCCATGGTGCACATAGGGAATTCAGCAGTCTGCGGTTCCCGAGGGCTTTAGGGTTGCGCCCGCACCTAAAGTCAACACGCCAAGTCCCTTTGCTTTTATTTTTTTCTTACAGCCGCCCCTGTTTTCTTCATGGCCGCTGTTAATCCTCGCCGCTTCCTTTTTCTTCACGGCCACTATTAATCCTTGCAGGACTTAATCGCGGGAGGAGCCAGTGACTAATCTTTCTTCTTGTGGATCTCCGCACGTTCAACGGGACAGCCCCTCAACATCGCGGACCTACAAGCAATTTTTGCGCGGCTCAGACGATTTCACCATCCCTGGCCGGCATTTACTACCCCCCACCTCCCTCCACCTCCACCTGCACAGAGCTTTCCCTGCTCGCTGCCAAAGCCGGACTATCGAGGCCTCGGCCGCCTGCTGAGCCCTCTGGGGGGGAGCGTGTGGGAACCCCCACAACAGCTGGGACAGGCACAGTAATGTGTGTATTAATGTCTACAGACAGCCCGCTTCTTCTGGCTTTTTCCGGCTCACTACTGAGATGTTAATGTGCCATTCATGCATTGTGTCATGCTTCCTGTCCTTACTGTGTCTATACACTGATGACAATATGTAGATGTGCCTTGTAACCTCTTTTGTCCTGCAGTTCTGGAGCAGAGGCGAATCCTGGCTAGCAATCTCCTTATTGTTATGTATGTCTCTCAAATGCAAATGCCCATACCTACTGCTGTGAATGCCTTTCATGTATTGTCTGTAGTTGGGTATATAAGCTGCATTATTCTGTAAATCTCTCTCTCATTCTCTGCTACTGCTCATCTGCACACTTTGCTGGAGAGCCCGAGGGCTCGCTCATGGAGCGAGCTCTGTGACGGCGGTATGATAATAAACCTATTTAAAACCTCACTTCGCTGCCTTATTTTATCATCCCCCGCAATCCGCACACTTTTGAAACAGACTTTCCACTGCGTGCCAGTGTTTTTGTTAGTTTCTGTCAGCGTATTGTTTTTTTATGCCTTACGTCACACCGTCAAATTACCAATAGACAGTGCGCCAGCTATGCGTTCGGAGGAGGCGCCTCATCTCAAAAAGGTGTTGGGGCGCGCAATCTAATACACATTACTATTATAGTGCATTTCATAAGAATCTGCTTTTGATTAGGGAAAAGGAGGTCTATTGTCAGAAGTGCATTGTTTAATGATATTTCAGTGGTGCGTTTTAACACCATGAGCTCCGGAGCTCAGGAAACGGCATGCGCTGGGATCTTGTAACAGTCGTAATCAACCGTCATTTTAATTGTATGATGATCACACTAGGTTTTTTTTTATTCCGTCCACACTCTCATTTTAATTGCAAACTTATCATTGGAATCTATAGATCAGGCAATAATGTATGATTTTTTTTTTAGGGGAATGACTAAATGAATGAATGAAGAGAGAGCATGTGTGCCAGTGTGTTCCAATGTGATGTGCGGCGCATGGGGGAGGGGGGTCATTTTCATCATCATGGACTTATTAGGCATTAATGTGTTTATTTTTAGAGGAATAAATGAATGAACAAGGAGTGTGCAGCATTTTACTTTTCACTAACTCCCAGAGAAACAGGAGATGCATTCACATTTGCGTTGCCCGTGCACCCTGGGTTTCCAGCCCAGCAAGCTCCCCTACAGCAAGCCATCAGCCCCTGGCAGAGGCTGCTAAGAGTGGGCTCGCTTCATGGTGGGGGCCGGAGGTCGACAGGAAGCTGCGTCAGATTGCCTTCTTCCCTCCTACCAAAGACAGATAGGGGGAGACCCTTGGTTGGCAAAAGCAACAGGAGAGGGAGCGCTCCATCTTTCCACAACTGGGAGTGACTTTCACGCCATTGTTAATGAATGTTCATGAAAGTTTGCACAGGCATCATCCTATTTTCTTCATGTCTGTGTTGCATCCGTGTGCACATATAAAACTGCTCTCAGAAGAGGCAAGGTAGAGATGAGAGACATTGATGTGTGGACAGAAGATTCAGTGCATAGCCTCCAGGAATGCTTTGACTGTACAGACTGGGAGATGTTCATACTGGCCTGCGGGGATGATTTGGACTCTTTGGTGGATGTCACATGCTCATACATGGCTTTCTGTAAAAACAAGATCGTTCCACGTAAACGTGTCAAAATATATCCCAACAACAAGCCATGGGTTACAAAATCAGTTAAATCCTGCTTACAGAGGAAAGCACTTGCCTTTAAACAGGGGTCTGTTTCTGAGCTACAGGTCGCCACAAAAGAGCTGAAATCCAAAATTTTAAGAGTAAAACAGAATTATAAATCAGAATTGGAAAGCAAGATGGCAACAAAGAAACTTGGTTCAGCCTGGGCCAGTATGAAAACTATTGCAGGCCTTCAGGGCACAGAGCGCAGTAATTGTGTGTTTTTAGATGGTTTTAATTCAGACACAGAGCTGGCTAATGCTCTTAATTGTTTTTATGGTCATTTTGACTCCTTTGATTTTAGCACAGAAACCCAAGATTTGAAACAGAAACTCAAAGACAATCAGCACTTTAATATTGAGGTGCAGAATGTTAAAAGGGAGTTCTGCGCTGTAAAAGTGAACAAAAGTCAGGGCCCTGATAATATATGTGGGCGCTTGGTAAAGTCCTGTGCACATGAACTGAGTCCTATATTTCATTACATTTTCAACTAGAAAAGCACTCGGAGAGTGCAGACCTCTGCCAAGCGCCACAGTTCCCCCCATACAGTGTTTGTGTGTACGTTTTGAGATTCCTTGACCATGAAAACATATGACTAGCAATTGGATTGACAATGATAGGATTAGTGGTTCAGTGGTTATTCGCGAAAATGGCATTTTCCGTAATGGCGGCCACAGTTCCCCCCATACAGTGTTTGTGTGTACGTTTTCAGATTCCTTGACCACGAAAACATATGACTAGCAATTGGATTGACAATGATAGGATTAGTGGTTCAGTGGTTATTCACGAAAATGGCATTTTCCGTAATGGCGGCCACAGTTCCCCCCATACAGTGTTTGTGTGTACGTTTTCAGATTCCTTGACCATGAAAACATATGACTAGCAATTGGATTGACAATGATAGGATTAGTGGTTCAGTGGTTATTCACGAAAATGGCATTTTCCGTAATGGCAGTTTTCTTGTGGACGGTGATCCGGATCATCCCCAAAATTTAATCAGTTCTTCCTTGTACCATTTCCAATAATGCCTGAAAGTTTCATCGAAATCCGTCCAAAACTTTTTGAGTTATCTTGCTAACCAACAGACAGACAGATAAACAGACAAACAGACAGACAAACAGACAAACCCCGGCAAAAACATTACCTCCTGGCGGAGGTAATAAGTCCTTACAAACACAACATGTGCCTAAGATCTGGAAAGAAGCAGTGGTTGTTCCCGTTCCAAAATCCATCTGTCCTAAAACGGTAAACGACTTTAGACCAGTTGCTTTGACTTCAGTTTTAATGAAAATTTTTGAAAAACTGGTCAGATGTGAGGTCCTAAAGCAGACTGAGCATGCATTAGATCCTCTGCAGTTTGCCTATAGGCCTCACAGAGGAGTGGAGGATGCCACTGTCACTCTGTTTAACATGCTTTTTAAACATCTGGATTTTAATGGGACACACGCCAGGCTTTTATTTGTGGACTTTTCCTCCGCCTTTAATACAATCCAACCTCATATCTTAATTGAAAGGCTCCTGCAACAATTTGATTTGAGCAATAATCTGGTGGGTTGGATTCTGGATTTCTTAACCAACAGGACGCAGGGAGTAAGGGTCAATGGTACATTGTCTGACCTAAAGTGCTCTTCTACTGGCTCTCCTCAGGGGTGTGTGTTGTCACCACTACTCTTCATCCTGTACACAAACATGTGTCGGAGCAGAAATGACAACAGACACATCATAAAGTATGCTGATGATTCAGTTATTGTCAGTCTCCTCCAGGATGGTGAGAGTGGCCACGGCCCAGTAGTTGATGATTTTGTTCACTGGTGTGAGGATTCCTACCTGCAGCTGAATATGACAAAAACTAAAGACTTGATTATTGACTTTAGGAGGAAAACTCCCAGGCACAAAGTCACCGTACTAAAAGGCCAGACCACCGAATGTGTACAGTCCTACAAATATCTTGGGACGATTATTGATAGTAATTTAAACTTTGAAGAGAACTGTGCAAGGGTGTGCAAAAAGGGTCAGCAACATTTGCATTGTTTGAGAAAACTTGCACGCTTCCAAATTGACCGAACCATAATGACAATGTTTTATCAGGCTTTTATTAAATCTGTTTTATCCTTTTCTTTAGTGTCATGGTTTGGTCAGATAAAACTGAAACAGAGGAAATCCTTGGATCAGGTAGTTAGATAGTTTGCTTGGTGAGTCACAGCTGAGCCTGACATCCCTGTACACCAGACAAGTACAGAGGATGGCTACCTCCATTTTAAATGATGACTCCCACCCTTTGCACTGCAACTTTCAGCTTCTTCCCTCAAGACGGAGGTTTGCTGTCCCAAAAAGTAAAACCCAGCGCTACAAAAACAGCTTTGTTCCTGCTGCTGTCAAAGAGTTGAACAAGCTGTAACAATATATTGTGATGTTTGCGGGATTCACACAAAGAAGAAGAGCAAGATGGTTGTGACGAACAGGCTTTATTTACACACCACCAACCCCAACTACCTCTGAGCACAGAAAGGAGGGGAGGTCATCCTCCCAGACCTCCGTTTCAATCATGGTTACACACACACATGATACATCTTGCCCTAATCCTGCCTATAAACACTGCTGGGTCATTATAACAGAGTTATAATGACACAGCAGTATAATAACTCAGTAATAACACATTTAATACACACACAGAGTAATGTTCTCAACTAGCAAAGCATGCTGGGAAATCCCTGCCCCCCTTAACATGGCCCCGACGTTACACTGCCCTCCCCTGGACTGGTTTCTGTCCCCAGAAAATTCAAAGTCCACTTTCAGAAATCCAACGCGAGTCAGCCCAGTGCCGGGGTGGCACGCACGGGCCATCCAGTGTCCATCTGAGTCTCGGTCGGAGTATCTGGTTGGTGTAGGGTTCCGGTTTGGCCACCAGCGGGCGGATGGACACATCTGACAGCCTCTGTTGGACCACGCACAGTCCCTTTCCTGGCAGCGGGAGTCCCATGCCCGCTACGGCCGACTCCCACCGCTGCCAGGTCTCCCAGGCGGCTGCTGGCCCGCGTCCATACGTCCAGCCTTTGCCGCGCCTGGAAAATAGCCGGATCTTCGTCCTGCTCGCTCCGCTGCTGCGTGTTTCTGCTGCGCGTCGCTGCTGCGCATCGCTGCTGCGCGTCGCTGCTGCGCGTCGCTGCTGCGCGTCGCTGCTGCGCGTCGCTGCTGCGCGTCGCTGCTGCGCCGAGGGCCTCCGTGACGTCACCGAAAGGGGAAGCATCTGCGGGTGGCGGTAGGACATGCACAGTTCCTCCCCTGGCAGCGGGAGTCACAACTCCCACCACTACCAGGACCTCCCAAGCGGCCGCTGGCCCGCGTCCAGGCGTCCAGCCCCTGCCGAGCCCGGGAAAAGACCGGATCTGTCCTGCTCGCTCCGCTGCTGCTGCACTCCAAAGGCCTCTGTGACATCACCACCGGGGGAAGCATCTGCAGGAGGCGGCATTTTCCCCGTCCATGCCACCTCGCTCTAATTTAACGTCGGCGAGGGGCCAGTTTGTCGTGCGCTGCGTGCGGGGCAGTACCGTGCGATGTATCCTGGCTCTGCGCAGTGGAAGCCCCCCTTCCTCGCGTCGCCGCCGCTGTCTCCTCTGTGCACGCGCTGCCGTGGTCTGCCGTAGCTCCTCCTCCCACTTGCTCTCAGCACGGCGGTTTCCTCCGATGACCAGTCATTCAGCGCGGCAGCCAACTCGACCTGGGCCAGGTGGTCATCCAACAGGTTCTCGCCGTTGTAGCGGGGAATCTTGGCCTGCTGCCGGATGGATGGGACGGTCACCTCCCGGTCGATCGCCGCTCCTAATCGCTCTGGAATCGCCAGCCCGTCCTGCCCTGAAAAGGGCGGGAAACGGGGCTGGTTTGCTCTGCTCGGCCCGCTCTGCCTTGAAAAAGGCAGAGCAGTCCCGTCGGGTCCGCTACTCCGTCCATCGCGGCGAGCCACTCCGGGGGCCGGCGTCTCAGCAATACGCTCCGTTCCCAGCCAAGCGATGAACTGCTCCGGCCGCTGGACCTCCGCCTGGATCCTCATTTTGCTCCATCCCCACTCCTGACACCAGTGTGACGTTTGCGGGATTCACACAAAGAAGAGGAGCAAGTTGGTTGTGACGAACAGGCTTTATTTACACACCACCAACCCCAACTACCTCTGAGCACAGAAAGGAGGGGAGGTCATTCTCCCAGACCTCTGTTTCAATCATGGTTACACACACACATGATACATCTTGCCCTAATCCTGCCTATAAACACTGCTGGGTCATTATAACGCAGTTATAATGACACAGCAGTATAATAACTCAGTAATAACACATTTAATACACACACACACACACAGTAACGTTTTCAACTGGCAAAGCATGCTGGGAAATCCCTGCCCCCCTTAACATGGCCCCAACGTTACAATATTGCACATAATTTAGGTACCTATTTATTAACTCCATTTTATATTTACTTATTTTTGCAGGATGTTACTTGGGTTCTAAATATTTTATTGAGTTTTAGACCTTTGAGTTTTTAACCTCTTTGACTAGTTTTTAACTTTTAATATGACTCTTCTCTCTTACCTCTGGTTTTTCTCTCATCTCTTTGTCTTTTTATACCCTGATTGATGGAGCCTTGAGTATTTTTATCATGTTTATAGTCAATTTCATGTTGTTCTGGCCCCGGATTATGAGCTGCATTTTGGCGTGCAATAACTGAGTTTGACACATCTTTAATGTCCTTGCTTTTGACTTTAATGCATCAAACACCGTAAAGACTGAAACATATCAAACACAAGAAATATTATTTCAGCTATGGACACAAAATTCTAGTATTGCAGAAATTAAATCATACTGCATACACACAAATGTAAACATTTATGATCTCAAATTGATAGATTTTTTAGGTTTACTGAGTTGTTGCAAGAAAGCTACCAGCAAAAATTATGCAGCATTTACTGTAAACAAATACAACAGATTATCAAATCCACATTTAAAAATTGTATGGCTTGTGCACATCAGATTTTCATATTAGAAACACACACAAAAAGTTTCTATTCTTTGGACATGTGCATATTCAAACAACCATCATTAAACTTCAACAGAGTTAAACATTTCACTAACCACTTTGCTGGGTCGCAGCCTTCCGAGGGCAGAAATTCCTTGCAGGCTCTCACATTTTGTCTGCAATTAATAGCCCAGAATAAATACCTTGTAAATTGGTATTTCAGCTAATTTAAAGTCAAGATGTCAATTCAAAAACATAACAATAAAATTGACTAGAACTAGGCATCCAGTAAATAATGAAGGATTGCCAGATTTGCACTTCTAAAAACTACCAAGGCCATGCAGGCCGGGAATTGTAGCAGTGACTGACCAGAATAATACTGCATTTACTTCAAGTCAAAAATACATCCCTATTCACAAAATGAAGCTTCAAAAATTACTTTTTCACAACTATTACAGTTTTTTGCACATGCATGGAGACTAGGTGAAGGGTTACATAGGCATGGATTACCACTGACAGTCACATGGTCTAGTCACACTTCAACAAACTTCAAAAATATCACCATCTCTCAAACAACCTACAGAATATTGGGTAGATAATTGGATATGAGGGATTATTTCATCATTATGACAGTTTCACCCTACCTGGGCTGAGGTAAGCAGCTGGATGGCTTGGATTTTTGTTTTAGCCAGCCATGCTCAATCCGTCTGTTGCCATATTCTGCTGGGCAGGAAGTCTCAAAATCGTCTACTTCCTGTTGTGAATAATACTTATACCTCATGTATTTTTGATGACAAATTATTTCAATAATTTTTAAATCTCAAAGGACAAATTTCCAAACCTAGGTTTTAAAAAAAATATGGAAGGAATAAAAAAAAAAAGGTAGGGAGTTCCCAAGGGATTTCCCAGAGGTCAAAGGTTGTTTCCATGTTGGGGGTTCCCCCAGACACAAAGTAAACAACTTTGACTGGCACACAGAGCCAGGCTGTGAGTATATATACCTGCCAAAACAAATCTTTGGGAGGCATTGCTGTACAACCAAAAGTCAAATACTGGAAAGGATGTCACTGTTGACATATATAGCAGGGAAATTACAACAGTCACAAGAATTGCCATGTTTCTCACATGGATCAAACAAACACAGCTGCTGCCGTTACACTCCCACCAAAATCTTTATGATGGAAGACTATAAAGTCATGCCAACATAAAATTTTCACAACGTCACCTAATCTTTAACCGGCAGCAAGAGCACAACCCTTTGCACTGGTCTTTCCAGTTCGGAGACTGGCTTAATCTTCTCCCCACGAGCCACACTTCTGGCGTTCGAAATTCTCAGCCTCACTTTTCGGACAAGTCCGTCCTTGTCAGCCATTGCACTCGTCACAAGTCCAAGTGGCCACTGGTTTCTCGCCAACCCTTCATCCATCATGAGAACAATGTCTCCTGTTTGGAGGTTTCTTTGTGGTTTGCACCACTTTTGGCGATGTTGGAGATTCAGTAAGTATTCTTGTTTCCATCTACTTCGAAAGAGCTGACTCAGGTGTTGAACACGCCTCCAGCGTTTCCGTGCATAAACGTCCTGGGCGCAGAAGGCTCCTGGTGGAGGTAAGACTCCCTCAAGCTTGCCATGAAGTAGAGCGTTTGGCGTTATGGGAGGTTCGGCGAGTGGGTCATTCAAAGACGTTGGAGACAATGGACGACTGTTCACGATGTATGCTGCCTCATAGAACAGTGTTCTTAAGGAGGCGTCGTCTAGTCGTGTGTTCGCAAAGTCTATCACCGACTTCAGCGTCTTCCTCACTGTGCGGATCTGTCTTTCCCATACGCCACCTTGCTCACTAGCATGAGGAGCATTGAACTTGAACTCCACTTGCTTGTTTGCTAGAACTGTCTCCAGCTTGTCATGATCCAATTCGGCGAGAGCTTGTTTCAGTTCATTGTCAGCACCGATGAAGTTTGAACCTTGATCGCAGAGTATGCTTCTAACCACACCTCGCAATGCCAAGAAACATCTTAGGGCATTGATGAAACAGTCAGTTGAGAGGTCGTCTAGAAGCTCCAGGTGAATTGCACGACTGTACAGACACGTGCACAGCAGTCCGTAGCGCTTGATTTCTGATCTTCCGCGTTTGATGAGATACGGGCCAAAGACATCCATTCCAGACTTGTAGAATGGAGGATGCGCTTCTGTACATTCTTGTGGTAAGTCAGCCATCTTCTGACTCTCCGCTGGTCTTCTTTGCTTGCGACACATGATACAGTTGCGTATCACTTGAGCCACTGTCTTGGAGCCCCTTTGTACGTAATATCCTTGAGATCGTAGTTCATTCAAAGTTGAGCTGCGACCTCCATGATTGGTCTTTTGATGTACATGCCTGATGATGTCCTCGGTGACATGTGATTTTCTTGGAAGGATAATGGGGTGACACTCTTCCTTGGTGATGTCTTCTGCTTCACGAACTCTTCCCCCAACCCTTAGCAGGCCTTCTTCATCCAACATGGGATCTAGAGTCTTCAAGCAGCTTGACGTTGCTACGTTTCCACCTTTCCCCAGGGTTGTGATCTCTTCAGGAAACTCTTTGGCTTGTAACCACTTGATGGCTAGATTACGTGCTTTTCTGTCTTGGAGTAGACGGCTTGTCTTCGAAGACACTCTTCTTATCATAGTTCCCAAGATGTTGATCATGGTCTGCCACTTCGAAATCCTTTGTAGTACATCCAACAGTCCTGTTGGTAGAACAACGCTAGATGCCCCGAGACACTGTGCTTTTACTTCAGGGTCGCCAAGGTTGAGAGTATCGTCTGGCGAAGTCAGTGGTAGCTCTGCTTTGTAGAGAAATTCTGGGCCTTTCAGCCACATAGAGGTGCCCAGTTCTTTGGCCGACATGCCTCTCGAAGCTAGATCGGCTGGATTCGACTTGGTCGGTACGTGGTGCCATTGTTGCACTTCAGTGTTCTCCCGAATGTACTGTACACGGTTGCTGACAAACACGTGAAACCGCTTTGCACTGTTGGCAATGTATCCCAGCACAACCTTGCTGTCTGTCCAAAAATATTCCTTGGTGAACTGGATCTTGAGCTCTCTTCTGAGGAACTTGCTGATTTTCACTGACGTTGTTGCTGCTGTCAATTCAAGCCGAGGAATGGAGACAACTTTTGATGGTGCCACTCTCACTTTGCTCATGAGCAAGGCACAGTCTATGTTTCCATCTTGGTCACACATTCTGACATACGAGCACTGCCCATAACCTTGAGTGCTGGCATCACTGAAATGATGCAACTCGAAAGATTTCACTTCCTTGTCAGGCCTGAAACATCTGGGTATTTTCAGATCCTCCAGTTCCTGAATATCTGCTTTCCAGCTCTCCCACCGTTCAATTATGACAGGCTCGACAGGTTCGTCCCAGGATTTCTTTTGCTTGCACAGTTCTTGCAGGATCTTTTTCCCTTGCAACACCACAGGGCTAACAAATCCATTTGGGTCACAGACTGACATGACTGTAGAGAGGATGCCTCTTCTTGTGTTGGGTTTATCCTGTAGTATTATCTTGAACCTGAAGCAGTCATTTTGAACATCCCATCTTGTTTCAAGTGTGCGCTCAACCGGGAGAGGTTCCAGTTCCAAGTTTATTTCGGAGACAGTAGTGGCTCTTTCTGAAGGTGGTATAGATTCCAGGACGTCTATGCTGTTCGACAGGAACTTATGGAGTCTAACTTTGCCCTTTTTGCATATTTCAGTGGCCTGGCAGATTAGCTCCTTCGCTTCACCCACGGTAGACAGGCTGCTCAAACCATCGTCCATGTAAAGGTTCCTTGTGAGGAATTTTGCTCCTTCAGGAAAACTCTCTTTGTGCGTCTTTGCCAAGTACTTTATGCCATAGTTGGCACATCCTGGTGATGATGCGGCCCCGAATAAGTGTACAGTGAGCCTGTACTCCGCTGGCGGGAGTGTCAAGTCCCCATCGGGCCACCATAAGTATCTCAGTAGATCTCTGTACTGTGGCAGAACATCGAAGTTGTAAAACATCTGTTCGATGTCACAGGTCACTGCAATTTTGTCCTGACAAAACCTCAATAGCACGCCAAGCAAGCCATTCATCAAGTCCGGACCCTTCAGCAGCATGTCGTTCAGGCACAAACCTTGGTACTTGGCCGAACCGTCGAAAACCACTCTTATCTTGTCTGGTTTTTGTGGGTGGTATACACCTTGATGTGGTATGTAATTGATGACTTGATTTGGTGAAGGAGGTTCAACACGCTCTGCATAGCCCTTTTGAATCATCTGGTCCATGAAGTCGCAGTAGTGGTTTCTAAACTTGTCATCCTTGCTCAATTTCCTTTTCAGAGAATTTAGCCTAGACATGGCCATCCCGTAGTTGTTGGGCAACTTCGTGGTAGACTTGATCGGCAATGGCATGGAGATTCTTCCATTTTCATTGATTTGGATGTTTTCTTCCATGATTTGCAGAAACGCGAGATCATCCTGGGAATAGCATG
Organism: Pholidichthys leucotaenia; assembly: GCA_020510985.1. NCBI lineage: Eukaryota > Metazoa > Chordata > Actinopteri > Cichliformes > Pholidichthyidae > Pholidichthys > Pholidichthys leucotaenia. The sequence continues at coordinate 116,429,454 of CM035842.1, read as the reverse complement.
CTTCATCTTTGGTGTCGCTGAAATCTTGGTCGAGAACCTTCAGGATCTCATAGGGTGGTGGCACTATCAATTCTTTGGCGACAATCCTATGGCATACACCATTGTTGCCTTGTTCATAACAAGGGCCTCCAATGATGCTCCATCCCAAGTCTGTTTTCACAGCAAAGGCTTCTTCGGGATTTCCGGAGACTATCTCCACCGGTCTGAGTGCTTGTGGGCAGGAGTATCCAATGAGCAGTCCCACTTCACAGTCTTGAATAGGAGGAATGAAGGGGGCTATTCGAGCCAAATGAGGCATCATACTTGCCGCTACCTTTGAAGGAATGTGCTCCCTGTTGTGAGGGATGTGGTCTCTTGTGTAGCACGACTTGACTCGGACTTCGACAGTCGAGTCGTATCCTCTCAGTTTGATGTCTGAGAACTTCTTACAATAGACCACCGATGAAGATGTCATAGTTATCTTCATTCTTGTTGTTTCATGTGGCATGCACAGCTTGGCTGCCAGATCCTCTGTGATATAGGAGCTGTCGCTTTGGGAATCAATCAGTGCATAAACCAATACTTCTTGCGAGCCAGCTTGGCCTGTCTTGACCCAAACAGGTACGATCATTGAAGTATAACTCTTCATGTAATCTTGGTTGGTTTTGTTTGAAATAGATTCAAATGTGTTTTCATCTTTGTCGGCTTCTGACTCTGTAAGCTTTGTGTCTGCTTTCTTCTTGTCTAGGTGCAGCAGAGTTTGGTGTTTGCCTTTGCACGTGTTGCAGGACACTTTAACTAGACACTTCTTTGATGTGTGGCCACGTCCGAGACATTTGAAGTAAAGGGCCTTGCTTCGAATGCTTTGTATTTTGTCATCATAAGGCAACTCTTTGAAAGCATTGCACTTGTAGATGAGGTGATCTTTGTCGCAGTAGGTGCAAACTGGAGAATTTTTGGCTCCACTTTTAGGGGTTTCTTTTTCAGCACTGGTGTTAGTGTTGGTGGCATGAGTAATGCCAGGTGCTCGTTTTGTCTTTGCCCTAGACTCGTTTCCTCTATTCGCGGTTGGCAACTTGTCTTGGTTTTGAGCAACCACGCATATAGGGTTGGTAGCCACTCTGGCTTCTCTGGCTACAAAGTCGACAAATTCTTGAAACGAAGGGTAGCCCTTTCCAACATCTATGTCTTCTGTAACACGCCGTGTCCACCTAGTGTTGCAATACTCGGGTAACTTGGTTGCTGTTTCCTGGATTTGGACGCAATCGTTCAAAACTTCAAGACCTTTCACGTAGGGGATAGCTTCTTTGAGGGTGCTCAGGAAATCGCTGAAATCTTGAAGACCTTTCTTATCTTTGCCTGTTACTTTGGGCCAGTCTCTCAACTTGTTTCTCAAGGAGAGTTGAATGGTGAAGGGGTGTCCGAACCGCTCTTCCAACGTGGTCCATGCACGGTTGTAGGCAGCTTCATCACTTCCGAAAAAACAACCTTCTACTGCCGCTCTGGCTTCTCCTGCAAGGTACTGCTGCAGATAATACAGCTTGTCTGATGGTGGAATTCCCTTGTTCTCAACAAGTGTCACAAAACTTTTGCGAAAGTTGATGAACTTGAGTGGGTCACCATCAAACACAGGAGGTGTGGGAACAGGCAGCCTTGATTTGCAGACGCTATCTGAGAAGGTTTGGGCGATGAAGGCCAACTGTGACTCTACTTGGCTCGCGCAATCTTCAGCTTTTGGTGATTTGGCCTCAGGAGAAAAAGCAGGTGCCTCTGGATTCAGATAACCTTTACTAGGCTTGTCACTGCAACAAGAGATGTCATCTGACCTTTGGACTCTTTCCTCTTCTTCTGCTATTTCTAATTGTTCATGACAACTTTCCAAGGCCACCTTGTATTTCCTTATCTTTGCGTGAAGTTCTGCACACTTTCGCTTAGCGCTCAATTCAGCCAGCTTCCTGGCCTTTTCTGAGGCATTACTTGATCCTGTTGAAGAGCCTGTTGAAGATTCTGAAATCTGTGTACTTACAGATACCTTTGACTGAATGGAGACTTTAGACTTGGCAGAAATATCAGACTCATAGTCTAACTTGTTTCCAAAGAGAGACCTGGAATAATCCATTCCCCAAGTAGTCTTGAGAAGGCCTTTTCTCTCCTTGTCTGCCATCATTGGATTCTCTCCAATTTGTTTCAAGGTTTTCGCCATGTCTGAGCACATTTGCTTAGCGCTGTCGACTCTGCGCCGCATCTCGTTGTCTGGCGGGCACAAATCTCGACAGGCTTCATATGTAGCTGTCATTTCTTTGTCCAGGCGAATCAGGTCTTCCAAGTCATCTTCAGTTGTGTCCAAGACCTCATCTTTGTATGCATAAAAAAGAGCGAACACAGCCTTCTTTACTTTACTGTATGTTTGCATAAACTTTTTGTTTGCTCTGTCTACCTGTGCTTCTCGTTCTTCTTTTTTACTGATGACAGCATCTAAAGTCGCAACTCTGTCATTGAGGCTGTCGTATTCAGCAGAAATCTCTGGTGAGACAGACTTATCCTCTCCCTTTGTTTTCACTAACCGCCTGACTTCTTTCAGTCTCTTCATGCATGTCTCTCGTCTTTGCTTCAGCTCATGAAGTGGGACATGCCTGAGTTTTGTTTGTGCAGTGTTCTGATTAGTCTTGCCAGTGGCGCCATCTTTTGGATCACTTGCATCTTCTTTTTCTTGAACTCCAGCCACCGCATTCTCTTCTTCTGGTTGCTTCTTGTCACCATTATTCTTTTCTTGTTCACTGATTGTAGCCAACTCCATTTCAAGAGTTTCTATTGCATCATGTACTGTTTTTGCATCAGTGTTGAGTTGAGCTCGCTCTTCCTCAGACAAGGTTTCAACTGCTAAGTCAGCATTTATGGCTTGTAATTGCTCTTTGGCAGCTGTGATCTGCTCTCGCAATTCTTGCTCAGTTGCATTTTTGGCAGCTGCAGCCATTTTGTTGCAGTACAGTGTTTATGGAAAATAGTGAGGAAATGGGACAAAAAATGAAATGGTAATTTATATTACCTCTTTGAATAAAGTGAGTTTCGATTGCCGGCAGTATTACATACACTGTCAACTGTGTCAGTGAGTTGGTGAACTCTTTGTGACAGCATATGCCACCCGACAGTCGTTTTGGCAATCTAATCACCGTAAAAAAAATGTTTAGTAAATCTGGATGGTCTGACAGACAATGCTAGCCAGGCTTAGTAATTGGGATTTTCACCAACCAGATTTCTTGAGTGAAAACCTGGAGATAAAAAATATTATGCAAACCTGAAACACAATGTGTTTTTTTATGTTTACCTCGAAATTTCCACTCAAAATAACTGAATGGAAACTATACTTGAATTAGGGAATTCTTATCTTTGGGGTATATGATTCCCTAAATACTTTGAACTTGTACTTGATTTGATTAATTCAAAATTGAATTAAATTTGAGGAATCTCGAAATATACTTATATCATTGAATTGAAGCTCAACCAGCCCTTACCTCAGCCCTTGATCTTACTTGATCTTACTAGCCTGATTTAAATTGATGTTCAAAAATACTGATTGAAATACGCTAGCAACAGGATGTGCACAAGCAGTACATGTACAATGAAAACAGAATAATGCAAACACTTCTCTCAACATCAGTACAAAATAAACACAGTATTCAGTGACTAATAAACTTGACTTTGCACTTGAGAAACACAAACTTGACTTGACTTGACTTAAAATGTGCCCTCAAGGTTCAATCACTGGATACATGTCCTTCATTTGCCGGCTGTAGCAGAAAAAGTGAATGTCTCTTACTCAATTGTCATACACTAGCACTAGCACACTGGTGAGTGGCACCGACAGGATGTCACCATCACGATCTCGATGACACGGCACGACCCAACCTCTTGAATCTGCAGCGTTCTTTGCTTGCACACCCATGCTCGTCCACGATGACTTGGTACAGACGAGTATGAGGTAGTGTCTTTACTGTTCTGGCCCCGGATTATGAGCTGCATTTTGGCGTGCAATAACTGAGTTTGACACATCTTTAATGTCCTTGCTTTCGACTTTAATGCATCAAACACCGTAAAGACTGAAACATATCAAACTCAAGAAATATTATTTCAGCTGTGGACACAAAATTCTAGTATTGCAGAAATTAAATCATACTGCATACACACAAATGTAAACATTTATGATCTCAAATTGATAGATTTTTTAGGTTTACTGAGTTGTTGCAAGAAAGCTACCAGCAAAAATTATGCAGCATTTACTGTAAACAAATACAACAGATTATCAAATCCACATTTAAAAATTGTATGGCTTGTGCACATCAGATTTTCATATTAGAAACACACACAAAAAGTTTCTATTCTTTGGACATGTGCATATTCAAACAACCATCATTAAACTTCAACAGAGTTAAACATTTCACTAACCACTTTGCCGGGTTGCAGCCTTCCGAGGGCAGAAATTCCTTGCAGGCTCTCACATTTTGTCTGCAATTAATAGCCCAGAATAAATACCTTGTAAATTGGTATTTCAGCTAATTTAAAGTCAAGATGTCAATTCAAAAACATAACAATAAAATTGACTAGAACTAGGCATCCAGTAAATAATGAAGGATTGCCAGATTTGCACTTCTAAAAACTACCAAGGCCATGCAGGCCGGGAATTGTAGCAGTGACTGACCAGAATAATACTGCATTTACTTCAAGTCAAAAATACATCCCTATTCACAAAATGAAGCTTCAAAAATTACTTTTTCACAACTATTACAGTTTTTTGCACATGCATGGAGACTAGGTGAAGGGTTACATAGGCATGGATTACCACTGACAGTCACATGGTCTAGTCACACTTCAACAAACTTCAAAAATATCATCATCTCTCAAACAACCTACAGAATATTGGGTAGATAATTGGATATGAGGGATTATTTCATCATTATGACAGTTTCACCCTACCTGGGCTGAGGTAAGCAGCTGGATGGCTTGGATTTTTGTTTTAGCCAGCCATGCTCAATCCGTCTGTTGCCATATTCTGCTGGGCAGGAAGTCTCAAAATCGTCTACTTCCTGTTGTGAATAATACTTATACCTCATGTATTTTTGATGACAAATTATTTCAATAATTTTTAAATCTCAAAGGACAAATTTCCAAACCTAGGTTTTAAAAAAAATATGGAGGGAATAAAAAAAAAAAGGTAGGGAGTTCCCAAGGGATTCCCCAGAGGTCAAAGGTCGTTTCCATGTTGGGGGTTCCCCCAGACACAAAGTAAACAACTTTGACTGGCACACAGAGCCAGGCTGTGAGTATATATACCTGCCAAAACAAATCTTTGGGAGGCATTGCTGTACAACCAAAAGTCAAATACTGGAAAGGATGTCACTGTTGACATATATAGCAGGGAAATTACAACAGTCACAAGAATTGCCATGTTTCTCACATGGATCAAACAAACACAGCTGCTGCCGTTACACATGTGTGCCTGTGTTTGTGTCTATGTTGAATGTAATTTGTGGCTTGTAAATATGGATGTCACCAGACTGCAAAACAACTCTACCTACGGGTACATATAAAGTAACCTGAACCTGAACCTGAACCATGTTAAGCAATTCCTCTGATTTTTTTCAGGCCATTCTTCACCGGTTGTTCGTTCTAACATAACTAACTGGGCATCAACTGTGACTGATGTCTTCCTTATTACCAAGCAGCATTACTATTGCATGCATTTTGGCTCACACACATGGGCTTTGGTCAGTGCAAAACCCCTCTTAAACTGTCATGATCACAATTTACTTTAGATAATGCACCTCTTTGCATTAAAGGGATGGGAAGCAGTCCTTTGGATTGGATTATCCAAAACACACCACTGAATGATTAAACTGGCCTCTTTGTGTCATATGTTGCCAGAAAGTCCGTTTTTACACTGTTGTGATAAGGAAATAAAAGATAAAAACAAAAAATAAAACAAAAAATCTAATTATAAGTTGTATATATAGAACGCCGGGAACTTGCATTGAGACATTCAGAGATAAATTAGTCGAGCTGTACAATAATATTACTAGTAAGAAAATGGTAGCAATTTGTGGAGATTTCAATATTGATTTACTAAATCCACATCAACAAAATGTAATTACAGAGCTCATTAACTCTATGTACAGCATGAGTCTATATCCCACAATAACACATCCCAGTAGAATCACAGTTCATACTGCTACACTTATTGACAACCTGTTTGTCAATGTTATTGATAAGAAAATAGAAAGTGGATTATTGATAAATGATATAAGTGACCACTTGCCAACCTTTGCACTTATCCATGGCCACACGGGGGCCAATGCAGAAAAAATTTCAAAATCGTTCAGATACAAATCACCAAATGCAATCAGCTCTTTTAAAGAGGACTTGATGAAGCAAGACTGGACAGAAGTCTATGTATCAGATGTAAATGAAGCCTATGACACATTTGTAAACATTGTAACCACTCTTTATGAAAAAAAACTGTCCATTAGTAAAAAAAAAAGCTTAAACATAAATTTGCCGATAAGCCATGGTTAACCAAAGGACTACAAAAGGCGTGTAAAAAGAAAAAAAATATTATATAAAGCTTTCCTAAAGAAAAGGACAAAAGAAGAAGAGCAGCTGTATAAAACATACAAAAATAAGTTAACATATATAATAAGATGTAGTAAAAGAGACAATTACAGTAAAGAACTGGAGAAAAACAAAGACAATATTAAAAATACATGGACAATACTTAACAGTATCCTTGGAAATAAAAGCAGAAATACAAGCAACCCAACCAATATTCCAAAAAATAATAAAATGACTCAGATTGTGAATGTAGCTTCACCTGCAGATGAATTTAATAACTTTTTTGTTAACATTGGTCCTAATTTGGCTCGAGAAATACCCACTACGGTGCCTACAGGTGATACAATATGCAATAACACTGCTATAAAAGACTCCATTTTCATAAAGAACACAGACGAAAGAGAGGTCATTGAAATTGTTAAATCGTTTAAAAGTGAAACATCTATGGACTGTGATGGTATTGACATGCTCTTAGTCAAAACTATTATTGAATGCTTAGTAAAACCACTGACGTATATCTGTAACCTGTCTCTCCAAACAGGTATATTTCCCAATACAATGAAAATAGCTTAAGTAGTTCCGATATACAAGACGGGTGACAGAGGGGAATTCTCAAACTATAGACCAATTTCACTATTGCCGCAATTTTCCAAGATACTTGAAAAAATATTCTATGAGAGAATTGACAACTTCATACTGAAGAATAATTTATTGTGTGAGCAGCAATATGGGTTCAGACACAAGAGGACAACTGCATTTGCTCTAATGGAATTTATAGAAAAAATATCAACATCCATTGAAAATAAAGAGTATTCAGCTGGAGTATTCCTGGATCTTAAAAAAGCATTTGATACAGTAGATCATAATTTATTATTAAAGAAACTACAAAATTGTGGTATTAGAGGGGTAGCGCTGTCCTGGTTAAGTAGTTACTTAAAGAATAGATATCAGTACGTATGTGTTAGTAACAAAAACTCACAGTTACTGAAGGTTACTTGTGGAGTCCCACAGGGTTCAGTTTTGGGGCCATTATTATTCAATATGTATATAAATGATATACTGTATGTAATGTTTCAGAAAAAATGGACATAATATTGTTTGCCGATGACACTAATCTATTATGCAGTGGAAACAATTTGGAACAACTTCTGGATACACTCGGAAAGGAATTAGGAAAGCTTAAACTGTGGTTTGATTCAAACAAATTAACGCTCAATTTAAGAAAGACAAAATTTATAGTCTTTAACAACCATCACAACAACTCAGTACCTAAACTCAGTGTAAATGGTGTAGAGATTGAAAGGGTATATGAAACTAAATTTCTTGGAGTAATAATTGATAATAAACTGTGTTGGAAGTCACATATTAATTATATTAAAGGTAAAGTATCCAAATCAATTGCAATATTACACAGAGTGAAATATTTGCTGAATCAACCCACACTATACACCTTGTATCATTCATTAATACTCCCATACATGACATATTGTAATGAAGTATGGGGAATACTTATAAAACAAACATATATTCACTCTTTATGCTTCAAAAGAGAGCTATTAGAATCATAAACAAAGCAGCTTACAGGGAACCAACAAACCCACTTTTTCTTAAACTAAAAGCTCTCAAGTTGAAAGATCTGGTTGACTTTAAAACTGCAATAATAATGTTTAAAGTGAAGAATCTATCACTGCCCGCAAATATCCAAAAGTTGTTCCAAATAAGGGAGAAACAATATCATTTCAGAGGAACATGTATATTTCAAAAACCTACAGTGAGAACTACCACCAAGCAACACTGTGTTTCAGTGCAAGGAGTCAGATTATGGAACGATTTTGGACCTGAATTAAAATCATGCACAACGCTTGGACAATTTAAACAAAAACTAAAGGAAGAAATACTCCAAACATATATACAAGATGACATGTAAAATCACATAAGGATTGTCATATCCAGCCTGTGCTGTGTTGTTGCCTAGTTTTTTTTTTGTCACATTTGGTCTTAGCTTTGTTCTGAATTGTAATCGCTCTTGTTTTGTTTTTCTTTTGAATTCTTGGATGGAATATGGGTGGGCAATATAAGCTGCGGCTTCAGCCATCACCCATTTCGGATAACTTTTGTTGAACTGTATAATCAGAGGAGTTATTGTCTAATTTGACCTTGTTGGATTTTATTTCCCCCTTTTGCTATATTATTCAGTTCCTTTTAACCTGTACTATCCGAAATAAAGATTCATTCATTCATTCATTCATTCATTCATTCATTCATTCATTCATTCAGAAATGAACTTGGCAATGCCCATAAATGCGTTCTGCATCAGTGACAACTGATCAACCAACCCCATTGTTGTAATACGGCCCATGTTGTCATGGGCTGGGTTGGATTTTCCAGCCCAGTTCCATGGCACGGTGGCTGCTTCTTCTCCAATGTGTTTTGGTTCCCTATTTGCCTCTCTGGGAGCCTCTGAGGTCTGCTCGCTCCCTTACAGCTCTCAGCCATGCCCCCTCTCCTGCCAGTACATGCCAGCTGTCTGTCATTATCATTTGTGTTCAGTCTCTGTTCTTTCACGCACGCACACACACACATACATGTCTGCCGTCATTTTTCCTGCATGCACACTCTTGCACACATACATACACCACACCCCCACTCATCCTCACTCTCATGCTCTTAGGCATTCACACACACCTGTTTCCACTTTGTCCAACTGCACACTCACTCTCATTCTACACACCGGCAATCTATCTCCTCATTACGTTTGGCATTATTTAAGCCCGGTCACTGCTCAAGTGATTTGCCGGATTATTATTTGACCTTTGTGAACTTCACAGTGTTTGCCCTGTTGTCTACAATGCATGCACGACTAGACGCCCTACCTGTGTTTGGTACCACTTCGCTCTGCATGTCATTTGTGTCTTCTTCTTCTGTTTTTGCAGGTTGGCTCTGGGATTCCATCCACGGAGGTCTCTGTTCCCGGCTCCACTAAGTATTTCAGTACCCGTCGCTTCCAGTTCCGCCTGGGAAGCGCTCGGGTGTCCAGGCTGCCTTCCCCCCACTGTCCAGCTGTTCTGCAGTGCCTTGGGTCCACCCTGGACTTACTCACTGATGAGCTGAGGAGCATCTTGTGAGCTTCCCAGAGCCTCCTCGCCATTTTTGTGTTTTTCTGTTGTTTGCTGGACTGTTTGTTTCCTTATTTTGGCACAATAAATTGCACACAACATCTCCTGCGCGTGAATTTGTCTCTCACCCTCTGTGCGCTGCGTAAAGGTGCACAGGGATTCACAACAGAATAATCCGGCCAGTTAAAAATCCAGTGGAGGTGTTGTGTGTGCGCTCTTTTTTAATTTTTGTGCTTTTTTCCACCCACCTGCCTTGAGGAGCCATGATGCCTCGAGCAGGTGAAGCAGTGAGGAGGAGGCAGTGGACCTGGGAGGACCTCAGACTCATCGCGGTGATTGAGAATTTGGCAGCCAATGCATGTAGCTGTACCTCCCGGAGGGATGAAATGGACTGCTGGGGCGGTGTAGCCAACTTGGTGGAGTGGAGACCTTACGTGTGCCTTCATCCCCGGTTAATTGCACTTTCACTCCCTCCACTACCGCCTCTGCCTCCACCCGTCTCCTCGCCGTGTATGTCGAGGCTGGCTTCCGCATGTAGAAGAGTTTGGCGAGAGAAGCCCTGTCTTGTCTCCTGTGTGCCAGATCCTGTTCTGCCGGCTTCATCCTCTCCACGGCACTGCAACCCAGCTTCGGACCGTAGGAAGAACTCCTCTACTCCTCTGCCTGCCTTCCAGTTTGCGGGAGCAGCCCTCTCTAGGTTTTCCAAGGGGCCCAAGAGCGCCGCAGATGACAAGATGCAGGAAGCTGGGTTTGCTGCAGCGAGAACCATCGCACCTGGGATGAACAGGCAAGTGTGTTCTTATTCTAGTCACCCATCTAATAAATCACCTTACCTGGCTCCCAGGAGCGAGGCCCAGTTTACACAGTCTGCTGGGTTCCTACCACCCGTTGCAGCAGTAATTAGCGCACCTACCCTCTCCCTATCTCATTCTTCCTCCTTTGAGTGTCTATCGGCCCTGGAGCTCAATCTTCGAGGGAAGGAGGGGGCTGCAGTGCTGAAAGACTCAACTTCAGCCCCACAGAGCTGCCATGGTCAGAGGGGAGGCGCTGAGACCTACCTGAAGCCTACGCCAACAGAAGAGCATCCCCTGGCTTCAGTCTCCCAGGGTCCAGCACAACGTGGGGCTCCTCCACCAGAATCCTCACCCGAAGAGTCGCCTTCATTTGAGAGTTCTCTGGAGGAGACCTGGACTGCATTTACTACCACGCCTGTTGCGGAGGCCACTGCAGCAGAGTCAGCACCCGAACCATCGTCCCCAGCTGGATCGACGGAGTCCTGGACAGCGGTGGAGCTCGAGTACAGGTGAGTGATCTCTTTTATTTTTCTCTACTCAGCTTTGGAGAAATCTTGCCTGGTTCATGGTGGGAGGAGTCAGGTGAAGCCGCCCGCTGCACCTGATCTCGCCCAATCGGGCTCTGCTGCTGCCGGCGACCCTGACCTTCCTTCTGTGTGTTCTCTTTCCGAGCCTCCTTTCAGGGTCATCGGAGATGATCCTACACCACCGGAGGTTTCCACGATTCTGTCGCCCCCTGGTGTCCCATTGGTGGGCTGCCTCCTCGGTCTGGTGCTCACCCTGGTTGATCAGCTTCCCAAGGACGCAGCGTTGACCCAGCTGGGGTCCACCGTGGGTGCAGCTGTGGCCCAGTTGGGTCCCACCATGGGTGCAATGAAGCTCCAGCCTGGAGCCACCGCGGGTGCAGCCATGGCCCAGTCGGCGTCCACTGCAGGTGAAACCATGGCCCAGCCGGGGTCCACCGCGAGTGAAACTATGGCCGGGCCGGGGTCCACCGCGAGTGCTATGAGGTCCCAGATGGGGACCACCACAGAAGCAGCCATGGTCCAGCTGGGCCTCACCGCGGGTGCAGCATTGACCCAGTAGGGGTCCACCGTGGGTGCAACGAAGGCTCGGTCAGGGTCCACTGCGGGTGCAATGATGGCTTGGTCGGGGTTCACCGCAGGTGCAGCCATGGCCCAGCTGGGCCCCACCGCGGGTGCAACCATGGCCTAGCTGGGCCCCACTGCGGGTGCAGCAGGGGCCCAGCCAGGTCCCACCATGGGCGCAACCATGGCCCAGTCGGGGTCCACCACAGGTGCTGCTATGTCCCAGACCGGGACCCTCACGGGTGCAACTGAGCTACAACCTGGAGCCTCCATGGGGGCAGCTATGTCCCAGACCAGGATCAGTGCGGGTGCAACTGTCCTCCAGCTCGGGACCATGCGGGGCGGGGGGGTGGGGGGGCTCCTCCCTTGTTGCTGTTTTCAGGGCTCCCCTTTCCTGGATTCTCCTTCTTATGTTGGGTCTTCTCGTAGGGATGCCGCCTCCCAGGCTGCCTCTCTTGCGCTGGTGGCTCATGAACCCAGACCGTCCGCCTGGGGAACTGTGCAGTGGGGTTAGGTGGCCCAGTTTCCCAAGCCGACCACCTGACCCACTCGCCCAGGCGGTCCGTCTGGTCTTGGACTTGGACAGACCACCTGATCGGCCTCCTTTCGCCACCCATTGGGCCTGGGACTTTGGTCGGCCCCCTGAACTTTTGGGTCTTGGGGGCACTGTTCTAGGCTTTGGGGTTTGGAGGAGGTTCATTTTGTATGTCCTGTTCGGTGTTTTTGTGTTGTTTTTTGACTCCATCCTGACCTGTTTTTCCCCCACCTCCCGCCCTGGTTAGTTGTGGTAGTTCCTCCGGTACGGTCCGGTAGTTCCTTTTGATGGTACAGGGGGGTGTCTGGTGTCTACCCCTTGAGGGTGGGAGGGGGCAGGGGGCTCTGTCATAGGCTGGGTTGGATTTACCAGCCCAGTTCCATGGCACGGTGGCTGCTTCTTCTCCAAAGTGTTTTGGTTCCCTATTTGCCTCTCTGGGAGCCTCTGAGGTCTTCTCAGAATCAGAATCAGAATCAGAATCAGGTTTATTGCCATTGTTCATGTAGTACACAAACTAGGAATTTGTCTCGGTACAATGCTGCAACATTAAACATGATAAGATAAGAGAAATAAACTATACATGTAATAAAGTGTAGGATAAGATTAAGTGATACTGGTCAACAGTTCCACGTACCAAAAGCCAGTTTAGAAAGCTTGGGATCAGTCCGCCAAGGTCTCCGCCTTTGACTGCCACCTAATCCACATAGCACCGGACTTCCATGATCCCTCCTGCAGGTGGTGAACCTACTGGAGGGCGGACCCATGTAACTCCTTCGGGCTGAGCCCGGCCGGGTCCCATGGGTGGAAACCCGGCCACCAGACGCTAGCCTTCGAGCCCCTCCCCCAGGCCTGGCTCCAGGGTGGGGCCCCGGTAACCCCATACCGGGCGGGGTACACTGAATCCTTGATATACAATTTATCATGAGAGTCTGTTGGATCGTTCTTCGTCTGGCCCTTCACCCAGGACCAGTTTGTCTTGGGAGACCCTATCAGAGGCAAATTGCCCTGGACAACATAGCTCCTGGGATCACTGGGGCACGCAAACCCCCCCACCATGATAAGGTGACGATCCATGAGGGGGATCTTGCTGGGACGGTTTGCCGCTGAGTGTGAAGCGGCTGGGATGAGAATCAGCACCTCCAAGTCCGAGTCCATGGTCCTCAGCCGGAAAAAGGTGGATTGTCCTCTCCGGGTTGGGGACAGGCTCCTGCCCCAAGTGGAGGAGTTTAAGTATCTTGGGGTCTTGTTCACGAGTGAGGGGAAAATGGAGCGAGAGATCGACAGACGGATTGGAGCAGCATCTGCAGTGATGCGGACGTTGTACCGGTCTGTTGTGGTGAAGAGGGAGCTTAGTTCTAAGGCAAAGCTGTCGATTTACCAGTCAATCTACGTTCCTACTCTCACCTATGGTCACGAGCTTTGGGTAATGACCGAAAGAACGAGATCGCGGATACAAGCGGCTGAAATGAGCTTTCTCCGTAGGATTGCTGGACTCACCCTCAGAGATAGGGTGAGGAGCTCAGTCATCCGGGAGAGGCTCAGAGTAGAACCGCTGCTCCTCCACATTGAAAGGAGTCAGTTGAGGTGGTATGGGCATCTGATTAGGATGCCTCCTGGACGCCTCCCACTTGAGGTGTTTCAGGCACGTCCCACTGGGAGGAGACCCCGGGGCAGACCCAGGACTCGGTGGAGAGACTACGTCTCCCAGCTAGTCTGGGAACGCCTTGGTATCCCCTCTGAAGAGCTGGAGCAGGTGGCTGGGGAGAGGGAAGCCTGGGCTTCTCTGCTTGAACTGCTGCCTCCGCGACCCGGACCTCCGGAAAAGCGGTAGAAGATGGATGGATGGATGGATGGATGGTCAACAGTTAAAATATATATTAGCCAGCAGCAGATACTGTGGAGAACTATATAGTGCAGTCGGTAATGCAGGAAGAAAACAGTGATGATTGACATGAGTCTGGTTGAGCTGCTGTACATGGTGCACGAGAGTCAATAAGTCACTTAGTGTTCAGCAGTCTAATGGCAGAGGGGAAGAAGCTCCCTCGGCTCCCTGACAGCTCTCAGCCACACCCCCCTCTCCTGCCAGTACATGCCAGCTGTCTGTCATTATCATTTGTGTTCAGTCTCTGTTCTTTCACGCACGCACACACACACATACATGTCTGCCGTCATTTTCCCTGCATGCACACTCTTGCACACATACATACACCACACCCCCACTCATCCTCACTCTCATGCTCTTAGGCATTCACACACACCTGTTTCCACTTTGTCCAACTGCGCACTCACTCTCATTCTACACACCGGCAATCTATCTCCTCATTACGTTTGGCATTATTTAAGCCCGGCCCCTGCTCGAGTGATTTGCCGGATTATTTTTTGACCTGTGTGAACTTCACAGTGTTTGCCCTGTTGTCTACAATGCATGCATGACTAGACGCCCTGCCTGTGTTTGGTACCGCTTTGCTCTGCATGTCATTTGTGTCTTCTTCTTCTGTTTTTGCAGGTTGGCTCTGGGATTCCATCCACGGACGTCTCTGTTCCCGGCTCCAGTGAGTATTTCAGTACCCGTCGCTTCCATTTCCACCTGGGAAGCGCTCGGGTGTCCAGGCTGCCTTTCCCCCACTGTCCAGCTGTCCTGCAGTGCCTTGGGTCCACCCTGGACTTACTCACTGATGAGCTGAGGAGAATCTCATGAGCTTCCCAGAGCCTCCTCGCCATTTTTGTGTTTTTCTGTTGTTTGCTGGACTGTTTGTTTCCTTATTTTGGCACAACAAATTGCACACAGCATCTCCTGCGCGTGGATTTGTCTCTCTCCCTCCGTGTACTGCGTAAAAGCACACGGGGATTCACAACACGTTTGTCGATTTAAAAGAAGTAACATTTAGTTTTTCTGAAAACAATTAGCGGACAACATCTTCCATCATCCCACATCACCAAAGACGATCATGGCAGGAGATTACTAAAACCTCACCTCCTGTTTCCTGACCGATGAAAGAAGGATCCAAAGAGAAGAAAAACAACACAAATGTATTGTTTTGTATTTTGAGAGCTGGAGTTGATCTAGAGAACTGTTAATTACGCTCCCCTGGGCGCTCTTTGAAAACATGACGTAGTTTAAAATGTCTGTGTTTGTAATTTTTTAATTTACATATTTTCACAACCTTATACCTTAACAGTTAGACAACAACCTATGCCATTATTTATCTGGAAAATTATCTTTTAAATTGACAAACGTCATATGTGTAACTATAACTAATAAGTCCATGATGAAAATGACCCCCCCCCCCCCCCATGCGCCGCACATCACATTGGAACACACTGGCACACATTCTCTCTCTTCATTCATTCATTTATTCATTTCCCTAAAAAAAAAAAATCATACATTATTGCCTGATCTATAGACTCCAATGGTAAGTTTGCAATTAAAATGAGAGTGTGGATGGAATAAAAAAAAAAACTAGTGTGATCATCATATAATTAAAATGACGGTTGATTATGACTGTTACAAGATCCCAGCACATGCCGTTTCCTGAGCTCCGGAGCTCGTGGTGTTAAAACGCACCACTGAAATATCATTAAACAATGCACTTCTGACAATAGACCTCCTTTTTCCTAATCAAAAGCGGATTCTTATGAAATGCACTATAATAGTAATGCGCATTAGATTGCGCGCCCCCACACCTTTTTGAGATGGGGCGCCTCCTCCGAATGCATAGCTGGCGCACTGTCTATTGGTAATTTGATGGTGTGACGTAAGGCATAAAAAACAATACGCTGACAGAAACTAACAAAAACACTGGCATGCAGTGGAAAGTCTGTTTCAAAAGTGTGCGGATGACCGTCAAAATAGGGCTCGATATGTGTAACTCATGGCAAAATTCGATTGGGATCAAAAGATAATTTTGCCCTTGCCATTCATTTCAATGGAGATTTTTTCCAATTTAAGGTCCCGTGTGCGGAAGTCGAGGGGGTGTGACTTAGGCTCTCTATATTGTATGTTTGTGCAGAGAGGCAACCCGTCAATCAGTCGTTTATCCTGACAGAGATATGAGGCCTGTCAGACAATTAGATGTTTTTGTATCAGCCAACAGCAACATTATTCATTTTTTTTTAAATAAAAAGGTGGGTCTTTGCATGAGAGCTGAGCCACCTGGACATGGACGAAGGTGAAGTTTTCTTGAAAGTAATATAGCAGTGTACTCGTAACAGCGTAGAACTGGATAGATTTCCTCCAACTGTCAGGCATTATTCTGACTATAGTAATGTATTTATGCAAGTGCCAAGAGAAAATAATCCAATTTTCCTTGAAAACTGAATCTTAGCTTGATAAAATTCTGACATTCAAGAGGCTGCCTGTTGCTCATGTCATGGACTCACAAGTGCATGTTTTCAATCAATCAGTCAATCAATCAATCAATCAATCAATCAATCAATCAATCAATCAACCTTTACTGTCATGATGCTATGCATACAACTGTAGTGCAAGCAAGATGAAATTGTGTTTCTCTAGGCATCCGTATTGTAAAAAGAACATAATTTAAAAACACACTCACACACCCCTTCAACCCCCCACCCCGACAGCCATTCACATATCCCTGAGACACATTTGGATATTACAGTAATTTTAATTTATTACAGTTGCAGTTAAAATGATAATAACTGCCTATGTATATATAAAACAATTAAAATGGCTAAGTGAATCTAAGTAGCTAAGAGAAATAAATACTTAAAACTGACTAAAACTATAATATACATATAATATACATAATGTCCATAAAGTGCAGTGATATGTGTAAAGGATCTGGATCAACTGTTCAGCATCCTAACAGCTTGTGGAAGGAAGCTGTTGATCAGTCTGGTGGTTCTGCCTCTGATGCTCCAGAATCGTTTGCCAGATGGCAGCAGTTCAAAGTGTTTGTGCAGAGAGTGAGAATGGTCCTTAACAATGTTCAGTGCCCTGCTCCTACAACGGCTCTGAAAAAGTTCTTGAACAGAGGGGAGGGAAACTCCAATTACCTTCTCAGTGTCATGACCCGAGCACCATGCCTTGGTGCTCGGGTTAATCTTGTCAGGGTTTGACAGCGGCGTTATGATTCTAGCTCTCCGAGCTCTTATTGTGATAGTGCTCGGGGAGGCTTCCGCTCAGCTGTCAAACTCTGAACAGCTGTGCTGCATTTGTGGTCGTTAGTGCCAGGACTATTTCTACCCTCGTTAGCGATCACATCCTTGCAGCAGTGCCTGTTAACTCTCCGTCACGCGACGGATGCTTAGGATTTATTCCTACCACGTCTGCTTGGGTTGACCATCGTGCCCCTGGACTAGTAAGTGTGCTGTATAGCCTTACCCCTCCCGGTGTGTATCGATCTCTGTGTGTCTCTGCCTTAGCAGCTGGTGTAATTATTATTTTCACCAACCTTGCCTGCCTAGAGTATGACTGTCTCCTGCTATGGACCCGTAGAGCTGTTTAGCCTATGCCTCCTGTTGTGAGTAGACTCAAAAGTCATTGTCTCTGTAGCTTGTGTTGTCACTTTTCTCACCGTAAATAAAACTCACTGAACTCACTGGTGACTGTGTGGCGTCTTATGGTGGCTCGCGAGAGCCACCCATGACAGTGCACTGCTGCCAAAACGGCGTTTACGGTGGCGCCAACCCGAGACGCAATTCACCTGTGAGTTTTGAGTTTTTGGACAGTTGCTGTTCCAGTCTGGGTACTGAGAGTGTGGGGAGAATGCCGTCGCGGAGGGGCCGCGCTGGGAGCCCGAGCCTCGAACTGACAGGCTTCCTGGAAGTCGTGGATGAGATGCTCATCTCCGCTTCCCTGCTGGACTACCATCACGGTATACACTGGTACCTAGATGCTGCTGAAGACTTCCTTTGTCATCTCTCTTCCCGCTGGGCCGACCACCCGGAAGTCGACGCGAGGAGGGAAGATATCGCCGCACAACGCGAGATTTTCCTGATGCTGGAGGAGGAACGCGGCGTGAAGCAGGAGAAGAGGCACTCCTGCTCGTGGCCTACGGATCCTGATCCCGTCCTCGATCCAGTCCTGGAGTTCGCACCATCTGGGGGCCGGCGGAGGCGTCAGCGCCACGGCCAAGCACGTCTTCAGCAAGCTCCTGTTCCGGATCCAGTTCCGAGCCGCCGGAATGATCCCCTCAATCATCCAGCTGCTGAGAGTGAGCTGAGTCCTGTGCCGGTGAGCTCCGTCCATGGGTCCTATGTTACCATCCAGTGAGCGAGGGAAGGAGCAACGTCCTCTTCAGCTGGCTCCATCTTCCCTTCGGGAGGCAGGCAAGTTCAATTTCACTTTTCTAGTCATTATAGTGATTTGTCTTGTCTGACTCCTGGGGGTGAAGCTCAGGGTTCGCAGCTCCCCGAGTTTCCTTCTCCAGCTGAAGCCAGTTATACTGAACCTGCTGCCTCTGTGTTTCCTCCTGCGGAGCGGTCCTCGGCGTCAGTCCCACGCCGTCGAACGAGGGGGAGGCCTGCGGCTCTGGGAGATATCCCGGCCCTGCAGCCTTGTGTTGGACAGAGGAGGAGAACGGACTGCGGTGAGAAGCCAGAGCCGACGAGTGAGCATCCCCAGGGTTCCTCAGAGATGCAGCCCAAGTCAGCAGGTCGAGGGTCCTCTGCCCCGACGCCATACGGGTTATTGGCGTGGACGCCAGCGCGAGAGGATCCAGCTGCAGAAACCATCAGGCCGGCTGTGGAACCCGACGCAGCCGAGTGGGAGCCCGACGACGAGCATCTGTCTGAACCTGGATCGACGAAGTCCTGGATGGCTCCAGAGCCCGAGTGCAGGCAAGTGCTCTTCCTTGTTTTCCTTTATGGTGTGTTAGAGCATTTTTGCCTGCCTCATGGGGAGGCGAGCGAGGGGCAGCCATCTGCTGCACCCGAGCTCGTCTCGCTGGGCTCTGGCGCTGCCGGTGGAACTGATCCCGGTCCTCTCTTGTTCTCTGAGCCTCTCCACAGCGTTACTAGTCTGGAATCTGTCAAGGTCATGGGACTGGAGGTTCCAGGTTCGGGGATGGAGGTCGTCGCCGAGGTGACCCAGTCGGGGTCCGACGTGTGGGCCGAGGTGACCCAGTCGGGGTCCGACTCAGGTGTGGCTGCGACCCAATCGGGGTCCGACGAGGTCCAGTGGGGGTCCAGCTCAGGTGTGGCTGTGACCCAATCAGGGTCCGACGTGGGTGCAGCGGTGACCCAATCGGGGTCCGACGTGGGTGCAGCGATGACCCAATCGGGGTCCGACGAGGTCCAGTGGGGGTCCAGCTCAGGTGCAGCGGTGACCCAATCGGGGTCCGACGAGGTCCAGTCGGGGTCCGACTCAGGTGTGGCTGTGACCCAGTCGGGGTCCAACGTGGGTGCAGCGGTGACCCAATCGGGGTCCGATGAGGTCCAGTGGGGGTCCAGCGCAGGTGCGGCTGCGACCCAATCAGGATTCGAGGGGGTCCAAGTTTTTGGTTGTCCCCCTCTCAGGAGCCACCAGCTGGGGGCCATTAGAGGTTTTTGTCTGGCAGACTGGCGCTCTCATGTCTTGTCGTCTTTAGGCAGGCGGCTGCATGCAATTCCTCCATGGTCCTGGTGGTTGTGGGATGCGGGTCGGCCACCCGAGGAACTGCTTTGTGCGTTCGGCGTCTTGGGTTGGTCGCCCGATAAACTGTGTTTGCTACGGGGTGACCTGGTTCGGCCATCAGAGGACTTGTTTCTGGGGGCCTGGGACTGGGGCAGGCCGCCTGACCATGTACTGTTTTGTGGGACTATCCGTGGGCCATCAGAGGCAGAGAGGTCGCCGGAGCTCTGCCTGGGGGGGCGTTGGATCTCCGCCGATCATTTTTTTGCTTTGGCCCATACGGTGTCTAGTCTTGTCAAGTTATGTAAAGCAATTTTAGATTGCCTCATGTGTTTTGAAATCCATAGTCAAGCCATAGTCAAGTTATGAGATGAGATGAGATGAGTTTCAACTTTATTGTCATTACACATGTATAATACAAGGTAACGAAACGTGACTTGGCATTTGGGCACGCTCTGCAGAGCGCATCCAAGGCCGGGGCAGCCGCTAGGTGCCAGTCTTATGCTTATGCTAAGCAATTTTAGATTGCCTCATGAGTTTTTTGTAATCCATAGTCTGGGTCTTGTTTTTTTTTTTTTGTTTAGTTTCCCCCTCTTCCTTTGAGGGGCTATGGCCATGTTTTGCTTTTGGTTCGTTCCCCTCTTCTTCTTGAGGGGCCATAGTATGGTGTTCTCGTTCAGTTTCCAGGTGTTTTCATGTATTTCTGGTTTCGTGTGTGTTTTTTTTTCCCATAGTCACGGTGTGTTTGCACGTATTTCTTGTGTGTTTTTTTTTTTCTTCCATAGTTACCATGTGTGCATTTATTTCTTGTTTTTCTCATAGTTATCGTGTGTTTGTATGCATTTTTTGCTCTTAGTCATGTTTGTATTTACGTTTTGTTTTGTTTCCATAGTTACCGTCATGTAATTTTTTCCTTTTTTTTGCCATGGTTATGTGTTTGCATTTATTTCCTGTTTTGTTCCTATAGTTACTGTGTGTTGGTTTATATTTTTTTGGGCCAGGTTATGTACACTGGGGTTAGACGGGTTGTCTGTGGCCTTAGTGGGAAAATTTTCAGGGTCAAGTGTTTTTTGCTTTGTATGATTGTGTTCTCCTTGTTTTGTAGTCATGTCTTGTTTTGTTTTTTCTTCTTTCATCATTGTTCTGGGGGAAATAGGATGGATATTTCAAGTGATGTATTCATTTCTTTTCCTGTTTAGGGTGTTAGGTTTTGTTTGGCTCCTTCCTTGCCTGTTCCTCAATCCACTCGCCCTGTGGTTGGGGGAGGGGGGGCAGGTGTTACTAGACGTTCAGAGCCCGTCAAGTGAGGGGGGCCTACTGTCATGACCCGAGCACCATGCCTTGGTGCTCGGGTTAATCTTGTCAGGGTTTGACAGTGGCTTTATGATTCTAGCTCTCCGAGCTCTTATTGTGATAGTGCTCGGGGAGGCTTCCGCTCAGCTGTCAAACTCTGAACAGCTGTGCTGCATTTGTGGTCGTTAGTGCCAGGACTATTTCTACCCTCGTTAGCGATCACATCCTTGCAGCAGTGCCTGTTAACTCTCCGTCACACGACGGATGCTTAGGATTTATTCCTACCACGTCTGCTTGGGTTGACCGTCGTGCCCCTGGACTAGTAAGTGTGCTGTATAGCCTTACCCCTCCCGGTGTGTATCGATCTCTGTGTGTCTCTGCCTTAGCAGCTGGTGTAATTATTATTTTCACCAACCTTGCCTACCTAGAGTATGACTGTCTCCTACTATGGACCCATAGAGCTGTTTAGCCTATGCCTCCTGTTGTGAGTAGACTCAAGAGTCATTGTCTCTGCAGCTTGTGTTGTCACTTTTCTCACCGTAAATAAAACTCACTGAACTCACTGGTGACTGTGTGGCGTCTTATGGTGGCTCGCGAGAGCCACCCATGACACCCAGCTCCCTTAACTATCCTCTGCAGAGCTTTTTTGTCTGACATACTGCAACTGGAGTACCATGTTGCAACGCAGTATGTCAGAACACTCTCCACCACACCTCTGTAGAAGGTCCTGAGGATGCAAATGGGGAGAGAGGCCTGTTTGAGTTTCCTCAAGAAGTGCAGTCTCTGCTGGGTCCACTTCCTGATCCCCAAGGAATTCTTGCTCCACGTCAGGTCCTGCAAGATCTGCACTCCGAGGAACTTGATGTTCTCCACTCTCTCCAGTGAACGGCCGCTGATGCAGAGAGGGACGTGTTCAGGCCATGACTGCCAGAAGTCGATAATCATCTCCTTCGTTTTGTCCACGTTGAGCACCAGATTGTTCTCCCTGCACCAGCCCTCCAGGTCTCTAACTTCTTCCCTGTACATTGATTCCTCATCCCTCTGAATAAGTCCCACCACTGTGGTGTCATCCGCAAACTTAATAATCTGGTTCCCCTCGTGTCTGGACACACAGTCATGTGTTAAAAGTGTAAACAACAGTGGACTGAGTACACAGCCTTGAGGGGATCCAGTGCTCAGCGTGATGGAGTTGGAGATGCTTCCATCCCGGACAGACTGAGGTCTCTCGGTCAGGATATCCAGGATCCAGAGACATGTGGCAGTGTTCAGACCGAGGAGTATTTTCACCATCAGTCTCTGGGGACTAATGGTGTTAAAAGCTGAACCGAAATCAATGTACAGGAGTCTGGCATAGGTGTTTTTCTGATCCAGGTGGGTAATGACAGAGCGCAGGGTGGTGACTATAGCGTCCTCTGTGGAGCGATTTGAACGATACGCGAACTGGAGCGGGTCATGTGATGCAGGGATGCAGGCTGTGATGTGTGGTTTAACAAGCCGTCCAAAACACTTCATAACAATTGGTGTCAGTGCGACAGGACGATAGTCATTCAGACAGGACACAACCGCTTTCTTTGCCACCGGTACTATGATAGAGGTCTTAAAGCATCTAGGGACGATGGCCTGACTCAGGGAAATGTTATATATACTACTGTTCAAAAGTTTGGGGTCACTTAGAAATTTCCTTATTTTTGAAAGAAAAGCACTTTTTTTCAATGAAGATAACTTTAAACTAGTCAGAAATACACTCTATACATTGCTAATGTGGTAAATGACTATTCTAGCTGCAAATGTCTGGTTTTTGGTGCAATATCTACATAGGTGTATAGATGCCCATTTCCAGCAACTATCACTCCAGTGTTCTAATGGTACAATGTGTTTGCTCATTGCGTCAGAAGGCTAATGGATGATTAGAAAACCCTTGTGCAATCATGTTAGGTCTGCAATGCTGTAATTGCTGCAAATGGAGGATTCTTTGACAAAAGCAAAGTTTGAAGGAAAAAAATATTATTTCAAATACAAATCATTATTTCTAACCTTGTCAATGTCTTGACTATATTTTCTATTCATTTTACAACTCATGGTGGTAAATAAGTGTGACTTTTCATGGAAAACACAAAATAATTGTCTGGGTGACCCCAAACTTTTGAACGGTAGTGTATGTCAGTCAGTACATCCACCAACTCACTCGCACAGACTCGTAGCACACGTCCCGGGATGTTGTCCGGACCTGCAGCTTTACATGGGTTAACCCTGATTAGGGTCCTCCGCGTGTCCGCTGCGTTGATAGTAATAGCTGGCCCCACAGATGGTGAAGATGGGCCAGCCCTCCCTCTGATTGTCGGGTTTGATGCTTCAAAACGTGCAAAGAAGTTATTGAGCCTGTCTGGAAGCGAAGCATCATCATCATCAGCCCCCTGCCTAGACTTATAATCCGTCAGTGCCCGTACTCCCTACCACATCCGTTTGGTGTTCCCTGTGTCAGAGAAATATCCCTGGATTTTCTCTGCATAGGTGCGTTTCGCCGTCGCTCTAAAGGCTGCATCTCTGGCTGTGAGCAACGAGCGCACCTCGGCAGTCATAACAGGGTTTATAGTTGTCCCGTGCAGTGAAGGTCTTCAATATAGTGACATCCTCTGTGCAATTCGCGATGTAGCTGGTGACCGTTTCAGCATACTCCTCCACATCAATCCTGTCTCCCTGAGAGGCTGCTACTTTGAAAACCTCCTAGTCTGGATGCAGAAAACAGTCCTGAAGTGCCGAGGCTGCACCCTCTGGTCAAGTCCTGAATTGTTTCTCTACTGGCCTGCTGCACTTCAGTAAGGATTTGTAGGCAGGCACCAGCATCACGGATAGGTGGTCAGAATGGCTGAGGTGGGGGCGAGGTGTTGCCTTGTATGCATTTGGGAAATTTGTGTACACCAAGTCCAACATATTCTCTCCGCTGGTCTTAAAGTCCATACATTGTTTGAACTTGGGGAGCACAGTCTTTAGACTGGTGTGATTAAAATCCCCTGCAACCCCTGCACAAGGAGAAGGGTGACGGGCACACACCAACACAGGAGATATATGAGCGAGAGAGGAGCTTACTTGGATAGGACAGATGACTGGCACAGCAAGGGACGAGGTCCGGTAGACAGCCACCTGGAGATTCCGGTGCAGCAGCGAGGAACAGGCGATGGACAGGCGATGTCCGCCGCCGGGAAATCCACCTGTGCACAGGGGAGCAGACTTGGAAGGGAAAGGAGGTAAGGTCTTCTTACCAGAATGATCAGCTGGGGATGAAAGGAACTCACAGCGATGCGTAGGGAAGTCTGACGGCTTCAGGCCGAAGCTCAGGGCGAGGCGGCTTAAATCCCTCGCCGCTGATGATGTGCAGGTGTGCGTGCAGGTGGCGCCGCTGATGAGCGGCACGGCGTGACAGTACTCCCCCCTCTAGCAGCGCCTCCTGGCGATGGCTTCTCTGGGTGTGTAGTGGAGACAGGGGGCAGCCTTGACGACATCCTCTTTCCAGCTCAAAAGATGATGATAAATTACCGTTAATCCTTATTTTAGCTGTTGGTTTTTTATATAATGCCTGTATAGTTCTAATGAAGTTGTTATGAAAATTGAAACTGGATAAGATTTTATATAGGAAAGACCAGTCAACCGAATCGAATGCTGCCGCCGTGCGTAAAAGCGCATTGCGCGCTGACGCCCAGATGGAGCGGAACTGCCTGAGATGCGCCCGTACTGAGGGGACAGTTACCTCACTCTCCTGCGCCGGGAACAGCGGGGGGTCGTAACCCAGGGACGCCTTAAAGGGGGACATCCCTGTAGCAGAAGAGCGGGCGGTGTTGTGGGCGTATTCAACCCAGGCGAGATGGTTACTCCAGGACGTTGGTTTGGACGCCGTTACACAGCGGAGCGCAGCCTCCAGCTCCTGGTTGGTCCGTTCACACTGCCCGTTGGATTGGGGGTGATGGCCGGAGGAGAGGCTCACCTTGGCTCCTAAGGCGTTGCAAAACGACCTCCAAACTTCTGAGGAAAATTGGGGCCCTCGGTCCGAGACCACGTCCACCGGAATCCCATGCAGCCTGACCACGTGCTGGATTAGGAGGTCCGCCATCTCCAGGGCAGTTGGGAGACCTCGTAGGGGGACGAAGTGCACCGCCTTGGAGAAGCGGTCCACGATGGTCAGGACGGTGTCGTAGGTGTTCGAGACTGGGAGTCCGGTGACGAAATCCAGGGCGATATGCGACCAGGGCATGCCAGGGACGGGCAGAGGCTGGAGCAAACCCGCTGGAGGGGCATTTCCCGACTTGTTGGTGGCACACACTGGACAGGCCCGGGCGTAGCGGGCAGTGTCCCTCCGCAGGCCTGGCCACCAGAAGGACCGCTGGAGGAGGTCAATCATCCGGGAGGAGCCAGGGTGACAGGTGATCTTGGATGTGTGCAACCAGTGGATGACCTCCCCCCGAACCGTGGATGGCACGAACAGCCTCCCCTCCGGTCCGCCGCCAGGGTCAAGTTCCACTTCCTGGGCCTTCCGGATCTTGCTCTCAATGTCCCAGGTGACGGCTCCCACGACGCACGACCTGGGCAGGATGGTGTGGACCGTGTCCTCCGACTCCTCAGGGGCGAATTGCCTAGAGAGGGCGTCGGGCAGGCCGTTCTTGGAGTCAGGCCTGAAGGTGATGGTAAATTGGAACCTGGCGAAGAACAAGGACCAGCGCGCCTGGCGGGCGTTCAGGCGCTTGGCAGATCTAAGGTACTCCAAGTTCTTGTGGTCTGTCAGGACCACGAACGGCAGGTCCGCCCCCTCTAGCCAGTGACGCCACTCCTGTAGCGCGAGCTTGATGGCGAGGAGCTCTCTGTCACCCACGTCGTAATTCCTCTCCGCCGGGGACAAGCGCCGGGAGAAGAAGGCGCAGGGCCGCTTGATTCCGTCATCTGGCGACCGCTGGGATAGCACCGTCCCCACTCCTGTGTCCGAAGCGTCCACTTCCACGATGCACTGCAGCGCAGGGTTGACTTGGCTAAGGACCCGGGAGGAGGAGAACTCCGCCTTCAGCGCCTGAAAGGCAGCCGTGGCCTCTTCGGTCCACCGGAACGGGACCTTAGGGGACGTGAGGCGGGTCAGCGGGCCGACGATGGTGCCAAACTTTGGGACGAAGCGGCGGTAGAAGTTCGCAAACCCAACGAACTGCTGCAGAACCTGCTTTCTTGACGCAGGTGTGGGCCATTCCACCACCGCCTTCACCTTCTCTGGGTCCGGAAGCACCTGGTCGTGGGAGATGATGAACCCGAGGAAGGATGTTGTCTTCGCGTAAAACTCACACTTCTCGGCCTTCACGTACAACCGGTTCTCCAGCAGCCTTTGGAGGACCCGCCTCACGTGGACCTGGTGCTCGTCCCTGGACTTGGAGAAGATGAGTATGTCATCCAGGTAGACGAACACAAAAAGGCCGATGAAATCCCGGAGGACGTCATTGATGAGGCGCTGAAAGACGGCTGGAGCGTTGGTCAACCCGAACGGCATCACCAGGTATTCGAAGTGGCCGTTCGGGGTACGGAAGGCTGTCTTCCACTCATCTCCCTCCTGGATCCGGACGAGGTGGTATGCGCTGCGTAGATCCAGCTTGGTGAACCAAGTCGCCCCCTGGAGGGAGTGGAAAGCGGTGTCCATGAGGGGCAGGGTGTAACGATCCTTCTCCGTTATGTCATTAAGGGCACGATAGTCAATGCAAGGACGGAGGGATCCGTCCTTCTTACCGACGAAGAAGAATCCTGCCCCCACAGGTGATGACGATGGGCGGATTATCCCAGCACTCAGCGACTCCTTGAGGTATGAGTTCATTGTCTCCTTCTCCGGCGTCGATAGACTGTAGAGCCGTCCAGAAGGTAAGGGTGCCCCCTGGCGGAGATTGCTTGCACAGTCATAGGGCCTATGAGGAGGGAGAGACATCGCCTTGGATTTGCTGAATACCATACCCAGGTCATGAAATTCCAGTGGCACCAGGGACAGGTTCGGGGGCGCAGCGTCCGTAGGAGAGGGAGAAGCGGACGGAGAGCAGGCAGCGGACTGTAGACAGGTGCTCATGCAGAACGTGCTCCATGCCGACACCCTGGCGGACTTCCAATCCAGAACGGGGTTGTGGAGGCGTAGCCAGGGATACCCCAGGATGACGGGCGACACAGAGTTGGGCAGGACGTAAAAGGTTATCTCCTCCCGGTGGTTTCCAGAGATAATGACCGGGACGGGGATGGTCTGGTGCGTAACTCTACCAAGGGAGGCACGAGAGAGGTTGACCAGGGAGATAGGGTTCTTTAGTGCCTGACAGCGGATGCCCAATCGGGTTGCCAGGCTTTGAGAAATAAAGCTGCCTTCCGCGCCCGAATCCACCAGAGCGTGGGTGAGATGCCCAGTGGAGTTATGACAGAAACGGATGGGCAGCTTCAATTGTGTGAGGGAACTTAACCGATTGACGTCCGCGAGGCCCCCTACAGTGACTCGCGGACCCCGCCGACTGGCTTTCCGTGGGCAAAGCTTCACCGTGTGTTGGTCATCTCCGCAATACATGCAGAGATCCAACTCATGGCAGCGTTGTCTCTCCGCAGGGGAAAGCTTTGTCCAGCCCGTCACCATCGGCTCCGACTCCTCGGGGCACAATGGTGGCGGCGTCGCCAGGGGGCGAGCTTGGAACAGGCGCGGCGAGACTCCACGAGGGCGAGAAGAAGACGACTTCCGTCCTGAGGAGCGCTCGCGCAGCCTGTTGTCCAAACTGATCGCTAGGGATGTTAGCTCCGCTAGCGTCTCAGGGTTATCCCGCCCAGCCAGTTCATCCCTCAGATCATTGTTGAGACTGCGGAGGAAAAGGCCACAGAGGGAGCGTTCCTCCCAGCCTAATTCCTCCGCCACTACCCGGAAGTCGACCGCGTAGTCCGCTGCCAACCGGCTTCCCTGCTGGAGGGCGAGAAGCCGATCGACCTGGACCGTCTCGGTACAAGAATGGTCAAAGACCTCCAGGAAGCGTCTCACGAATTGGTCATATGTGAGGGTGGCATAACTGGGCCTCGCCATTACGGCGTAGGTCCAGGTTAATGCTCGCCCCTCCAGGAGATTCCCGATATAACCAATTCGGCTATGATCTGAGGGAAAGTCCCCGGGCACACGGTGGAAAACGGACTCACACTGCATTATAAACCCCCGCGCTCCGCCGAACTTACCGCTAAAGTGGGCGGGGGTTGGAATGGGCGTGAGCCGAACCGGTGCACCCGGAGCCTGCTGGATGGCCGCTGGAGCAGCAGGAGCCGCGCCACCCTGACGAGCCGGGGGGAAACGGCTGTTGGGGGTCCAAGCGGACCAATCGGTTAGTTATATTTATCAACTGATTAAAAATCACCTGTTGCTGACTTCCGGTCTGGACGCCATGGTGATAGCAACCTAACGGTGAAACTCCCAGACTCAATCCAAGGAAAACCTCCTCAAAATCAGACCTAACGGATTTTTGGAAGATTAAAATTCAAAAGACAATAACACCATGCCTAACCAAAAGCAGAGGAAACTGACATTCCCCAGATCAGGACGCACAGTGGCCGCGGAATTGGAACCAGAGGACCTCCGTTCAGAAGACGAGTGCCTGGGCCTAGCTAACAAAAGTATTAGCTTGAAATCTCTATTTGACGAATTACGACGATTTCGGGCCGAATTTCTTGAATTCAGAGAGGATCTAAAAAGGGCGAACAGCAGAATGGACCAGGCCGAAAACCGAATCTTGGAAGCTGAAGACAGAATAAAAGTGCTTGAAGATTCTGTGCTGGATTTACACAGAAAACAGTCAAGGCTGGAGGCTAAGCTAGCCGACCAAGAAGGAAGACAGAGACGAGACAACATCAGAATTCACGGTCTGAAAGAAGGAGCTGAAGATGGTTTCAACACAGTGGCAGAATGCGTGGAATCCTTATTGAGAGAGAAGTTGGATATTCCACAATCCACCGATTTGAAGATAGAAAAGGCACATCGCACATTAGCCGCAAAGCCAGCCCCGGAAGCGCCCCCACGTTCAGTGTTGGTAAGATTCTCCGACTTCAAAATAAAACAAGAAGTTGTAAGACGGGCTTGGCAGAAGAAAGGATTTATGCATCAAGAAAGAAAAGTCTTCGTGGAACACGATTACGCCCCTAAAGTTCTTAAAAAGCGACGGGAATATAATGACGCCAAAAAGGTTTTACGGGAAAAGAATCTACGCTTTCAGACGCCATTTCCGGCGAAGCTAAGGGTCTTTTACGGGGAAGAGTCATGTCTCTACAATTCAGCGGAAGAAGCAACAACTGACATGGCAAGAAGAGGACTCCCGGTAACGGTGTTTAAACCCGCAGCGGATCTGAGCGAGAAAATCAGAGCTCAAACGTGGTCCACCCAGAGACCTTCAAAATCCACGGGCCAGCAGCGGGAACACCCAGCCCCAGAGCTATAAAGATAAGCTTTCCAGTTCCAGAAAGGAATAGCGACCTTTTTGTTTGTTTGTTTTTTTTTTTCTTTCTCTCTTCAGTCACTCTGCACTTCCATCCCCCCTCCTACAAGGTAACAAACATTAAAGAAGATGCAGAATCAGCATGTGGTAAAACCTTTCATGGAGCAGTTTTAGCATTAGAAACAAATGTCTTCTTAATTTAAAGGGGAAAAAAAAATCATGTTAAAATAGTGACTAGAAAAGCGCTATATAAGTGCAGGTTAGTTAGTTAGTTAGTTAGTTAGAAATGTAACAATGACCCACATGTTCTCCCCACACTAACAAATACTGTATTAGAGTGAATGTTTGCTGTGATGGGGGTGGGAGGGTGCACACAAGCTCATAGGGTATAGGCATAAAAAAAAAAAAAAAAAAAAAAAATCATTACAAATTCGGATTGGGATCTGAAATTCACGTTAAAAACATGGGACAACTTACAGGGGTAAGAGAGGGCCCTCAACACGTAACAGAGTTTGAGGAATTTCCCTCAGAGCCCACACTCCATCAGGGCTCTTACAGGGTCTTAAAAGAGACCCCAGCTCAGGAAGTTTTTTTTGATAGTTTTTTGTTTTAAAGTTTCGTACATTATGTACTTAATGTTTTTTTATGTTCTTAATGTTCTTTCAGTTTCTGAGTAGCAAAAAAGAGGGCCACCACACTGTTATACTAAATAAGAAAATACAATGGAGAAACAGGGTGTAACCAAAATAGCCTCATATAATGTAAAAGGGATCCTGAATCCAGTTAAAAGATCCAAGATTCTACGCAAAATGAAAAAAGACAAAGCAGAAATAGTATTTTTACAAGAAACCCACCTAACAGACGTGGAACACACTAAACTCAGTAGACAAGGGTTTAAAATGATCTCTTCATCTTCATATAAATCAGGGAGGAGGAGGGGAGTAGCGACATTGATATCAACCAAAATTACATTTGAAAAAAAATCAGAACACAAAGATAAAGAAGGGAGGTACAGTTTGGTAACTGGGGCGGCTAGAGGGAGAAGATATCACCCTGCTGAATGTATATGCACCACCAGGGGCTAAATGGAAATTTTATAAAAATGTATTCGACCTAATGATAACTAAAGCCCAAGGTTTAGTGATATGTGGTGGAGACTTCAATCTAAGACTGAATCCATACTGGGATGCAACAGGTAATTCTTCACATCAAAATAACACCCAAAATAGGAATACTCGGATGCTACTAAAAGAAATGGGAATCTGTGACGTATGGAGGGAATTCAACCCCAATGTAAAAGATTATACTTTTATTCAACGCCACATTCATCTTACTCAAGGATTGATTACTTTTTTATGTTTAATAGAGACATTGGAAGAGTAAAAACATGTAAGATAGGACTGATGGATCTCTCCGACCACAGTACGATCTATATGGATTTAAACATCCAAAAATACACAAATAATACATTTTCCTGGAGGTTGAATTCAAGTGTCCTGAAAGGGCCACTGAAAGATGAATTGGAATCAGATATTCTCAGATATTTGGAAGAAAACGATAATGGAGAAGTATCCCCTTTAATACTGTGGGATGCGTGCAAAGCTGTAATAAGGGGAAAAATTATTGCAAAACTGGCAACCCAAAAGAAACTGAGACAAGAAAAACTAATCACACTAGAGTCAGAGCTCAAGAACCTAGAAAAAGAACACAAAGATAACACTCATTCTAATGGCTCGCTCAAGATCAAAGAAATTAAAAATCAAATAAATGAGATCTACACAATAGAAATCCAGAAGAAACTTACATTTCTGAAACAAAAACACTATGAAGCAGGCAGTAAATCGGCAAAATTACTAGCCTATAAATTGAGGAAATAACAAACGGAAAGAGCAATCTACAAAATCAGAGACCCAGTATCAAAGGAAATAAAATTCAGAATTCAGGATATTCTTAAAAGCTTCGAGAATTACTACAAGAACTTATACTCCCACAAAAAACATAAAAACGCATCCGAGACATTCCTAAACACATTAAACCTTCCCCAACTTATGGAATCACAAAATAAAATCCTACTGTCAGAAATACAACCTAAAGAATTGGAAAAAGCAATTATGAAACTTAAAGCTAACAAATCCCCAGGAGCAGATGGCTATACAGCAGAATGGTACAAAACCTTTAAACAGCAACTATCTCCTCTCCTCCTGAAAACATTTAACTACGTCCTCCACACAGGGGAAATCCCCCCCTCCTGGAGAGAAGGGGTCATTGCAGTTATACCTAAACCTGAAAAGGATAAACTAGAATGCTCCAACTACAGACCAATCAGTGTATTAAATCAGGACTATAAGCTTTTTACCACTATCCTTGCCAAAAGGTTAGAAAACATACTGACAGACTTAATTCACTTAGACCAAACAGGTTTTATAAGACAAAGACAGACACAAGACAACATTCGACGCACTTAACACATAATTCATCATATAAAAAAATATAACTTAAATGCAGTCATATTGGGATTAGATGCTGAAAAAGCATTCGATTCGGTTGACTGGTCTTTCCTATATAAAATCTTATCCAGTTTCAATTTTCATAACAACTTCATTAGAACTATACAGGCATTATATAAAAAACCAACAGCTAAAATAAGGATTAACGGTAATTTATCATCATCTTTTGAGCTGGAAAGAGGATGTCATCAAGGCTGCCCCCTGTCTCCACTGCTCTTTGCAATCTTCATAGAACCTCTGAGCCAATGGATAAGACAAAATCAAGAAATTCAAGGTATTACACTTGGTCAGAAAGAACATAAAATAGCACTCTTTGCTGATGACATTTTAATATACCTAGGGCAACCAGACACTTCTCTACCAGAACTAATCTCAGTTTTTCAGACTATGGAGATTTATCTGGTACAAATTAAACATGCATAAAACCCAAGTTTTAACATTCAACTATGACCCAAATCATTTTTCACTAAATGAACTCAAAACTAACTGGGAGTTGGAATCTATGAAATATCTGGGGGTCAATATCCCGAAACAACTCGACAAAATTATAACACTAAACTATGATCCTCTGGTGACAAAAATAAAATCTGACCTAGCAAGATGGAATATGATACCATCTTAGGTACCGCACAAAGAATTGAAGCAGTCAAAATGAATATACTTCCACGTCTTCTATACCTTTTCCAAACAATACCGGTAGAACCTCCCAAAAAAACATGGCAGGAACTGACAGAAGGATCTCAAGATTCATATGGCAGGGTAAGAGACCTAGAATCAGGATATAGAACCCTACAGCTAAACAAAGACAAAGGTGGGCTCGCACTGCCAAATATCAGGGACTATTTTATAGCTGCACAAATTAAAACTTTAGTAGAGATATGTAACCCAGTCTACACTGCACAATGGAAGGAGATGGAATGCCAAATAACAAGTGACATCCCCCTACAGGCGATAATAGGGAACAATGCCTTATCTGAACTCCTGAATAACACTAACCCGTGGATAGAGACCAAAATTTGGTTCAAGATAGTCAGAGAGAATCAAGCTAAAGAGCCCTATCGACTTCTGCAATGGATTGCCTATGATCAAGACTTTACCCCCAATAAAACAGACACTAGATTTAAAGAGTGGAAAGAGAAAGGGCTGATAAAATATTACGATTTTTTTAAGGGGCAAACTTTAAGAAGTTTTGAAGATTTGAAAAAACAAGGTCTAATAAATCAAGATCTTTACAGGTTCTTTCAGCTTAGACACCACATAAACAATATACTTAAAAAGGAGGATTTGAAAGGGGCCCAGTCAGGTGTGTCTGAAGGTCTTCTTAATGGCATATAAAGGGGATCCCAGGGATCAGATACATTTCTAAAATATACCAAGGTCTTCAAGACGTTAAAGGAGACAACACATCGTATATAAAAGAAGATGAGAAAAAGAGGGGGAATTTCACTTTACAATTGGAAATATGGGAAAAGCTAAATAAACAGCAATGGAAAAGTACCTCATCCCTGCAGTGGAGAGAATTTGGATGGATAAACTTGGTAAGATTTTTCAGAACACCTGCACAAAACAAGTTTACCCATAAGGGGTTGAACTGTTGGTGCTTGTGTGGTGAAAAGACTGCAATCATTTTCATGTGTTTTGGTCATGCCCAGTTATCCACCAATATTGGTCCAACGTACAGACAATATTGGGGGAAAATATTCAAAATAACAGTTCCCTTTTCTTTTGTAACTTTATATTTGGTTTATTACCGGACTCACTGGAAAGACGAGGAGATAAATACTTATTCAATGTTTTAATATTGGGCAAGTAAAAAGCCCTAACTAAAAAATGGATGCTGAAGGTCTGTCCTACACCTGAAGATTGGATTAACGTGATTCAAGACATTTACTCGATGGAAAAGTTGACATTCGCACTGAGACAGGACATGGATGAGTTTCATAAACTTTTGCAACCCTGGATCACATATGTGTCTTCCATTAGAACTAATCTTTGACAAATACCATTTCAATAATGGGTCCCGCTCTTGTTCCAACGCTACTCAGTTGCTCTTTTACTTTTAATTACTTAATTTTCTGTTTGGTTTGTTTTTTTGCTGTTTCTGTTTGTTTGTTTAGTCGTTTGTTTGTTTGTTTTTTATTTAATTCTCCTTAACTTCACTTTTTCTTTCACTTTAAAAAAAGGGGGGGGGTTGTTGTAATAACTATCCTACCAATGTTGTCAAATAGCAAAAAATAAGGGAACATGTGATGAAAATGTAAACAATGCAATGCTGTAATGACCTGTATACCCTTTACAAAAACTTAAATTAAAAAAAAAAAAAAAAATCACCTGTTGCTGATAAGCTATCTGATCCACTCGAGCCTCGAGAGTGGTAAACCGGTGTGCGAGCCCG
The DNA here is from genome assembly GCA_020510985.1 of Pholidichthys leucotaenia. Taxonomy (NCBI): domain Eukaryota; kingdom Metazoa; phylum Chordata; class Actinopteri; order Cichliformes; family Pholidichthyidae; genus Pholidichthys; species Pholidichthys leucotaenia. Next base: position 116,395,115 of record CM035842.1, on the reverse strand, counting down.
CCGTCTGCCGAGCCGCTCGGCTGAAGCCGTACTGACATAACGCACGGCTCAGGAGACGCACACACACAGGCTCAGAGTAGTTCAAATAGTTTATTAACAACAGGAGTGTATGAATGTGTGTCTGCGAGGATGTAAATGTGTTGGTGGGCGGCGTCTGCTTCGAGGCACAGAGGCAGGAGGCCGTACTGCCGACAACCCTATGGAAAAGCACAAGGAGGAAGGGTGGACGGGCAACACACCAACACAGGAGATATATGAGCGAGAGAGTAGCTTACTTGGATAAGACAGATGACTGGCACAGCAAGGGACGAGGTCCGGTAGACAGCCACCTGGAGAGCCCGGTGCAGCAGCGAGGAACAGGCGATGGAGAGGCGATGTCCGCCACCGGGAAATCCACCTGTGCACAGGGGAGCAGACTTGGAAGGGAAAAGGAGGTAAGGTCTTCTACCAGAATGATCAGCTGGGGATGAAAGGAACTCACAGCGATGCGTAGGGAATCTGACAGCTTCAGGGGCCGAAGCTCAGGGCGAGGCGGCTTAAATCCCTCGCCGCTGATGATGTGCAGGTGTGCGGGTGCAGGCGTGACAACCACCACTGATGTTACCATTGAATGTTTGAGACATCTGAAGTGAGATCATGGTCATGATGGGTTCCACTGGTGGGGGGGGGAGTAGGGGTGGGTAGATGACGCCTGCTGCGATGAGACCAGGGCACTGCCTTGCTGTCTAAGGTGATCGTTGATCATGTAATTATATTGTCTTGTGTCCCGGGGAAAAAGCTGGTTCATGAAGTACACTCAATTAACAAACCAAAACAGACGAGGACAGGCAAGTGTATCCAGCTACACATATGTTGTTTTTGGTATTTGGTAGAAAACATAACTAGGAATAATTGGAGCTATTTATTGGCAAAGGGTAACGCCAGAAAGAAATGCAGTGGCATTCAATTTACAATCCATGCAAAAAAATAAAATACAATCTTTATTCGAGTTGCAAATTCAGTGATCTTTTCCTGGAAATAAGGGACAAGGATAATTTTATTGTAACCATGACAACACATAACTAAGTAAAATACCCAACACCAGATTATTTTCACAAATCCTAATCTACTTCCAGAATACTGCTTCCAGACACTAATGATAAAAAACAACCAAGTGGTGTGCCAAATACCACAGCAGATGCCGTGGACGTGAGGACGCAGGCTCAGATGACGTCACCACACTGTGGGTATGAAGGAGGACTGACGACGGGAGACTGTCTCTTTGGCGCCCCACCTCCAAGCACAGCAGAGCCTGTACCAGCTTGTGGTTAGCTTACGTGCAATGTACTGTAACACGTGGTGTTCACAGCAGTTGTAATAAAGTTATCGTTTGGTTCAACTCCTGCCTCCGCTGTCCTGTTTCCAGACATAACATTTGGCAAGGAGAAAACCCAAATCTTCTGGAGGGATATTAATTATTTTCCTGAAGATGGAAGCGTGTCTGGCACCAATGCCACTGTTCCTCGTGACCCCAGGTGAGCCACCCATTCCATGGCCCCGCTGGTTTGAGTTGTTCCGCAGCTACATGGAAGCGCTGTACTGGGGGAGATTTGGGAAGCTATGGAAGTGAATAAGTCTAATCTGCTGCCTGGGTGTTGAGGGGCTGCGGATATTCAACAATTTAGGACAGGCGGATACATATGAAGACTGCGTCACGCTGCTAACCAAACATGAACGCCATGAACGTGAAGACGCAGGCCCAGATGATGTCACCATGCTGTGGGTATAAAGGAGAACTGACGGCGGGAGACCGTCTCTCTGGCGCTCCACCTCCAAACACAGCAGAGCCTGTACCAGCTTGTGGTCAACTTACGTCCTATGTACTGTAACACGTGGTGTTCACAGTAGTTGTAATAAAGTTATCGTTCGGTTCAACTCCTGCCTCCGCTGTCCTGTTTGCAGACATAACACCAAGCAGTAAGGCAAAGGACTAAGGTGCAAAAAGATGAATTTGTGTTTTTAATTGAAATGAAAACTAATAAATGTTTCAAAATAAATTAGCAAACTGTTTCCAAATAAACAGAGGTAGATAAACATATCTAAAGAAAACTAAACTTAAAGGGAACCTGTAGTGAATTCTAATTTAGCTATTTCAAAGGATCAAATATGATACTAGTGGTTCGGACCAGTAATTTTAATCATGATTCCTTCTCAAATACGCACGAGTTTCAAGTCACTGCTCTGTCAGGGACATCTTGTCTCCCCCATGGGCTGTTTCAGTACTGTAGTGATGCACAGTCGTTGCTTTGTGCGACTGACTGGGCTGCAGTATAGCAGTCAACAAAGTTTTAACATCAGAATTTTATGAATTTTTTTACAACCATGTACATGCAAATCTACCCACATATAATTTAATGAAATAAAATTCTAGTACTGTATATCAAGATTCATTCAACATGTTCTGAAGTTACTTGACTGGGAACTCAGCTGTTCGTCAGGTCCCCTTCAGCTGTTGGTCCCCAGAGGTACCTGCGGATCATGCCGTCAATGAAGGCCATTTCCGAGGATGGTTTGTGCAGAATATATTTGTGCAGTTTTTGCGGTTTTCAACTCAGATCTCGACCCACTGAGCATCTGCTGAACACGTTTACGCGTCCACAATAAACACATTTACTCATCCATGGTAAAGCGGAGTCAACGAGTGTACGTCACTTCTGGCCAGCAATGGCTGCTCCCCATTGGTTTTGACTGAGCGGTTTTCATGGGATAAAATTATTCAGTATACTGACTCTAGGGGGTTATTTTTACTGAATAAACACATTTTGGGTTTATAAGTAATACTTAAAGCACAATTAATGTTGTTTTAATGACCAGTACTAGTTTCCATAAATGGCCTAGCCATACAAATTTCACTTGAGGGTATACTCAGCTTCATTCATGAAACGTGAGCAGAATGGATAAACTGTCAGTTGAGGGAAATTTACAAATGTTTCGGTATTCATATTAGTAGTGCCAAACTCTTCGTAACTATGAGCAAAATCTACTCCTGCCTCGGATCACTGGTAGAGCATGTGTAAATCTAAATGCACCTAAATATTACTTGTCAATACCGCAAATTTCAATTTGAATTAACCTTAAACTGCTCTGTGTCATGTTCATCATACAATGCAAATTCCTTTAAAATATGTTTTTAAAATGTGATTAAAAATATCCCAAAATAGATTTAGCAATCATCAGTTCATAGATTCAGATTAGATTTCTTAAAAATTTTGGGGAATTAGTCAACTTAATTGCCTATCTGTTGTTTAGACTATGCATTAATAAAACTATGAAAACCGAAAAGCTTCAATATCATTTGTTTTTGATAATTGTAGACTTTAATTAAAAGTCAAGTTTTACTAGTTTAAATTATGGACTGAATCACTGTACTGTATATGCCGTGTCTCTTCTATATATTGTGATCTGGACTGGGTGAGACCCGGTCCACGCTTTATGTTGTTTTTTTGTACTCATTATTGTCTTTTTTATTATTATTATTATTATTATCATCATCAATGGGTTTTTCACTCCCATCTCAGTTCTCATGATCATTGCTATTTTTTCTCCTTCTCAGTTATGCTTGTGTGTTGTATATTTTCCTGCTACATCATTCGTTTCTGAGTTGGCTTTTATTTTGGCAGTGTCATTTGTTTACTTCCTTTCCAACACAGTTCATCCTTATTTAACTGATTATTGTTCACGACTGTTGCTCATTAGTTTATTATGTTTCATTCCCCATTTATTGGTGTCACTGCCCTTATTCCTTTGTGGGTCCTAAGAAGTCGTTTGTCAGTAGCTTGGGTTTTGTGTTCATGGCAAATGTTTGCCGTTATTGCTGTTTGGGGTTTTCACCCCAGCTTTTCTGTTCTAACTGCCGTTGTGGCTTATTTTATGTTTGGGCTCTCATGCTGCATTTATTTTTCAATAAACTTACGGTTTAAGTTTCGCCCTGCAAGTGAGTCCCGTACATTTGCCCCAGAGGGGCGCTTATGACATATATATTTCTACATTTCTATATCAAATATCCAAATGAAAAGAAACATATTATGCTTAAACACAGAATCTAAATGAATATAAGAGAAATTAAACACAAACCGTCTAAACGTTTTAAAGATGCACTCTGGTGGCTATAATCCCTATAAAAACAAATCCATTTTCTAAAATGGTATCTTATGCCCTTTTTCTGCGAACTAAACCTTTCATTGTCTTACAGTTTTGTATCAAAATTTTTTAACTCCCCCCACCTCCCAAACGCCAGAAGCGGTGACTAGACCCAACCTACATATGGAAAAGGCTAATAGTGGCTAGCACTACATTAACAGCACAAATCCTGTGATAAAAAAAAGACTTTCCAGTTGAAGATGGCATGACCAGTTGTATGCACAGTGGCCCAGGGATAATGACTGAACCTGCATTGGTCCTTAAAAGCAGTTTAATGGTAAGAACCCATCTTAATTTGGGTCAAGTTTTCAAAGCAACTTGCCCCAAAATACTAAATGGCTGAAGCTAACTTCAGTTAGGCCAGAGAGTCCTGATTGGCTCAACACGACTCACGTGCCAGCAGTTGTACATAACTGCGTCACCAAAAAATGCCCTGTTTCAAACTCGCCTTTTGCGTGTGTGTGTGGGGGGTGGGGTGTGAGGGGGGTGGGTGGGGGTGGGGGGCGCTTTAGGGTGAAACTTTAAAGGGTTATTGACTGAAAAAGAAGAAGAAGCCATCGCTATTGTCATTCAGTCCATACAACCAATCATGTACAGTAGAACAAAATTACGTTTCCTTCTATCTACAATGTTAATCACATGTAGAATCAGAGGGGTCCCTGCCATGCAAAGCGCCACCACAAACACTTCTCCTTCCCCCATTCTATTATGCTGAGCACCAAGCTAGAAGACGGGAAGTACCATTTTTATATGGTCTTTGGTATGACCCAGCCGGGACTTGGACCCCCCAACCTCCCGGTTGGGGGGGTGAATACTCTATCAAACTAGGCCACCACTCAGTGGGTGTGTTTGTTAGGTTTTAAACTCTCTGAAGTGGAGGTCTATTGGTCACTCTACTTATCAAAAATAATTCAATACAGTCTTGTTCGCTAAAAAAACACACAGCCTTTAATCTCGTTTTTTCATCAAGGATTTCCAGCTGGGTTGGCCAGGGTGCCGGTATATTACCGCCTTCGACAAGCACTCTGAGGGATGGAGCCGGTGTTGTCCAGGGGTCTTTTTGATGCCCAATCGCTGGCAGACCTGGCTAAAGACCTCAGCCTCGAAATTCTGCCCCTGGTCACTGTGCAATCCTCTGGTACCCCGAAGCGGCAGAACATCTCATTGACAAAGTGTTCGGCAGTCGTGGTTGCACTCTGATCTGGGACCGCATACGCCTTTGGCCACTTAGTGAAATAGTTCATGGCCACAAGGACGTAGCAGTTCCCCTGATCGGTGATGGGGAAGGGCCCTAGGATGTTGATGCCTACTCGCTCCATTGGGGCCCCACCTGATACTGCTGCACTGGAGTGTGAGAGTGTCGAGTTGGGCCCTTTCTGGGATTGCACAAGCTACATCGATAGACGAACAGCTCCATGTCTGGGTTGCAACCTGGCCAGTAGGATGTGGACGGGAGCTGATGCAGGGTTTTGGCCACCCCAAAATGGCCCAACTTCACAAAGCCATGAACCATTTGTAGAACCTTGTGATGTAGCCGGCGTAGCACCAGGAGCTGAAGGACATCACAGTGACCCCCCTTCCCCCCCGGAGCCTGCCAGCATTGACAGAGAAGGTCATCCCGGCTGGTAAGGCTTGACCACTGAGAATAGAGCACCTTTATCTTGTGATCTAGTTCTGCCACTTCCATCCATGCTGGTCGCTGTCCTGCCCCCACCCAGGCCTGAATCTGGGCAATCACAGAATCCTGACTCTACTCCTGCTTGAATTGTTGGGGTTTGGCAAAGTCCCAGTTGTCAGTAGCTGCAGCTGGTGATAATGTGCTTCCACCAACATTACTGTTGTCAGGAGGGACAATGAAGCAATCTGCAGGGCCGGCATCAGCCCAGCTGCAGCATGCCGCTCCTCAACTTACCGGCAATAGCAGCACTTCTCTTTTAGGTAGGGGCGTCTGGACAGCACATCTGCATTGGCATGAAGACGGCCAAGCCCAGTGATGAATCTCAAGTCGTAGTCCTGTTGCACCTCCAACCACGTGTCCAGCTTTCCTTCTGGTTCTTTAAAGTGGAGCAGCCATGTGAGGGATGTGCAGTCGGTGCACAAGATGAACTTCTTGCCATAGGGGTAGGGTCGGAAATGGCGGAGTCCTTGGGTCATAGCTAACAGCTCCCGGTGGGTCACACAGTAGTTCTCTCTGCCCGGGAGAGAGCGCTGCTGTAGTAGGCAACAACCTGCTCCCCTAGCTGCCCCTCCTGTGACAGGGCCACGCCAAGGCCCACATTTCTGTTGTCACTGTCCATGATGAATGGCTGTTAGGGATCTTGGAAGGAGAGCACTGGCACCTCCACGAGTGCTGATTGAAGCTGGCTGAAGGCATTGGAGCAGTCCTCACCCCACTGGAAGGCTTGACCTTTCTGCATCAGCCAATGCAGCGGCCTGGCGATGGTGGCGAAGTCCTTGACAAACCACCGGGCGTAGGAAGCCAGCTCCAGGAAGCTCCACAGCTCCCCAGTGTCACAGGGGATAGGCCAGTCCATCACCACGGTGACCTTGGCAGGATCGGTGGCCACCCCTGTTGAGCTGAAGATGTGGCCGAGGAGTGATGTCTCACACTGGAGCAGGTGGCATTTCTTTGGGTGAAAGCAAAGCCTGGCCTGTTGGATGGCATAGAAGATATCCCTTAGGCTGGCCAGAGCACCCTTGAAGTCTGCACCATAGGAAAGGAGGTCATCGAGATAGACTACGCACCGGCTTTGGGGAATGTCAGCCAGCATCCTCTCCATCAGCCTTTCAAAGGTAGCAGGTGCATTGTAGAGACTGAAGGGCATAACCCTAAACTGCCACAACCCTTGACCAATGGTGAATGTGGTCTTAGGGTGGGCCTCTGGTGTTAGCTCCACCTGCCAATAACCACAGTGGAAATCCAGAAAGCTGAACCAGCTGGAACCTGTGATGCAGTCAAGGGCGTCATCCACCCGTGGCAGTGGATAAGAGTCCATCTTTCTTCTTCATGAGGACTGCTGGAGCTGCCCACGGGCAACTCGAGGGTTCTATGACATGCCATCTCTTTAATCTTAACCCTTTGAGTGTGTATGGTGCAGAACTGCGACATACCCCCTAGTGGTCAAGAGTGGTAAATATTTTTTGTCAATAAAATAGTTCAGATTTCTAAGGCTATAACTTGAAAGTGGTAAGCGATAATGACTTACTGTCAATTAGAAAGATGAAAAATATGATCCAAAGTTTCAGACAGGAATAAATTTATGCATCTAATTTGCATAATGTCGCGGCACCTCTTTAAATTCCATAACAGTCAAAACTGGACTTTGGACATATTTACACAAAAAATGGTTCAGTCTTTTGACACCATTTTTTGTACAGAGGAACCTCATCATGTTATCTTCAAAGTAAACAAACAAGAAATCAGTACATTTAAAAAAAAACAAAAGAAATTTCTCACTTACTTTTGACAAAGTAAGAGTGAGAAGGCAGGTGCAGTGCCGCATTCTGCCACTAGGGGCACGAAAATTCTCACACTCAAAGGGTTAAGCACCACTGCTTCTGGCTTGGTGGGGGCAGGTGGCAAGGGGGAGGCAGATTGGGTGAGCATCGCCAGTATTAATGTCATGCTGTACTAGGCTGGTGTGTGTGTAGTCTTTATCTCGGGCAGCAAAGATCTCAGTGAAAGAGTCCAGCAGCTCCCGCAGCTGATGTTATTCAGTGCCCAGACCCTCACAGCTCCAGTGATACAACTCCTCAATTGCCTGCATGGTCTCTGGAGATGGCAACTGGGGCACTGATGATGATGCTGCAGACCCGATCTCCCTCTGCAGCCATGCAAGGGGCTCCTCAGCTGGCTGTGGTCATGCAGAGACATGCCGTAGCTCTTCTTCTAAAGTCGGGTGGAGTATCACGGCTTCTGAATCCAGATGGAGTGTCATCCTGGGTACATCCACCATGGCTGCCAATTTGGTCAGCAAGCCCAGCCTGATGATACAAGGGTCTTGTATTCTGGCTAACCAGAACTGGTGATCAACAGCGCAGTCAGCAACAGTCCCCTTTATCAGTCTCTTTCCCCTTATTGTCGTCCATGCCCCAGTGACTGTGGTTATCTTCAAACCTGCAGCCTTCCAGTCCGCAGGTCTCTGGCCCTCAGTCCCCCTTAGAATCCCAGGGCAGACCAGGGAGAGTGTGGTCCCTGTGTCCGCCAGGGCTCTGCATAAGATGCCATTCAGCATACAGTCCACATACAGTCCATTAGTATGTCCCAAAGGCCCTAGTCGTAGGTGTGACATAATGAGGGGGAAAGGTCATCGGTGAGGAGCAGTTCCTGCGCTGTGTCCCCCTCCTTTAGTAAAGGGTGCTGGGGGACTTGCTTTCATGGAGCAGGAGCTGGGCAGTGTTAGGCAAATTTACCTGGTTCTCTGCACCAGTAGCAGCTCTCCAAGTTCTGCTTAGATGCCCTTCTGCTGCCCCGGCGTCGCCGCCGTGGAGATGAGGTATCAATTGCACATATTTTTTCATGCTCTCCATTGCTTTCATAATCTGCCTGGCGCACTCTGTGGTTTGCAGTCAGTGGACAATCGCCCCCACACAGCACATGTTCAACTTGTTCAGCTTCAGTGATGGCTGATGTCAAGGAGGTTGGTGCAAACAGGTGGATGTGCTCCCTAAGGTGGTCTAGACGCAGGCCCTGGACAAAGGCTTGGAGGGCCAGCTCTTCTTGGTCTTGATCATTGAACATAGGGTAACCCTGCCGTGCATGCATGTGAAGGTCAGCTGTATAAGCACCCAGGTGCTCAGATAGCCCTCTCTGGTGGCTTTGGAGTTGCTCTCTTGCATCATCAGCATAACCATGACAGCCAAATCAGTGTTGTATGGCTCCCTCTACTGCTGGCCAGCTGGAGCACTCTTCCGGTTGGATGTCGGTGAGAACATGTAAGACCTTAGCCTCTAATGCTAGTGCCACCTGGATTGCTGTCTTTTCTGCTGACCATGCATTAAGTTGGGAAGCTACCTGCACTTGAGTGATGAGGTATGTCTCTGGTGGTGTTTCCCTATTATAATGTGGCAGCTTTACCTTAACTTGGTTGGGTGGTGAGGTCGCTGCCATTAGCATAGTGCGGCTAAAAGTCTGGGGTGCATGGAGTTACAGGACTCTGCTCCTTCGCCGGCTGGCGGGGCCCTGCAGCTTTTCTACGTGTGCTGGCTCCATCAGGAAGGGCAGCAATCCTTTCCCCTCTTTGGCTCATCATGCATGGCTTATCGTCACTCACGTGTAGTCTTGTAGCTGCAGTGGGCTCCTCTCATAGTTGCCCTTCCATGGCCTCACAGCAAGCAATGAGTTCCTCTATGTCTGTTAGCCTAGCTGCTATTAGCTATCTCACTTCTGACACCAGTGTAGCAAAGCAGTCTGTGTGAGTCAAAATGACCATGGCTAGAGGTAGATATTTGCTCTGGAACTTTATTAGGCTAGAAAGGTGCCGCTGTTGGCCATGGCACATGCCTTACAGCTGTGTGAAGAGAACAAGGCAAAATTTGGAGCTCTAGTCTAATTTCCCCCTTCATTTCCTGCTGCTCCTCCCTCTCTTTCTCCTCAGTGGTGCTTTTAAGGTCCCTCAGAAAACACATAACTACTAAACAACATCACTACTTTTGCAGTAACATGCTGTGTAACAAAATTACTGTTTAAAAATTCAGTAATGCGTTACAGTTACTGAAATTTGATCAGATGGATTACTCGTTGCTCAATTTATTAATATGAATAGATATTTTTAGCGCAAATAAATGAATATACAAACTAACCCTACCATAGCTGAGATGTAGCCATCAGTCGATGTGACCTGTTGCAGAGAGCTGAGTCTTCACTACTGAATGTAGGAAGAGATGAACCTACTTTGTTTTTACGTCAAACAGGTTCATTTTGTCTTCTTTTAATTATTTATCCTTTTTTTTTTTTTCCTTTGAAAGACAAAAGTAAAATAGAAAGATGTCTTTACCTTCTTTACATGTTTCAACTGCACTGCAGCCTTCATCAGAAGAGTCAGCTGATTGCTGCCAGGTGACATTTATCAGCTGATTTTCGTAGGCAGGGCCAGCTCAGCAGATCTGTCAGATCCACCGAGCCGGCCCCGCCTCCCGCCGTCAGATGGTCTCTGGAGAATGTGGTCCCAGGTGTGAGAAAGCATAAAGGCCCCCTCATCTCGGTTCAGGGTGTCTTTTCCCCGCTTTCTGATCTCTATTGCCTCCTTGATCCAACGTTTGTGTCTGTTGCTCTCCGATCCAATAATTTTTGTGTTGTCCCAGTCCATGATGTGATTATTTCTTTTGCAGTGGTCCGATATAGCTGATTTTAATGTTTCTTGTTCTGCTTTTTCTTTTTGTGATCTTGTGAGTCGTCCTTGCGTTTCCTTCTCACATTCCTTTTGGTGTTCTTTTTTTCTTGTGGTGAATAATCTTCCGGTTTCTCCAATGTAGGTTTTGTTGCATGATCTGCATGATATTTCATATAATACATTGCATTTATTGTCTTGTTCTATTCTGTCCTTGGGGTGTACTAATAACTGTCTTAATTTTTTGTGTGGTTTGACTGCTGTGTTTATTTTGTATTTTTTCATGATCCTTTGAATTGGTTCCGTGATCCCTCGTATGTATGGTATAGTTATGGTGTCCTTGTTTTTGATTTCAGCTTTTGTTCTCTGTCTTGTGTCCTGTTTATTTTCTTTGTTTTTGACTTGCTGTTTCCCTTTGTTTATGGCCCATACTGGATATTGGCAGCGTATAAGTGCATGTTTTATGTGGTTTTCCTCTTCCTGTCTGTCTTCTTGTTCCGTGATGATGGTGGCTCATTCATATAATGTCCTGACGACTGATAGCTTGTGTGCTGTGGGGTGTTCCGATGTCCAAAGTAGGTATTGATCTGTGTGGGTTGGTTTCCTGTAGACTGTGATTTTTATGCTGCCGTCCTCGTTGTGGTGGATTTTCATGTCCAGAAAGGCTATGGTGCCATTTTCCTCCTCTTCGTGTGTGAATTTTATGTTCCCCGTACTGTCTGTACTGTTCAGATGGTCAGTGAGTTCTTGTGTATGTCCTTTCCTTATTTTTTCCAGAATGTCATCTACGTATCTCTTCCAAAGGGTGGGTTTGCATATTGTGGGTGCTGTGTTGATGGCTTTATTTTCCAGATCCTCCATAAAAAAACTGCTCATGATGGCTGATAGTGGGTCTCCCATTGCAAATCCTTCTTTTTGTTTGTAGATTTTTCCTCTGAATTGAAAATAAGTGGATTTTGCAACAAACTGTAGTAATTTGGATATGTCATGGACTGTGAGGTTGGTGCGTCTTTTTAGGGTACTGTCCTTGTTGAGGCGTTCTTGCACTATGTGTAGTGTGACGTCAATAGGAGTCTTTGTGAATAAAGAGATGACGTCATGTGAGATGAGGATCTCGTCTGATTCTATTTTTATGTCTTTGAGTTCTTGTGCCAGCTCTTTTGAATTTTTACAGTGAAAGTCTGATAGTCCAAGGAGGGGTTTGATGATTTCAGCTAGGGCTTTTGATAAGTTGTATGTGACTGATCCAATGCTGTCTATTATTGGCCGCAGTGGGATATCCTTTTTATGTATTTTCGGTGTTCCATAAATCCGAGGGGTGATGCTGGCTGTGGGGATCAGGTGATCATATGCGTCCTTTGTGATTTTATTGCTTTCTAATAGAGGTTTTAGAAGGGCTTTGAGCATTTTTTTCTTTTCTTTTGTCGGGTTTGTTTTAATGATTTCGTATGTGTTACTGTCTGCCAACATGGTTTCCATCTGTTTTTCGTATGTTTCCGTGTCCAAAATTACTGTTGTTCTGCCTTTATCTGCTGGGAGTATTGTGATCGTTTTATCTGTCTTGAGTGAGTTTAATGCTTTTTCTTCTTTTCTTGTAACGTTGCTTTGTGGTAATTTGGCCGTTTTGAGGATTCCTGCGACTGCGTTCCGGAGTGCTGCTTTTTCTCCTTGGTCCTGGATTTTTTCGCATGCCAGTTCTGTTGCGAGGATGTATTCTTCATGGGGGATTCTGGCTGGTGTGATGGCGAAGTTCAGTCCTCTGTTCAGCACTGTTTTCTCCGTGTCTGTGAGTGTGCGTTGTGATAGGTTTTTGACCCACTTATCGTTCTTTTCCGTGTGTGTTTGTCTTCGTCCGTTCTTTCTTTCTGTGAGTTTTTTTAATTTTTTCAATTGGCGGTTTTTCGTTGTAATGAATTCTTGTTCGTGTGCGTGTTTCAGTTGTGCTTTTATCTGCTCCTGCGTTTTCTGGTCCGTCGGGTAGCGTTGCTTAAACAAGTCCGTTTCCTCTTTGATTTGGTTGTTTATTTTGTCTACTTTATTTGCCGTTATTCTTATACGTTCTTTTATAAGGTCTTTCCGTGCTTTGTTGATGATTTTTTCTGCGTTCTTGGTCGGGATTGGATTTCTTATATTGAGGCTTTGGGGTGTGACCTCCTCATCTCTGCAACGGAGGTTGAATCGTAGGTGGTTTCTGAAGCGTGCCCGTGTTTTCTCCAATTTCTCCAGCCGGCGGAAGTCTTTAATGCAAACTTGTCCATAACTTCCACGTAATACGTCAAACAGGTTCATTTTGTCTTCTTTTAATTATTTATCCTTTTTTTTTTTTCCTTTGAAAGACAAAAGTAAAATAGAAAGATGTCTTTACCTTCTTTACATGTTTCAACTGCACTGCAGCCTTCATCAGAAGAGTCTCATGTGAGATGACGTCATGTGAGATCCTCATCTCACATGACGTCATCTCTTTATTCACAAAGACTCCTATTGACGTCACACTACACATAGTGCAAGAACGCCTCAACAAGGACAGTACCCTAAAAAGACGCACCAACCTCACAGTCCATGACATATCCAAATTACTACAGTTTGTTGCAAAATCCACTTATTTTCAATTCAGAGGAAAAATCTACAAACAAAAAGAAGGATTTGCAATGGGAGACCCACTATCAGCCATCATGAGCAGTTTTTTTATGGAGGATCTGGAAAATAAAGCCATCAACACAGCACCCACAATATGCAAACCCACCCTTTGGAAGAGATACGTAGATGACATTCTGGAAAAAATAAGGAAAGGACATACACAAGAACTCACTGACCATCTGAACAGTACAGACAGTACGGGGAACATAAAATTCACACACGAAGAGGAGGAAAATGGCACCATAGCCTTTCTGGACATGAAAATCCACCACAACGAGGACGGCAGCATAAAAATCACAGTCTACAGGAAACCAACCCACACAGATCAATACCTACTTTGGACATCGGAACACCCCACAGCACACAAGCTATCAGTCGTCAGGACATTATATGAATGAGCCACCATCATCACGGAACAAGAAGACAGACAGGAAGAGGAAAACCACATAAAACATGCACTTATACGCTGCCAATATCCAGTATGGGCCATAAACAAAGGGAAACAGCAAGTCAAAAACAAAGAAAATAAACAGGACACAAGACAGAGAACAAAAGCTGAAATCAAAAACAAGGACACCATAACTATACCATACATACGAGGGATCACGGAACCAATTCAAAGGATCATGAAAAAATACAAAATAAACACAGCAGTCAAACCACACAAAAAATTAAGACAGTTATTAGTACACCCCAAGGACAGAATAGAACAAGACAATAAATGCAATGTATTATATGAAATATCATGCAGATCATGCAACAAAACCTACATTGGAGAAACCGGAAGATTATTCACCACAAGAAAAAAAGAACACCAAAAGGAATGTGAGAAGGAAACGCAAGGACGACTCACAAGATCACAAAAAGAAAAAGCAGAACAAGAAACATTAAAATCAGCTATATCGGACCACTGCAAAAGAAATAATCACATCATGGACTGGGACAACACAAAAATTATTGGATCGGAGAGCAACAGACACAAACGTTGGATCAAGGAGGCAATAGAGATCAGAAAGCGGGGAAAAGACGACCCTGAACCGAGATGAGGGGGGCCTTTATGCTTTCTCACACCTGGGACCACATTCTCCAGAGACCATCTGACGGCGGGAGGCGGGGCCGGCTCGGTGGATCTGACAGATCTACTGAGCTGGCCCCGCCTACGAAAATCAGCTGATAAATGTCACCTGGCAGCAATCAGCTGACTCTTCTGATGAAGGCTGCAGTGCAGTTGAAACATGTAAAGAAGGTAAAGACATCTTTCTATTTTACTTTTGTCTTTCAAAGGAAAAAAAAAAAAGAGGATAAACTACTTTGTTTTTGTGGAAATAGATTATTTTGCAGAGAGCGTGAAATGAAGAGGCTGAATTTATTTCTCAATTCAGGTTTATTAATCATTCACGTATCTCCAACATCCTCTCAATCAGAAAAGAGACAGAATATTCCACATCTCCCCTTTTTATACCCGGGACATCGAAGTACAGAATCACATTGTCATTCAATTCCCCGAGAAAATACATCACCCCCCAGGTCTTCTCTCCTCCACCTAAAACCCTGGTGGTCAGGAAGTCTTCTCAGAACCATTTCTAAAGACAGATTTCACACCTTCCTGTTACCCCGGAGGTCCAGACTTATTGTTCCTTCTAAGACGTGAGGTAGCAAGTAATATACATATGCAGCTTAAGATCTCAAATATGTGAGCCACATGACCCCCCCCCCCCCAAACGTCGAAGATGAAACAATACAACATAGCCAACACCACATGATAAAATCACAATATCAGTCCATAGGCTGTCTGGGCTTCAACCGTCTTCAAACTTGCTGTAAGCGGGCTTAGCTGCTCCGCGGCGCGTCCTGCAGTGGATCGCTATCTGAGGATGAGAAATGTTAGACAATCTCTGTGGGGGCTCTGGGGCATGCTCCCTGGGGAGTCTACCGCGTCGAGGAGCCCTCGCCACTTGCACCGCCTCATCAGCCATCACAAAAGCAGGTTTAAGTCTGTCTATACAAATTGTTTCCCTCCTGTCCCCTAAATCTAGCAAAAAATGTTTATCACCTGTTCCACACTCTATATGGGCCGTCGTAAGGTGGTCGCAGGGTGGGACACTGAGCGTTGTGCCTGACAAAAACAACTTGGCGTTTTTTAAAGATTTAGGTACAAAAACACGCGGAAAAGTGTGATGAACGGGGCCGGAAGCGTGTCCGCTTCGAGTTGTTCTAGTGACGCCTGAGCAGGGGGACAGTTCTGGCGCCGGATTATCAGGAAGGAACTCGCTGGCAGCGGAGCGGTTCGCAAACACCAACTCAGCTGGGGAGGCTTTTAAGTCATCTTTAGTGCAGAACGCAACCCTAATAAAACCCATGGTAGCCTGTTTACCAATTTGCATCCGTAAGCGACGCTCTGAGGGCTGCTTTCAATGACCTATGAAAACGCTCGCATAAACATTAGCCTGGGGGTGGTACGTGGTAGTGCGGTGAATGTTGCTCCAAGGCTGCAGGCATCGCTGACCAAAGCTCAGAAAAAAAATTGAGGTCCCCTTCGGACGTAATATCCGACGGGACCCAAAACGCACTACCCAAGCCGTTAAAAACGCACAGGCCACCTCTGCGGCTGTGGTTGATGCCAGTGGGACCACTTCAGGCCAACGTGTGGTGCGGTCCACCATTGTCAAAAGATGCGTGTACCCCTGCGACGACGGTAGGGGGCCTACGAGGTTGACATGCACATGATCGAACCTCTTGGCCAGGATGTGAAACGGCTCTAAGGGGGCTTTAGTGTGCCTGTGTATTTTGGCCTGCTGGCAAGCCATGCAGGCTCTTGCCCACTCTTTAACGTGCTTGCGCAGGCAGGGCCAAACAAACTTCTCCCCTACCATTTTCACCGACGCGCGCACCCCCGGGTGCGCCAGAGAGTGAATCGAGTCAAAAACACGGCGGCGCCACGCGGCCGGCACTACCGGGCGGGGTCGTCCGGTAGAGACATCGCAGATTAAGGGGGGCATGCCATCTTGCAGCCTCCTGCTCTCCAGCCTTAACCCTGTTGGTCCAGACTGGAGCGCGCACACGTCCGCATCGCTACCCTGATCTGCGGCCATGGCTGCATAATCTATCCCATGAGGACTGGGGCCGCGTACGCTTCGCGCCGCTATTTGCTCGCGGCGTGGAAAGTATAATCCACCTCTGGCGGACTGGGAGCGGTTACGGCACGAGAGAGGCAGTCTGCCACCATGTTAAGTTTACCCGCTACATGCTGAATATCAGTGAGTAAACTCTGAAATTGCAGCCAGCTGCCTCTGCTGCGGCCTGACCATGGTTCCCGCAACTTTGGCCATCGCAAAAGTGAGCGGTTTGTGGTCGACAAACGCAGTGAAACGCCAACCTTCTAGCCAGAACTGGAAAGTGACGAATGGCTAAGTGGAGGCGCTAACAGCTCCCTGTTCGAACGCGCGTATTTTCGCTCGCCTTGCGCAAGGTCCTGCTAAAAAAGGCCAGCGGCTGCCAAGCCCGGCAACATGTTGCTCCACTAACGCCCTATGGCCACGTCTGACGCATCAGTGGTGAGCGCTATGCGGGCGTTGGGTCTGATGAGCAAACAACGCAGCGTCTGCAAGGGCTTTTTTGACCTCGAGAATGCGCGCTCCCGCTCCGGGGACCATTCGATTGCATTTGAGGGTTTTTGTTTTTTAAGCGCGGCATACCAATGGTTGCATGAGCTGTGCTGCATGGGGAGGAAACGGTTATAAATTCACCATTCCCAAAAACTCCTGTAGTGCTTTGACCGTTTGTGGCTGGGGAAAATCTGCTACTGGCGCACTTTGTCTGGCAGTGAACTGTCCCCTTGGGGAGACGCTGTGCCCCAAAAAATCAATCTGCGCCACCCCGAACTGGCACTTCGCTTGGTTGATTATTAACCCGTGCTCTCCCAACCTCCAGAAAACTGTCGTGAGGTGCTTTTCATGTTCTTCTTCGGACGCACTGGCTACCAAAATGTCGTCCAGGTAGACGAACACAAAAGGGAGATCGCATAACACCGCATCCATCATGCGCTGGAAAGTTTGGCTCGGCGCCTTAAGCCCAAATGGCATACGCAAAAACTCAAAAAGTCCAAACGGAGTTATTACCGCTGTTTTGGGAATGTCCTCGGTGCGTACTGGGACTTGATGATAACCGCGGACCAAGTCTATTTTAGAAAAAATGCGCGCCCCCGCCAGATGAACCGAAAAATCCTGAATATGGGGGATTGGGTAGCGGTCGTGCGCTGTGGCGTTGTTCAACCTGCGGAAATCACCGCAAGGTCGCCACGAGCCATCAGCCTTAGGGACCATGTGGAGCGGGGAAGCCCGTGGGCTGTTCGAACGACGGCTGATGCCCAACCTTTCAAGGTTGGCGAACTCCTCGCGCGCTATGGTCAGCTTAGCTGCATCCAAGCACCGAGCTTTTGCAAAAACGGGGGGACCAGCGGTAGTGATAAAGTGCTCCACCCCGTGTTTAGCAACGGCTGCTGAAAACATGGGAACCGTGAGTGCTGGAAACTGAGTGAGGAGTGTGTGAAACTTACCGCCTGCTGTGGCGACGTTGGCTTGTGCTGTGGGCGGGGACCTCGAGCTGCACAAGGGATAGAGTAAGTAAGGAGAGTGCATTAACCAAGCGTCTATTGGAGATCAACAACAACCCATGTGAGCACAGAAAATCAGCACCTAACATGTTGAAACTCACCGCCGCTATAATAAAAGTCCACTCATATGTGCAGCCGTGCAGGGACAGAAGTAGAGTCCTTTCACCGAAGGTCTTAATGCTCGAGCCGTTCGCCGCTGATGCTCCGTGACTCCGGGGCCCAGCCAGCTGGTCAGCGTAGGTTGGCATGATGAAACTCACTTGGGAGCCTGTGTCCACGAGGAATTGCCTCCGGAACGCGCATCCATCAGGTAGAGCAGCTTGTTCCGTTCACCGAGAGCCGCAGCTGCTACCGACTCTTGATCCTGGAGTTTCCCGAGCTCTTGAACTGGCACGGTGGTATACACTTGCGCGCCCTCTCTGCGAAGTGACGATGGTAAAAACAGAGGTCGTCTCCTCCGCGATGTCGGGGCTTTGCCGCCTTGCCGTTGTTGGTGTGTCCTGCCTCCGTCGCTCTGGCCTTTTGCCATTCCCGGTCGTCGCGCCAAGGTCTGCGCTGACTGCGGTGGTCGTGTGCTGTCCGTCTGGAAGTCCGAGGATCCGTTGCGCCTCCTGGGCCATGCGCGCGTGAAGTCCCGCTGGGTCCGAAACTGAGAGCCCACCAGGGTCGCCCTCGTCTGCTGATGTAGAGTTTCAGGAAGATGTGAGTGAAGAGGGAAATCGTCGGATGTCTGAGCCTCTCAGCTTCAGCATGCTTTTCCAATCAGGTCAACAGTCAGTGCTTTCTCCCAAGTCGTGCAGGTGGCCAGGAGTCTCTCGGCTCTCTGCTGGGTCTGGGGTAGTGAAACGCTGGATGAGGGCAGCTTTCAAACCCGAGTGTATTTGTCGCCAGCGGGTGGGCGCTGCACCAGGCTCCGCACATGTCGAGCTGTGCGGCTGTCGAGTTTGGCGATGACATGGTAGAACCTTGTGTCATCTGCAGTTATTCCCCCGAGGGCGAACTGGGCCTCGGCCAGGAGGAGCCATGAGTCCGGGTTGTCCTGCCAGAATTCTGGTAGCTTGACAGAGACTGCGCTTGCCCGGCTGGTCCCTGGCGAGTCTGGTTCGGGGGAATCGTCTCTGCCCATTATACGTCTTAAGGTCACCAGTGTAGAGAGCGTGAAATGAAGAGGCTGAATTTATTTCTCAATTCAGGTTTATTAATCATTCACGTATCTCCAACATCCTCTCAATCAGAAAAGAGACAGAATATCCCACATCTCCCCTTTTTATACCCGGGACATCAAAGTACAGAATCACATTGTCATTCAATCCCCCGAGAACAATACATCACCCCCCAGGTCTTCTCTCCTCCACCTAAAACCCTGGTGGTCAGGAAGTCTTCTCAGAACCATTTCTAAAGACAGATTTCACACCTTCCTGTTACCCCCAGAGGTCCAGACTTATTGTTCCTTCTAAGACGTGAGGTAGCAGTAATATACATATGCAGCTTAAGCATCTCAAATATGTGAGCCACAATTTTTCCTTTGTCACGGTTAAGGGCAAAAGGCATATTGGTAAGTTGCAAACTAAAGTGCCGGTTGAGACTTACTGCAATCTTGAGAAATGCTTGAAAACAGCAAGAAAGCTAGTGCTAAATAACGGCTAGCTATGCTAGCAACACCGTGTTAGTGGATCTACACTATCTGAACAACCACGGCTGGATGTAAAGTGGAACCTGCTTCCCTCTGGATAACAGTTCAGATCAGGTCCCACACCTCCAGGCAAACGGTTTCTTCACCTTGGCCATCCAAACTGCAAACAGACAGAGGCCCACCCCTCCCTCTGAAAGCTGTCCTGCACAGAACTGAAGACCTTTTAATTATCACTATAACTCACCTGTCTTTGCACTCGTCACTATTATATATATACGTATATTGACCCATCCGTGAAATCACTACTGTACATATTTTCCATAATCCTTGGGCCATTTTACTTAATTATGTGTTCTGCACTTTGCACTCTTATGTACATACTGTGGTGTGAAAAAGTGTTTGCCCCCTTCCTGATTTCTTATTCTTTTGTGATGAGTCTTTACGTTCTTTTTGCACAGTAGTAGTTTTCATCTTGGAACTCTATAATGCAGGCCATTTTTGCCCAGTCTCTTTCTTATGGTGGAGTTATGAACACTGACCTTAACTGAGGAAAGTGAGGCCTTCAATTCTTTGGATGTTGTTGTGGGGTCTTTTGTGACCTCTTGGATGAGTCGTCGCTGCGCTCTTGGAGTAATTTTGGTCAGCCGGCCACTCCTGGGAAGGTTCACCACTGTTCCATGTTTTCTCCATTTGTGGATAAGGGGTCTCACTGTGGTTTGCGGGAGTCCCAAAGCTTTAGAAATGGCTTTATTGTCATAATCACCCTTCAGGGCAGAGAAAAAGGCACCAAACGGCTGACGTGAGTTTGCAGAATTTATTGAATGAATACAACAGAAAAACAAATCAAATTTGGGAAAGGAATGAAATACAGGTTGGTAAAATAGCTAGGGCTATGGCAAGAATAATCGCCAGCTAACCTGGAGACCTGGGTTCGATCCCAGCCCCTGACCAACAGTGATCTGTGTGGAGTTTGCATGTTCTCCCCATGTCTGCGTGGGTTTACCCCAGGATTTCTCTGGTTTCCTCCCACATGCCAAAAACATGCAAGTTAGGTTAATTGGCATCAAACTGGGGATTCTAAATTGTCCTTAGGTATGACTGTGAGAGTGAATGGTTGTCTGTCTCTCTGTGTTGGCCCTGCGATGGACTGGCGATCTGTCCAGGGTGTACCCTGCCTCTCGTCCAAAGATGCTGGGATAGGCTCCAGCCCCCCCGCGACCTGAAAAGGATTAAGCGGAAGAAGATGAATGAATGAATGAATGAATAACCTGGAGACTAGGCTCAGGAACAAGCGAGCAAAATAGCCAGCTGAGGCAAGAGTAATCGCTACCTAACCTGGAGATACAATTACACACGACGCACAAAAGAAAAGCACTTACATGTTGGCGAGGTGACCAGAAAGTAGGACGCTGCATCAAACAATGATGCAGAGCCCCTAAAATAGGAATAAGAATTAGCTAACATGATAGACAACAGGTGCGGGCGCCTGAACGGGCAGGAAAAAATGATGATACGTGATTGGGATCAGCTAAGTGAATGAGAGAGAGGCGAATAAACCTGGCAGCTGACAGGACATGCCCACACAAGGCATAACATCCCTGACAGCTGTCAACAGTAAAAAGGTAAACTAGGGAATAGAAAAACATACAAATATACAAAAATACAAAATAAAAATAAAACCCAAACAAGAAAAATGGCAAACAGTGTCGGAGCACAAAAACCCAAGCAGGCACAAATAGAACATAACAGTAACTAAACAGGAAAAAAGCCATGAAACTGAGTCCGGTGAAAATCTCCAGCACTCGATTCATGACAGAGCCCCCCTCTCAAGGGGTGGAATCCCACACTCCCCATGGTGATACCAACAAAAAGAAAAGTCTGTCCCCCCCCAGCACGACCAAAATGACCCTCCCAGGGTGGGTGGTGGGGGGAACAGGCTGGGAGGGAACAAAACAAACCCCATTGAGGACCCACACCAGTCAAAAAAAAAAGGAAAAAAAAAACTATAGGTTAGGCCCCCTGGGCAAAGGATCTAAAGGGTTCAGAGGGGCGCCTAAGTCCCAAGCTAGGTGGACGGCAAGGTTATCTGAAACGGGTAGCTTGCCGGAGAACATGGGCCACCCAACCCAATGGGCTCAGTTTGTCCGGCGGTCGACCGGAGTCCCAGACCTGCCAGATGGCTCCATGGCCTGAGTTGGGTGGCTTCCCAGAGGACATGGGCCACCCCACTCTACAGTGCCACCTGTCGGGTGCTCTACCTGAGTCTTTCAACCACCCGAACTGGAGGGGTGGTTCAGGAGGTGGTCGCCCGATGGGAAGGGCAAGAACAGGGCAGGATAGAGAAGCCAAGGGAACCACGACGGCGTCTGGCAGAGGAGGAAAGGAAACCACCATGCTCACGGGCTGGCCATCCACACCCTCGAAGATCCTGGACTGAGACATGGCTGCACCCTTGGTGGTCCCGGACTGGGACATGCACCCATGGAGGCTCCGGGCTGGAGCGAAGCAGCACCTGTGGTGGCTCCGGGCTGGAGTAAAGCTGCAGCTGTGGTGGCTCCGGACTGAAGCAAAGCTGCACCCGTGGTGGTTCCGGCCTGGAGCAAAGCTGCACCCACGGTGGCTCCAGGCTGGAGCAAGGCTGCACCCATGGTGGCTCTGGACAGGAGCACGCTGCACCTGCGGTGGCTCCAGGCTGGAGCGGAACTGCATCCTCGGTGGCTCCGGGCAGGGGCGGAGCTGCATCCTCGGTGGCTCCGGGCAGAGGCAGAGCTGCACCCTCGATGGTTCTGGGCAGGGGCGGAGCTGCACCCTTGGTGGCTCCGGGCAGGGGAGGAGCTGCTCCCTCAGGGGCTCCGGGCAGGGGCGGAGCTGCACCCTCAATGGCTCCGGGCAGGAGCGGACCTGCACCCTCGCTGGCTTCGGGCAGGAGCGGACCTGCACCCTCGATGACTCCAGGCAGGGAGTGGACCTGCACCCTTGGCGTCTCCGGGCAGGAGTGGAGCTTACACCCTCACTGGCTTCGGGCAGGAGCAGAGCTGCACCCTTGCTGGCTTTGGGGCAGGAGGTGGAGCTGAACCTCGGTGGTCCCAGGCTGGGACATTAGGTGCACCCGTGTGACCCTCAGCGGGGGGAGCTGGACCCACCTACGGTCTCGAGCGTCGAGCCTGAACCCACAGAGACATCTGGCTCAGGTGGATCTTCCCGGCGACCCTGGGAGAAGGCTCAGAAAAGACAGGCAGAAAATCTGGGTCAGGTCACTGCAGCATCTTTCTGTCATAATCACCTTTCAGGGGCAGAGCAAAAGGCATCAAAATGCCTGCTGTGAGTTTCCAGAATTTATTGAATGAATACAACAGAAAAACAAATCAGTCTTGTGAAAGGAAAGAAATACAGGTTGGCAAAATAGCTAGGGCTAAGGCAAGAATAATCACCAGCTAACCTGGAGACTAGGCTCGGGAACAGGTGAGCAAAATAGCCAGCTGAGGTGAGAGTAATCGCCACCTAACCTGGAGATGCAATTACGCACGAAGCACAAAGAAAAAGCACTTACGTGTTGGCGAGGTGACCAGAAAGTAGGACGCTGCATCAAACAGCGATGCAGAGCCCCTAAAATAGGAGTCAGAATTAGTTAACATGATAGACAACAGGTGTGGGCACCTGAACGGGAAGGAGAAAGTGAGGATATGTGATTGGGATCAGCTGAGTGAATGCGAGAGAGGCGAATAAACCTGGCAGCTGACAGGACACGCCCACACAAGGCTTAATGCCCCTGACAGCTGTCAACAGTAGAGGTAAACTAGGGAATTGAATAACATACAAAATAAATATACAAAAATACAGAATGGAAATAAAACACAAACAAGAAAAATGGCAAACAGTGTCGGAGCACAAAAACCCAAGCAGGCACAAATAGGACATAACAGTAAATAAACAGGAAAAAAGCCATGAAACTGAGTCCGGTGAAAATCTCCAGCACTTGGTTCATGACATTTATAACCTTTTCCAGACTGATAGAGCTCAGTTACTTTGTTTCTCATTTGTTCCTGAATTTCTTTGGATTGCAGCTAGCCTTTTAGGATCTTTTGGTCTACTTCACTTTGTCAAGAAGGTCCTATTGAAGTGATTTCTTGATTGAGAACAGGTGTGGCAGTAATCAGGCCTGGGTGTGGCTAAAGAAATTGAACTCAGCTTTCCAAAAATGTGATTAAACCACAGTTAATTTATGTTTTAACGGGTGGGGGTGGGGTCATTTTTTTTACACAGGGGCATGTAGGTTTGGATTTTTTTTTGCCCTTAATAATAAACACCTTCATTTAAAAACTGCATTTTGTGTTTACTTGTGTTATCTTTGTCTAATATTTAAATTTGTTTGATGATCTGAAACATTAAAGTGTGACAAACCTACAAAAAAAATAGAAATCAGGAAGGGGGCAAACACTTTTTCACACCACTGTAATTCCACCCACGAAGCCACTACCGTACCTGTGTCTATACCGATGGGCTATTTATTATTTTATTATTTTAACTTTTTATTTCTTCTTCAGTCATATGATTAATCATGTGTTCTGTAACTGTTTTATTTCAAATTCTTCTCACTTTATTGCGCAGTAGCCTGGCGGAGCACCCACAATTTTGTTGTGCTGTACAAGTGTACAATGACAATAAAGCCTATTCTAATCTATTCTAAATACTCTTGTCTCAACAGCCACGGCTGGATTTCAAACACAGGCATGCATCTGGACAGTTTGTGACACAGCAAGAATTTAAGCGACTGAATGCCAGATACATTGTTACAGACTGAAGATGTGATAACAGTGATTTTCCATGAGACAGCTAAGAGTGTGATCCACTGAAGTTAAAACACATTTGTTTGCTCCTGGAAAAAAGATTATTTAAAAATGGATTTTGATCTCCAAAAAGAATTTGAGGGACTGGATCGTGTCTCTGTTACAACAGACATTTGGAATGTGGATAATGGACATTTTCTTTGGATTACTGCACATCGGATTAAATCCATATCATAAAGGTAGATAAACATGCAGTGTTGCCAAATGCAACACGTGTTGCCAAATCTCACTCCAAATCTCACTCCAAAATGAGGAAATTACTGACATTATGATGTTGATTTTCTTCAGATTTTTCCCACAATAAGAGCTCTCAAGACAGGATAAAGCAGACTGAACATGTTCTAAAAACTCTGTCTGAAATGGTTTGTTTTCAGCCTGACATTAATAAGCCCGTAATGTAATCCATTAATTAAATTATCTTGCTATGTGTGCAAGATGATTTAAGTATGCATTTGAATGTAATGTGAACGTTACTTTTCCAATTAACTAGTTACTTTAATCATGCAGTAATTGGTAAAGTAACTCAAATACTTTTGAAAAGAACTAGTAATTGTAATTAGTTACTATTTTTAGTAACTTGCTCAACACTGTTTAAAACACAAGTATGGGATAACGTTTGTGCCAGCAGAACCTGAATTTTAATTTTTATTATTTGAATTTGAATAACTGAATATGAACCTGAATTAATCAGTTTGAATAATTGCTTTTAAAATTTGAATCTGAATGACCTAATCTGAGATTGAATCTATTGGTTTGAATGTGTATTGCAATAAAATTGAAGCTGTATTTCATTTACTTGAAAAATTCGGCTCCCCAATTCATTATCAGTGTTCAGTTTCACTTCTTGTCATACAAATTCATTTTTTTTATTTCAGGTGTTTGTGCCACACATCCGGGATGTAGGCTCAGTCAAAACTAGTCAAACATAGATAGAAAGAACTCTGTTTTACGTCTGCAACTCTCACTTTACGTGCTGTTTACCTGTTAAACACCCGCACGGACTTGAGTGGTTAATTCAAAGTGATGTCCAGCAGCTACATGCCAGGTTTGTAAAAGTAATAGTAATAATGCCATGTATGAGAAGAGGCGTCATGTATGCATACAAAACATTATTAGCCAGGGCAACAGATTAGCAGAGATTAACAGCAGAGCCTTCATTCAGGTGTCCAGAGGTGCAGCAGCCCAGGAAGAGGTGATTCTGCTGTCAGGACACTGCTCTTTCAAAAACCAGATGCTTTCTGTAAGAGACCTTTCTTCCACAAAAAGTTCAGTGGAGTCAGAAAGTGGACAAAGGTCAATAATTTGTTCTAATATTGGCTATTTAGCATCATAGGAGACAGAATTATGAAATGATAATAAGAATGAAGCATTCTGCCTTCTCTGAGTTACTAAGAGGATGGAGACTGTAGTTACAGCGGATGTCTGTCCTTTAAAATTAGGTTTCAAACTAATAAAGCTGTTAGTAGGTTGGCAAGTAAATTAGTAGTGTGGAGAGAGGAATAACCAGGCAGAGCGGTCCAGAGCAAAGCAGGCTTTATTAATTTCTCTCTCTCACATTATCCAGAATCACAAGCATCAGAAAAAGTTACAGGTCGCAGGCATCTCTCCTTTTATAGCCTATGACCCGCTCAGTCACCTGTGGTGCTGCAGTAACATGAAAGACTTTGCAATTCCCATTCTCTTTGTCACTGATTGCATCAATACACCAACCCCCGCATGAGCACACAAACCCCCCATGACCATTCCCCTTGTCCTTCTGTCTGAGTGGAAACATACTGACATACTGAGTGGTTCCTCCATACCGTCCCCTCCTCAAAACTCAGACTGAGCATTAACCCTCATGTCCTTTGGGCTTCAGCCTACTTCCATAGCAGCTGTAACGGGGGGTCTGCGGCTCCGAGGCGCTGCTGTGCTGGTGGGGGGCTATTGGGGGTGCGTCCGTCTGTGGGGGGACATTGGGAGGGGGGAAACATCTTTAGCATGCTATTGTGACTGATCTGACAAGTCATTTACCTGGGGAGTTCTCAGTGGGGGTCGTCCGCGCCGAGGAGCTGGGGCCAACACCACCTGCTTGTCTGCTAAAATGAAAGCGGGCTTAAGCCTGTCTATACAGACCGTTTCCCTGTGTCCCCCCAAGTCTGACTTCTTTCTCCCCGGGTTCCAGCACTCTGAATGGGCCATCGTAGGGCCGGCGCAAGGGGGTCCGGTGGGCATTGTGCCTGACAAATATGAACACCGCGTCCTTCAAGGCCTTTGGCCCAAAAACGGGTAGAAAACAGTGGTGGACCGGACCAGATACCGTCCCTGCCACTGCGCTATGCAGTGAAAGCAGGGATGGATCGGTATTTGGCGCGGGGCTGTCCGGCAAAAATTCCCCTGGGAACCGCAGCGGCTGGGAAAAAACCAGCTCTGCTGGGAAGGCTGCCAAATCCTCCTTCAGTGCTGAACGCAACCCTAATAGAACCCACAGCAACCGGTCCACCCAATTTGCATCTGTAAGCGAAGCCCTGAGCGCTGCTTTAAGTGACCTATGGAAACGCTTGCAAAATCCTTTGGCCAGGGGGTTGTACGCGGTCGTGCGATGAAGTGTGACGCCCAGGCTCCAGGCCATGGTGGACCAGAGGTCGGAAACAAACTGCAGGCCCCGATCGGACATGATATCCAAAGGGGCGCCGAAACATGCCACCCATGTTGTCAAAAAAACGTGTGCAATGTCTGCAGACGTGATGGAAGCTAGCAGCACTGCTTCAGGCCAGCATGTGATGCGGTCCACCACTGTCAGGAGGTGCGTGAACCCCTGCGATGGTGGGAGGGGGCCCACGAGGTCCACATGAACATGATCAAGCCTCTTACCCAGGATATGGAACAGCTCCAAGGGGCCTTTGTGTGCCTGTGCACTTTGGTTCACTGGCACGCTACGCAGGCTGGAGCCCACTCTTTCACTTGTTTGCGCAGGCTCCGCTAGACGAACTTTGCTCCCACCATTTTGACTGACACGCGCACTCCTGGATGTACCAGGGAGTGGACCGACTCAAAGACACGGGGGCGCCAAGCGTGTGGAACTACCGGGTGTGGGCGGCCCATGGAGATGTCACAGATTGGAGAGGTGCCCGTCTTGCAGTACTCTGCTCTCCAGCCTTAACCCTGCTGGTCCAGACTGGAGCACGCAAATGTCCGCATCGCCAATCTGCTCAGCGGCCATGGCCATGTTATCTATTCCCATGTAGACTGGGGCCACTAATGCGTGTGAGAGGCAGTCCGCCACCACATTGAATTTACAGGCTACATGCTGAATGTTGGTCTTAAACTCCGAGATCGCGGCCAGCTATCTCTGCTGCCGGCCCGTCCATGGTTCCAAAACCTTGACCATAGCATACATTAGCGGCTTGTGGTCCATGAACGCAGTAAAGGTGCACCCTTCAGGCCAGAACTGGAAGTGGCGTATGGCCAGGTGGAGAGCCAGTAACTCTCTGTCGAACGCACTGTATTTACGCTCACTGTTGCGCAAAGACCTGCTAAAAAAAGCAAGCGGCTGCCAAGAACCTGCGACGTGCTGCTCCACAATGGCCCCTATGGCCACGTCTGAGGCGTCGGTAGTGAGCGCTATCCGAGCTGCCGAATCTGGGTGCGTCAGCAGTGCGGCGTTCGCAGGGCTGTTTTAACCTCGGAAAACGCCTGCTCTCGCTCAGGAGTCCAGTTGACTCTGTCCGCCGGTTTCCGTTTCTTAAGCGCGGCGTACAATGACTGCATGAGCTGGGCTGCACGGGGGAGGAAACGGTTGTAAAAGTTAACCATCCCCAAAAACTCCTGCAGTGCCCTGACCGTCTGAGGCCGGGGAAAATCTGCCACTGCGCGCACTTTGTCCGGTAAGGGTATTGCGCCCTCTGGTGAGATGTGGTGGCCCAAAAAAATCGATTCCCGTCACCCCAAATTGGCACTTAGCCAGGTTGATTATTGATCCATGTTCCTCCAACCTCTGTTAACCTCAGGACAGTTAACCTCTGGAAAACTGTCCTGAGGTGATCTACGTGTTCATCCTCGGATGCGCTGGCCACCGGGATGTCGTCCAGGTAGACGAACACAAATGGCAGATCGCGCAACACCACATCCATCATGTGTTGGAATGTCTGCACCACGCCTTTTAACCCAAAAGGCATGCGTAAAAACTAAACGGGGTTATTACTGCTGTCTTAGGTATGTCCTCAGCGCCCACTGGGACCTGGTGGTAACCGCGGACCAGGCCTATCTTGGAAAAAATGTGTACCCCGGTGAGGTGAACGGAAAAATCCTGAATATGGGGGATCGGGTAGTGGTTGTGCGCTGTGGCGTTGTTCAATCTGCGGAAATCTCTGCATGGTCACCACGATCCCTTGGCTTTAGGAACCATATGTAGCAGGGATGCCAATGGGCTGTTTGAGCATCTTGATGATGCTCAACTTTTCCAAGTTGGCAAACTCCTCTCGCGCTATGGCCAGTTTAGCTGCGTCCAGGCGCCAAGGTCATGCAAAAATGGGCGGCCCCATGGTGGTAATGAAGTGCTCCACCCCGTGTTTAGTGACAGTCACCGAAAAAGTTGGGACCGTGAGTGCTGGGAACTGGGTGAGTAGTGAGTGGAACTTACCCCCTGGAGCTGTGACGTTGGCTAGCGTTGTGGGCCCGGCTCCTTGAGCTGTACAGGGGAGAGAATCAAAAGACACTGCATTAATCAGGCGTCTGTTAGCCACATCAACTAGTAGACTGTGTGCATACAAAAAATCAGCGCCCAAAATGGGGAAGCTGCATGCCGCTATGACGAATGTCCATTGGTATGTACGACTGTGCAAGGATACAGTCAGTGTCCTCTCACCAAAACTCTTAATGTCTGAGCTGTTTGCAGCCGTCAGCTCGGGGCCGCTAGTTCCCGCCAGCCGGTCTGCGTAAGATGGTAGGATGAGACTCTTTTTGGAGCCGGTGTCCATGAGGAACTGTCTCCCCGAGCGTGAGTCTGTCACATAGAGCAGCTTGCTTGCTTCACCGGCGGTCGCAGCTGCTACCAACTGCTGGTCCTAGTGTTTCCTGAGCGTTTGAATTGACATGGTGGCATGCATCGGCATGCGTCCTCTCCAAAACGGCGGTGGCAGAAGCAGATTGTGTCTCTCCGGTGCTTCTTGGCTTCCGCTGCTGCCACTGTTGTTGGCTCCTTGCCCCCGCTGGCCGTCTCGCTGGGTCCCGACGTCACTGCGTTCACTGCGAGGGCTCTGGTGGTGAGGATAATCCGAACCGCCTCTTGTGCTAGTGCCCGGTAGTTGCATGCGGCCAGCAGCGGCGAATTGGCAAGGACCACCCTGGCTGCTATTGGGAGGTTCCGGAGGAAAAGGTGGGCAAAGAGGAAATGCCCGTCATCTGTGCCCATCAGCGCCAACATCTTCTCCATTAACTCTACCGCCGACCCGTGTCCCAGTTCGGAGTGCGTCAGGAGCCTTTTCGCTCTCTCGCAGTCTGAGAGCGCATAGCACTGGGTCAGCGCATTTTTTTTTCGTATTTGTCATGGGCTGGGGGCTGTTGGAGCAAGCTCGCCACCTGCTGAGTTGTGCATGCGTCCAGTGCTGCAACCACGTAGTAGTATCTGGTGTCATCTGCCTTTATTCCACGGAGCGCGAACTGGGCCTCGGTGTGGAGGAACGAAGACTTCGGGTCGTGTAGCCAAAAGCCTGGGAGTTTGACCAAAACAGCGCATGCGTTGTCGGCACCTCCAGTCTGGGTCGTCTCCGGGGTGTTCGCCTTGAGTTCCATTGTGCGTCAAGGGTCACCAGTGTGGAGAGAGGAATAACCAGGCAGAACAGTCCAGAACAAAGCAGGCTTTATTACTTTCTCTCTCTCACATCATCCAGAATCACAAGCATCAGAAAAAGTAACAGGTCGTTAGGCACCTCTCCTTTTATAGCCTACGACCCGCTCAGTTACCTGTGGTGCCACAGTAACATGAAAGACTTTGCAATTCCCATTCTCTTTGTCACTGTTTGCATCAACACACCAACCCCCGCATCAACACACAAACCCCTCATGACGATTCCCCTTGTCCTTCCGTCTGAGTGGAAACATACTGACATACAGTGGGGCAAAAAAGTATTTATTCAGCCACCAATTGTGCAAGATCTCCCACTTAAAAGATGAGAGAGGTCTCCAATTTTCATCATAGGTATACCTCAACTATGAGAGACAAAATGAGAAAAAAAAAAATCCAGAAAATCACATTGAAGGTTTTTTTTTTTTTTTTTTAAGTTTTTGTAAAGGGTATACAGGTCATTACAGCATTGCATTGTTTACATTTTCATCACATGTTCCCTTATTTTTTGCTATTTGACAACATTGGAAGAATAATTATTACAACACCCCTTTTTTTTAAAGTGAAAGAAAAAGTGAAATTAAAGAGAATAAAATAAAACAAACAAACAAACAAACAAACAGAACAGCAAAAAACAAACAAACAGAAAAATAAGTAATTAAAGTAAAAGAGCATCTGAGTAGTGTTGGAACAAAGAGCGGAACCATTATTGAAATGGTATTTGTCAAAGATTAGATCTAATGGAAGACACATATGCGATCCAGGGTTGCCAAAAGTTCATGAACCCATCCATGTCCTGTCTCAGTGCGAATGTCAACTTTCCATCTAGTAAATGTGTTGGATCACATTAGACCAATCTTCAGGTGTAGGACAGTCCTTCACCATCCATTTTTTAGTTAGGGCTTTTTTACTTGCCAATATTAAAACATTGAATAAGTATTTTTCTCCTCGTCTTTCCAGTGAGTCCAGTAGTAAACCCAAATACAAAGTTACAAAAGAAAAGGGAACTGTTATTTTGAATATTTTCCCCAATATTGTCTGTACATTGGTCCAATATTGGTGGATAACTGGGCATGACCAAAACACATGAAAAATGATTTGCAGTCTTTTCACCACACAAGTGCCAACAGTTCAACCCCTTATGGGTAAATTTGTTTTGTGCAGGTGTTCTGAAAAATCTTACCAAATTTTTCCATCCAAATTCTCTCCACTGCAGGGATGAGGTACTTTTCCATTGCTGTTTATTTAGCTTTTCCCATATTTCCAGTTGTAAAGTGAAATTCCCCTCTTTTTCCCATCTCTCTTTTATATATGATGTGTTGTCTCCTTTTAAGTCTTGAAGACCTTGGCATATTTTAGAAATGTATCTGATCCCTGGGATCCCTTTGTATGCCATTAAGAAGACCTTCAGAACACCTGACTGGGCCCTTTCCAAATCCTCCTTTTTAAGTATATTGTTTATGTGGTGTCTAAGCTGAAAGAACCTGTAAAGATCTTGATTTATTAGACCTTGTTTTTTCAAATCTACAAAACTTCTTAAAGTTTGCCCCTTAAAAAAATCGTAATATTTTATCAGCCCTTTCTCTTTCCACTCTTTAAATCTAGTGTCTGTTTTATTAGGAGTAAAGTCTTGATCATAGGCAATCCATTGCAGAAGTCGATAGGGCTCTTTAGTTTGATTCTCTCTGACTATCTTAAACCAAATTTTTAGCGGGGTCTCTATCCACGGGTTAGTGTTATTCAGGAGTTCAGATAAGGCATTGTTCCCTATTATCGCCTGTAGGGGGATGTCACTTGTTATTTGGCATTCCATCTCCTTCCATTGTGCAGTGTAGACTGGGTTACATTTCTCTACTAAAGCTTTAATTTGTGCGGCTTTAAAATAGTCCCTGATATTTGGCAGCACAAGCCCACCTTTGTCTTTGTTTAGCTGTAAGGTTCTGTATCTGATTCTAGGTCTCTTGCCCTGCCATATGAATCTTGAGATCCTTCTGTCCAGTTCCTGCCATGTTTTTTTGGGAGGTTCTACCGGTATTGTTTGGAAAAGGTATAGAAGACGTGGAAGTATATTCATTTTGACTGCTTCAATTCTTTGTGCAGTACTCAAGAATGGTATCATATTCCATCTTGCTAGGTCAGATTTTATTTTTGTCACCAGTGGGTCATAGTTTAGTGTTATAATTTTGTTGAGTTGTTTCGGGATATTGACCCCCAGATATTACATAGATTCCATCTCCCAGTTAGTTTTGAGTTCACTTAGTGAATAATGATTTGGGTCATAGTTGAATGTTAAAACTTGGGTTTTATGCATGTTTAATTTGTACCCCGATAAATCTCCATAGTCTGAAAAAACTGAGATTAGTTCTGGTAAAGAAGTGTCCAACTGCCCTAGGTATATTAAAATGTCATCAGCAAAGAGTGCTATTTTATGTTCCTTCTGACCAAGTGTAATACCTTGAATTTTTTGATTTTGTCTTATCCATTGGCTCAGAGGTTCTATGAAGATTGCAAAGAGCAGTGGAGACAGGGGCAGCCCTGACGACATCCTCTTTCCAGCTCAAAAGATGATGATAAATTACCGTTAATCCTTATTTTAGCTGTTGGTTTTTTATATAATGCCTGTATAGTTCTAATGAAGTTGTTATGAAAATTGAAACTGGATAAGATTCTATATAGGAAAGACCAGTCAACCGAATCGAATGCTTTTTCAGCATCTCATCTCAATATGACTGCATTTAAGTTATATTTTTTTATATGATGAATTATGTGTAAAGTGCGTCTAATGTTGTCTTGTGTCTGTCTTTGTCTTATAAAACCTGTTTGGTCTAAGTGAATTAAGTCTGTCAGTATATTTTCTAACCTTTTGGCAAGAGTAATGGTAAAAAGCTTATAGTCCTGATTTAATACGCTGATTGGTCTGTAGTTGGAGCATTCTAGTTTATCCTTTTCAGGTTTAGGTATAACTGCAATGACCCCTTCTCTCCAGGAGGGTGGGATTTCCCCTGTGTGGAGGACATAGTCAAATGTTTTCAGGAGGAGAGGAGATAGTTGCTGTTTAAAGGTTTTGTACCACTCTGCTGTATAGCCATCTGCTCCTAGGGATTTGTTAGCTTTAAGTTTCATAATTGCTTTTTCCAATTCTTTAGGTTGTATTTCTGACAGTAGTGTTTTATTTTGTGACTCCATAAGTTGGGGAAGGTTTAATGTGTTTAGGAATGCCTCGGATGCGTTTTTATGTTTTTTGTGGGAGTATAAGTTTTTATAGTAATTCTCAAAGCTTTTAAGAATATCCTGAATTCTGAATTTTATTTCCTTTGATACTGGGTCTCTGATTTTGTAGATTGCTCTTTCTGTTTGTTGTTTCCTCAATTTATAAGCTAGTAATTTTGCCGATTTACTGCCTGCTTCATAGTGTTTTTGTTTCAGAAATGTAAGTTTCTCCTGGATTTCTATTGTGTAGATCTCATTTATTTGATTTTTAATTTCTTTAATCTTGAGTGAGTCATTAGAATGAGTGTTGCTTTTGTGTTCTTTTTCTAGGTTCTTGAGTTCTGACTCTAATGGGATTAGTTTTTCTTGTCTCAGTTTCTTTTGGGTTGCCAGTTTTGCAATAATTTTTCCCCTTATTACAGCTTTGCACGCATCCCACAGTATTAAAGGGGATACTTCTCCATTATCGTTTTCTTCCAAATATCTGAGAATATCTGATTCCAATTCATCTTTCAGTGGTCCTTTCAGGACATTTGAATTCAACCTCCAAGAAAATGTATTATTTGTGTATTTTTGGATGTTTAAGTCCATATAGATCGGACTGTGGTCAGAGAGATCCATCAGTCCTATTTTACATGTTTTTACTCTTCCAGTGTCTCTATTAAACATAAAAAAGTAATCAATCCTTGAGTAAGATGAATGTGGTGTTGAATAAAATGTATAATCTTTTACATTGGGGTTGAATTCCCTCCACACGTCACAGATTCCCATTTCTTTTAGTAGCATCCGAGTTTTCCTACTTTGAGTGTTATTTTGATGTGAAGAATTACCTGTTGCATCCCAGTATGGATTCAGTCTTAGATTGAAGTCTCCACCACATATCACTAAACCTTGGGCTTTAGTTATCATTAGGTCAAATACATTTTTATAAAATTTCCATTTAGCCCCTGGTGGTGCATATACATTCAGCAGGGTGATATCTTCTCCCTCTAACCGCCCAATTACCAAGCTCTACCTCCCTTCTTTATCTTTGTGTTCTGATTTTTTTTCAAATGTAATTTTGGTTGATATCAAATGCCGCTACTCCCCTCCTCCTCCCTTGACTTATATGAAGATGAAGAGATCATTTTAAACCCTTGTCTATTGAGTTTAGTGTGCTTCCATGTCATGTTAGGTGGTTTCTTGTAAAAATATTATTCTGCTTTGGTCTTTTTCATTTTGCGTAGAATCCTTGGATCGTTTTAACTGGATTCAGGATCCCTTTTACATTATATGAGACTATTTTGGCTACACCCCTGTTTCTCCATTGTTAATTTCTTATTTGTGTATCAGACAGTGTGGTAGGCCCTCAGTTTATGCTGAGTACAGAAACTGAAGGAACATTAAGAACGAACAAAAACATTGACGAAAATAGTGTTAGCGGAAACTTAAAACAAAAAAACTGTCAACAAAACACTTCCTGAGCTGAGGTCTTTTTAAAGACCCTGTAAGAGCCCTGATGGAGTGTTGGCTCTGAGGGAAATTCCTCAAACTCTGTTACGTGTTGAGGGCCCTCTCTTACCCCTGTAAGTTGTCCCATGTTTTTAACGTGAATTTCAGATCCCAATCCGAACTTGTAATGATTTTGTTTTTTTTTTTATGCCTATACCCTATGAAATTGTGTGCACCCTCCCACCCCCATCACAGTAAACATTCACTCTAATACAGTATTTGTTAGTGTGAGGAGAACATGTGGGTCATTGTCACATTTCTATTTTAACAAGTTTTTTTTTTTTTTTTTTTAATTAAGAAGACATTTATTTCTAATGCTATGACTGCTCCATGAAATGTTTTATCACATGCTGATTCTGCATCTCCTTTAATGTCCTATAGGCCCTTAGAATAGAGGGTTAGTACTAGTGAAAGCGCTTTGAGTGGTCTTTGTGACTAGAAAAGCGCTATATAAGTGCAGGTTAGTTAGTTAGTTAGTTAGTTTGTTACCTTGTAGGAGGGGGGGTTGGAAGTGCAGAATGACTGAAAAAAAAAAAAAAAAAAAAGGTCGCTATTCCTTCCTGAAACTGGAAAGCTTATCCTTGTAGCTCTGGGGCTGGGTTTGCCCGTTGCTGGCCCGTGGATTTTGAAGGTCTCTGTGTGGACCAACTGTTGAGCCTTGATCCTATCGCTCGGGTCTGCTGCGGGTTTAAACAACGTTACCGGGGAGCCCTCTTTCTTGCCATGTCCATATTAGTTGCTTCTTCGCCGAATTCTAGAGACATGAACTCTTACCGTAAAAGACCTTAACTTCGGGCAGGCAATGGGGGCGTCTGAAAGCGCAGTTTCTGTTCGCGTAGCCCCTTTTATGGCGTTGTTGTACTCCCGGGTGCTTTTAAGGAACCTCCGGGGCGTAATCGTGTTCCACGAAGACTTTTCTCTCTTGGTGCATAAATCCTTTTTTCTGCGCAAAGCTCGCGCTCGTCTTACAACATCTTGTTTTATTTGAAATTGGCGAATCTTACCGACGGACCGAGACGTGGGGGCGCTTCCGCCGCTGGCTTTGCGGCTAATGTACGATGGGCCTTTTCTATCTTCAAATCAGTGGTTTGTGGAATATCCAACTTCTCTCTCAGTAAGGATTCCACGCATTCCGCCATTGTGTTGAAACTATCTTCAGCTCCTTCTTTCAGACCGTGAATTCTAATGTTGTCTCTTCTCTGTCTTCCTTCTTGGTCGGTTAGCTTAGCCTCCAGTCTTGACTGTTTTTTGTTTAAATCCAGCACAGAATCTTCAAGCACTTTTATTCTTTCTTCAGCTTCCAAGATTCGGTTCTCGGCCTGGTCCACTCTGCTGTTCGTCCTTTTTAATTCATCTCTGAATTCACAGAATTTGGCCCAAACCTCTCGGCGAAATCGTCGTAATTCTTCAAATAACGTTTTCAAGCTAACCTTCTTGTTAGCTACGTCCAGCTCCTTGTCTTCTGAACGAAGGTCCTCCGGTTCAGATTCTACGGCCGCTGCGCGTCCTGGCCTGGAAAATGTCAGTTTCTTCTGTTTTTGGTTAGGCAGGATGTTTTTGTCTTTTGATTTTTATTCTTCCAAAAATCCGTTAAGTCCGATTTTGAAGATGTTTTCCTGGATTAGGTCTGGGAGCTTCAGCGTTAAGCTGCTATCACCATGGCGTCCAGACCGGAAGTCCACATTGAAGGATTTTTAATGAATTAATTGGTAAATTCCTCAGTAAAATAAGTATTTGGTCAATAACAAAAGTTCATCTCAATACTTTGTTATATACCCTTTGTTGGCAATGACAGAGGTCAAACGTTTTCTGTAAGTCTTCACAAGGTTTTCACACACTGTTGCTGGTATTTTGGCCCATTCCTCCATGCAGATCTCCTCTAGAGCAGTGATGTTTTGGGGCTGTCGCTGGGCAACATGGACTTTCAACTCCCTCCAAAGATTTTCTATGGGGTTGAGATCTGTAGACTGGCTAGGCCACTCCAGGACATTGAAATGCTTCTTACGAAGCCACTCCTTCGTTGCCCGGGCGGTGTGTTTGGGATCAGATTCAGTAGACGGTTGTGCTGTTTCATCCCATCTAGCAACAATGCTCTGCACTGTGTGTGTTTGTATATTTACATATTTATTCCATCTAGCTACAATGCTCCACACTGGGTGTGTTTATATTTATATATCTATATATTTATTCCATCTAGCTACAATGCTCTGCACTGTGTGTTTATATATCTGCATATTATTCCATCTAGCTACATTGCTCCACACTGTGTGTGTTTATATATCTACATATTATTCCATATAGCTACATTGCTCCGCACTGTGTGTGTTTATATATTTTCATATTTATTCCACCTAGCTGCAATGCTCCGTACTGTGGGTGTTTATATATCTACATATTTATTCCATCTAGCTACTGTCATAACCCGAGTGTCGGTTCTGGCCACACTCGGGTCTCATATCTTTTTGTTCCCTGGCTTTGACAGCTGAGGGTTCCTTCCAGCTCCTCGGGCTCTTATTGTGAAGGCGCCCGGGGGAGCTCCCTGCTGTCAAAGTCAGCTGCTGCTCTGCTGTCATTAGCAGCAGCTGTGCCGCGTTGGGGTCATTAGCCGCCAGAGATATAAGCGGGTGCTAAATGTCCTCCAGCGCGGCAGTCTCTGTTATATCCTGTTATGTTCTCCGGTTACGATCATCTGTTATATCCTGCTACGTTTTGATGGTGCTCCTTTATGCTCAGGTATGTTCCTGTTTGCCTAGCTCATCATTAACGTTGTCGTCTGGCGCATCGGGTGTTCCCCGGCTCAGACTTCACTCAGCCGCTGTATGTGTTCTGTGTGTGTTTATCCTTATCCACAATAAATTACCACTGCAAACTCACTGGTGACTGAGGCGTCTTGTGACGGTCCGTGAGGGCCGTTGTGACAGTAGACTGCCGCCTAACGCCCGGAGAGGAGGCGTTGCATCGAGACGCCATTCACCGTGTAGTTTGCAGTAGTGGACTGTTTGTTCCTACCTGTCTGGGTGCCGTGTTGAAGCATGCCATCGTGGAGGTCTCGTGCTCGGGGGCAGGACGCTGTTCTCGCTGACACCCTCGAGCGCGTGGACAGAGTCCTTGTCGCCGCCTCCCTCCTCGAATACAACAGCGAAGTGCCCTGGTACCTGGACCTAGCCGAGGAAATTCTGGATTCTCTCCCCCGCTTCACTAATCATCCAGAGGTAAGCGTGAGGAGAGATGACATCGCCGCCCAGCGTGTGATTCTCCGAGGGCTGGAGGGAAATCCTGGCGGGAAGCTGAAGCGGAGGAGACGTCGCCCCTCGCTTCGGGATCCCGCTCCTGCCTCTGCTCCGGCCCGGGAGTTTGCACCATCCGGAGGTCTTTTCCCATCGGGCATGTCGTCACTCGGGATTCCCCCAGAGAAGCTGCAGATGACAGCAGACAAGATCTGGGACCGGGTGGCAGCTGCTTGCTCCGCTGAGAATCCTCCAGCGTGTATGAAGCATGTGGTGGCGGCGGTTAGACTCGTGGAGAGGAATCCAGCGCTGCGTGAGTTTCCTGAGTTTAATGACTTGCTTGCCGTCGTTTCTGCTCAGGAACGGCGATTTCCAGACCTCACCTTCGCCTCACCCCCTACAAGGAACCGTCGTCACTCCGGCTTCCAACCTTGGCTAGAGCCCCGTCTGGATGCTGCTCCGGGTCGCCGCAAGGGCTCAACCCCCCACACAGCTGTCACTTCTGCGCCTCGTCAGAGGGGAATCCCCGCAGCCTCGTCTTCTCCCGGGCCCTCGCCCGCTGTCCCGTCAGCGCCCCATGCCCGACTGACCCCGGCTGTCGCCCCCTCCTCCTCGTCGCCTATCCTGGCTGCTGTGTGTCACGAGAGCTCCGTTTCGGTGAGCTTCATCCCGGATCTGCCTCGAGTGGCCTCATCTCGTCTTCCCAGAGGGCCCTCTGTCGCCATCCAGCGGGGAAAGGAAGGAATGACGTCACCCACAGCGGAGACCATCTTACCCTTAGGGGAAAGGCGAGTGCATGATAATTTCTCTCCTCTTGACATTGTTGTGCCTTGTCTGACTCCTAGGGGTGGAGTTCGGGGTATGCAGCCCCCCGAGCTCCCTCCACCCGCTGTGGATGAAAGTATTAACCCTGCTTCCTCTGTGTCTCCCTCCGCTGAGCGGTCCTCGACGTCAGGCCAACGTCGCTGGATGAGGAGGGGGCCTGCGGTTCTGGAGAGCCTGGTTCCGGTTCCGCAGCCACGCCATGGGCGGAGGAGGAGAGCGGACTGCAGCATGGAGCCATCACCGGTGAGGAAGCGTCCCCGGGGTTCCACGGAGGAGCGGTCCGGTCCAGCAGGGCGAGATTCTCCTGCCACCACGCCATGCGGGCCACCGGCGTGGACATCGGTGCCGGAGGACTCTTTGGCTGCACGCACCATCATGCCAGCTGCGGAGCCTGACGCAGCTGAGTGGGAGCCTGATGACGACCTCCTGACATCTGAGCCCGGATCTCCGCAGTCCTAGACGGCGTCAGAACCCGAGCTCAGGCAAGTGCTCTACTTTGTCTTTCTTTTTCACCTCTTGGAGCATTTTTGCCTGTCTCAAGGGGAGATGAGCCGGGTGCAGCCGCCCGCTGCGTCCGAGCTTATCTCACCGGGTTCTGGCGCTGCCGGTGATCCTGATCCTGGGTTTTCTCTCTCTTTCGAGCCTTCTCCCAGGGTCGCCGGCGAGGGGCTGCTTTCGCCTGCTGTGCCAGAGGTTCCGGTTTTGGGGTTGGAGGTCGAGTTTGGTGCCACGCCGACCCAGTCGGGGCCCGTCGCGGGTTTGGTTCCGGAGGCCCAATCGGGGTCCACCGTGGGTTTGGTTCCGGAGGCCCAATCGGGGTCCACCGTGGGTGCTGCACCAGCAGGTCCTAGGTTCGGTGAGGGAGCTGCAGATCCCCAGCCACCGGATGCTGGACAGGCTCGTTTTCTTCATCACCCTCATCTCCACAGTCATCCTCCTCGTCTCCCTGAGGAGCACTACCCATCTCCACCTGGGGCCGTTGGGGTCCCGAACGCTCCGCCCGGTTTCCCCTCATCTCCCCCCTTTTCTGCGGGATCACCGGCTGCTTCCTCCCAACGGTTCTGGTGGGCTGGTGTTGCGGGGCGGCCGCCTGAAGGGCTGTCTCGTTGGTTTGGTTCTCTGGGCCGGCCCCCCGACCGGTTTATCTTCCTGTGCGGCGACCTGCTCCGGCCGCCTGAAACTCTCTTCCCCCGAGCATGGGACTGGGGTAGGCCGCCCGAACTGTCCTCTTTTCCCCTCCCTGTTCTGTGGCCTCTTGTTGCCGGACGACCCCCCCGAACCTTTTGCCCCATCCCTCCGGGCCTGGACTGCGCCCTTTCCGGGTTCCTGATCTCGTCTGTGGGACTGTTGGGGTGTGTGTGTGTGTGTGGGGGGGGATTGTTTTGTGTTTTTGTGTCACTCTGTTTGCCCAAGGGTGTGTTGCCTATTTTGTACTTATTGTGGTTTTGTTCTTGTTACCCGGGATTATGGGTTTTTTTTTTTAGCCTTGTTGGTTGTTTGTCTCTCTCCCTCCTGCCAGCACCCCATCCACCCACCCTAGGGGGGTGGGGGGGGGCTGGGGTGTTACTCTGGCCGCTCAGAGCTCGGCCTTGAGGGGGAGGTACTGTCATAACCCGAGTGTCGGTTCTGGCCACACTCGGGTCTCATATCTTTTTGTTCCCTGGCTTTGACAGCTGAGGGTTCCTTCCAGCTCCTCGGGCTCTTATTGTGAAGGCACCCGGGGGAGCTCCCTGCTGTCAAAGTCAGCTGCTGCTCTGCTGTCATTAGCAGCAGCTGTGCCGCGTTGGGGTCATTAGCCGCCAGAGATATAAGCGGGTGCTAAATGTCCTCCAGCGCGGCGGTCTCTGTTATATCCTGTTATGTTCTCCGGTTACGATCATCTGTTATATCCTGCTACGTTTTGATGGTGCTCCTTTATGCTCAGGTATGTTCCTGTTTGCCTAGCTCATCATTAACGTTGTCGTCTGGCGCATCGGGTGTTCCCCGGCTCAGACTTCACTCAGCCGCTGTATGTGTTCTGTGTGTGTTTATCCTTATCCACAATAAATTACCACTGCAAACTCACTGGTGACTGAGGCGTGTTGTGACGGTCCGTGAGGGCCGTTGTGACAGCTACAATGCTCCACACTGTGTGTTTATATACTCATATATTTATTCCATCCAGCTACAATGCTCTGCACTGTGTGTCTGTATATATATATATATATATATATATATATATATATATATATATATATATATATATATATATATATATATATATATATATACAGTATATATATATATAGAGAGTAATATGTACATATGTATATTAGCTGCGCTTGCTTTTTTTTTCTTGCCTTCTGATTGTTGTTCTGAGTGTTGCTATCCCTGTGCTGTTGCAATCCTGGAATTTCCCCGTTGTGGGACTAATAAAGGCTTATCTTATCTTATCTTATCTTATCTTATCTTATCTTATCTTATCATTGTCATGCTGAAAGACCTAGCCACGTTTCATCTTCAATGCCCTTGCTGATGGAAGGAGGTTTTCACTCAAAATCTCACGATACATGGCCCCATTCATTCTTTCCTTTACACAGATCAGTCGTCCCGGTCCCTTTGCAGAAAAACAGCCCCAAAGCATGAAGTTTCCACCCCCATGCTTCACAGTAGGTATGGTGTTCTTTGGATGCAACTCAGCATTCTTTCTCCTCCAAACACGACAAGTTGAGTTTTTACCAAAAAGTTCTATTTTGGTTTCATCTGACCATATCACATTTTCCCAATCCTCTTCTGGATCCTCCAAATGCTCTCTAGCAAACTTCAGACGGGCCTGGACATGTACTGGCTTAAGTAGGGGGACACGTCTGGCACTGCAGGATTTGAGTCCCTGGCGGCGTAGTGTGTTACTGATGGTAGCCTTTGTTACTTTGGTCCCAGCTCTCTGCAGGTCATTCACTAGGTCCCCCCGTGTGGTTCTCAGAATCAGAATCAGAATCAGAATCAGATTTATTGCCATTGTTCATGTAGTACACAAACTAGGAATTTGTCTTGGTGCAATGCTATAACATTAAAACATGATAAGATAAAGAGATAAACTAAAAAAAAATAATTAAAGACTAAAACCATGCAATAAGTGTAGAATAATAATAATAATAATAATAATAATAATAATAATAATAATAATAATAATAATAATAATAATGAGTAATACTAGTCACAGCAGTTTTAAATAAATTAGCAAGTAGCAGATGATGTGCAGTCGATAATGCAACAGAAAAACAGTGATGAATGACATGAGTCTGGTTGAGCTGCTGTATATAGTGCACGGGAGTCAATAAGTCACTTAATGTTCAGCAGTCTGATGGCAGAGGGGAAAAAGCTGTTCATGTGCCGGGAGGTTTTAGTCTGAATGGACCGAAGTCTTCTACCTGAGGGGAGGGGGGCAAACAGTACGTGACCAGGGTGTGAGGGATCGGCTATGATCCGGCCTGCACGCCTCCGGGTCCTGGAGATGTATAGGTCCTGGAGAGATGGGAGCTTGCAGCCGATCACCTTCTCAGCAGTGCGCACGACGCGCTGCAGCCTTAGTCTGTCCCTCGCAGTAGCTCCTGCGTACCACACGATTATGGAGGAGGTGAGGATGGACTCGATGATGGCCGTGTAGAACTGCACTAACATCTTGGTGGGTAGCTTGAGCTTCCTCAGCTGCCGCAGAAAGAACATCCTCTGCTGGGCCTTTTTGATGAGGGAGCTGATGGTTGGCTCCCACTTGAGGTCCCGGGTGATGGTGGTGCCCAAGAAGCGGTAGGAATCTGCAATGGTGATGGGAGAGCCTGTGATGGTGAGGGGGGGCAGGGGGGTTGTGACTTTCCTGAAGTTCACAATCATCTCCGCTGTCTTCAGAGCGTTCAGCTGCAGGTTGTTGTGGCTGCACCAGGACACCAGCTGGGCCACCTCTCTCCTGTAGACGGACTCATCGCCGTTGGAGATGAGCCCGATGAGGGTGGTGTCGTCCGCAAATTTGATCAGCTTAACAGACTGGTGGGTGGAGGTGCAGGAGTTGGTATAAAGGGAGAAGAGTAGGGGGGGAAGTACACAGCCTTGGGGTGATCCGATGCTGATGCTAACAGAGTCTGAGACAGACTTCCCCAGCCGCACATGCTGCTTCCGGTCCTTCAGGAAGTCGGTGATCCACCTGCAGAGGGAGTCAGGCATGCCGAGCAGGGACAGCTTGTCCTGGAGCAGAGCGGGGCGGATGGTGTTGAATGCAGAGCTGAAGTCCACAAACAGGATCCTGGCGTAGGTTCCCGGGGAGTCCAGGTGCTGCAGGATGGAGTGGAGGGCCAGGTTGACTGCGTCGTCCACAGACCTGTTGGCTCGGTAGGCAAACTGCAGCGGGTCCAGGAGGGGAGTGGTGATGGACTTGAGGTGGGACAGGACCAGGCGCTCAAAGGACTTCATGACTACAGAGGTGAGCGCTACAGGTCTGTAGTCGTTAAGTCCAGTAATCCGTGGCTTCTTGGGGACAGGGATGATGGTGGAGGATTTGAGGCAGGTCGGTACGTGGCATTGCTTAAGGGAGGTGTTAAAAATGTCTGTGAAGACAGGAGCCAGCTCTTTCGCACAGTGTCTCAGGGTGGAGGGAGACACGCCGTCTGGACCGGGGGCCTTGCGTGGGTTCAGTCTGGAGAACTGTCTGTGCACGTCCTGCACACTGATGACAAGGGCGGGGGGGGGGGGGAGGAGGGGGGGGGGGGGCCGCTTTTGATGAATTAGCGGCCAAGGAGGCAGTGGAGCTGGGTGGAGGGGGGGAGTTGGACACAGTTGACGAGGTGTCAAAACGGGCGTAATGTTGGGACAGTTTTTGACTTCTGGGATTCTGGGATTTTTGCTCACCGTTCTCGTGATCATTTTGACCCCACAGGGTGAGATCTTGCGTGGAGCCCCAGATCGAGAGAGATTATCAGTGGTCTTGTATGTCTTCCATTTTCTAATAATTGCTCCCACAGTTGATTTCTTCACACCAAGCTGCTTACCTATTGCAGATTCAGTCTTCCCAGCCCGGTGCAGGTCTATAATTTTGTTTGTGGTGTCCTTTGACAGCTCTTTGGTCTTGGCCATAGTGGAGTTTGGAGTCTGACTGTTTGAGGTTGTGGACAGGTGTCTTTTATACTGATAACGAGTTCAAACAGGTGCCATTAATACAGGTAACGAGTGGAGGACAGAGGAGCCTCTTAAAGAAGAAGTTACAGGTCTGTGAGAGCCAGAAACCTTGCTTGTTTGTAGGTGACCAAATACTTATTTTACCGAGGAATTTACCAATTAATTCATTAAAAATCCTTCAATGTGATTTTCTGGATTTTTTTTTCTCATTTTGTCTCTCATAGTTGAGGTATACCTATGATGAAAATTGGAGACCTCTCTCATCTTTTAAATGGGAGAATGTGCACAATTGGTGGCTGACTAAATACTTTTTTGCCCCACTGTACTGAGTGGGTCCTCCACAGTAGTGTCGTTAGC
Organism: Pholidichthys leucotaenia; assembly: GCA_020510985.1. Taxonomy (NCBI): domain Eukaryota; kingdom Metazoa; phylum Chordata; class Actinopteri; order Cichliformes; family Pholidichthyidae; genus Pholidichthys; species Pholidichthys leucotaenia. Next base: position 116,350,799 of record CM035842.1, on the reverse strand, counting down.
TTGATAACTAGCCACAGTCAGCTGGTAAGATGATAACGTCAAAAATCAGCACTTAAAAATGACTTTAGATATAATCTATAGATTACACTGTTCAACACCAAATTTATTGTCAGTTTTTTTAGCTGATTTAGGACAATTTTGATGTGCTAAATCCAAAAATCACATTGGTTTTGCTCAATCAGGTCAACTTTTTGAACTATGGCCACGTTTTTTACATTTTTGTTTACATGTATGGATATTTTCGCTGTATATGATGCAAAATTCTTTTTTATTTCTAGAAATTTTCTGAATTTTGAACAATGATGACGTAACATTCAATTTACATGTAGTTACCTTTATCAGTGTCTACTATTCAATTTACAGTACAACTGTACAACTGCTTACAACTTAGCATAAAAACCTGACCTGATCGAGAGAAACAGATGTCATTTTCGGATTCAGCGGTGCAAAATTGTCTTAAATCAGTTGAAAAAACACAGACAACTTACAAAAAAATGATTTTTGTTATGATGTGTTATCCATCAAAACTGCCACACTTTAGATTTGTAACAGCCTAATACTACATTTAATGTACTGATAAAAACAACTGTCATAAAACCTATTGTCATATTTGCCATGTGACAGCAGATGGTCAATAACTGTCCAGTTTTGTCTACTTCGTTATTTACTACACAGATCTCATCCACAGTATTAGTGCAGTATTGTTTGCATGATACTTTATCATCTGTAATATAGCACATGATGTACAGAAACATGATTGTATTAACATGATGAGCATATTCAGAGCATACTTAGAGCTTAATCAGAATAACTTAATCTATATTTTCTTGTCAGGTGAGTAAATCTCACTAAACATAAGCAAAAATCAGCATTGTATACTCAAAGAATAACAACCTACCTGAAACAGAACAGTTTGACTGACACATCAGTGCAGAAGGTCTTCCGGGATGCTTGGAAAATACAAGTGTCATATGGCATCAACTACAGTCTGCAAAAAGGGAAAGAAGAAACCTGCATGTCTTATTTCTGGATCGAGCCAACGCTTTTGGTTCTGTCCCCCATTCTCTCATTTGGACAGCGTTCGACTTCTTTCTTGTACCAAAGAATATCACACACCTGGTCAAAAACTATTTCAAAGATTTGCAGTTTTGTGTAGCAACATCAGAATATACAACACCATGGCATCATTGGAAGTGGGTATAATGGCAGGATGTACCATCTCTCCATTGGCCTTCACAATGGCAATGGAAGTGATTATTTGAGCTTCCAAGTGGGTTGTAGGAGGACAACGTCTGCAGGATGGTCAGCAATTACCTCCTATTAGTGCTTACATGGATGACATGACCATCCTGACCAACACCATCCCATGCACCAAGCGCCTGCTGTAAAAGCTTCACCACAACATAACATGGGCTTGGATGAGCTTGAAGCCCAGCAAATCCAGGAGCATATCCATCATCAGGAGAAAAATTTGTGACCAGAGATTCTACATCGACAAAACACCCATTCCACTGGTGTCAGAATAACCGATAAAAAGCTTGGGACAGTGGTACACTGAAAACCTCAAAGACTCGGAGCAGAGTAAACAATTGAGAAAAGAATCCATCAAAGGGCTTACCACCATAGATAAGACCTGACTTCCCGGTAAGCTGAAACTGTGGTGTTTGGAGTTTGGACTACTCCCCCATTTGATGTGCCCCCTAATGATCTATGAGGTCTCAATCACCAAAGTTGAGAAACTGGAGAAGACAGTCAGTTCCTATATTAGGAGGTGGCAGGGACTTCTGTGTTGCCTCAGTAGTAGCGCACTGTATGGTGAGTAGCTCTGGAATTGCCTGTTTCTAGCCTCACGGAAGAGTATAAGTGCACCAGAGTGAGACTAGTCATGACCCTGAGTGAGTCTTAAGATGCAGCAATATGAGCAGCTGCCCCCAAATTGAATACTGGGAGGAAATGGACACAATCAGAGGCTGTACAGCATGCAAAATCTGCTCTCCAGCATGCACATATAGTTGGTCACATTCAGCAGGGAAGAACAGGACTTGGATTTGGGCCAAGTCGACCAACATGGCATAAGGCTTCAGCCATTCAGAGAAGGAAAATGGCAATTGAGCAAGTTCAGCACCAGGAGGAGGTAGAAAGGTGCACAAAGGCAATCTTGCAGTCCAAGCAGGGCCAGTGGACTAACTGGGAAAACCTAGAACATTGCAAGCTTACCTGGAGGGATCTCTGGGAAATGGAAGGAAGCAGACTCAGTTTCATCATAAGAGCCGCCTATGATGTTCTTCCTATACCCCATAACCTACAGCAGTGGGTGGGAGAAGATCCTCCATGCACTCTATGCCAAATTTCAGCAACTCTGAAGCACATCCTGACTACCTGCAAAACCAGCTTGTCCCAAGGCTGCTACACTTGGAGGCACAACCAGGTCTTGCGACAACTGGCAATCATTTTAGAAGAAGAAGAACTACCACTAATGCCCTTGCTCCCTTGGTGATTGGACTACCAAACAACATTCCTTTTGTAAGAGCAGGCCAACGTGTGATGAACCCATCAGCAAGAATGAACCCGACCCTCCTTGACCCGGCCCATGACTGGAAGATGCAGGTTGACCTTGATCATAAACTGGCCTTTCCAACAGAGATAATGACAACTAATCTCAGACCAGACCTCATCTTGTGGTCATCGTCGCAGAAGTTACTATACATCCTGGAACTAACGGTACCTTGGGAAGCTTCAGTGGGAGAGACATTCGAATGGAAAAGCCTAAAATACATTGACATAGCAGCCCAGGCAGAACAACATAATTGGCGTACCAAGTTGTTCCCGGTAGAGGTTGGGTGTAGAGGGTTTGTTGCCATGACTACATCTAGACTGCTGAAGAGAAGGGGAGTGTGAGGACAGGCCTACTGACAAGCAATAAAATCACTATCTGAGGCTGCCGAGCAAAGCAGCAATTGGTTGTGGATCAAAAGGAAAGACTCCAATTGGGCTGCAAGATGACCAGAGGGGTAATAGCAGAGGTGGGCACACCTGGGATGCCAGGTTGTTGCTGTTGAGCCATCTGGTGGTGTTGTGGGCATAAATTAACGAAACACTGAGGATAGAGGGTGTCCACCTGATGACCCTGTTAGAAAAATACCCGATTCTTTGATTGAAAGATCCAAGAACAAGCCAGAGATTTCTTCAGTTTCAAGATGTAACATTTATTTGGAGGTCACATGTAAAGCAAGCAGCGCTGGATCAGTTTGATACAGTCCCCTTGGGAACGTTGTCAGACTGATCCCGACTTCCGGGTGCAACTTACATTTATCTTCTCGTGTTGGCGGGTTGGACCAACCCCCCGTACAATAGGATGGGCTTGTACGTGACTGTCTGATTGGCCAATTTAACTCTGATGTGAATAGGCCATCAGCTGATCACGCCGCTGTTCTAGAATGTGCAATCAACAGTGTACTTGAATGTTGGATCTGGGTGTGCATCTAATGTGATAGACCTGACTATAAAAAGAGAAAGAGAGAGAGAGAGAGAGAGAGAGAGAGAGAGAGAGAGAGAGAGAGAGAGATTTTTGATTTTTAAAAGATCTTTAATAAACACACTTGTCCATCAGTCAATACAATTTCTATATCATGCTATGTTACACAGAAAATTAATCCCCCAAAAAACGCCCAAAAAAAAGCTGTCCATCATGAATTGAACAGAGGACATTCTCCAGGGACCAGAGGGTCCTGAAACCTTCCACATCCCCATTCCCCATAAAAAACTGAAAGTCCAGCCTGATTCTGGCTTTAAGTAGCCTCACAAATAAAATTTTGACATCAACATCATTCTCAACATTTTCAAGTTTTCTTCTCCGGCTTACATAGATAGCCAACTTTGCCTGTCCTAAAACAAAGTTCAGTAGTTGACACTTCTGCTTAAAACGACGATTGTACATAAAACCACAAATGAAAACCTGCTTAGAGAAAACTTCCTTAAAAATATGAAAAAGTTTTGTGAGAAGTTCAAAGAGGCCACTCAGGCGCTGACATTCAATAAAACAATGAAAAACTGTCTCCCTAGAGGAACAAAAAACACACTGATCACTGACACTGCTGTTAATCACAGAAACAAAAGCATTGACAGCTATAATACCATGCAGGACCCTCCACTGTAAGTCTCCATGCCTCTTAGGGAGAGGGGCTTTGTAAAGAGCCCTCCAGGCAGGCCGATGCCCTTTTCCTAGTTTAAAATAGGCTCTCCAAGGAGTGTCCACACAGGTGTTCAATCGGTCCTTGTTGAGTGCCATCACCACCAGTCTGTAGAGTGCCTTACCACTGGCTCCTCCAAAGTCCACACCAGTGGGAGCACAGAATGCCAGTAAGGAGCAAGGAGCGACGTCAAAGTCCATATAGAGCGTGAGAGAGGGAAAGGGGTCAGTGCTTTCTGGCTGCAGCGTGCCATTGCAAAAGTCCAAGAGTAGGGAGTGCTCAAGTCCATGAAGCTCCTGTTTCCAGTGTGCAAGAAGACCATCGATGAAACGATTCGACCTGACACCAAGATGAGCTGCTAAAGCTGAGGCGTTGTTGAGGCCAGGACCAGCCAGTTCCACCACTTGCTTCAGAGTGAGAATGTTCCTGGAACACAGCCTATCAAGGAAGGTCCTTCCAACTCCCGGCAGGACACCAAGGCGACCACCAAAAACCAGCGGCTCCTTCAACAACCAGTAGAGGGAATCGCATGGCCCTCTTTGTTTTTTAAAAAGAGTCCACACTGAAAAGAGACTGCGGTAAAAACTGGGTAAAGACAGTGCATTAGAGTTCTTAAAATCCATTAAAAACACAGGGAGGTCTAGCCCAAGCCCAAGGACTCTCTGTAAAATAACACAGGCCAAAGGCCTCCATACCAGGTCCTGGGGGCCCGTCAGCAGTCTCTGTATGAAAGTCAGTCTAAAAGCAGCACCTCTACTAGCTAAATGAATCACTCCTTGCCCCCCCTCCTCTTTGGGAAGAAATAACAGGGCTTGAGGAACCCAGTGGAGTCCACCCCCCAAAAAAAAGTCCACCAAAACAGACTGAATTTTGGACAACAAACCAGCAGGGGGGTCCATGCACATGAGGCGGTGCCACAGGGATGAGGAAACAAGATTGTTTAAAATGAGCACTCTTCCTCTAAAAGATATTCTTGGCATTAGCCACTTCCACTTGTTTAGTCTCCCGTTAATTTTCTCTATGACCCCATCCCAATTTTTTTGCTCAAACTGCTGATTTCCAATAAAGACACCAAGATACTTAAAACCTCCTTTTTTCCAAATCAACCCACCCGGCAGCGTAAGCTGATTTTCTAGTTTCTCCCCCACCATCAGAGCCTCGCTTTTTCCCCAGTTTATCTTTGCAGAGGAAAGTTGGCCAAAAAGATTGACACTCCTAACCAGAACGTCAATGTCACTCTGCTTGTTTAGCAGAATGACTACATCATCTGCATAGGCCGACAGCTTGAACGTGGTGTCACAGCCAGGAAAAGTAACTCCTGATAGATCCCTTCTCAGGCAGTGAAGCAAAGGCTCTATGGCGAGGGAGTACAGCATCCCTGAGAGAGGGCAGCCCTGCCGAACCCCCCTCTGGACTTTTAAAGGGGCAGACAGGCCCCCATTTATCTTCAGCACACTCTCAATGTCACTGTACAAGACCCGTATCCTGGCTATGAAGCCTGGGCTGAACCCAAAAGCTGTTAAAACTGTCCATAAATATTGGTGTTCAACCCGATCAAACGCCTTTTCCTGGTCAATTGAAATCAAACCAGTTTCTACCGCCAATGAACCAGAGACCTCCAAAATATCCCGAATTAAAGTGACGTTGTCACTAATCAGCCTGCCAGGCACACAGTAAGTCTGGTCTACATGAATGAGCTCGCTCATCACCTTTCTCAGTCTTCGGGCCAGAGCTTTTGAGAGAATCTTGTAGTCTGTGCAGAGCAGAGAGACTGGCCTCCAGTTCTTTAGGCTCTGGAGGTCCCCCTTTTTCGGCAACAGTGTGATGATGGCCCTCCTGCAGGTCGTGGGTAGGGTCCCCCTTTCCAAGCTATCTTGGAGAACCTCCAGCAGGTCTGGACCAAGCAGGGGCCAGAATTCCTTAAAAAAGTCCACAGAGAGACCATCTATGCCTGGTGATTTTCCATTCTGGAGGCTCATTAGCGCCGTATGCAGCTCAGACAGAGACAGTGGAGCATCCAAGCCGGCAACAAGGTCCTCTGAGAGCACTGGAAGACCATCAAGGAAAACCTGGCCCAGTGACGTGTCCTCCCTCCACTCTGCTCTAAACAATTCACTGTAAAAGCTAGCAGCGTGTTTCCTGATCTCTGCTGCTGTGGAGATTGTTCTCCCGTCATCGCCCAACAAGGAGTGAATGAGCTTTCTCTGTCCATTTTTCCCCTCCAGTCCAAAAAAGTACTGGGAGGGCGAGTCCATCAGAGCTACATCCATGTAGCGTGAGCGGACCAGAGCACCCTGTGCGGTGACCCCTAGCAAGCTAGCCAAGGCTGACCTTTTTGACTTGAGAGCCTCTAAGTGCTCCTGTTTTCCTGTAGAACTGAGCAACTCCTCTAGTTCTACCACCTCAGTCTCCAGAACTTTCAAGGATTGGGTCAAGCTACGAGTGACATTTTGAGTGTACTGTTGGCAGAGTTGTTTTATCTGGGCCTTACCAAAATCCCACCACAATTGGAGAGAACTAAAAGAGGGTTTTTGTTCCCTGTGTGACTTCCATACATCATGAAAAAACTCCCTTAAAAAACACATCATTTAAAAGTGTATTATTAAAATGCCAAAAAGCACTCTTACACTTTACATTTTCAATGAAAACAGAACAAATCAGCAGGCAGTGATCAGTGAAACCAACAGGACAGATACAACTATTTTTAAAAACACTCATTTGGTGTTTAAAACCATAGAAACGGTCTAACCTAGCCATAGATAAGAGGTTATCTTTAGCATGGCTCCAGGTGTACTGCCTCTGGTCCCCATGATGTGATCTCCACACATCGGCCATTTCATGCGCCTTCACTAGTTCCCTCAGCCTATTGGCAGAAGCAGGGTGAGGTTCCTGATGGTTCCTGTCCAGTCTGTGGTTTAATGTACAGTTAAAATCACCCCCCAGAAATAAAAAACTATTTGGATTACAGGATCTAACCGTATCTGATAGCATATTAAAGACCCTGATCCTTTCTGCTCTCTGGGTTGGCACATACACGTTTATAAGAACCAAGTTTACATTTTCAAGCTGTACCTTTAGCAAGAGTACATGTCCTTTCACCAGCTCTTCTACCTCATAAGAGACAGGCACACAACCCCGAGAGAAAAGTACAGCCACCCCTCCACTATTATTGGATTTGTGGCTAAAAAAAATGCAGCCATCCCACTCTTTTCTCCACTGGCACTCAATGTCTACAGTGCTGTGAGTCTCCTGGACCATCAGCACGTCAAGTGCCTTTAAATTAAAAAGCTTGTATAAAGAGGCCCTTTTTACATCATCCCTGGCCCCGTTTATATTAAGAGTGCCAATTCTAAGGTGGGGCATTAAAAAGGATAAAAATAAGGTACAGTAAAAAAACACACACATAGCATAAAAGGGAAGAAACAAACTAAGAGTCAACATGACTGTTAGTAATTTGTGATTTCAGTTTGACAACCAGTTTCTTTAAACGAAAAATTTCCTGATCAGTAAAAGTCTCATTCCCATCATTCGGTTTCATCAGCTTGCGAGCTGATGCCACAAATAACTCCAGATCTGGAAAGTAATTTTCCACTTTCACAGCTCTGCTCCCCTTAGTCACCTGGAGAAATTGTCTAATTTTAGCAAAACAATAGGAGCTTTGCTCCTCCTGCGTCTGCGTCTGCATCAGTTCAGACTCATCTCCACTTTCGTCAGAAGCGCTCTCATTCAGTAAATCTAAATTCCCAACCCTACTAGATTTAGCAGAGCTCTGCAAGTTTTCCGCACTTTTCCTTTTTTGTGCAGCTTTAAAAGGATCCTCTTCAACAAAACTACATTCCTGCATTTCTTCATGAAACGCAACGTTTGTCATGCAGTGTTTGCTCTGTGTGTCCGCTACAGCCTCAAACCGCTCCTCCCCCGCCTGCAAAGTCTGTTCATTCACGTTCCTTCGTTTAACTGCACTTTTACTTACACCCTCCACCTGTCTACCCCGGGCGACAGGCTCGTCACAATGATCAGAGCTGCCGCCAGACAGAAATTCCCCACCATCACTGTTTGGGGGGACAACTACCGCGCCCGCCGCGGCCACCCCAGCAGAGGCGGCCGCGGCCGCCCCAGCACAAGCGGACGCGGACGCGGACGCGGACGCCCCCGCAGAAGTAGAAGCGGACGCGGCCGCGGACGCGGATGCGGCCGCAGTCGCGGCCACGACCGCCCCAGCAGAAGCGGACGCCGCAGCGGCATCCGCCGCACCACATGTAGCGCTACCCTCCGGACCACCAGAAACAGCGGCGTCACCTTTCTTACCGCCAGTGCTCTTTGTGTTCGCCTTTTCAGGACATGACCTAATAAGATGGCCTTCTGCGCCACACGCAAAACACTTCATGGTTTCAGATGTTGCAAACACCAAGTAGCTAAAGCCATCAATCCTGAAATTAAAAGACGCGTTCAGTTCAGCAGAGCTGTCTTTCAACACCATGAAACACTGCCTCCTATGACATACAACATGCTTCAGCAGGGGTGATTTACTACCCAGAGAGACCATTCTGATAGGGGACACAACCTGGCCAAAACGGGACAACTCCCTAATCAGCTGATCATTTTTAACGAAAGGAGGAGCGTTTGAGATGGTGATCCTCCTAGACGGATTCGCCAGCGGTAAAACGGGAGTAAAAGTGTCACCTATGACCACTCCCTGTGCCACCACCTGATCAGCTTTCTCAGTCGAATCCAGAAAGATCACAATTGCGCTGTTCATCCTCGATGCTGATTTTATGCTGCCATGCCCAACCACCTGTCCTACAGCGAGGCTGGCCTCCTCCACAGAACAGGGAACTGTCGGGAGGATTCTCACACCATGACGCCGGGTTAAGCGCTCAAACTCCACACCACCATCAATCACCGGCATGATGCCGGCCGGGAAAAACCGGCAGCAGAAGCTACCGTTCCCCAACACACTCACTCCAACACTCACACCCCAGCACACACACACTCAACCCACTATATTAAACACACACACCTCAAACACACAAGATAGAGAAAAAGTTAGAAAATACAAAGTTTAAAGTACTCACTCGACACCACTCCACACCCCTGCTCCCACAAACGCCCACGCATGCGCACGAGAGAGAGAGAGAGAGAGAGAGAGAGAGAGAGAGAGCGCTCTATACTGTAGCTGTGCCTAATTCCAGTTTACCAGAGTTTAGCACCACATATTTGTTCATAAGCATGCAAACAGAATATGTATAGAATCTGTGTAGAGCATAATGGGAGATTACCTACAGAATTATTATTTTGCCACTCTGACTTTCCATTAACCCTTTCACCCCCAATGAAGCAATTTACCCCTCTCCCACTCAAGACATCAGGGAAGAAGCAATGTTGATATGTTAAGGGATTGTACCATCAAGTCCTATAAGCTCTAACTGTCATTGTCACTCCTCAGTTACTGTGGTAGGGTTCATGTATTGCTTATTTCATGCCTTGTCATTATTCTGAGTTGATTCTTATTTTGGTAGTGAGCTTTGTTTTCATCCAGTCTAGCATAGTTCATTTCCTGTTCAGTTCCATTCTCTCAAAACTCTTAATTTATCACGGCTGTTCGTTATTGTCTCATCATTCATTCATTCATTCATTCATTCATCTTCTTCTACTTAATCCTTTTCAGGTCGTGGGGGTGCTGGAGCCTATCCTGTGTGTCCGACACGATCATCAGTAGCACGGGGGCCCCCCCAGGGAACGGTGCTGGCTCCCTTCCCTGTTCACTCTTTTATACTGCGGACTTCTCACACACACACACACATGCCCATCTACAGAAGTTCTCTGATGACTCTGCGATCGTTGGCCTCATCTCTAATGGAGATTGAAGCTGAGTACAGAGGGCTTATCCAGGACTTGGTGGACTGGTGCCATCGGAACTGCCTCCAGATCAACGCGAGGAAAACTAAGGAGCTGGTGGTGGACTGCCGCAGGCATGGGCAGCCCCTCACAGCACCAGTAAATATACAGGGAACAGACATCGAGATGTGACATCCTATAAGTACCTGGGTGTTCATCTGAACAATAAACTTGACTGGTCACACAATACTGACGCACTCTACAAGAAGGGACAGTGCAGGCTGTTCCTGCTGAAGAGACTCAGGTCTTTTGGTGTACAAGGGGCGCTGCTGACGTCATTCTATGACACGGTGGTGGCATCAGCCATCACTTTTGGAGTGGTCTGCTGGGGCAGTGGCATTACTGCAGCCGATAGGAAGAGACTGAACAAACTGATTAAGAAAGCTAGCTCTGTCCTGGGGCAGCGCCTTGAATCCGATGGAGGAGATAGGAGAGAGAAGGACGGTGGCTAAACTGTCATCTCTGCTGGAGTCCGAGTTCCACCCTATGCAGGACATACTGGATGCACTGAGGAGCTCATTTAGCAGCAGACTACATCATCCCAGGTGCACAACCGAGAGGTTTCGTAGGTCCTTCCTACCAACGGCTGTCAGACTGTACAACCTAAGCAGGGCTGCTCGCAGAGATAGCAAAAAGACGTAACAAACTAATAGTTTTTTGAATGCAAAAGATGCAATAGACTTACACAATGGTCCCCCTCCGGCATACAACTAGGAACATACCGGTCGCTATGGAGGGTGAGAATATGTATGGGCACATAATCATACCATGTAGGATAACTAAGTAGACGGTTATGCTGTTTCATCCCATCTAGCAACAATGCTCTGCACTGTGTGTTCATATATTCATATATTTATTCCATCCAGCTACAATGCTCTGCACTGTGTGTCTGTGTGTGTGTGTGTGTATATATACAGTATATTTTATAGTAATATGTACATATGTATATTAGCTGCTCTTGCTTGCTTGTTTTTTTTCTTGCCTTCTGATTGTTGCTCTGAGTGTTGCTATCCCTGTGCTGTTGCAATCCTGGAATTTCCCCGTTGTGGGACTAATAAAGGCTTATCTTATCTTATCTTATCTTATCTTATGTTGGTCACTATGTTGCACTGAAAGAGCAGTATTAACAAGTTGAATTGGACATTTAATGAGTTTATGTGTATTCATGCTTGTGTAAAAAAGTCAGACTTTATTTTCAGATGATTTATTTCTGTACACTTGAGTAATTTAGCATATTTTGTGCACTCTGTTTTATGTTGCTGAAAGCATGTCAAGGAGTCTGCCACGTGTGATTGAGCCGTGATCAAAGGCAAATAAATGAAGTTGGGAGTCCACTGCCACATTCCAGAACCCTGCTTCCAGTGTCTCATTCATCACCCACCACATCTTGTATATTAAAACACAACACACAAGCTCAGGAGGGCTAAGTTTGAGGAACTGGTGCCTAGCAAGTGGGGTGCATCTTTGGTGCAGTGACCCGGATGTGGCTTTTCTGCGACTCCTGTGAGAAGCTTGCTGATATTATCCACTAAAGTGACTGTGAATTACTGGGTGACCATCTAAAAGTGGAACTTCATCACCGTTGTCCACGGACATATCCTTTGCTGTGTGTTTTATAGTTTGGAAAAAAAAGAATATCAAAAAGGTGAGAGAGATTAACATTTAGTGATTTTGAGCATTTGTATATTGCACTGGTTGAAGTCAACATTATTGTGGTTTCATTTTTATTTTATTTTAATTCAGAAGTTGTTATAGTGCTATGAGATGACTGTTGTTGTGAAATGGCGCTATATAAATAAAGTTGAATTGAATTGAATTTTAGGAAGCAGTTCATAAAATGTTTTGAATATTTTTCCATTTAAAAGTGATAAATGCTAATTCCCCCCTAATATGCCATTTTGTGAAAACATATTCTAAATGTATTAAACACTCACACACTTACATTTTAACACCAACTCTACTCACAAGCATAAAGCACACTCAGAAGAAAGATGTAGAGTAATCATGCAGAGACCCCATTCAGGCCGGAGGGAGCCATTGCTGCAGTGCCCCATCACAACCCCAGGTCTATCACACATGATGGCCATCTTTCCACAAACACAACCCACGTCCAGTTTTTGAATAATGATCCTGTGGCACAGGACATAGTGAGGCCAAACATGCCAACCAAGTGTATGTGGACATTGAAGCAGGCTTACCACCCACCCCATCACCCCAGTGTTGTACCCTTTTGACATCAGTGCTACCCCAGCCTACATTCCCATGCTGCCGCGAGCTGCTGTGTCAAGGCAGCACCAACTCCCTGGCAATAGTCCAGCAGTCACACACCCTGTGCCACAGCCAGTGTTGCAGCAGTCCCCATTCCCTGGACTCTCTCACAGTCCGTATGGGCAAGCACCATTTGTTCTTCAGCCCCAATCTCCTGTCAGCCACCCACTCCAGATTCAATCTCCTGTCCCTCACTTAATCCCAGTGCCCCCTGTAGAGACGGAGATGTTTAAGTCATCACCACAGAGTGTCATGCAAAACCCACTCCCAGTTATACCACAACCACCATCTGGCCTCATTCACCAGCAAAAACTGTTCTCTCAGCATCCCATCTATGGCAGTGTGGTCCCTAACCTACCCTCTGTCACAGCAGATCAAAATTGGAAATTTACGAATGAATAATTTAAATATAAATGTAAGGTTAATATATTACTTTTGAAACAATAATGCTTTTGTTTATGATATTTTAGTGGATATAGCTTTGGGAAAAGGCAAGAGAGACATATTGATCTCAGTCCCTAGGTCACAGTGAGGACAGGACGCATGAGTACAATGGATGAAAGGCAACAATTAACATCACAGAGGTGAGCCAGACGAAACGCGTCTGCCTGTAGACATTAATACACATTACACTGTTCTGTTACTTGCTCTAGCTGAGCGCTGTGTTTGACCAGTCTTTTTGTGGAGATTTACTTCAAAGCACATCTACATATGTAAGATGCTCAGAAGAAGCACAGTAAGGACAAAATGCATGAACACTTTAACTTCACGGCTGTAAACGCAGCATGCAGCGGGAAAACCCAGGAGTGCGAGCTGACTGTCTCTGTGTTCTGTCTGTGTGTTGTGGGGGGTTGAATTAACCCGCTACAGGTGGACAAATAGGTGACAACATCTCTGACATTAACTACAGAAATATAAGCAACAAGATTGATTGGGGGCTAAAGGAGAACCATACTGAAGGAGAAATAGTTCAAGCAGTACTCCACATCATAAAGCCTGGTATTTTTAAAGATATGCTTGCCAGCATGGATGAAATGTCCATAACAGAGTTAAAGAGCTTACTGCAAACACACTTAGAAGAGAAGAGCAGCACTGAGCTGTTCCAGGAGCTAATAAATGCTAAACAGCATGATCATGAAGCTCCTCAGCAGTTTCTTTATAGAATGATAGGGTTTAGACAGGAAGTTATGTTCACATCAAAACAAGCAGATTCAGACATTAGGTATGAAGAAGAAACAGTCCAGAATGTGCTCCTTCATACAATTTACAAAGAGCTGAATAAAAACATGATGATATAAAATGAAAGCTAAAAGCCTTTACTTTCTGACCCCACAGTTACAGATGATGTGCTTCTAACACAAATAATAAAAACTATAAATGAGGAAAGTGAATGGAAAAGACGTTTAGGCTGTGCCACTCATCCAAAAGTGGCTCATGCACACAGTAGTGAAGCTAACACCAGTGAAGCTCCTAACGTTAAGTCAACCCCAGACATGAAGGCCAGAGATGAGCATATTCATCAGCTTAGGCCCAAGTACAGGCCCTGACCCAAGTTGTAAGCTCCCTGCAGCAAAAAGACAAAAATAGAGAAAAGCTGCCAACCTGTAAGCCCAGACCACAATGCACATGTTACCATTCTGACGACCAAAATAAACAGTTAAGAAGGGTTAAACGATACTGTTGCCCTAACTGTGCTGCAAATGGGAAAACTAATTGCAATTACTATTTTGCCTGAGGAGAGGAGGGGCACCACACTCTTGGATCTATGAAGAAAACCAGGCAGCAGGGAAATGGACCTCAGTCTCAGCAGAGGGACCCCCATGACCGGTAAAAACACTGTGTCCTACTTAAACAGCAAGGAACCTGTACCAGCAGGGCCAAAAGATGTTGCTACTTACTTACCCGTTGATGTTATGTCTGCATCTCAGAGAGTAGCTAAGCTTGTGTGACAAAGATGTTTGTTAAAATGTAACCTAAATGGATATGCTGCAACAGTCCTTCTAGACTCTGGTGGCTCAGGTCAACATTATTGATTGTGCCTGGAAACAAAAGTTCCTACCCCAACAAAAAGTGCCTCCTGTCAGTGAACTCTTAGGAGACAGGCCACTGGACCTGAAAGCAGCTAATGGTGAACCAATTCCACATGATGAGTGGACTGAACTGGCTTTCAGCTTATCTGGTAACGATAATCCTGATCTCACCATTGAAGTACCCTTCTTGGTCAGCAGAGTAAGTCTTGAACAACCTATACTTGGCTTCAATGTCCTTCAGAAACTGGTTCTGGGACAGGAGGGAGGAATTGACTTGGCTATTGTCATTGTTAAGTTATTGAGTGATGCCATGCAAATTGAAAATGAAAAAGCTGAAACAACTGTGAACTTTTTTTTTTTTTCTCTCGGCGCCACACGAGTCGGCTGCCTTTTGCAACAGCGGCTCGATTCCGAGTCTTTTTCCCTTCCTCTCTCTTTTGATCCGTCTTTTTTTTTCACCTCACTTATATCACGGACACACAGATCGTCCTAAATGTCTCCTGAGCCGGTGGACGGAGCCACTGTCTATAGCAGGATACGATACAGCAGAGAACAGCTGCTAGCATTCAACCGCCACCCGGTCCCATTGGAAAAACTCGACATACCGAGAGAACTGAGGCGAAAACGCCGCGGCTGCCGGGCTGGAGTAAGGCGGAGGACAAAAAATATAAGGTACAGACCCTCCCTTCCATCTGTTGTCATGGGAAATGTACGGTCGATACTGGGAAAGTTAGATGAGCTAGCGGCTATCTCCCGTTATGATAGCACATACTGGGAGT
The DNA here is from genome assembly GCA_020510985.1 of Pholidichthys leucotaenia. Lineage (NCBI taxonomy): Eukaryota > Metazoa > Chordata > Actinopteri > Cichliformes > Pholidichthyidae > Pholidichthys > Pholidichthys leucotaenia. The sequence goes on along the minus strand of CM035842.1, from coordinate 116,335,634 downwards.
GCTCTCTCCTTTTGTTTACTGAGACGTGGCTAACTGAACTAGCAGCAGATGCTAACATTGAGCTGGAGGGTTTTCACATGATACGAGCTGACCGAACACCAGACAGTGGCAAGGCTAGGGGCGGTGGAGTGATAATGTATGTTAACAACAACTGGTGCAGACCGGGACATATCACTGTTAAACAACGACACTGCAGCAAAGACATTGAGTTGCTAGCTGTTAGCATGAGGCCTACATATCTCCCGAGAGAACACTCACACGTGATCTGCATTGTTGTTTATGCAAATCCGACGGCGAACGCTGGGACAGCACGTGACGTCATCCATTCAGTAACCAGCAGGCTGCAGACAGAACACCCAGATGCTCTTCTCCTCATCTCAGGCGATTTCAACCATGTTTCACTGTCTCCCATTCTACCCACGTTCACCCAGTATGTCACATGCCACACTAGAGACAATAAAACACTGGATTTGTTCTACGCAAACACTAAGGAGGCGTACACCTCATCACAACTCCCCCCACTCGGGAGATCGGATCACAACTTGGTTCATCTCCGGCCGGTGTACAAACCCCTAGTGCACAGACAACCTCCGACCATGCACACTGTGGAGTTATGGTCTGAGGAGACAATGGACACCCTAAAGGGCTGTTTTGAAGCCACCGCCTGGAAGCAGCTCTGCGATCCACATGGTGAGGACATCGATGGCCTCATTCACACCTTCACGGGCTACCTCAGCTTCTGTGTGGACAAATCCGTTCCCACCAAGACCATACGGCGTCACTCAAACAACAAACCCTGGATCAACCCTGAGATAAAAACACTTCTGAGAGAGAAGAAGAGGATCTTCAGGTCAGGGAACAGGGAGATGCTGAAGTCCGTACAGAGGGAGCTGAGGAGAAAGATCAGAGAAGGCAAGGACAGCTTCAGGAAGAAGATGGAGGACAAGCTGCAACAGAGCGACATCAGCGGGGTCTGGAGAAACCTCAAAACCATCTCGGGGCTCCAGAATACCTCCCCCCAGGCCACGGGGGGCAGGGAGTGGGCGAACAACCTGAATCTGTTTTTCAATAGATTTGACCAACCGCCCTCCCCCCTGACTGCACAACAACCACTGCTGCCTCTAAAGAAATCAAGTCCTGCTGCCCACTCCCCACTCCACCAACACCCCCCCACTCCCAACACACAGCCCCCCATCCTGACCCTGACCAGGACCCAGGTGAGGACGGAGCTGAGGAAGATCAAGGCGAGGAAGGCGCCGGGACCGGACGGCATCAGCGCAAAGCTCCTCAAGTCCTGTGCAGACCAGCTGTGTGGGATTGTGACGTATATCTTCAACATGAGCCTGAAACTGGGGAGGGTACCACAGCTGTGGAAAACATCTTGTGTGGTACCTGTACCAAAAACTTCCCACCCCAAAGACCTGAACAGCTACAGACCGGTGGCCTTGACGTCCCACTTGATGAAGACCCTGGAGAGACTGCTCCTTGCTCACCTCCGCCCCCTGGTGGAACCAGCGATGGATCCACTCCAGTTCGCCTACCAGCATGGCATTGGGGTGGAGGATGCGGTGATCTTCCTCCTTCACCGTTCTCTGTCCCACCTGGAGAAGCCCGGGAATATGGTGAGGATCATGTTCTTTGACTTCTCCAGTGCTTTCAACACCATCCAACCGATGATCCTGAAGGACAAGCTGCTGCGCGCAGGGGTGGACCAGCACCTGTCATCATGGATCCTGGACTACCTCACGAACCGGCCTCAGTTTGTGAGAACCCGGGACTGTGTGTCCGACACGATCATCAGTAGCACGGGGGCCCCCCAGGGAACGGTGCTGGCTCCCTTCCTGTTCACTCTTTATACTGCGGACTTCTCACACAACACAACACACTGCCATCTACAGAAGTTCTCTGATGACTCTGCGATCGTTGGCCTCATCTCCAATGGAGATGAAGCTGAGTACAGAGGGCTTATCCAGGACTTCGTGGACTGGTGCCATCGGAACTGCCTCCAGATCAACGCGAGGAAAACTAAGGAGCTGGTGGTGGACTGCCGCAGGCATGGGCAGCCCCTCACAGTACCAGTAAATATACAGGGAACAGACATCGAGATGGTGACATCCTATAAGTACCTGGGTATTCATCTGAACAATAAACTAGACTGGTCACACAATACTGATGCACTCTACAAGAAGGGACAGCGCAGGCTGTTCCTGCTGAGGAGACTCAGGTCTTTTGGTGTACAAGGGGCGCTGCTGAAGTCATTCTATGACACGGTGGTGGCATCAGCCATCACTTTTGGAGTGGTCTGCTGGGGCAGTGGCATTACTGCAGCCGATAGGAAGAGACTGAACAAACTGATTAAGAAAGCTAGCTCTGTCCTGGGGCAGCGCCTTGATCCGATGGAGGAGATAGGAGAGAGAAGGACGGTGGCTAAACTGTCATCTCTGCTGGAGTCCGAGTTCCACCCTATGCAGGACATACTGAATGCACTGAGGAGCTCATTTAGCAGCAGACTACATCATCCCAGGTGCACAACCGAGAGGTTTCGTAGGTCCTTTCTACCAACGGCTGTCAGACTGTACAACCTAAGCAGGGCTGCTCGCAGAGATAGCAAAAAGACGTAACAAACTAATAGTTTTTTGAATGCAAAAGATGCAATAGACTTACACAATGGTCCCCTCCGGCATACAACTAGGAACATACCGGTCGCTATGGAGGGTGAGAATATGTATGGGCACATAATCATACCATGTAGGATAACTAAGTAGACGGTTATGCTGTTTCATTCCATCTAGCAACAATGCTCTGCACTGTGTGTGTTTATATATTTGCATATTTATTCCATCTAGCTACAATGCTCAGCACTGGGTGTGTTTATATATTTATATATCTACATATTATTCCATCTAGCTACATTGCTCCGCACTGTGTGTGTTTATATACTTGCATATTTATTCCACCTAGCTGCAATGCTCCGTACTGTGGGTGTTTATATATTTACATATTTATTCCATCTAGCTACAATGCTCTGCACTGTGTGTTCATATATTCATATATTTATTCCATCCAGCTACAATGCTCTGCACTGTGTGTCTGTGTGTGTGTGTATATATATATATTTTATAGTAATACGTACATATGTTTATTAGCTGCTCTTGCTTGCTTGTTTTTTTTCTTGCCTTCTGATTGTTGCTCTGAGTGTTGCTATCCCTGTGCTGTTGCAATCCTGGAATTTCCCCGTTGTGGGACTATTAAAGGCTTATCTTAACTTCATACATGCCAGAGAGTCTGTCAATGACAATGTGCTGGTCAGAGTCGGACGACAAGGGATTGTCATTCCCCCTGGCACTGTCACCCACCTGAAATATAAGGTCCCGTTAACTTCAATTTATCCATGGCATTGTTTGAAGTTAACAGCCCTGACTCATAATTGGCTCAACTTGATATTGGTGATGGCTTTGTTGAAGTCCACCACACAATACAACTTTATATTGAGATCCCAGTGGGGAACCCCACCTAGCATGATGTTGTTCTAAACAATTCCACAATACTGGGAAGTATCCAAACCATTGACAAAATAATAGAAACAGATCAAACAGATGACATAAAAAATTATAATATCATTACACCAAAACAAGCCAGTGTGAATGAAAAAGAGCAGACTAAAATCCTTCCTCAGTTGTGGCACCCTCCAGTGGACCTGAGCCACCTAAATGAAGAACAGCAGACAGTTGTCAGACAAATGCTATATGAAGAGTCAAGTGCATTTGCACATGATGATATTGACATAGGGCGCATCCCAAGCCTTCAGATGACCCTCAACTTAAAGGACGGTATCCCAGTACATAGAACCTATGCAACTGTCCCCAAGCCATTGTACAATGAAGTCAAAGCTTACATCCAAGACTTGCTTGCCAAGAAGTAGATTGTTAAATCACAGTATGCATTTGCAGCTCCCATGGTCTATGTTTGGAAAAGGATGGGAGTCTACGGCTCTGCATTGATTACAGGCTCCTGAACCAAAAGACAGTCCCAAACAGGCACGTCCAGCCACGAATTCCAGATCTCATCAACACACTAGGTGGGTTCAGCTGGCTCTTAATTTTGGATCAGGGAAAAGCCTATCACCAAGGCTTTGTGGCAGAAGGATCACGACATATGACAGCCTTTATGCTGGAGTGGTGGCCTAGAAGTAGCGCATCCGCCTCACAACCGGGAGGTTGGGGTTCAAGTCCCGGCCGGGTCATGCCAAAAGACCATATAAAAATGGAACATCCTGCCGTCCAGCTTGGTGTTCAGCAAAATAAGGAATGGGGGAGGGAAATGTGGGTGGCAGTGGCTCAGGAGGTAGAGCTGTTTGTCAAATAACCAGAGGGTTGACAATTTGAATCCTGCTCTCCCCAGCCATCCTGCCATTGTGTCCCTGGGCAAGACACTTTACCCACCTTGCCTCCAGTGTTCATGACACTGGGTATGAATGTGTATAAATGTTTGGTAGTGGTCGGACAGGCCGTTGGCAAGGACTGGCAGCCACGTTTCCGTCAATCTGCCCCAGGGCAGCTGTGGCTTCAGTCGTAGCTTACCACTATCAATGTCTGTCTGGAATGAATGAATAATAGACTCACTGTAAGCGCTTTGAGATGTCACTTGACATGTAAAGTGCCATATAAATCTAATCCATTATTATTATTATTATTATTATTATTATTATTATTATTATTATTATTATTATTATTATCACTCCATGGGGATTGTACGAGTGGGTGAGAATCCCCTTTGGCCTGTCTAATGCTCCTGCTGCTTTTCAGAGAAGTATGGAGGAGATGCTGTGCTGAGAGATGAGTGCCACATACTTAGATGATATTCTCTGTTACGCAAAGACCTTTGAAGTGCATGTTGAGGGGTTAAAGCCTGTCCTGAGGGCACTTCGACAACATGGTGTAAAACTCAGACCCACCAAGAGGGAACTTTTTAAGAAAGAAGTTCATTATGTTGGATGCTTGGTCTCAGCTGATGGCGCTCGGCTTGATCCCAAGGACATGGATGCCATCCAGGCCCTCAGAAACAAAAGCTCCTATCACTGTTAGAGAGGTTCACAAACCTCTTGGGTTCCTCACTTACTACTGAACCTACATTCAAGATTTCTCAAAAATTGCCATGCCAATGTATGAGCTCCTGGAAGCAAAGAAATCTCCTAGTGCAGCACAGCAGTCAAGAAAACATAAGTCAAAAGGAGCACAGCTTGCCTCCAAGACTCCTATAAATTGAACTGATGAACATCAAAGGGCCCTTGACCAGCTCATAAACATTTTGTCCAATCCACCTGTGCTGGCCTACCCTGATTTCAGTCTTCCTTTTGTATTACACACCAATGCATCATGGCCTAGGCACAGTGCTGTATCAGCATCAAGAAGGAAAGCTTGAGGTGCCTTCACACCAAACACGAACGGGTGGCACGAACCATATAAAGTCAATGGAAAGAAGCGAGCACACGCGAAGTCGCACATTCACACGTTCATGTCAGAGGGATAGCGCTGGCTTTGAGATTCTGCCCTCATCTGAGTAAAAGTATCAACACTGGAGAGTAAACTAGTTTGAAAATGAGACTGACACTGACCTGGAGACAGAAGGATTGGGAGCGCTTCATCTGAATTGGGATGTTGGAGTTATTTACCCAAGGATTCCTGCCATGGACGTGCTAACAAGGCTAGCAAGCTAGCAACGGAAGCACCCATCAAGTTTTTGAGGCAGGGACAACTTTTTCAGGTGAACCCCCCGTCGGATAATGTAAACCTAAGCATGCCGTTATTTGGGGATTTTCAGCAGCAGGTTGGTTATAAAGGCATCATCGCCTGTCTGCATCTCACCCAGATGGTGAATTCATGTCTATTCATGTATTTACATTGAGTTATAATGTAATCGTGCTGCGAGAAAAATTTGCCTGTTCGCATTTGGTGTGAAGGCACCTTTAGAGTCATTGCCTACGGGTGCAGAACACTGACACCTGCAGAATGTAATTATCATTTACACCAGGGGTGTCAAACTCATTCCATGGAGGGCCAAGACTCTGCAGGTTTTACTTCCACCCAGTCTCTTCAGCAGGTGTTTTCACTGATCAGCAATCAGTAGGACGAAATTCAGAGAAATCACCTGTTGAAGACACTGGGTAGAGGTAAAACCTGCAGGGTCTTGGCCCTCCATGGAATGAGTTTGACACCTGTGATTTACACTCAGATAAACTTGAGTTTTTAGCTCTAGAGTGGGTCATATGCAAAAAATTCAGGGACTATCTTTTCTATGCACCCCACTTCCCCTTTTACACGGATAACAATCCATTAACCTATGCAATGAGTATAGCTAAGCTAAATGCTGCAGGCCACAGGTGGGTCAGTGAACTTGCTGAATTCTGTTTTGAGATTAAATACAGGCCAAGCAGAGCTAACAGAGATGCTGACATGCTATCAAGACTGCCACTGGACACTGACAGATATGTTGACTCATGTACAGAGGAGCTGTCCAGAGAAACTATTCAGACAATCTGGGATGGCAGTCAAGTCACCAAGCTGATAGATGTTGCTTATGTCACTGTCTTGGACCTGACACAAAACAGTGCATCCTTTCAGCTACCACAGCTGCTCCCAAGCCTCACTCATGCTGAGCTCCAAAAATCCCAGCAAGATGATCCTATCATTGGTCCAGTTGTTAAGTTAAAAGAGACAGCTGACAAACTAACCACTGACATCAGAGACAGGGTTAGTGGTCCATCAAGAAAGCTCCTCTATGAATGGGACAAGCTATAGGAATGGCCTACTTTATAGGAAAACCAGTCAAAGAGATCAGTTTGTCCTACCTGAGCAGTGTCAACCCATGGTTTTTAAGCTCCTTCATAATGACATGAGTCACGTGGGGAATGAGAAGGCACTTTCCCTGGTCAGAGACCATTTTTACTGGCCATACATGAAACGCGATGTTGAGGCTCATGTAATGAGGATGTGCCCCTGTATCAAGATGGAAAAAATGGCCTCTCACATCAGAGCCCCCTAAGGGGAACATCACCACCAGCTCACCCCTGGAGCTTGTATCAACTGATTATCTTCATCTGGAACTGTACAAGGAAGGATTTGAGTATATTTTGGTTGTTGTTGACCACTTTACCAGATTTACCCAAGCCTACGCAACCAAAAATAAGTCAGGAAAAACAGCTGCATAGAAGCTCTTTGAAGATTTCATCCCCCAATTTTGCTATCCCTGAAAATTACATCATGATCAGGGGAGGGAATTTGAAAAGGAACTCCTCAAAACCTTGCAACAGCTGAGCAAAGTGGGTAATTCATGCACAACGCCATACCATCCTCTGGGCAATCCAACAGAGAGATTCTATTGTACCCTGCTCCAAATGTTAAGAACTCTTAAAGAAACACATGCCACATGCTGTTCATGCATATAACCGTACTAGGCATGAGGTCACAGGAATATCACCCTTCTATCTAATGTATGGACATCATCCACAGCTTCCTGTGGACATGATATTTGGACTGGCTTCTAACGAGGAATCCACTTCCCCAAAGGACTATGCAGAAAAATGGGCTGCAAAAATAAAGGAAGCCTACAAGATCGCAACTGAGAACAGCCAACATTCAAGCACTGGGAAAAGAAGTGTTATGATCACTGCATAAAAGGCACTGTACTTGAACCAGGTGACCGTGTCTTGGTCCGCAATTTAGATGAAAGAGGAGGTCCAGGGAAACTCAGGTCATTCTGGGAGGAAATTGTTTATGTTGTCAAAGAAAGGTTTGCTGATGGTCCTATTTACAACGTTGCCCCAGAAACAGGAGGAAACAGGATGTGAACTGTCATGATTGATAGTGATTGACAGCTTATGTGCAGGGAGTGACAAAAGAGAAAACACACTATGATGCAGAGAAGCAAATTTGATGAATTTTATTGATGCAAAAAGGAAAGCTTTGCAACGGAAAACGCCACTCGCCAGTGGAAAACCCAGCCTGTAGGGAGAGACGAGAGCAGGTTAGATAAGGAGGGAGACTGAGCAAGTAAAAATAGGACAGCACTCACGTGGGAGGAAGGGGGAACCCGGCAGAGGAACCCAGCACTTACGGCGAACCAAGAGGAGTTGCTGGAAGGCAGGAGTAGAGCTGGGTGAGGTGTCTGACCGGGTGAAGATGATTGCTGACGTGGTGATGGTGATGAGGCAGGTGAGTGTACAACAACCCTGGAGACGCACCTCGTAGGAGGTAGCAACCTGTGGAGGAGTAGACAAAAGGATTAAAGGGTTTTACCACGAGAGAAAAAACAAAACTTACTTGCTGAAACTGGTAGTATACCCAATAAGCCAGTGCCGGAGTGTTGAAGAGAAGGTTTATTTAAGCGCTGGCGAGTCAGAGGTAGCAGGTGCATCTCATCACGCAGGTGAGGATGATTGCCCGCTTAGTAGGGGAAAGTTAAGCAGGATAGGAGGGGAGGAGTGCGCTCACTGGATCATGACAGTGCCCCCCCCCCACCCCCCCAGGGAGTTCCTCCTGGTGGTCTACTGGGCTTGTTTGGATGTGCTTTGTGAAAGGCCTGGACCATCCCCTTGTCGTGGAAGTTCGAACAAGGGATCCACAACTTTTCTGCTGGCCTGTAGCCCTTCCAGTGGAGGAGATATTGGAACCCCCAGCCCCGATGGTGAATGTCCAGAATTCTCTGGACCATGTCGGTGGTTTGGCCGTCGATGATCCAAGGGGGAGGAGGCGGCTTTGGGGGAGGGCAGAGAGGGCTGGCGGAGAGGGGCTTGACTTTCAACACGTGGAAGGTGGGGTGTATATGCATCGCCGGCGGGAGCTTCAAGCGGACCATGACATCATTGATAACCCTAGAGATGGGAAATGGCCCCAGGAAATGAGGAGAGAGCTTCCTGGACTCCGTGGTCCACTGACAACCACACCTGCTGCCCGATGGAATATTTCGGAGCCGGGGTACGCCTGCGGTCAGCGTACTGGCAGTTGCGTTTAGCTGAACAGGCGAGGGCAGCATGAGTGGCCTTCCAAAGCCAGCGACAGCAGCGTGCATGGGCCCCCACCAGTGGTACTGCCACATCCATAAGATAGGGGGAGTGTACCCCATAGATGCCTCAAATGGGGTCAGTCTGGTGGCTGTTGAGATGGCGGAGTTGTGCGAATACTCCACCCAGGTCAGATGAGTGCTCCACAAACTGGGGTTGCAGGCTGCCACGCACCTAAGGGTGGCCGTCAAAGATTGGTTGGCTTTCTAAGCCTGCCCGTTGCTCTGCGGATGGTACCCAGATGTGAGGCTAACGGTGGTGCCTAGGGAGCGGCAGAAGGCACTTCAGATTTGGGAGATGAATTGAGGACCCCAGTCAGACACAATGTCCACAGGAATGCTGAGTAATCGGATGACATGGTTAGTGAGGAGGTTGCCATTTCAAAAGCAGAGGGTAATTTGGGAAGAGGCACCAGGTGGATCACCTTAGAGAAGCGATCCACACAGGTGAGGATTACAGTGTTACCTTGAGAGGGGGTAAGTCCAGTAACAAAGTCCAGGGCAATGTGGGACCAAGGTTGGCAGGGGATGGGGAGTGGGTGGAGGAGGCCAGAAGGGGACGAGGAGTCTTGATTTGTTGCGACAGCAGACTTGGCAGGTGTTGACATAATTCCGGACATCAGTCCACAGAGTGGGCCACCAGAACACCCGAAGATTGAGGTTGATAGCATGAGTGATCCCAGGATGACATGCAAAAAAGCTGGTGTGGCTCCACTTGATGTCGTCGCTGCGGAGAGCGGCCGGGACAAACAGACGACTGTCAGGGCCCCCTTCTGGTATGGGTTCTGTGAATTGAGCCTGCCGGACCCTCTGCTCAATGTCCCATGTGAGAGATCCAAGGAAGCAAGAGGGTGGGACAATGGGTAGGGGAAGGAAGGGAGGGGTAGGAGGGTCGGGGCAGAACTGGCGGGAGAGACCATCCAGTTTAATATCACAGGAGCCAGGCCTGTAAGTGCCCAGTGGGCCTGCCTGGCGTTCAGCCTGCGGGCTGACCAACGATATTCTAAATTTTTATGGTCTGTCCACACAATTACGGGCTGGGCCGCTCCTTCCAACCAGTGTCTCCACTCCTCAAGAGCCAACTTTAATGGCCAACAGCTCACGGTCTCCTACGTCATAATTCCTCTCGGCAGGCGTGAGCCACCAAGAGAAATACACGCATGGATGGAACTTCTGATCTGAAGCTGAGCGCTGCGATAGGACAGCACCCACCCCCAAGTAAGAAGCATCCACCTCTAGAATAAACTGGATCTGGGGGTTGACCTGGGCCAAGATGGGGACATTGGAGAACTGACCCTTCAATTTCCAAAAAGCCTGTTCAGCTGCGTCGGACCAATTAAAGGGCGCTTTAATCAAGGTCAGCCTGGTCAGAGGCTGTGCTACCCCACTACAGTTTCTAATGAAATGGCAATAAAAATTTGCAAACCCCAAGAAGCGTTGAAGCTCCTTGCGGGATTGGGGTGTAGGCCAATTTAGCGCAGCCTCTACTTTGGCCTGGTCGGCCCTCAGCTCCCCTTCAGCTATGATAAAGCCTAGGGATTAAGTGGAGCGGGTGGAAAACTCACACTTCTCAGCTTTAACGTAGAGCTGATTCTCCAGGATCTGTTGTAAAATGGCACTGACATGGACTGCGTGCTCCTCTGGTGTGCGTGAAAAAATCAAAATGTCGTTGAGGTAAATGAAAACAAATTGATTAACCATATCGCGGAGGACATCATTGATCATATTTGGAAGATGGCGGGGGCATTGGTGAGCCCGAATGGCATCACCAGATATTCAAATTGCCCCAAGTACGTTTTGAAGGACGTCTTCCATTCGTCCCCTTCACGAATGTGAACCAGATGATAAGCGTTCCACAGATCCAATTTAGTAAATACTCGCCCACGCTGAAGGAGCTCAAACGCGGAGTTTATCATGGGCAGAGGATATTTGTCCTTAACCGTTATAGCATAGAGTTCCTGATAATCAATGCACAGGCGTAGGGAACCGTCCTTCTTTCCAACAAAAAAGAATCCTGCTCCAAGAGGAGCCAATGAAGGCTGAATGAGGCTGGCGTTCAGAGAATCTTTAATATAGCTGTCCATCGCCTCTCTCTCCGGCCCAGAAATACTGTAGAGCCGGCTGGATGGCAGCCGCGCACCCGGGAGAAGGTCTATAGCACTATCATAAGATCAGTGTGGAGGTAAAGAAAGCACTCTTGATTTGCTAAAGACCTCTCCGAGATCATGATAGACCTTGGGTTCTAGGCTGAGGTCTGGCAGCTCCACCGGAGGGGAAAAGATGGACAGCGCAGGTGAACACTCGGCTGAGCTAAGAGAGGATGCCAAACAGTACGGGCTCCAGGAAGAGATGGAGTTATTTGCCCAATTAATGATAGGGTTTTGTTTCCGGAGCCACAGATAACCAAGAACCACCGGGTGACCAGATTTAGGGAGAATAAAGAAAGAAATAGTTTCTCAGTGCTTTGCCGGAAAGAAGGACGGACACTGGCTCTATTTTTTCAGAAAATGGTGGCCACTTTTTCGCCCGACAATATAGTAACATTAAGGGACATGGGCAATTTGATCGTGGGGATGCTTACATCCAGCATGAAGCCCGCAGAGATGTTCTTCTCCGCCCCTGAATCAAAGCCACAGCTCTCCTCTCAACCCCTGGCAACTAAATGAGGGCTGAAATGGAGAAGTTACTGGGGGGATGAATAGATTTCCCACCTGTCAGACCCCCCACGGCTACTGAAGGGCTGCATCTTTTGGGCTTCAGCTGGCACTCCTGCAGCGTGTGCTTTAAGGAGCCATAATACATGCAGGCGCCGACTCTCCTCCGCCTCTGGCGCTCTTCTGGAGTCAGACAGACTTGGTCGAACTCCATAGGCTCAGAGGAGGAGTCGACTCCACCTGTGTCAGAAGCCAAAGAGGGTGTGCATGCACTGGGCAGGTTGGAGGAGGCCTTGCGCTCCTTCGCGCACTCGCAATGTCGGTTGTCAAGACTGACAGCCTGATCAATTAGACCATCCAAGGAGGAGGGAACGACATGAACCGTTAAGTCGTCATGGAGGTTTTCGTTTAAACCCTGGAGGAAGATGCTGCGTAGCGAAATGTCATTCCATCCAGAGTCCGCCGCGACGACCCGGAACTCCACAGAGTAGTCGGCAGCAGACCGGCTCCCGTGACGGAGTGACATTAATTGGCTCATGATGTTCCCTTCACTTGTTGTATGGTTAAACGCGTGAGTGAATTTGGCCACAAATCTCTCAAATGAATAAGTGGGGCCCTCCGAGCTGTCCAGAATAGATTGGGCCCTGCTGAGGGCCCTATCTCGCAGCAGGAGGGTCATAAAGTGAATTTTCGCTCTATCATCTGGGTACCCCCCCCTCCGACCTGGCGCAAATACAGCCAAACATGGCACAAAAACCCTTTACATTTCCCACCTCCCCCGTGTATGGGGCAGGTGAGGGAACGGAGGTGGTTCGGCGCATGGTGGAAGAAACTGGGGCTGCAGGCGGAGGGGTGGAATCTGGATGAGACAAATGGGCCAAATGTTCGGTGACTGTGCCCAGCTGTTGCATAATAGTTTGCAGCTGCTGTGTAAGCACAGCCACCTGCCTTCCTGTGGCATCCAAACAATCTAAAGCGGAGTGTTCCACTGATGCCACTCCCGCTGAGCTTGCACTATAGCTGGCTTGTTCTGTCATGATTGGTAGTGATTGACAGCTCACGTGCAGGGAGTGCCAACAGAGAAAACAAAATATGAGACAGAGAAGCAAATTTAACTCGAATTTTATTGATGCAAAAAGGAAAGCTTCGCAATGGAAAACGCTACTCGCCAGAGGAAAACCCAGCCTGTAGGGAGAGACAAGAGCAGGTTAGATAAGGAGGGAGACTGAGCAATGAGAAATAGGACAGCACTCACGTGGGAGGAAGGGAGAGCCCGGTAGAGGAACTCAGCACTTACAGCGAACCAAGAGGAGTTGCTGGAAGGCAGGAGTAGAACTGGGTGAGGTGTCTGACCGGGTGAAGATGATTGCTGATGTGGTGATGGTGATGAGGCAGGTGAGTGCACAACAACGCTGGAGACGCACCTTGTAGGAGGTAGCAACCTGTGGAGGAGTAGACAAAAGGGTTAAAGGGTTTTACCACGAGAGAAAAAAAACAAAACTTACTTGCTAAAACTGGTAGTATACCCAACGAGCCAGCGCTGGAGTGTTGAAGAGAAGGTCTATTTAAGCGTTGGCGAGTCAGAGATAGCAGGTGCATCTTATCACGCAGGTGAGGATGATTGCCCGCGGAGTAGGGGAAAGTTAAGCAGAATGGGAGGGGAGAGTGTGCTCACCGGATCATGACAGTGAACACTACACCGCAATCTCCTGCTTATTGTCAATGACTTGCCAGTAGACTTTCCTCCACACCCCCAGAAATCACTGGTTGAGACAAAAAGACACTCATGTCAACGTCAGCCCACATCTGGAGAGAAACAGCCGAGATCCAGGAACAGCCAGCTGAAAATTGAAAAATGGCCTCAAGATGGGTCAAGCAGTGGGTCTTCAGACTCAGAAGAGGATGGCAGGTTGCAGTATTGGCTAAGAATCCTTGGAACTACAAGGAGGACACAGCCTGTTAATGAACTTGGGAGAAACAGTCACAACACCACAACTCGCACATTTCAACCAGTCAGGTCACTTCCACCCTAGAGGAAAAAGGGTAAACATCATTTTCTCCAACAAAGGGAGGGTGATCCAGCTGTAGAGAGCAAAGACAATACAAACATGGCACTCAAGACAGAAGAAGAGGATATCCTGACTGTCCCAGGACTGACACAGGGGGAAGAAGATGCTGTAAGCCAGAATGGTGATGGATCAACCAGTCCTCACTGGACAGCTGCATTCCCCAGTGATGGCAAAGATGTTCCCCTGCAACCCAAAAGGTCAGCTCGGGTAAGGAAGACAACAAGGATGCTTGCATATGAGTGGCTGGGCAACCCCTTGTACCAGCCTTCATACCAACTCTCACCAGACGTCAACACAGTAGGAGCCTGTATACCACCAGCTTTACCTGTACGGAGAATGGACACAGACCCTGTGGTATACCATACTCCATTCAACACATTCCTATTTCCCATCACCTACCCTGTGCTTCCCTTCACTCAAACTACCCCCTACACCACCCCAATATTTGTACATTAACCCATAAACAACATGCAGACAGACACATATGGGTACTACTTACCTCAAAGAGTTCATAAGGTATAAAAAGGTTAAAACTAAGTAAATCAATAAATGTCAGGAGCAATTTTATGTTGTTGGGGAGCTTGTGATGCCCACAAAAGTGTGGCTGTGGGGGACACAATACACATGGCACTCCACCCAGGACAAGGGGGTTGGTGGGGGAGAAAATAGAGATGCCAATGGGGAAAGCTGAGTGGAGCCAGCCAAGCAAAGATGTTCCTTTCGGCCCCTGCCGTGCCAGGCTGACAGGTACATGAGGACGCAGGGGTGTGAATGTATTGTAGCAAGACCTGCTCTGTGACGTGGGGGTCAATGCTATGTTAATGTGTGTGCATGTCTTGCAGTCTGAATGTTAATGTATTTACCCTGAGTGCCGGAGGCGGGAATTAAATTGTATAAAGGAGTTTGCTCAGGCACTCAGGTTTGAGAGTTTCTGTGTTTATGTTGGAAGTGGAATAAAGTTCATGTGTCATCCAGCTTGCTGCATCGTCTGCTTCCATCTTCCACATGGTCACATTTTATGAGTTATTTTAATTTTACTTAAGTTGTTTATGACTTTAAATCTTAATGTTGTTATGTAAAGGCTTTATAATGTGTCAAATGGGGATACATTAATTGCTTTGTGGTGTGGCGAGAGGAATAACCAGGCCGAGCGGTCAGAGCAGAGGAAACTTTATTCTTCTCCCTCTCACATCCACCAGAATCAAAAGCCTTAGAAACACAGGTTGCAGGTACTCTCTTTTATATCACAACACTCCTCCACTGCCTGAGGTGCTGTATTAACATATCAATTACCCATGACAATTCCCCTTGTCCCCCAGCACCATTGGCTGCCATGCCCTTCAGTCTGAGGGAAAATTACTCAGTGGGTCCTCCCCGTCCAGACTCTCAGACTGAGCCTCCGTCCATAGCTGCTGTAACAGAGGGTCTTCGGCTCCGAGGCGCTGCTGTGCCGGTGGGGGGTTCCTGGGGGTGTGTCCGTCTGTGGGGGACAATTGGCAGGGGGGGGACACCTTCAGCATGCTCGTGTGACTGATCTGACGAGTCATTTACCTGGGGAGTTCTCAGTGGGGGTCTTCCGCGCCGAGGAGCTCGGGCCAACATCACCTGTTCATTCTAAAACAAAGGCGGGCTTAAGCCTGTCTATACAGATTGTCTCGCGGCGACCCCCCAACTCTAACACAAAATGTTTGTTCCCGGGTTCCAGCACTCTGAAAGGGCCATCATAGGGCGGGCACAATGGGGTCCAGCGGGCATCGTGCCGGACAAATATGAATGACACGTCCTTCAAGGTCTTTGGCACAAAAGCGCTGGGAAAACAGTGGTGGGCCGGGCCGGGTAGTATCCCTGCCTCTGCGCTATGCCGTGAATATGGGGACGGATCGGTGTTCGGCACGGGGTTATCCGGCAAAAATTCCCCAGGGAGCCGCAGCGGCTGGTAAAAAAAACAGCTCTGCTGGGGAGGCAGCCAAATCCTCCTTCGGTGCTGAACGCAACCCTAATAGAACCCACGGCAACTGGTCCACCCAATTTGCATCCGTAAGCGAAGCTTTAAGTGACCTATGGAAAAGCTCGCATAACCCATTGGCCTGTAGGTTGTACGAGGTCGTGCGATCAATTGTGACGCCCAGGCTCCGGGCCATGGTGGACCAGAGGTCGGAAACAAACTGCTGGCCCTGATCGGATGTGATATCCGAAGGGGTGCTGAAACGTGCCACCCATGTTGTCAAAAAAGCACATGCCACATCTGCGGACGCAGTGGAGGCTAGCGGGATTGCTTCGGGCCAGCGCGTGGTGTGGTCCACCACTGTCAGGAGGTGCGTGAACCCCTGCAATGGCAGGAGGGGGCCAACGAGGTCCACGTGAACGTGGTCGAACCGCTTAGCTGGGATATGGAACAGCTCCAAGGGGCCTTTGTGTGCCTGTGCACTTTGGCTCGTTGGCACACTACGCAGGCTGCAGCCCACTCTTTCACCTGTTTGTGCAGGCTCGGCCAGACGAACTTCGTTCCCACCATTTTGACTGACGCGCGCACTCCTGGGTGCGCCAGGGAGTGAACCGACTCAAAAACGTGGCGGCGCCAAGCACGTGGGACCATCGGGCGCGGGCGGCCCGTGGAGACGTCACAAATTGTGGGGGGGCATCCTGCTGTACTCTGCTCTCCAGCCTTAACCCTGTTGGTCCAGATTGGAGTGCACAAATGTCCGCATCGCCTATCTGCTCAGCGGCCATGGCCATGTAATCTATCCCCACTTAGACTGGGGCCACTAATGTGCGCGAGAGACAGTCCGCCACCATGTTGAGTTTATCAGCCACATGCTGAATGTCGGTCATTAACTCCGAGATTGCGGCCAGCTGTCTCTGCTGCTGGCCCGACCATGGTTCCGAAACCTTGGCCATCATGTACATTAGCGGTTTGTCATCCACGAATGCAGTGAAAGTGTGCCCTTCCAGCCAGAATTGGAAGTGGTGTATGGCCAGGTGGAGAGCCAGTAACTCTCTGTCAAACGCGCTGTATTTACGCTCACTGTCGCGCAAAGACCTGCTAAAAAAGGTGAACGGCTGCCAAGAACCTGTGACGTGCTGCTCCACGATGGCCCCTATGGCCACGTCCGAGGCGTTGGGAGTGAGCTCTATCCGAGCCGCCAGGTCCGGGTGCGCCAGCAGTGCGGTGCTCGCCAGAGCTGTTTTAACCTCGAAAATGCCTGCTCTCGCTCAGGAGTCCAGTCGACTCTGTCCGCCGGTTTCCGTTTCTTAAGCGTGGCATACAATGGCTGCATGAGCAGAGCTGTGTGGGGGAGGAAACGGTTGTAAAAGTTAACCATCCCCAAAAACTCCTGCAGTGCCCTGACCGTCTGAGGCCGGGGAAAATCTGCCACTGCACACACTTTGTCCGGTAAGGTTAGCACTGTGGCAGCACAGTTTTACCCTTGGAGCGCGGGGATCGTGGGTTCGATCCCAGCCCCCGACCAACAGTGATCTGTGTGGAGTTTGTATGTTCTCCCTGTGTTGCGTGGGTTTACTCCGGGACTTCTCCGGTTTCCTCCCACATGCCAAATCATGCAGGTTAGGGATACGGGGCGCTTGCGCAAGCAGCGACCGGCAGCTGGTGGCTTGTCACCGGACTGCAAAACAAATCTACCTACGGGTACAAATAAGTAAAAAAAAAAAAATAAAAAAGGGTATCGCGCCCTCCGGTGAGATGCAGTGGCCCAAAAAATCGATTCAGTTCACCCTGAACTGGCACTTCGCCGGGTTGATTATTAATCCGTGCTCCTCCAACTTCTGGAAAACTGTCCTGAGGTGGGCTACATGTTTGTCCTCGGACGCGCTGGCCAGCAGGATGTCATCCAGGTAGACGAACACGAACGGCAGATCGCACAACACCGCTTCCATCATGCGTTGGAATGTCTTCGCTGCGCCTTTTAACCCGAAAGGCATGCGTAAAAACTCAAAAAGACCAAACAGGGTTATTACTGCCATTTTAGGCATGTCCTCAGCACGCACCAGGACCTGGCGGTAACCGCGGACTAGGCCTATCTTGGAAAAAATGTGTGCCCCGGTGAGGTGAACGGAAAAATCCTGAATATGCGGGATGGGGTAGCGGTTGTGTGCTGTGGCGTTATTTAATCTGCGGAACTCTCCGCAAGGTCACCACGATCCCTCGGCCTTAGGAACCATATGTAGCGGCCCATGGGCTGTTTGAGTGTCTGATGATGCCCAACTTTTCCAAGTTGGCAAACTCCTCGCGCGCTATGGCCAGTTTAGTTGCATCCAGATGGCGAGGTCGTGCAAAAATGGGCGGCCCCGTGGTGGTAATGAAGTGCTTCACCCCGTGTTTAGTGACGGTCGCCGAAAAGGTCGGGACCATGAGTGATAGGAACTGGGTGAGTAGTGTGTGGAACTTTCCCCCTGGCGCTGTGATGTTGGCTAGTGTTGTGGACCCGGCTCCTCGAACTGTACAGGGGAGAGAATCAAAAGACATTGCGTTAATCAGACATCTGCTAGCAACACTGACTAGTAGTCTGTGTGCACACAAAAAATCAGCGCCTAAAATGGGGAAGCTGCATGCTGCTATGACAAATGTCCATTGGTATGTACGGCCGTGCAAGGATACAATCAGTGTCCTCTCACCAAAAGTCTTAATGTCTGAGCCCTTTGCGGCCGTCAGTTCGGGGCCGCTAGTTCCCGCCAGCCGGTCTGCGTAGGACGGCAGGATGAGGCTCTTTTGGGAGCCGGAGTCCACAAGGAACCATCTTCCCAAGCGTGAGTCTGTCACATAGAGCAGCTTGCTTGCTTCACCGGCGGTCACAGCTGCTACCGACTGCTGGCCGTGGCATTTCCCGAGCGCTTGAATTGGCACGGTGGCACGCACTGGCGTGTGTCCTCTCCAAAACGGTGGTGGTAGAAACAGAATGTGTCTCTCTGGTGCTTCTTGGCCTCCGCTGCAGCCACCATTGCTTGCTCCTCACCTCGACTGGCCGTCTTGCTGGGTGCCGACGCCGCTGTGTTCACTGTGAGGGCTCTGGTGGTGAGGATGACCTGATCTGCCTCTTGGGCTAGAGCCCGGTCGTTGCGCGCGGCCAGCAGCGGCGAATTGGCAAGGACCGCCCTGGCCGCCGTCGGGAGGTTCCGGAGGAAAAGGTGGGCAAAAAGGAAATGCCCGTCATCTGTGCCCATCAATGCCAACATCTTCTCCCTCAATTCGACTGCCGACCCGTCTCCCAAGTCGGAGCGCGTCAGGAGCCTCTCCACTCTCCCACAGTCCGAGAGCGTGTAGCGCTGGGTCAGTGCGGTTTTGAGAGCACCGTATTTGTTGTGGGCTGGGGGCTGCATCCAGTGCTGCAACCACGTAGTAGTATCTGGTGTCATCTGCCGTTACTCCCCAGAGCGCGAACTGGGCCTCGGTGTGGAGGAACCAAGACTTCGGGTCGTGTAGCCAAAAGTCTGGGAGTTTGACCAAAACGACACACACATTGCTGGCACTTCCCGTCTGGGTTGTCTCCGGGGTGTTCGCCTCGCATTCCATTGTGCATCAAGGGTCACCAGTGTGGAGAGAGGAATAACCAGGCTGAGTGTTAAGAGCAGAGGAAACTTTATTCTTCTCCCTCTCACATCCACCAGAATCAAAAGCCTTAAAAACACAGGTTGCAGGCACTCTCTTTTATATCACAACACTCCTCCGCTACCTGAGGTGCTGTATTTACATATCAATCTCCTATGACAATTCCCCTTGTCCCCCAGCACCTTTGATCTGCCATGCCCTTCAGTCTGAGGGAAAACTACTGAATGGTCCCCCACAGTGGCAATCTATGCAGTAGAACATTATTTTTGACATTGGCCAGTAGTAGGTGGCACTCTTGGCTGTGCTTCTGTCCAGCTGTCAATCAACTGACCAATTGACAGTAACGGTTCTCACTCTATGGAGGAAACTACACTGCAGCTACATGAAATAGCCACCTGTCTCATCATTTTCCGTGTTTATACAAGTTTGTAATGTGTTATAGAACAAATTAACAATATATAACTGTATATGCAGTACATGCTGGTAAAAAAAAGAGTATTAGTTAATGCTCAGACCATACTGCTAAGGTTATTTACCTAAAAGTAGCTGATTAAATGTGATGTGATGAAAGTGTAAACTTGTAACTAACGGTTGTATAGTGATCCCGCATCCCTATTCACGTTATATTTTCTGCTTTCTAAAATGGCTCCTTCACATTTAAATCTTTTGTTTTACTTTTTGGTGTATTTTTATATACATTGTTAGTTAAAAGTATTTATAATTGTGTTTTGGTACCTTGGAAATATTTTAATATAAAAAAAGTGCAGATCTGTAGCTTAGACACTTCCTGATTGACTGTACAGGTAAAATATTTGTTTCTTTACTGACCTAGTACAGTGTATAGATTCATAGATACACAGATATGTATTGAATGCATTTTGTTTAGTTAACAGCAGATCAAAATTGGAAATTTACTAATGAATAATTTAAATATAAATATAAGGTTAATATATTACTTTTGAAGCAGTAAGTGTTAGGACTGTCCCTTCGAGGCAAGGAAGAGGACCCAAATGCGAGGCATATTTCGTGTACCATTATTTATTGTGAAAAACAGAAAGTAATACAACTCCTGGGATGAAATAAAAAGCCAAACACGGCTAGGCAGGATAACAGGCAGAACAAGGTTACATACAAGGCTAAGGTCTTGGACAGGACAAGGCAGAAGCGTGTGGGACATGCCGACATGAGACAACAAGGACATCGCACAGGACAGAGACTCACACTGACATAAATACACAATGGGCAATCAAGACAACACAGAATAGGTGGGAAAAATCAAGGGCAAACAGAGGCAGCAGGGGAGTGGGTACAGGTATGGAGAACAGGACGGGCGGGGATGCACAGACAATCACAGACAGGGGATACACATGAAACTTGATGACAATGAACATACAGGACAAAAGACAAGACGAAGATAAATAATACAAAGCTAAGACCACAAGTAGAACCTGAACATGGACAAAAAACTCTGTCAAAAAAAAGACTAAACCAATGATGACAGGAATAATAATGCAAAACATAAAACCCAAGTACTAATAACACCAAACGCAAAGAATCGCAAGAACATAACTCAAGGTGAGAACATGGACTGAACCCATATCCCAGTGACAAGAAAATATAAATTATAAAACAAAGGGAGGATATCGGTCCAACCCATGGCCTGACATAACCCCCCTTCCTAAAGGGGTGGGGTCCAGACAGCCTAAAAACAACAACAAAAAACACCCTCCCAGGGTGAGTGGTGGGGACACCAGGGCAGATGGGTTGAAACAGATCCATTCCCCCACAAAGAGTCCAAAACAAAAGCCCAATAGGTGGGTGTAAACAAAGTCCATGACCCCAAAACCTAAACCATGGAGGCTCGGGTGGTCTATCCAAGTCCATGGGCCACCTGATCAAAGAACAAGGCAGGTCAGGAGGCCTACCAAAGTCTATGGGCCCCCAGACTGGAGTACAGGGTGGATTGAGCGGCCTGTCCAAGTTCCAAGGCCACAAGATCATAGGACATAGGACATAGATCATGGGTTAGGGGGCATACCAGAGTTCAAGGGCCAGCAGATCGGACAGCAAAGCTGTGCTGGGGCTAGGAGCCCGGGGGGCAACATTGGGAAAGCTCCTAGCTCAGGGGCACACTAACCTCAGTAACAGATGGTGGAGCCGTACCTACCTCTAGAGCTGACGACTGCAGTATGCTGATCTCAGGAGTAGATAACCGTGGCACGCCACAATCTGGAACAGACATCAGCGGCGCTGCCCTCAGGAATAGCGGATGGAAGCACACTGGCCTCAGCAGCAGGTGGTGGAGGCGCACCAGCCTCAGCAACAGACAGCAAAGGTGCACTGGCCTCAGGAACAGCAGATGGCAGCGCACTGGCCTCAGCAGTAGACGATGGGGTCATGCCAGCCCCTGGATGTGATGACTGATGTGCACCGGCCTCAAGAACAGAAGGTGGAGGCGCAACAGCCTCAGCAGGAGATGGTGGAAGTGCACCAGCCTCAACAGCAGACGACGGGGGTGTGCCGGTCCCTGGATGCGATGACTGAGGTGCACCGGCCTCAGGAACAGCAGGTGGAGGCACACTGGCATCAGCAGCAGGTAACGGAGGCGCACTGGCCTCAGCAGCAGATGACGGGGGTGCACTGGTCCCTGTATGCGATGACTGAGGTGCACTGGCCACAGGAACAGCAGATAGAGGTGCATCGGCCTCTGCAGCAGATGGCAGAGGCTCATCGGCCTCTGGAACAAAGGACATAGGCACACCAGTCTCTGGAACACATAATGGAAGCGCACTGGCCTTGATAATGGATGATAGAGGCACACTGGCCTCAGGAGCAGATGATGGAGGCTCACCAGCTTCAACAGCAAACAACAGAGGCTCACCAGCCTCTGGAACAGATGACGGAGGGTCACTGGCATCTGGAACAAACAACGGAGGAGGAACACATGACAGTTGGGGTGCGCTGACCTCAGGAGCTGATGGTTGGAGCGCACTGACCTCAGAAGCTGATGGTTGGAGTGCGCTGACCTCAGGAGCTGATGGTTGGAGTACACCAACCTTAGGAGCTGATGGCTGGAGCACGCTGACCTCAGCAGCTGATGATGCAGGAACATCCAGCCCTGATCCCTGGAGAGCCACCCCCACTGCAGCCACCTTGAACAGAGAAGAAAGGCAGGGAGTGGGTGAGACAACACCAAAATCACCAGGAGCAAGGCAAGTCTCTTCTAATATAGATGTTAAAGATGTAAAGAAAAGAACATACCTTAGCTCCTGGTCCATTGCCGCAGGGGTGACCACCTCAGGATGAATTGCAGGAGCGAAGGCCTCAGAAGGAAGCAAGGGTGGAGTGGCCTGCTTTGACGAATCATGTGGAGCGGGCTGCTTGGATGAAACAGGTGGAGCGGCCAGCTTTGGCGAAACAGATGGGGCGAACTGCTCAGGTGAAACAGGTGAAGCAGGAGCTGGTGTGTGCAACATGTAGAAAGCAAGAACTGTTGCGCATACTTCAGGGACAGCTGGAGCTGTCTGGAGGAGAGCCGGATCTGGTGGTGATACAGGACGTCAAGAGGAGTGATGTCTCCCGGAGCCTTCCCTCCACCCGGGCCCACCGAACGCCAGCCGAGATCCCAGAGACTCTTCTCTTTCTGCAGCGGATCTCTCCCAAGGGGCCCGTGGTGCAGCGGGCTCTGCAGGAGATAACATTGGGGGTGGGGGCTGCTGACTCTGGCAAGGAGGAGGCCGGTGGTTCGAGCAGAGGAGGGAGAAGAAGCCCCTGTAGCCAGGGAATGGAGCGTAGGCTTGGCCGGGCTTTCAAAATGTTTGCAATGGCCCCCCCAGAAGAGTGTGGCTTCCTCTGGGGACAGCATGCTGCAGGCCACGGAGATGAGGTCCTGCAGCCCCTCCGTGATGGGCAATGCTCCCCCTCTCCGTCTCCTCCTCCTCTTCTCACCCGCTGGGTCCTGGCCTGGCGGTGTCCTTCTGTTAGGATTGCCCCTCTGGGGCAAGGGAGAGGACCCAAATGCGAGGCATACTGTATTTCGTATACATTATTTATTGTGAAAAACAGAAAGTAATTCAGCTCCTGGGCTGAAACAAAAAGCCAAACACGGCTAGGCAGGATAACAGGCAGAACAAGGTTACATACAAGGCTAAGGTCTTGGACAGGACAAGGCAGAAGCGTGTGGGACACGCCGACATGAGACAACAAGGACACCACACAAGACAGAGACTCACACTGACGTAAATAGAGAACGAGCAATCAAGACAACATGGAACAGGTAGGAACAATCAAGGGCAAATGGAGGCATCCGGGGAGTGGCTACAGGTACAGAGAACAGGATGGGTGGGGATGCACAGACAATCACAGACAAGGGATACACATGAAACATGATGACAATGAATATACAGGACAAACGACAAGACAGGGATAAATAATACAAAGCTAAGACCACAACTAGAACCTGAACATGAACAAAACAACGCTGTCAAAATAAAAACCCAAACCGATGATGACAGGAATAATAATAATAATAATAATAATAATAATACCAAAAGCCAGTTTAGAAAGCTTGGGATCAGTCCGCCAAGGTCTCCGCCTTTGACCGCCACCTAATCCACATAGCACCGGACCCCCATGATCCCTCCTGCAGGTGGTGGACCCACTGGAGGGCGGACCCATGTAACTCCTTCGGGCTGAGCCCGGCCGGGTCCCATGGGTGGAAACCCGGCCACCAGACGCTAGCCTTCGAGCCCCTCCCCCAGGCCTGGCTCCAGGGTGGGGCCCCGGTAACCCCATACCGGGCGGGGTACACTGAATCCTTGATATACAATTTATCATGAGAGTCTGTTGGATCGTTCTTAGTCTGGCCCTTCACCCAGGACCAGTTTGTCTTGGGAGACCCTATCAGAGGCAAATTGCCCCCGGACAACATAGCTCCTAGGATCACTGGGGCACGCAAACCCCCCCACCACGATAAGGTGACGATCCATGAGGAGGTCTATGCCAAGGCACTGGAGAGGAGAGTCCGGCCGTTGGTCGAACCTCGGATTCAGGAGGAGCAATGTGGTTTTCGTCCTGGCCGTGGCACATCGGACCAGCTCTTTACCCTCTCGAGAATTCTTGAGGGTTCGTGGGAGTTTGCCCAACCAGTTTACATGTGTTTTGTGGACTTGGAGAAGGCATTTGACCGCGTCCCTCGTGGATTTTTGTGGGGGGTGCTTCGGGAGTATGGGGTATCGGGCTTGTTGTTACAAGCTATTCGGTCTCTGTACGACCGTTGTGAGAGTTTGGTTCGTATTGCCAACACTCGGTCGGAGTCATTCCCAGTGAGAGTTGGACTCCGCCAGGGCTGCCCTTTGTCACCGATCCTGTTCATAATTTTTATGGACAGGATTTCTAGGCGCAGCCAGGGAATGGAGGGTGTCATGCTTGGTGACCACAGGATCTCATCTCTGTTGTTTGCAGATGATGTTGTCCTGTTGGCTTCATCCAGCAATGACCTACAGCTCTTGCTGGGACGGTTTGCCGCTGAGTGTGAAGCGGCTGGGATGAGAATCAGCACCTCCAAGTCCGAGTCCATGGTCCTTAGCCGGAAAAAGGTGGATTGTCCTCTCCGGGTTGGGGACAGGCTCCTGCCCCAAGTGGAGAAGTTTAAGTATCTTGGGGTCTTGTTCACGAGTGAGGGGAAAATGGAGTGAGAGATCGACAGACGGATTGGAGCAGCATCTGCAGTGATGCGGACGTTGTACTGGTCTGTTGTGGTGAAGAGGGAGCTTAGTTCTAAGACAAAGCTGTCGATTTACCAGTCAATCTACGTTCCTACTCTCACCTATGGTCACGAGCTTTGGGTAATGACCGAAAGAACGAGATCGCGGATACAAGCGGCTGAAATGAGCTTTCTCCGTAGGATTGCTGGACTCACCCTCAGAGATAGGGTGAGGAGCTCAGTCATCCGGGAGAGGCGCAGAGTAGAACCGCTGCTCCTCCGCATTGAAAGGAGTCAGTTGAGGTGGTATGGGCATCTGATTAGGATGCCTCCTGGACGCCTCCCACTTGAGGTGTTTCAGGTACGTCCCACTGGGAGGAGACCCCGGGGCAGACCCAGGACTTGGTGGAGAGACCATGTCTCCCAGCTGGTCTGGGAACGCCTTGGTATCCTCTCTGAAGAGCTGGAGCAGGTGGCTGGGGAGAGGGAAGTCTGGGCTTCTCTGCTTGAACTGCTGCCTCCGCGACCCGGACCTCCAGAAAAGTGGTAGAAGATGGATGGATGGATGGATGGATAATAATAATAATAATAATACTATACTATACTATAACACCATAATAATACAGCTTTTCTACCAGGCCATTGTTGCCAGCACCATCTTCTTTGCTGCTATCTGTTGGGGTAGCAGTATCAGAGCCAGCGACACCAACAGACTTGACAAGATAATCAAGAAGGCTGGCTCTGTGATTGGTGTCAGGCTGGAGGCTTTTGAGAATGTGGTGGAGAGGAGGACACTGAACAAACTGTTATCCACCATGGACAATCCTGATCACCCCTTCCACCACACACTGGACAGATTTTCCAGCAGACTACTACAGCTTTGCTGTTGAACAGTCAGATACAGGAAATCTTTCCTGCCACAGGCCATTTCACTGTACAATAACTCATTGTAATGTTGAATTCTGGTCATAACAATGCTGCCATACTGCACCTTGCAGTCTAATCGGTACCCCACATTTCACCCTGTGCCTGGTAATCCTGCATTGTACGAGTATGATTCATGTATCTATACGGGTCATCATCTGCGATGTATATAAATTTATCTAGGCAGTTTTACTTTTCCTGGGTAATTCCTTTTTTCTATTATACTGTGTGTGTTTCTGATGTTTTGGTTGTTTACAGTCATGCTGCTGTTACACTGTAATATCCCAGTTTGGGATTAAAAAAGTACATCTATCTATCTATCTATCTATCTATCTATCTATCTATCTATCTATCTATCTATCTATCTATCTATCTATCTATCTATCTGTCTGTCTGTCTGTCTGTCTGTCTGTCTATCTATCTATCTACAAAACATAAAACCCAAGTGACTAATAACACTAAACACAAAGAATCACAAGAACAGAACTCAAGGCGAAGAAGTGGACTGAACCCATGTCCCGGTGACAAGAAAATATAACTTAAATTAAAGTGAGGACATGGACCTCACCCACGGCTTGACAATAAGGCTTTTGTTCATGACATTTTAGTGGATATAGCTTTAAGAAAAGGCAAGATTGTTATGTATTTTGGATCTGGAGACACATGAGCTTAAGAAATTGTATCTGAAAGCAGAATGTATTTTTTTGTGACAATTTGTTGATAAATTCTATGGAGGAAACTGCACAGCAACTACATCAAGTATCCACCTGTCTCCCTGTTTACACAGGAATTACCTGTTGTGGGTCTGAACCCTAGACCGGACCTGCATCATTATCGCCCTGCACGTACAGTGGTGTGAAAAAGTGTTTGCCGCCTTTCTGATTTCTCATTATTTTGTACATTTGACACACTTAAATGTTTCAGATCATCAAACAAATTTAAATATTAGACAAAGATAACACAAGTAAAGACAGAATGCAGTTTTTTACATGAAGGTGTTTATTATTAAGGGTAAAAAAATCCAAACTTATATGGCCCTGCGTGAAAAGTCATTGCCCCCACCCCCCCTCCCCCCGTTAAAACATAAATTAACTGTGGTTTATCACGTCTTTGGATGTGATAAGCCACATAAACCTTCTTTTACAGAGAAGGCAAGGACAGCTTCAGGAAGAAGATGGAGGATAAGCTGCAACAGAGCGACATTGGTGGGGTCTGGAGAAACCTTAAAACCATCTCTGGGCTCCAGAATACCTCCCCCCAGGCTACGGGGGGTAGGGAGTGGGCGAACAATCTGAATCTGCTTTTCAATAGGTTTGACCAACCGCCCTCCCCCCGACTACACAACAACCACTGCTGCCTCTGAAGACATCAAGTCCTGCTGCCCACTCCCCACTCCACCATCACCCCCTCCACTCCCAACACACAGCCCCCCATCCTGACCCTCACTAAGACCCAGGTGAGGACGGAGCTGAGGAAGATCAAGGCGAGGAAGGCGTCGGGACCGGACGGCATCAGTACAAAGCTCCTCAAGTCCTGTGCAGACCAGCTGTGTGGGATTGTGGAGTACATCTTCAACCTGAGCCTGAAGCTGGGGAGGGTACCACAGCTGTGGAAAACATCTTGTGTGGTACCTGTACCAAAGACTTCCCACCCCAAAGATCTGAACAGCTACAGACCAGTGGCCCTGACATCCCACATGATGAAGACCCTGGAGAGACTGCTCCTTGCTCACCTCCGCCCCCTGGTGGGACCAGCGATGGATCCACTCCAGCTCACATACCTGCATGGCATTGGGGTGGAGGATGCAGTCATCTTCCTCCTTCACCGTTCTCTGTTCCACCTGGAGAAGCCCGGGAATGCAGTGAGGATCATGTTCTTTGACTTCTCCAGTGCTTTCAACACCATCCAACCGATGATCCTGAAGGACATGCTGCTGTGCGCAGGGGTGGACCAGCACCTGTCATCATGGATCCTGGACTACCTCACAAACCGGCCACAGTTTGTGAGAACCCGGGACTGTGTGTCCGACATGATCATCGGTAGCACGGGGGCCCCCCAGGGAACGGTTTTGGCTCCCTTCCTGTTCACCCTTTATACTGCGGACTTCTCACACAAAACAACACACTGCCATCTACAGAAGTTCTCTGACGACTCTGCGATCGCTGGCCTCATCTCCAACGGAGATGAAGCTGAGTACAGAGGACTTATCCAGTGCCTTGGTGGACTGATGCCATCGGAACTGCCTCCAGATCAACGCGAGGAAAACTAAGGAGCTGGTGGTGGACTGCTGCAGGCAAGGACAACCCCTCACAGCACCAGTAAATATACAGGGAACAGACATTGAGATGGTGACATCCTACAAGTACCTGTGTGTTCATCTGGACAATAAACTGGACTGGTCACACAATACTGACGCACTCTACAAGAAGGGACAGCGC
The DNA here is from genome assembly GCA_020510985.1 of Pholidichthys leucotaenia. Lineage (NCBI taxonomy): Eukaryota > Metazoa > Chordata > Actinopteri > Cichliformes > Pholidichthyidae > Pholidichthys > Pholidichthys leucotaenia. Next base: position 116,307,225 of record CM035842.1, on the reverse strand, counting down.
AGGCTGTTCCTACTGAGGAGACTCAGGTCTTTTGGTGTACAAGGGGCGCTGCTGAAGACATTCTACGACACGGTGGTGGCATCAGCCATCACTTTTGGAGTGGTCTGCTGGGGCAGTGGCATTACAGCAGCTGATAGGAAGAGACTGAACAAACTGATCAAGAAAGCTAGCTCTGTCCTGGGGCAGCGCCTTGACCCAGTGGAGGAGATGAGAGAGAGAAAGATGGTGGCTAAACTGTCATCTCTGCTGGAGTCCGAGTCCCACCCTATGCAGGACACACTGAATGTACTAAGGAGCTCATTTAGCAGCAGACTACATCATCCTAGGTGCACAACCGAGAGGTTTCGCAGGTCCTTCCTACCTACGGCTGTCAGACTGTACAACCTAAGCAGGGCTGCTCGCTGAGATAGCAAAAAGACGTGACAACCTAATAGTATTGAATGCAAAAGACACAATAGACTTACACAATGGTCCCCTCCGGTATACAACTAGGAAAGGACCGGTAGCTACGGAGGGTGACAATATGTATGGGTACATAATCATACCATGTAGGATAACTAAGTAGACGGTTATGCTGCTGTTTCATTGCATCTAGCTACAATGCTCCACACTGTGTGTGTTTATATATTTATATATTTATTCCATCTAGCGACAATACTCCACACTGTGTTTATATATTTACATATTTATTCCATCTAGCTACAATGCTCCGCACTGTGTGTTTATATATTTACATATTTATTCCATCTAGCTACAATGCTCCGCACTGTGTGTGTTTATATATTCATATATTTATTCCATCTAGCTTCAACACTTCACACTGTATGTGTGTTTATATAGTCACATATTTATTCCATCTAGCTACAATGCTCCGCACTGGGTGTTTATATATTTATATATTTATTCCATCTAGCTACAATGCTCCGCACTGTGTGTCTATATACGGTGGGGCAAAAAAGTATTTAGTCAGCCACCAATTGTGCAAGTTCTCCCACTTAAAAGATGAGAGAGGTCTCCAATTTTCATCATAGGTACACCTCAACTATGAGAGACAAAATGAGAAAAAAAAAATCCAGAAAATCACATTGAAGAATTTTTAATGAATTAATTGGTAAATTCCTCGGTAAAATAAGTATTTGGTCAATAACAAAAGTTCATCTCAATACTTTGTTATATACCCTTTGTTGGCAATGACAGAGGTCAAACGTTTTCTGTAAATCTTCACAAGGTTTTCACACACTGTTGCTGGTATTTTGGCCCATTCCTCCATGCAGATCTCCTCTAGAGCAGTGATGTTTTGGGGCTGTCGCTGGGCAACATGGACTTTCAACTCCCTCCCAAAATTTTCTATGGGGTTGAGATCTGGAGACTGGCTAGGCCACTCCAGGACCTTGAAATGCTTCTTACGAAGCCACTCCTTCGTTGCCCGGGTGGTGTGTTTGGGATCATTGTCATGCTGAAAGACTCAGCCACGTTTCATCTTCAATTGCCTTGCTGATGGAAGGAGGTTTTCATTCAAAATCTCACGATACATGACCCCATTCATTCTTTCCTTTACACGGATCAGTCATCCTGGTCCCTTTGCAGAAAAACAGCCCCAAAGCATGATGTTTCCACCCCCATGCTTCACAGTAGGTATGGTGTTCTTTGGATGTAACTCAGCATTCTTTCTCCTCTAAACATGACAAGCTGAGTTTTTACCAAAAAGTTCTATTTTGGTTTCATCTGACCATATGACATTCTCCCAATCCTCTTCTGGATCATCCAAATGCTCTCTAGCAAACTTCAGACCGGCCTGGACATGTACTGGCTTAAGCAGGGGGACACGTCTGGCACTGCAGGATTTGAGTCCCTGGCGGCGTAGTGTGTTACTGATGGTAGCCTTTGATACTTTGGTCCCAGCTCTCTGCAGGTCATTCACGAGGTCCCCCCGTGTGGTTCTGGGATTTTTGCTCACCGTTCTCATGATCATTTTGACCCCACAGGGTGAGATCTTGCGTGGAGCTCCAGATCGAGGGAGATCATCAGTGGTCTTGTATGTCTTCCATTTTCTAATAATTGCTCCCACAGTTGATTTCTTCACACCAAGCTGCTTACCTATTGCAGATTCAGTCTTCCCAGCCTGGTGCAGGTCTACAATTTTGTTTCTGGTGTCCTTTGACAGCCCTTTGGTCTTGGCCATAGTGGAGTTTGGAGTCTGACTGTTTGAGGTTGTGGACAGGTGTCTTTTATACTGATAACAAGTTCAAACAGGTGCCATTAATACAGGTAACAAGTAGAGGACAGAGAAGCCTCTTAAAGAAGAAGTTACAGGTCTGTGAGAGCCAGAAATCTTGTTTGTTTGTAGGTGACCAAATACTTATTTTACCGAGGAATTTACCAATTAATTCATTAAAAATCCTTCAATGTGATTTTGTGGATTTTTTTTTCTCATTTTGTCTCTCATAGTTGAGGTATACCTATGATGAAAATTGGAGACCTCTCTTATCTTTTAAGTGGGAGAACTTGCACAATTGGTGGCTGACTAAATACTTTTTTGCCCCACTGTATTTATGTTTGTATGTACATATGTATACTCGCTGCTCTTGTTTTTTTTCTTGCCTTCTGATTGTTGCTCTGAGTGTTGCTATCCCTGTGCTTTTGCAATCCTGGAATTTCCCCATTGTGGGACTAATAAAGGCTTATCTTATCTTATCTTATCTTATCTTATCTTATCTTATCTAATCTTATCTTATCTTATCTAAAGATAACACAAGTAAACACAAAATGCAGTTTTTAAATGAAGGTGTTTATCATTAAGGGGGAAAAAATTCCAAACCTACATGGTCCTGTGTGAAAAAGTGATTGCCCCCTAAACCTAATAACTGGTTGGGCCACCCTTAGCAGCAACAACTGCAATCAAGCGTATGCGATAACTGGCAATGAGTCTTTTACAGCGCTGTGGAAGAATGTTGGCCCACTCAACTTTGCAGAATTGTTGCAATTTAGCCATACTGGAGGGTTTCGAGCATGAACCACCTTTTTAAGGTCATGTCACTGCACCTCAATCGGATTCAGGTCAGGACTTTGACAAGGCCACTCCAAAGTCTTCATTTTGTTTTTCTTAAGCCATTCAGAGGTGGACTTGCTGGTGTGCTTTGGATAATTGTCCTGCTACAGAACCCAAGTGCGCTTCAGCTTGAGGTCACGAACAGATGGCCGGACATTCTCCTTCAGTATTTTTTGGGAGACAGCAGAATTCATGGTTCCATTTACCACAGCAAGTCTTCCAGGTCCTGAAGCAGCAAAACAGTCCCAGACCATCACACTACCCCCACCATATTTTACTGTTGGTATGATGTTCCTTTTCTGAAATGCTGTGTTAATTTTATGCCAGATGTAATGGGACACACATCTTCCAAAAAATTTCAACTTTTGTCTCATCAGTCCACAGAGTATTTTCCCAAAAGTCTTGGGGATCATCAAGATGTTTTCTGGCAAAACTGAGATGAACCTTTATATTCTTTTTGCTCAGCAGTGGTTTTCGTCTTGGAACTGTGCCATGCAGGCCATTTTTGCCCAGTCTCTTTCTTATGATGGAGTCATGAACACTGACCTTAACTGAGGAAAGTGAGGCCTTCAGTTCTTTGGATGTTGTTGTGGGGTCTTTTGTGACCTCTTGGATGAGTCATTGCTGCACTCTTGGGGTAATTTTGGTTGGCAGGCCACTCCTGGGAAGGTTCACCAATGTTCCATGTTTTCACCATTTGTGGAGAATGGCTCTCGCTGTGGTTTGCTGGAGTCCCAAAGCTTTAGAAATGTCTTTATAACCTTTACCAGACTGATAGATCTCAGTTACTTTGTTTCTCATTTGTTCCTGAATTTCTTCGGATCGCAGCACGATGTCTAGCTTTTGAGGATCTTTTGGTCCCCTTCACTTTGTCAGGCAGGTCCTATTTAAGTGAATTCTTGATTGACAACAGGTGTGGCAGTAATCAGACCTGGGTGTGGCTAGATAAATTGAACTCAGCTTTCCAAAGATGTGATAAACCACAGTTAATTTATGTTTTGACGGGGGGAGAGGGGTGGGGGCAATGACTTTTCATGCAGGGCCATATAAGTTTGGATTTTTTTACCCTTAATAATAAACACCTTCATGTAAAAAACTGCATTCTGTCTTTACTTGTGTTATCTTTGTCTAATATTTAAATTTGTATGATGATCTTAAACATTTAAGTGTGAAAAAAACATACAAAAAATGAGAAATCAGGAAGGGTGCAAATACTTTTTCACACCACTGTAATTGGCATGTTTTTGGAATGTGGGAGGAAATAGAAGCCCTCGGGATGAACCAACATAAGCATGGGGAGAACATGCAGAGGCCCTGCTGGGTGGTGACTTGAACCTATGACCTTCTTACTGTGAAACAGCAGTGCTAACAGAGGTTGCATGAGACTTTTTTGTTATCATTTTGACAGACAGGCTTGTTAAAAATTCTGTCATAATCCGTTATTATCTATCATTTTTAAATGACTTTAATTAGATCACTTTCAGTGTAATCTGTCAATTAAGGTCTTGCAGTTTTGGTCACCGTATACAACATGAGCAGAGTGTGGCTTCACTGGAGTGGCAGGAAGATACATAGAGCTATGTTGTATTTCAGTAATGTTTCTGGGAGAATAAGGCTTAACTGGAAGCAAGTACTGGACTATTTACGACTACAGGCCTCAACTATGCAGCTGTAGGCTGTCATAATTACAAAAGATAGAATGAGGGCCATCATAGAGGTTTCCTGCTGTAACTGATCAAATAGAGAAATAGATCTCAGCACTGAAAAGAGCTGCCCCTTTAAAAAAAAAAAAAAAAAAAAAAAACAGCAGTCAAATATAAAACAACTCTCATTTATCAAAAGTGTGTAGAAATCAGCACACATCTGAATGTAATCCATCTGGGATTAATAAACTATACCAAAACCTAAAACAAACAAACAAACAAAGAAATACGATCGTGTGAAAAGCTCTACATGTTGTTTATGAAACCATGCCTATCTGGTCAATTTCAGTCAATCTGTTTGACTAAGTGTTGTCTATGATGTCATTTTTAAGCATATTGTCGAACATGAGAATTTATTACCTACTATTTAGAAGTGCAGAAAGATGTCCTATATCCAGAGCAGCTGTTTGATGCACACTGTGGGCATTGGCTCAACTCAGAAAAGGCTTTCTGTCATCTCTCAGTAATGTGTAGAAAAGCACAGGGCAAAATACTGTAATTTCCCCACATCTTCTCTGCTATTCTGAATTTCTCTTGCTAATGCAAAGCAGTTTTTTTAAGCCCTAATGCAGCAGATCACCTCGACCGGGCATTCCTGTGTGTAAAGCTGTGTTGTGGCTTAGTTAATGGATAATTTGTAAGGGATAGGTATTATGAGATACTGTACTACTGTATTTAACAGAAAACTCAGTCAAAGAAATACGTTTTAGAATATTTTAACACAGTGTTCACACAGAGGACCCCTTACAGTACAGATATATAAATACAGCAATAAAACGAATAGTCATGCGTCGTTCACGAACGAAACGGCTCTTAGCGCACGGTCTTTGAAGTCACTGACTGGAGCCGGCTCGTGCCTGTGAGCGGAGCCACTCCTCTGTTTTTTTCTGCTCTAGCCACACGTGATTGGCTGCACTGAGCAGGAAGGGGAGGGGTGGGGTTACTTGGAGCAGCAGCATGCAGGCACACGCCAGTGTTGCTAAACGTACAATAATTATCGTATTTGTACAATAGTTTTGCCCTCTGTATGATGTACGATCAATAATTCAAAAAATCCATAATATGGGATAATTTGACCCCTTCATTACATGGCTGTTAATACATTAGCAAACACAGTCAGGATACGGATCCTGCACATTCAAACTAAGCTTGTTTTTACACTGCATCCGGAAGTATTCACAGCGCTTCACTTTTTCCACATTTTGTTATGTTACAGCCTTATTCCAAAAGGGAATAAATTCATTTTTTCCTCAAAATTATACACAAAATACCCCAAAATGAAAATGCTCCATCAGGTAGGATGGGAAGCGTTGGTGCACAGCCATTTTCAGATATCTCCAGAGATGTTCAATTGGATTCAAGTCTGGGCTCTGGCTGGGCCACTCAAGGACATTAACAGAGTTGTCCTGAAGCCATCCAGCCATCCATCTTCTACCCCTTTTCCGGAGGTCCGGGTCGCGGAGGCAGCAGTTCAAGCAGAGAAGCCCAGACTTCCCTCTCCCCAGCCACCTGCTCCAGCTCTTCAGAGAGGATACCAAGGCGTTCCCAGACCAGCTGGGAGACATGGTCTCTCCACTGAGTCCTGGGTCTGCCCGGGGTCTCCTCCCAGTGGGACATGCCCAAAACACCTCAAGTGGGAAGTGTCCAGGAGGCATCCTAATCAGATGCCCATACCACCTCAACTAACTCCTTTCAATGTGGAGGAGCAGCCGTTCTACTCTGAGCCTCTCCCGGATGACTGAGCTCCTCACCCAATCTCTAAGGGTGAGTCCAGCAATCCAACGGAGAAAGCTCATTTCAGCCACTTATATCTGCGATCTCATTCTTTCGGTCATTACCCAAAGCTCATGTCCATAGGTGAGAGTAGGAACGTAGATCGACTGGTAAATCGACGGCTTTGCCTTAGAACTCAGCTCCCTCTTCACCACAACAGACCGGTACAATGTCTGCATCACTGCAGATGCTGCTCCGATTTGTCTGTCAATCTCTCGCTCCATTCTCCCCTCACTCATGAATAAGACCCCAAGATACTTAAACTCCTCCACTTGTGGCAGGAGCCTGTCCCCAACCCGGAGAGGACAATCCACCTTTTTCCAGCTGAGGACCATGGACTCCGACTTGGAGGTGCTGATTGTCATCCCAGCCGCTTCACTCTCAGCGGCAAATTGTCCCAGCAAGAACTGTAGGTCATTGCTGGATGAAGCCAACAGGACAACATCATCTGCAAACAACAGAGATGAGATCCTGTGGTCACCAAGCCACTCCTTTGATATCTTGGCTGTGTGCTTAGGGTTGTTGTCTTGCTGAAAGATGAGCCATTGCCCCAGTCTAAGGTCAAGAGAGCTCTGGTGCAGGTTTTCATCCAGGATGTCTCTATACATTGCTGCATTCATCTTTCCCTCTATTCTGACTAGTTTCCCAGTTCCTGCCGCTGAAAAACATCCCCACAGCATGATGCTGCTACCACCATTGGCATGGTTATGAGCGGTGCCTGGTTTCCTCCAAATGTGACTCCTGACATTCAGGCCAAAGAGTTCAATCTTTGTCTCATCAGACCAGAGAATTCTGTTTTTCATGGTCTGAGAGTCCTTCAGGTGCCTTCTGGTGAACTCTAGGGGGGCTGCCATATGCCTTTTACTAAGGAGTGGCTTCCATCTGGCCACTCTACCATACAGGCTTGACTGGTCGATTGCTGTAGAGATGGTTGTCCTTTTGGAAGGTTCTCATCTCTCCACAGAGGAGCGCTGGAGCTCTGACCATCGGGTTCTTGGTCACCTCCCTGACTAAGGCCCTTCTTCCCTGATCGCTCAGTTTAGATGGCCAGCCAGCTCTAGGAAGAGTCCTGATGGTTCCAAACTTCTTCCACTTATGGATGATGGAGGCCACTGTGCTCATTGGGACCTTCAAAGCAGCAGAAATATTTCTGTACCCTTCCCCAGATTTGTGCCTCGAGACAATCCTGTCTTGGAGGTCTACAGACAGTTCCTTTTACTTCATGATTGGTTTGTGCTCTGACATGTACTGTCAACTGTGGGACCTTATATAGAAAGGTGTGTGCCTTTCCAAATCATGCCCAATCAACTGAATTTACCACAAGTGGACTCCAATTAAGCTGTAGAAACATCTCAAGGATGATCAGTGGAAACACAATGCAGCTGAGCTCGATTTTGAGCTTCAAGGCAAAGGATGTGAATACTTATGTACATGTGATTTCTTAGTTTTTTTTATTTTTAATAAATTTTCAAAAATTAAATTTTTTTTTCACATTGTCATTATGGGGTATTGTGTTTAGGATTTTGAGGAAAAAAATGAATTTAATCCCTTTTGGAATAAGGCTGTAACATAACACAATGTGGAAAAAGTGCAGCGCTTTGAGCACTTTCCGGATCCACTGTATGCATCGTCTCACTTGTACTGGCTATGCTGAACAGCTTTCATATTTACAAGAACAGACACTGTGTTTGTGTGCACAGACTACAATTTGAGATTATACTGTAAAAGTGCTATATAAGTACAGGTCCTTGTCCTTGCAGTCAATTTTACAGAAATAACAGATGTTTTTATCATGCTACAAGTTTTTGTCTTGTCTTTTTGTTTTTGTCTTGTGGTTTCCAAGGGATATGGTGTGTGATGTGAGAGAAACAATTCTGCAGATTATGGCGGACATGATGGCGGAAGCAGTCCTAAGGCCCCCAGGTGATGTTTCCCACGCTGGTGACTCATCTGGCGTGGTGGCTGGGGGCTGCCTCACTGCCGACCCTGGAACTCGATCTTCCAGGGCCTCGGGCTCCACCATCGTCCAGCAGTTCTGCTCTGGGGCCGGTGGACACTCAGGAAAGGGTGGAGGAGACACTGAGAGGACAGGAGAGTAGTGAATTTCTGCAACAGGTGGGGAGAGCTCAGGGGACTGCATTTCCTGAGCCTCCCTACCAGGAAGCAGGCAAGGCATCTCATCAAAAATAGAAGGAGAAAAAAAAGACACTTGCCTGTTCTCCCGGTCTTTGATGTTATCTGCTGCAGCAGTTGAATAGTCATCCCTTTCCATGGCTCTGGTTGGCATGGGCCCCCCTGAGGATTGTGGAGGAGCCGATTCAGCAGTCACGGAGATGGGCGGAGCCGGGGAACCCATGGAGGACCTCTCGGCAATGGGAGATGACACCGAAGGAGAGGAAGGAACAGCAGCTACAGACCCAGGGAAAGCTGAGGAGACAGCCAGAGAAGGGAGGAGAGTGGGCTGCACTGCTGAGGGAAGCTCCTGCTTCAGTGTTGTAGAAGAGGCTGTCAGGGAGGTGGAGGTATTCCTCCAGCGGTCTGGCACGGGACAACATCGCCGTCTTGAAACCGGCGGCACACCCACTGGAGCTGGTGATGGCAAAACAAGAAAGATGACGGGCTTAAGCTGTGGAGAGCACCTCCGCTTCGGCTCCGCTGACAATGCTCCCATCTTTAGGTCTGGGAATGATTGCTGGAGCGCAGACACCAAGGGTAACAGCTCAGAGTATGCGGGACATCTCCAAAGGCCAGGGTGTGCCTCCAAGATTCCCACCGCTGCGCACACACATTCCCATACTTTTTTGAGTCCTTGGGTTTCCAGAGCTTCATCAACAAAATGTCGGATGAACTCCGTCGCCCACTCCTCCTCTACCGTTGGGACCCCCGCTGCCAACCCTCCAATGATCTTATGAGGCCGGCGTGCCGAGGACATGATGAGCTCTGCTGGTCAGGTGAGTGAAAAAGACAAAAAAGGGAAAGAGGGCACAAACAGACCCACTGTATCTTTTTATCTGGTGGTTAAATTCTGTCATGTGCACCTCTATGAGGTGCAGAGAGGACAGATCCAAGTGCTGGGTTGTGTTTAAATATTTATTGACAAAAGCAACAAAAACATCCAAAAGTGTCCACGGACCAAAAATGCAAAACAAGAATCACTTACAGAAAGAAGCCTCTGAGCAGGGAAGCGCTCAGGAGAAGAAACAAACTTAAGAGGTTGGAACTGTATGATGATGAGAAGCGAATCATAGTAGAACCAATTTAACCGCACCCAAACAGAGAATAAGCAGTGCTTAAATATCATACGGTTTAATGAGGCGCAGGTGCGGGCAGGCAGAGCGAGCCGGCAACCTAACCAAACCAACTGCCCACAGCTGAGAAGGCAGAAGGCAGTGGGCAGCTGGTGGGGAGTGTCTGGAGAAAAATGGGAAAGAATCTGTCATAAAACCAGAAAATAAACAAAACAGACCATACAATAATACTAATGACAAACAGACAGAACTTAGAAAAACATGAGTGTCTGAGCTCAGTAGCACACTCTCAGACACATGACACTGTGAGATAAAGTCACCTCAGCCCCCGCCTGTGCAGACCCCTCCTTCACCAAAAGTCACCAGTGAGGACCCACCCCCGCTACCACTACATACCCCCTCCTCTTCAGCTTCCTCTTCCCCATCCTTCCCACTCCTCAACTTCACTGACAAGATGAAGGAGCTGGTCTCTGTGGCAACAAAAATTAACCCCATGCCCTAGTCCAATTTTCTCACCCCCAAACCTCCCACATCATCCTCCCTCCCATCTCCCCCTCCAGCAATTCCCCATTGAGCTCTGACACAACTCCCAAAGCCCCAGCGCCTGCCACCGCCCCCATCCTCACAGCTGAACCAAAATCCACAGCCTGATAACAACACAAGCTGGGTCTTATGTAATAGGCCCAGGCTTTGATGCCACTGGTACGCATGGCTCTTTCCAAGTCAAGCCGGGGCCCGGTATGAGAGTAGTTTTCTTAATTCCTGTTTTAATAAGTAGCAGAAAAAGGTTGGTATAAATTTACAGAGACACAAAATCCATCCTACACATCCTGTAACTTTATCAAATTTAGTGTTCACTTCTCACCAGTCACAGCCTAAACAAAATAAAAATCTGGCAGATGATGTTCTCAACAAACTGAAACTAGCTTTATTAAATATTAGGTCTTTGACAGGAAAAACATTTTTAATTAATGATCTCATTTTAAAACAAAAACTGGATTTTATGCTTTTAATAGAGACTTGGTTACACGATAATGGTGGATCTCTTCTTATCAAAGCTGCCCCTCCCAGCTACAGCTTCATAAAAGAACCCAGGTTGCATAAGAAAGGAGGAGGAGTAGCTGTTTTGTTTAATAATTCCCTTCAATGCAAATACATGTCTTATGATTAGTTCACTTCATTTGAATATGTGGCTCTTCAGCTGAATTCCTCCTCTCGTGTGTTGTTTCTCACTTTTTGCAGACCACCTAAATACCATGCAACCTTTTTTGATGATTTTACAAAGCTGCTGTCTATTATCTGTGTTGACTGTGTAGTTATTGTTGGTGATTTTAACATTCATGTTGACAGCCCTCAGGACAGAGGGATCAAAGAATTGTGTTGTGTCCTTGATAACTTTGGACTGACTCAGCATGTAACAGAAAAAACACACATCAGAGGACAGTCTGGACTCGGTCATCTCCAAAGGTCTGAACATCTCTAAGGTTATGGTGATGGACGTTGCTCTGTCCGACCATTCTTGTGCTTTCTTTGAGAGTGCTATTAATGTCAACAGAAATATCCCAACAGAGGTCATCAAAAAAAATGGTACATCAGTGATAATACCAGTGAAACATTCATCCAAGCTTTTTCTTGACATGGTTTACAGACCCAGAGAGCAGACGCAGACTCAAAAGTAGATACAATTATCTTTATTGTGTTCAGTGTATGTGTGTGCGTGCGTGTGTGTGATAGTGTAGCAGTCGGGGGCGAGCAGAACACCGTGCAACCTGGCAACCCTATGGACAAACAGAGACAAGGAGAGTTAGTGTTGGGCCCCGGAGGGGATGTACAGAATAGTCCAGTGCTTACTGTTTGTAGAGATGGTTTTAGGCTCAGGTTCAGCTTGGAGGCTCCAGTCAAGAAGACAGCGCCCTCTGTCCCGGTTGCCGCTGGAGGTGATTGGAGAGTCCGGGGAAAGTGCGGTGCAGCTCGGTCCGCCGCCAGGAGAGAGAGTGGTCAGCCGCCATGGGTTTCCACCTGTGCACAGGGGACGAGCGTAGACAAAGGTGAATTGAACGAGGGCTTACTTGGAGTAGAGGTGATGATCCTTCCTGACAATGGATGACAGGAGGCGAGATTCACAAATGAGGGTAGGCTGTGGCAAGGAGGCTCTATGACGAAGACGAAGGCAAGTGTAGGTCTCATCTGAGAATGGAGACAGACAACTCTGCGCTGATCTGAGGGCAGCGCGGTCTAAATAGCCCCGGCAGTGATGGAGAGCAGGTGTGTGCGCAGCTGGGGATACTGAGCAGCCAGAGCAAGCCATCACATCTCTTCCTCACCCCCCTTTCTTCACCTTCAGTAAATGAGCATGTGGAAAATTTCAACGGTAAAATTACAAATATTATTAATGCCATTGCTCCCATCAAGGTGAAGGTAGTCACTATTAAAAAGAAACCTCCATGGAGAAATGCCAAATGAGTAAGAACTGAAAAAAGAAGAGTGTCGAAAAGCTGAATGCCAGTGAGGACATACTAAATTACAGGTTCATTATGAAGTCTATAAAGAGATTGAGCATTTATAATTTGGAGCTGAAAAATGCAAGGCAAGCATACAGTATTTTTTCTGACATCATTGCTAAAAACAACAATAATGCACGCATCTTGTTCACTACTGTTGACAGGCTAACAAATCCCTGTGTGTCAGTAGTTCCTGAACTTCTATCCTACCGTGCCTGCAATGACTTTGCCTTTTCCTTTACTAACAAAATTCAGAAAATTAGACAGTCAGTCAGTGCTTCTATGCCAGATGCTGGACTTGTTCTTCCTCTGTGTCCACGTAGTGAAGATATAAACACCATGACAAATTTTTTTCCAATCAATCATAAAATCTTGGATGATATCATACACCACCGGAAATCCACTACCTGCTGCCTTGATACCCTCCCAACAGGGTTTAAAAAAAAAAAAAAGTTTTATATTGTATAACCTCAGAGATCTTCTACAGATCATAAATAAGATAAGATAAGATAAGATAAGATAAGCCTTTATTAGTCCCACAACGGGGAAATTCCAGGATTGCAACAGCACAGGGATAGCAACACTCAGAGCAACAATCAGAAGGCAAGAAAAAAAAAAAACAAGCAAGCAAGAGCAGCTATTATACATATGTACATATTACTATAAAATATATATATACACACACACAGACACACAGTGCAGAGCATTGTAGCTGGATGGAATAAATATATGAATATATAAACACACAGTGCGGAGCATTGTAGCTAGATGGAATAAATATGTAAATATATAAACACCCACAGTACGGAGCATTGCAGCTAGGTGGAATAAATATGTAAATGTATAAACACACACAGTGCGGAGCAATGTAGCTAGATGGAATAATATGTAGATATATAAACACACAGTGCAGAACATTGTAGCTAGATGGAATAAATATATAGATATATAAATATAAACACACCCAGTGCAGAGCATTGTAGCTAGATGGAATAAATATGTAAATATATAAACACACACAGTGCAGAGCATTGTTGCTAGATGGGATGAAACAGCATAACCGTCTACTTAGTTATCCTACATGGTATGATTATGTGCCCATACATATTCTCACCCTCCATAGTGACCGGTATTTTCCTAGTTGTATGCCGGAGGGGACCATTGTGTAAGTCTATTGCATCTTTTGCATTCAAAAAACTATTAGTTTGTTACGTCTTTTTGCTATCTCTGCGAGCAGCCCTGCTTAGGTTGTACAGTCTGACAGCCGTAGGTAGGAAGGACCTGCGAAACCTCTCGGTTGTGCACCTGGGATGATGTAGTCTGCTGCTAAATGAGCTCCTCAGTGCATTCAGTATGTCCTGCATAGGGTGAAACTCGGACTCCAGCAGAGATGACAGTTTAGCCACCGTCCTTCTCTCTCCTATCTCCTCCACTGGATCAAGGCGCTGCCCCAGGACAGAGCTAGCTTTCTTGATCAGTTTGTTCAGTCTCTTCCTATCGGCTGCAGTAATGCCACTGCCCCAGCAGACCACTCCAAAAGTGATGGCTGATGCCACCACCGTGTCATAGAATGTCTTCAGCAGCGCCCCTTGTACACCAAAAGACCTGAGTCTCCTCAGTAGGAACAGCCTGCGCTGTCCCTTCTTGTAGAGTGCGTCAGTATTGTGTGACCAGTTCATGGTCACACAATTATTGTTCAGATGAACACCCAGGTACTTATAGGATGTCACCATCTCGATGTCTGTTCCCTGTATATTTACTGGTGCTGTGAGGGGCTGCCCATGCCTGCGGCAGTCCACCACCAGCTCCTTAGTTTTCCTCGCGTTGATCTGGAGGCAGTTCCGATGGCACCAATCCACGAAGTCCTGGATAAGCCCTCTGTACTCAGCTTCATCTCCATTGGAGATGAGGCCAACGATCGCAGAGTCATCAGAGAACTTCAAATATGTCTCTGCATTCAGGTGCCTTCTCTCAGTGCTTTAAAACAAGTTATCAAGCCACTTCTAAAAAAGAGCAACCTAGACACCTCACTCATGAACAGCTATAGGCCCATATCAAACCTCCCCATTCTTAGTAAAATGATAGAAAAAAAAAACTGTTTTTCATCAATTGTGCAACTGTTTTGATGTCTTTTAGCCAGGTTTTTGGCCACACCACAGCAACTGAGACAGCTCTAGTTAAGGTCGGTAATGACATGCACTCCAATACAGATAATGGCAACATTTCAGTCTTGGTTCTACTGGAACTCAGTGCCACATTTGACATGGTCAACCATAACATCTTACTAGACTGGCTAAAAAACTGTGTGGGACTTTCTGGTACAGCACTTAGTGTCATGAACAGGTTGATGTCTCAACCCCGTTCCTTGATTTGTGGCTGTAGTTCCTGTTTGATTAGTAATTGTTCCCAGCTGGCAAGTTGCTGGAAACTCTGAGCTGGGCTCCCTGCCAGTCTACAGCCACGCCTCTCCCTCTTCCGGCATCCTGTTGCCTATTATTATTTATTCCCTTCCCTGTTTTCCTACTCACATGCACTTAGGAACACACACACACACACACACACACACACACACACACACACACACACTGACACACATACACACACGTTTACATGCACACACACACACACACACACACACACACACACACACACACACACATCTATTCATTCTCATTCATGCATTAGCTGCCGCCACACCTGCATCCACTTGTCACTCATTGGTACTTAGGGTATTTATGGGTGATGGTGTGAGCATTTGGTGTCATGATGTTAGTCTAAGCTGGATGTCGAGGCTCCTCAGTTGGTTTCTCCTCCCTTTGGACTGTGTTTGGTGTTGTTGTTTCCAGAGCTAGTTTGCTCCAACCTTGCATGTAAGTCTTCTCATTATTAACTGCCCTTCCTCTCTGCTCCAGTCCCGTCTGGAGTGCGTGGGGCTTGCCTATGGAGTTGTAGCCTGTCATCCTCATTATTACTCATTTTGGACAGTTTTCATGGACTCTTGTATGTATGTCTTTCTGTTAATAAAACACATTCACTTCACCAGCGATTGGGCTTAACCCTTTTCACCTGTGTGCTGAGGCGCACGTACATGGCAGTACGCCACCACCAGCAAAGAGCCCAGCGGTGAAGTTTGTGTTGTTTTTTTCACCATTCTATGTGTGTTTACCCACTAACCTGTTTTTTGGAGATGGTGATGGGCCAGGGCTATCCGATGAGCCTGGGATGGGAGTGCTGCTGGGTCCTCATGGACATTGATAGGCTAATCTCCTTGGCTAGCATACATTCCGCACCAGAAGATATCCTCTGGTATGTGGACCTGGTGGAGGCAGAGGATTGGCGGTGTCCTCAGCTCTCGGAGCATCCCGAGGGAGCTGAGCTGATTGCCTGGTTAGCAGCGCTAGGGCGTGAAAATGGCGAAAGATGGAGGCAGCCCCCGAAGAAGGCCGGGTTCGTGCTGAAGGAAGGGTGCTCGCAGGTCTCCATCATTTCTACGACTCACTGGAATCCCACTCCTACCCAGCCAGCCTCGGTATCCAAACAACAATGTCGTCCTGTTCCGGTCCCCCGGAAGAATAATCCAACCCCTCTGACATTCTCACTCCTTACACCAAACTCAGCCATCCCTGCAGCGGACCTTCATTCACGTTTTTCTTCTCAGGCAGTCCCGGCTGCCAAATCCTCCTCCACTTCCGCTGCGAGGCCCCCTCCCTCGGTGCATCATCAGACTGTCAGGGAGCATTTGTTTTCATCACCGGTGGCTCCCGTCCCCGGGGCCAGAGGGGCAGCTCCTCCACAATCCTGGGTGGGGCTCAGAACCGTCCTAACCACAGAGAAGAAGGACGTACTTGCTACAGCAGCAGGCAACATCCAAATCCGGGAGAACAGGCAAGTTTATTTTCATTCCTATTCTTTTAATAATGAAATGTCTTGCCTGATTCTCGGTAGGGAGACTCAGGAAAAGCAGTCCCCTGAGTTCTCCCCACCTGCTGCTGCTTTGAACTGCTCACCAGCCCTCTTCATGCTCTCTCCTGTTTCTGCCAAGAATACGCTGCCGCCGGAGCTGGACCGTCAGAACCAGGAAGAGCCAGAGGTCTGGGAGGATCCTTCCCCTGCAGCAAGGGTGAGCCAAACCCCAGCCGTCATGCCGGAGGAATCCCCTGCATGGAGCATGACAGCTGGGGTAAATAAAACTGCTAATTTCATCATGCCTGCTGCGGAGGCCGCCGCAGCAGAGTCAGCACCTGAGCTGAACCTCCAGGAGGCCGAGCCCGTGGGAACATCGCCCGGATCGTTGGAGTCCTGGACAGTGGTGGAGCTCGAGCTAAGGCAAGTGCTCTCCTTTGTCTTTCTCCTTTCTATATAAGATCATTTTTGCCTAGCTCTAGGGGAGGATAGCCAGCTGCAGCCGCACGCTGCACCTGAGCTTGCCTCGCCAGGCTCCGACACTGCCGGCGACTCTGACCCCTCCTCTCTGTCTAAGTCCTCTTCCAGGGTCACCGGAGAGAGTCCATCATTGCCGGATGAGTCCGTGGATCCAGGCTCGCCACTGGAGGCTACTGGGAGTCCTGCCTTCCCTGCTGAGGAGGTCATCATGGGTGCTCAGCTTCAGCCTAAGGTCCCCGTAATTGGCCGCCTCCTGGCTCGGGTGCTCATATGGGTTGGCTGGCCCATGGTTAAAGCCACATTGGGGTCAGCAGTGGCCCAGCAGGGTCCCACTGTGGGTGCAGCAGGGGCCCAGCCGGGCTTCATCGTGGGTGCAACCATGGCCCAGTTGGGGTCCACCGCGGGTGCAACTATGGCCCAGTTGGGGTCCACCGCGGGTGCAACTATGGCCCAGTCGGGGTCTTCCTGGGGTGCAACGCAGGCCCAGCTGGGGCTCACCTTGGGAGCAATGAGGTCCCAGCCCGGGTGCGCCGCAGGTGCAGCTGAGCTTCTGTCACAAGCAGGGACCACCAAGGGTGCAGCCGGCCAGTTTGAGGACACCGGGGTCTCCTCGTTCCTTCTGGAGGCCTGCTGGATGTTCCTCCTTCTTCTGCTGGGCACTGCTGTGGTCCACCAGGTCCTACCTCCAGGAGCCACTGGGGTCCCCCTTCCCTGGTCCGGCCACCCACCTTTAAGCCTTCTGGTGGGTAGGCCGCCTCCTCGCTCACTCCTCCAGTCCTGGTGGCTCAACTATGCAGGCCGGCCGCCAGAAGGACTGGGTCTCCCCATGGGGGGGGGGGGGCACCTCCTGGCCCGTCTCACCTGACCTGGTGGCTGAAGAACTTAAGGCCGGCCGCCCAATAGATTGTGCTGTTGGGTTAGGTGGCCAATTTTTCAGGCAGGCCACCTGACCCACTTTGCCTGGTGGTCCGGCTGGTGTTGGACTTTGCTAGGCCACCTGGCCTGGTTCACTTGGTCGTCCATGGGCCCTGGGACTTTGGCTGGCCCCTGAACTTTGGGACTCTTGGGCCTTGGGGGGGGTGGCTGTCTAGTCCTGGGTTTGGGACTGGGTGTGTTTTGTGTGTCTGTGTTCTTGTTTCATTCTGTAGTATTATTTTTTTCTTGTTTAATCCCTCCTGTTCTGTTTCCCCCCACCTCCCGCCCTGGTTAGTGGTGATGGTTTTGTGGGAGTGAGGGGCAGGTTTCTCTTATGTGTTCTGATGGTACGATGGGTGTCTGGAATCCCCCCCGAGGGGGGGGGGGGCTCTGTCATGAACAGGTTGATGTCTCAACCCCGTTCCTTGATTTGTGGCTGTAGTTCCTGTTTGATTGGTAATTGTTCCCAGCTGGCAGGTTGTTGGAGCCTCTGAGCTGGGGTCCCTGCCAGTCTACAGCCACGCCTCCCCCTCTCCCGGCATCCACCTGTTGCCTATTAATATTTATTCCTTTCCCTGTTTTCCTACTCACATGCACTTAGGCACACACACACACACACATTCATCCTGACATACATACACATACGCTTACATGCACACACACATCTGTTCATTCTCATTCATGCATTAGCTGCCGCCACACCTGCATCCACTTGTCACTCATTGGTACTCAGGGTATTTATGGGTGATGGTATGAGCATTCGATGTGGTGGCATTAGTCTAAGCTGGATGTCGAGGCTTCTCAGTTGGTTTCCCCTCCCTTTGGACTGTATATGGTGTTGTTGTTTCCAGAGCTAGTTTGCTCAAACCCGGCATGTAAGTCTTCTCCTTATTATTAACTGCCCTTCCTCTCTGCTCCAGTTCCGTCTGGAGCACATGGGGCTTGCCTATGGAGTTGTAGCCTGTCATCCTCATTATTACTCATTTTGGACAGTTTTCATGGACTCTTGTATGTATGTCTTTCTGTTAATAAAACATGTTCACTTCACCAGCAATTGGGCTTGACTCTTTTCACCTGTGCGCTGCGGTGCACGTACATGACACTTAGCTGGTTTGAGTCCTATTTAAAAGACAGGGACTATTTTGTGTCAATAGGTAACTGCAAATCCAAGCGAACAAAAATAACCTGTGGAGTTCCCCAAGTTTCCATTTTGGGACCTTTGCTTTTCAACATCAATGTGCTCCCACAAGCTCAAATCATAAAAAATCAACAAAATATATTACCATAATTATGCCATATATACCATAATTATCCCCCAACCACTACCACCATTCAGAATGGTGGTAGTGGTTGGGGTTCAGCCCCCCTCCTGGCTATGCCACTGTCAGGAGGTCTCCTGAGGTCTCCTGAGGAGACTATGGTCCAGTTAAAACCCTGATCAAATGCATTGGCCAAATTAAAGAGTGGATGTGCCAGAACGTTCTTCAGTCAAACAAAGATAAAACCAAAATAATAGCTTTTGAAGCCAAAGCAGAAAAGACTCAAAGTTAGTGCTCATCTTCAATCAGTGATGCTAAAAACCAACAGCCAAGCCAGAAATCTAGGTGTGGTTCTGGACTCAGACCTGAATTTTAACAGCCACATTAAGATAGTCGTGAAATCAGCCAATTAAAATCTAAAGAACATAGCGAGAATTAGCGGTCTGATGTCTCAGCAGGATCTAGAAAAACTTGTCCATGCATTTATCTTCAGTAAACTGGACTACTGTAATGCTGACCTCACAGGTCTCCCTAAAAAGTCCATCAGACAGCTGTAGTTGGTTCAGAATGTTGCAGTTCGAGTCCTCACTAAGACCAAGAAATTAGATCATATAACTCCAGTTCTCAAATCTTTACACTGGCTTCCTGTCTGTAAAAGAACAGACTTCAAAATACTGCTGTTAGTTTATAAAGCTCTGAATGGTTTAGGGCCAAAATACATTTCAGATCTGCTAGTCCATTATGAACCATCCAGAGTCCTCAGATCATCAGGGTCAGGCCTACTACAGTATCTGTGCCCAGAGTTAATTTTTATGCCCCTCACATATGGAACAAAGTCCCAAAAAACATCAGGGCTGCTGAAACTCTCAGCTGCTTTAAATCCTGGTAATGTAGAGGAGCTGGAAATGATGAGGCGATTTTGTATTAAAAACAGAGTCTTTAATGAACAGCTCTTCTATCTTGTCTCATCTGGTGCAGAGCTTGGCAGAAGGCAAAGAGAAAGATTTCTGCCCAGCTCGCTGGTTAAATACAGGCACACATCAAAGACATGCATCACACAAGCCGACATCCCCTGTTATCTTAATCCCCCCATTGTTCTGTTATCTCCTCTCTTCGTCTTGGGAGGTGATGGGAACTCCTCTCCTCGCCATGGGGGGCGAAGGTGTCTAGTCCGTCTCTGCCGCCGCGTCCTGGGACATGTTTGTTCTTCACACGGCGGGTGAGATTCCTTTGTCCTTTCCAAGGTGTGAAGTTCCTTACATATGCTGTCACAAAACATTTCCACTTGCTCTAACATATGTAGGTATGGAATATATGAGTAATATATACCACAGGCCCCCCAAACAACTAGGAAAGGACACAGAAAGGTTCAAAGTCTAGGGTAATTACTACGACATACTACGTGTTACAGCTGTTGCCACAGAAGAAACTTTCAAGCAGCCATGCTCCTAAGAGAGTTCAGTGGTAAACATAACAGCATAGTACAATCATAAGTCAGTCCTAAACTGTTGTAGCACAATTAATGAATAATTGCGGAGTGGTTAATATCAGTCCCTGTGCTGTCTGGGTTTTAATCTTCTCCCAAAACTGCTGTAGGTTGGTTTAGGCGTCCTGCTGGGACCTTCTTGTGAGGAATCTGCAGTGTGGGAAGGAGAGAGATTATTTGTTCCCTGCCTGGGGGCTGAGACTTTTCCCTTGGGGGGTCTACCTCGCCGAGGTGCTCGAGCCAGCTGTGCAGGTTCGTCTCTCAACAAGAAGGCAGGTTTGAGTCTGTCAATGCTGACCGTTTCATTTCTATCCCCATAATCAAGCACAAAGTGTTTGTCACCATTTTCCAGCACTCTGTACGGGCCATCGTATACTGGGCGTAACGTTGGTTTTAGAGCTTCATGCTTAACAAAAACAAACTCAGTGTTTTTTAAAGTTTGAGGAACAAAAACTCGTGGAAAGGAGTGATGAGCTGGACCGTGGAGAGAGTCTGGTCCATTACTGCCTAAAAACCTTGGGACTGGGAGGTGCCCTGGTTCCGGGTTTTCTGGTAAAAATTCACCTGGTAGTCTGATAGGCTGAGCAAAGACTAATTCTGCAGGGGAAGCGTCTAAATCCTCTTTAGGTGCCGCACGCAACCCCAATAAAACCCAGGGAAGTTTATTTACCCAATTTGTGTCTGTTAATGAGGCTCTGAGGGCGGCCTTTAAGGACCTGTGAAAACGCTCGCATAACCCATTAGCCTCAGGGTGATAAGCGGTGGTACGGTGAATTGTTGCCCCTAAACTGTTGGACATGGCTGACCAGAGCTCTGAGACAAATTGAGGCCCCCTATCTGACGTGATGTCTGATGGGACGCCGAAACGTGCCACCCAATTTGTTAGAAAAACGCGAGCGACTTCCTCCGCTGTAGTTGCCGCTAGAGGGACTGCCTCTGGCCAGCGCGTGGTGTGGTCTATCATTGTTAGCAGGTGTGTGAAACCCTGGGAGGAAGGTAGTGGCCCCACGAGGTCGACATGAATGGGGTCGAACCTTCTAGCAGGGATTGGAAAAGGCTCCAGAGGGGCTTTTGTGTGTCTGTGTATTTTGGTGCATTGACAAGGAAT
This sequence comes from Pholidichthys leucotaenia, assembly GCA_020510985.1. Classification (NCBI taxonomy): domain Eukaryota; kingdom Metazoa; phylum Chordata; class Actinopteri; order Cichliformes; family Pholidichthyidae; genus Pholidichthys; species Pholidichthys leucotaenia. The sequence continues at coordinate 116,285,800 of CM035842.1, read as the reverse complement.
GCAAGTTTTTGCCTATTCTTTTACGTTTTTGCGCAGGCCTGGCCACACAAATTTTTCGGCAACCATTTTGACCGAGGCGCGCACACCTGGGTGCGCGAGGGAGTGAATTGCGTCGAAAATGCGGCGGCGCCAAGCAGCTGGTACTAACGGGCGAGGTCGGCCGGTTGAAACATCGCATATTAGGGGGGGCACGCCGTCGCGCAACCCTTTTTTCTCCAGCCTTAACCCTGTTGGTCCAGACAGGAGCGTGCGCAAGTCTGCATCACTGCTTTGTTCTTCCGCCATGGCTGCATAATCTATCCCTTCATGAATAGGTGCTGCGTATGTGTCTGCGTTAGTGAAGAGTTCCTCTGCTGAGGCAGTGTAATCTGTCTCCTCGCGCTCTGGCGGTGCCACAGCGCGAGAGAGACAGTCCGCTACTACGTTAAGTTTGCCTGCTACGTGTCGAATGTCTGTGGTGAACTCTGAAATCGCAGCTAGCTGTCTCTGTTGTCTGCCAGACCATGGTTCTGAAATTTTAGCCATAGCAAAAGTGAGCGGCTTATGGTCCACAAAAGCCGTGAAACTCCGCCCTTCTAACCAAAACTGGAAGTGGCGGATGGACAAATGAAGCGCCAGCAGCTCTCTGTCAAAAGTGCTGTATTTGCGTTCAGTTGGGTTTAGCGATTTGCTAAAGAATGCTAAAGGTTGCCAGACCCCGCTGACAAGTTGTTCTACAACTGCCCCTATGGCCAGGTCTGAAGCATCTGTGGTTAGTGCAATGCGGGCCGCGGGATCTGGGTGGACTAACATTGTGGCGTTAGCTAGGGCGTTTTTTACTTCCGCGAAAGCGCGTTCGCGCTCCGGGGTCCATTCGACCGCGTTGGAAGCTTTCTTTTTTTTAAGCGCGTCATATAGGGGCTGCATGAGCTGAGCTGCGTGGGGGAGGAAGCGGTTGTAAAAATTAACCATCCCCAAAAATTCCTGTAGTGATTTGACCGTTTGGGGCCGTGGAAAACCTACTATCGCATGAACTTTGTCTGGAAGCGGAACTGCCCCTTTCGGGGAGACTTTATGTCCCAAAAAATCAATTTGCGATACGCCGAATGTGCATTTGGCTGGATTGATTATTAGTCCATGCTCTTCCAGCCTCTGAAAAACGGTAGTGAGGTGCTGCTCGTGTTCTTCCTCGGACGGGCTGGCTACCAGCATGTCGTCGAGGTAGACGAAAACAAAGGGGAGGTCGCGTAGGACTGCGTCCATCATAAGTTGAAAAGTTTGGGCAGCGCCTTTGAGGCCGAAAGGCATTCGCAGGAATTCAAAAAGGCCAAAAGGGGTTATAACCACTGTTTTAGGAATGTCTTCAGCTCGGACTGGGACTTGGTGATAACCGCGGACTAAGTCTATCTTTGAAAAAATGCGCGCACCCGCTAGATGCAGTGAAAAGTCCTGAATGTGAGGGATGGGGTAGCGGTCATGCGCTGTAGCGTTGTTTAATCTACGGTAATCTCCGCACGGTCTCCAAGAACCGTCGGATTTCAGAACCATGTGAAGTGGTGAAGCCCAGGGGCTCTTTGAACGTCTAACAATGCCCAATTTTTCGAGAGTTGTAAACTCGTCCCGTGCTATGTTGAGCTTGGCCGCATCTAAGCGGCGAGCTTTGGCAAAAACGGGAGGTCCCGTTGTCGGAATGAAGTGTTTAACCCCGTGTTTGGCTACAGTGGCTGAGAATTTGGGGGTTGTGAGTGCTGGAAATTGGGTGAGGAGTTGCTCAAACTTACCTCCTGCCGTGGTGACGTTGGCCTGCACAGGTGGTGGAGAAACTCGAGCTGAGCATGGAATAGAAGCAAAAGATTATTAACCAGGCACCTATTTGCTAGATCCACTAATAACCCGTGTGCACACAGAAAATCTGTGCCTAACAAGTTAAAACTCACCGCCGCTACAACAAATGTCCATCTGTAGCTGCGACCGTGAATGAGGAGGTGCAGGCTCTTTTCCCCGAACGTGTCGATGTCAGAGCCGTTGGCTGCCACTGCTCCGTTGCCCCGGGTGCCCATGGCTTGATCTGCGTGGGAGGGAATGACGAAACTCAGCTGAGCTCCCGTGTCGATGAGGAACTGCTTGCCTGTGTGTCCATCCGTCACATATAACAGCTTATTTTTCTCGCCGAGAACCGCTGCTGTTAACGGCCCTCGGCTTTGGCGTTTCCCGACAACGTAAACTTGCAGGGGCGAACACATTTTCGGGCTTTCTCGGCGAAGCGGTGGTGATAATAACAGACGTCATTCTGTTTGTTGCGCTTGGGCCTCGTCGCTGTCACCGTGGGTTGAGTCTGCTCCATGGGTTGTGGCTCTCCAAGGCTCGGGGCGTCAGTTTTGAGGTCTGCGGATGCCACTGCGGGTGTCAGTTCTCTGCAGGCGTTGACGAGCCGATAAGCCTCGTTGGCCAGTGTGCGGAAGTCCTGATGATTGTTGCACTTCATACTGGCGAGTGTCCCTCTCATGTGTGGTGGTAGCGTGCTGAGGAAAATAAATTGGAAAAGGAAATTATCATTGTCCTCCTCCTTGAGCTGCAGCAAATCCTCCATGAGGGTCTTTGGATTGCCCCCTCTGTGGCCGTAGACCGCCAGGATTTTCTCAGCTCTTTCCTCCGCTGACGGGACGTAATTCGCCACGATGGTCGCCTTGAGTGTCTTATACTTGTCCCGGGCCGGTGGTCGCTGGATCAAGCTCCTCACACACCTCAAAGTGGCGGAGTCGAGTTTGGAGACGATATGGTAGAATTTAGTATCGTCTGCCGTGATGCCCGCCAGTATGAATTGGGCTTCAGCTTGATGAAACCAAGAGGCTGGGTCTTCTCGCCAGAAATCTGGCAGTTTGACAGCAACGGCGTTCGTGCACATCATCACTGTTGTGCCCGCCGGGTGAGAGTGCCTTGCCTCGGCTCTCACGTCGGTGCTGGAGCTCGGTTGAGCTCTCTCGGTACCCTCTGCCGGGGGAAACAGCCGTCCGCTTGTTCCTTCGTCTGCGTCGTCGTTGGCGTATGCAAGAGTCGCCACGGATGAGTCGCGTGAAGAACGCCTCAGGTCCATACTCGCGTCAAGGTCACCAGTGTAGAGGAGCTGGAAATGATGAGGCGATTTTGTATTAAAAACAGAGTCTTTAATGAACAGCTCTTCTATCTTGTCTCATCTGGTGCAGAGCTTGGCAGAAGGCAAAGAGAAAGATTTCTGCCCAGCTCGCTGGTTAAATACAGGCACACATCAAAGTCATGCATCACACAAGCCGACATCCCCTGTTATCTTAATCCCCCCATTGTTCTGTTATCTCCTCTCTTCGTCTTGGGAGGTGATGGGAACTCCTCTCCTCGCCATGGGGGGCGAAGGTGTCTGGTCCGTCTCTGCCGCCGCGTCCTGGGACGTGTTTGTTCTTCACACGGCGGGTGAGATTCCTTTGTCCTTTCCAAGGTGTGAAGTTCCTTACATATGCTGTCACAAAACATTTCCACTTGCTCTAACATATGTAGGTATGGAATATATGAGTAATATATACCACAGTAACATACTTTCCTATTTGTCGTGGCCTTTCATTAGAACAATTGTTAATCTCCTACAATGCACTGTAAATTTTTATTCCTTTTATATTCTATTTTAGCCTGCTTTGGTTTCTCTTTAATTTACTTTTGAGTTTGCTTTTAAATTCTTATGTATTCCTTTTGCAACTTGCTCTAATGCTTTAATGTTTTTATGTAAAGCACTTTATATTGTCTTGTACATGCACTGTGCTATACAAATAAACTTGCCTTGCGCTACACGACTATGAACCACTGTAGCACCAGTGCTGATCAAAAAAGTTTAATATACAGCACTGTTTATCATAGTGCAGCTGCAATGTTAACTTTGACCTTTGACCCCTTGACCCCAAACCCATAGTCAGGTCAGGGTGTAAGTCATCCCAAGATGTGTATTAGATACAACTATATCAATTTGAAAAGCCTACATCATTTCTTTCAGTAGTTATTGTGTTTAGAAGCTTTAGGGAAGTCTGATCTCTCACCTTTGACTTCAAGGTCATCCGATGACAGTGAAATTGAAATATGCCTATCATCAGAGTATATCAAACCAAACCATGGTACCAAGTTTCAAAACAATCAGAACAAAACTGTAGGAGGAATTGATTTCACAAAAGTGGGACAGACGAACAGACTGACTACAATAAAAATTACCAACTTGAAAAAATACAAAACAGGCTTAAAATGTTTTAGCACAGAAGCATTGGTTAAAATATTTACAGAAGGATGGCAAAGTAACAATTCTCAATATTTTATATTTACATTACCACTTGTAAGGTTTCAAACTGCAATTTAAAGTAGAACTGAATCCACCTTTTTGCGCAAAAAGTAGAATAGCGGATTAATTCCTTATTACCTATTGTATTTTTCAACACAAAAGAAATTTTTAGGCCGTGCGATGGCCAAGCTATAAGCCGATAAACTTTTGCCTCTGGCTGGCAGTGCCAAACAAACCGGAAGTAGTGCAGACGACGCTGCGTGACGTCACGAGTGTGACTCTTAGCAAAACAACAATGGCAGATGATAGCAGTTCCAGCAGTCAAGAAAACCAGAGTTTTCAGAGTGAAGAGGCATTCAGGATCGGTGACGAAACAGAGGAGGATGCAGGAGTGTCAAGTGAACAGGAAGAGAGCGAGGGAGGCATCGAACCGTACAGATTCGAGCCAAAATTGTCGGGGGATTCCGGCACCGACTCAGAGTCAGACCGCAGCAGTGATGGGGAGGAGAGTCGCTTTTTGAATACAGAATGGTGAGTCTTTACTTCTCTACTTTGGCATGTTTGGGGTGTCAGGATAAGGAAAATTAAGTCTGGACTGCAGACGATTTTTGTGTTTCAATAACAATATTCCAGTAGAAAAGGGACAATGCGGTCCGAGGGTGGTGCCAATGGTCTGATGCAATCAGTGCAGTGACCAGCTGGTGACCATGCAATGCATCGTTTCCCGGTCGCCTTTTTTTTGTTTTTTTTTTTTTGTTACTTATTTGTACCCGTAGGTAGATTCGGTTTGCAGTCCAGTGACAAGCCACCAGCTGCCGTTCGCTGCGTGCGCAAGCGCCCTAAACCTACATGTTTTTGGTATGCGGGAGGAAACCGGAGAAATCCTGGAGAAAACCCACGCAACACGGGGAGAACATGCAAACTCCACACAGCTCACTGATGGTCGGGGGCTGGGATCGAACCCACGATCTCATGATCCCCACGATCCCCCGGCCGAGGGTAAACTGTGCTGCCACAGTGCTAAACCACTGCGCCACCATGCAGCTTTTCCTCCCCCTTTCTTTTCTTTCATCGCCATGACAGCTTTCCTTGGCCACTGAACAGATCTTCCCAGGTGTTGGAAGTGTTTTGTAGTCGACTATCACGACAAAATGCACCAAAAACAACCAGTGTCGACGTGCTCGCAATGGTAAACATTGAGGACTGTGCCCAATTCGTGACGTCACGCGGAACTCCGGCTGCACTTCCCGATAATCGGCAGATTCGTTGGATTTTTCAGGGCGGGAAATTCAAAATCGCGATTTTCTCCAAGATTCCGGGATTGGTGGAAGGGGTGCCAATGATAAATTATCTTTATAACTGTATGTACTATCACCCAGTGCCGTTCAATGCCGTTCACTTCAGTTCTACTTTAATACCATCAGTTGCACTAGATTATTTTATCTATCATTTTGACGGACAGGACTGCAGGGCTGTATGTTAACTTTTTTGCTCATAGCACCGGTGCTATAGAGGTTCATAGTCATGTAGCACAAGACAAAACTTGTAGCACGATAAAAACATCTGTTACATTTCTAAAATTGACTGAAAGGATGAGGACCTGTACTTACATTGCACTTTTCTAGTCTCAAAGACCACTCAAAGCGCTTCACGAGTACTAACCTTCTATTCTAAGAGAGAGACAGATACCTAGGGACCATTTAGAGTCACCACTTAACCTAACATGCATATCTTTGGATTGTGGGAGGAAACCAGCTCACCTGGAGTAAACCCACACAGCAGAGGGAGGATATGCAAACTTCACACAGAAAGGTCCCCACTCCTGCCTGACTGGAGATTCAAGCCTGGAACTTTCTAGCTGTTAAGCAACAGTGCTAACCCCTGTACCACTGTGCAAGTAGTGCAGTTTTATCACCTGTGGAGCAGGTGTAGTGTGGCCGACCACTGATTGGAGGGTCAGGGGTTCGATTCCCACTCTGTCTGCAGTCTACATATCAAAGTGTCCTTGAGCAAGACACTGAACCCCCAGTTGCTCCTGGTGGGTCAGGCCAGCACCTGTGCATGGCAGCTCCACCACCATCAGTGTGTGAATGTGTGTGTGAATGGGTGGATAGCAGGATCTGTAAAGCGCTTTGGTAATCTAGAGATGAGAAAAAGTGCTATATAAGTGAATGCCATTAAAAATATAGTGTTGTGGGAATCCACTCAGTATGCTTCCGCTCAGAGGGAAGGACAAGGGGAATTGTCATGGGGGGTTTGTGTGTTGATGCGGGGGTTGGTGTGTTGATGCAAACAGTGACAAAGAGAATGGGAATTGCAAAGGCTTTTATGTTAATGCAGCACCACAGGTCGCTGAGACAGTTGTGATGCTTGTGATTCTGGTGAATGTGAGAGAGAGAGATTAATAAAGTGCTCTGCTCTGCTCTGGACCGCTCTGCCTGATTATTCCTCTCTCCACACTGGTGACCCTTGACGCACAATGGAACTCGAGGCGAACACCCCGGAGACGACCCGGATGGGAGGTGCCAGCAATGCGTGCGCCGTTTCGGTCAAACTCCCAGACTTTTGGCTACACGACTAGAAGTGTTGGTTCCTCCACACCGAGGCCCAGTTTGCGCTCCAGGGAATAATGGCGGATAACACCAGATACTACTATGTGGTTGTAGCACTGGACGCACGCAACACTCAGCAGGTGGCAAGCCTGCTCCAACGGCCCCCAGCCCACGACAAATACGAGGCTCTCAAAACCACGCTGACCCGGCACTATACGCTCTCAGACTGCGAGAGAGCGGAAAGGCTCCTGACACGCTCCGAGTTGGGAGACGGGTTGGCGGTCGAGTTAATGGAGAAGATGTTGGCGTTGATGGGTACAGATGACGGGCATTTCCTCTTTGCCCACCTTTTCCTCCGGAACCTCCCGACAGCAGCCAGGGTGGTCCTTGCCAAGTCGCCGCTGCTGGCCGTGCGCAACTACCAGGCGCTAGCGCAAGAGGCAGATCGGATCACCACCAGAGCCCTCGCAGTGAATGCAGCAGCGTCGGAACCCAGCGAGATGGACAGCGGAGGCGAGGAACCAACGATGATGGCTGCAGCGGAGGCCAAGAAGCACCGGAGAGACACACTCTGCTTCTACCACTGCTGTTTTGGAGAGGACGCACACTGATGCGTGCCACTGTGGCAATTCAAGAGCTTGGGAAACACCAGGGCCGGCAGTCGGTAGCAGGTGCAACCGCCGGTGAAGCAAGCAAGCTGCTCTATGTGACAGACTCATCTTCGGGGAGACGGTTCCTCGTGGACTCCGGTCCCCGAAAGAGTCTCATCCTGCCGTCCTACGCAGACCAGCTGGCGGGAACTAGCGGCCCTGAGCTGATGGCCGCAAACGGCTCAGACATTAAGACTTTTGGTGAGAGGATACTGACTGTATCCTTGCACGGCCATACATACCAAAGGACATTCGTCATAGCAGCATGCATCTTCCCCATTTTGGGCGCTGATTTTTTTGTGTGCACACGGTCTACTAGTCGATGTGGCTAACAGACGCCTGATTAACGTAATGTCTTTTGATTCTCTCCCCTGTACAGCTAGAAGAGCCGGGTCCACAACGGTAGCCAACGTCACAGCGCCAGGGGGTAAGTTCCACACACGACTCACCCAGTTCCCAGCAGTCACGGCCCCGACCTTTTCGGCGACCGTCACTAAACACGGGGTGGAGCACTTCATTACCACCACGGGGCCACCCGTTTTCGCACGACCTCGGCGTCTGGTTGCAGCTAAACTTGCCATAGCACGCGAGGAGTTTGCCAACTTGGAAAAGTTGGGCATCATCAGATGCTCAAACAGCCCATGGGCATCCCCGCTACATATGGTTCCTAAAGCCGAGGGATCGTGGTGACCGTGCGGAAATTTCCGCAGATTGAATAACGCCACAGCGCACGACCGCTACCCGATCCCCCATATTCAGGATTTTTCCATTCAGCTCACCGGGGCATGCATTTTTTCCAAGATAGACTTGGTCTGTGGTTACCACCAGGTCCTGGTGCACACTGAGGACATACCTAAGATGGCAGTAATAACCCCGTTTGGTCTTTTTGAGTTTTTACACATGCCTTTCGGGTTAAAAGGTGCAGCGCAGACATTCCAACACATGATGCATGCGGTGTTGCGCGATCTGCCGTTTATATTTGTCTACCTGGACGACATCCTGGTGGTCAGCGCGTCCGAGGACAACCACATAGCCCACCTCAGGACAGTTTTCCAGAGGTTGGAGGAGCACGGATTAATAGTCAACCTGGCGAAGTGCCAGTTCAGGGTGACGGGAATCGATTTTTTGGGCCACCACATCTCAATGGAGGGCGTGATACCCTTACCAGACAAAATGCGCGCAGTGGTAGATTTTTCCCGGCTTCAGACGGTCAGGGCGCTGCAGGAGTTTTTGGGGATGGTTAACTTTTACAACCGTTTCCTCCCCCGCGCAGCCCAACTAATGCAGCCATTGTATGTCGCGCTTAAGAAACGGAAACGGGCGGACAGAGTCAACTGGACTCCTGAGCGAGAGCAGGCGTTTTCCGAGGTTAAAACAGCTCTGGCGAATGCTGCACTGCTGGCGCACCCGGACCTGGTGGCTGGGATAGCGCTCACTACTGACGTATCGGACGTGGCCATAGGGGCCGTCGTGGAGCAGTGCGTCGCCGGTTCTTGGCAGCCGCTTGCTTTTTTTAGAAGGTCTTTGTGCGACAGTGAGCGTAAATACAGCGTGTTCGACAGGGAGTTACTGGCTCTTCACCTGGCCATATGCCACTTCCAGTTCTGGCTGGAAGGGAGCACCTTCACTGCGTTCGTGGACCACAAGCCACTAACGTACGTGATGGCCAATGTTTCGGAACCATGGTCAGGCCGGCAGCAGAGACAGCTGGCCACGGTCTCAGAATTTACGACCGACATTCAGCATGTGGCCGGTAAACTCAACATGGCGGTGGACTGCTTCTCGCGCACATTAGTGGCCCCAGTCTACATAGGGATAGATTACACGGCCATGGCCGCTGAGCAGATCGGCGATGCGGACGTTTGCGCGCTCCAGTCTGGACCAACAGGGTTAAGGCTGGAGAGCAGAGTACTGCAGGAGGGGGGGCCCCCCTAATCTGTGATGTCTCCACGGGCCGCCCACGCCCGGTGGTCCCAAACGCTTGGTGCCGCCGCGTTTTTGTGTCAGTTCATGCCCTGGCGCACCCAGGAGTGCGCGCGTTAGTCAAAATGGTGGGAGCAAAGTTCGTCTGGCCGAGCCTGTACAAACAGGTGAAAGAGTGGGCTGCAGCCTGCGTAGCGTGCCAATGAGCCAAAGTGCACAGGCACATACTGTAAAGGCCCCCGTGGAGCCGTTCCATATCCCGGCTTAGAGGTTCGACCATGTTCATGTGGACCTCGTGGGCCCCCTCCCGCCATCGCAGGGGTTCACACACCTCCTGACAGTGGTGGACGCGCTGGCCCGAAGCAGTCCCGCTAGCTTCTACTGCGTCCGCAGAAGTTGCACGCGCTTTTTTGATGACATGGGTGGCACGTTTCGGCGCTCCTTCGGATATCATGTTCGATCGGGGCCCGCAGCTTGTTTCCAACCTCTGGTCCAAGATGGCCCGGAGCCTGGGTGTCACAATTCATCGCACGACCGCGTACACCCCCCAGGCCAATGGGTTATTCCAGTGTTTCCATAGGTCACTTAAAGCAGCGCTCAGGGCTTCACTTACAGATGCAAATTGGGTGGACCAGTTGCCGTGGGCTCTATTAGGGTTGCGTTCAGCACCGAAGGAGGATTTGGCAGCCTCCCCAGCAGAGCTGGTTTCTTCCCAGCCGCTGCGGCTCCCAGGGGAATTTTTGCCGGACAGCCCCACGCCGAACACCGATCCATCCCCGCTTTCACTGCATAGCGTAGAGGCAGCGATGATACCCGATCTGTTCCACCACTGTTTTCCCCGCGCTTTTGTGCAAAAGACCTTGAAGGACGCGGCGTTCGTATTTGTCAGGCACGATACCCACCAGACCCCCTTGCGCCCGCCTTACGATGGACCGTTCAGAGTGCTGGAACCCGGGGAGAAACATTTTGTGTTAGACTTGGGGGGATGCAGGGAAACAGTCTGTATAGACAGGCTTAAGCCCGCTTTCGTTTTAGCAGACGAGCAGGTGGTGTTGGCCCGAGCTCCTCGGCGCAGACGACCCCCACTGAGAACTCCCCAGGTACATTACTCATCAGATCAGTCACAATGGCATGCTAAAGATGTTTCCCCCCCTCCCAATGTCCCCCCACAGACGGACACACCCCCAAGAGCGCCCCACCGGCACAGCAGCGCCTTGGAGCCGCAGACCCCCGTTACAGCCGCTACGGACATAAGCTGAAGCCCAAAAGACATGAGGGTTAAGGCTCAGTCTGACTTTCTGGGGGGGGGGGGGGGATCCACTAAGTATGTTTCCACTCAGACGGAAGGACAAGGGGAATTGTCATGGGGGGGTTTGTGTGTTGATGCGGGGGTTGGTGTGTTGATGCGAACAGTGACAAAGAAAATGGGAATTGCAAAAGCTTTTATGTTAATGCAGCACCACAGGTCGCTGAGAGAGTTGTGATGCTTGTGATTCTGGTGAATGTGAGAGAAAGAGAGATTAATAAAGCCTGCTCTGCTCTGGACCACTCTGCCTGATCATTTGTCTCTCCACAGTGTTTCACTTTATGATTAAAAATAATTTGTCAAGCTCTCGAAATTATTTTAAATTTACATACATTTCCACATCAGTCATCAATCCTACCTAGCCTACATCGCCCCATAGAGCTTCTTCTTTCTCTGTTTCACTCCAACTCCAGAGAACCCCACGAAACGATCACTGTGGGACCAGAAGAAGCTAGAAGAAATGGGAAAAAAACTCCCAGAGCCTGAACCGAAAAAAATAACACATCCCCCTTTGTGTGCCGCTAAAGGTGACACAAAAGTGCAGTCTGTGCACAAAAACACATGGTGGTTCTTGTAAATGTTAAAGTTGTTCATTATGAAAAAAGAACGTTGGGTGCACTCTGCAATCCTCTCCACTGTAACGGAGGACAAAGAGCAGGAACCACTGAGCACTGATCTACGATGAGTTTGACACGGGGCAACACAATTAAGACTTATTAAAATACCGGTGATTCCATAGCGGTGTGCATCGCCAGCTTTTGGGCTGAGCCCGGTGTGATCAATGATGTGAGCATGTGAAACTTGATATCCAGGAGAAATGTTCTGTTATCTGTGGGACGTTGTTGAGGTGTGAATTTATGCTGATGGAACTCATGACTACAGCTCGCCAATTATAGTTTTACCAGTGCAATGAGAAACGGGTCTGTTTCTCATCACATCAGTGCTACTTCAGTTCATTCAATCTTAGCACAGACCAATTTTCATGTCGTAGCCAGTTAAAATGACAGATAATAATAGATTGTGACAGAATTTTTACGGGGCTGTACAGTGCAATATACAGTATCTCACAAAAGTGAGTATACCCTCGCATTTTTGTAAATATTTTACTATATCTTTTCATGGGACAACACTGAAGATATGACACTTTGATACAATGTAAAGTAGTCTGTGTACAGCTTGTATAACAGTGTAAATTTGCTGTCCCCTCAAAATAACTCAAGATACAGCCATTAATGTCCAAACTGCTGGCACCAAAAGTGAGTACACCCCTAGTGAAAATGCCCAAATTGTGACCAAAGTGTCAATATTTTGTGGGGCCACCATTATTTTCCAGCACTGCCTTAACTCTCTTGGGCATGGAGTTCACTAGAGATTCTTAGGTTGCCACTGGAATCCTCTTCCACTCCTCCATGATGACATCACCGAGCTGGTGAATGTTAGAGACCTTGTGCTCCTCCACCTTCCGTTTGAGCATGCCCCACAGATGCTCAATAGGGTTTAGGTCTGCAGACATGCTTGGTCAGTCCATCACCTTTACCCTCATTTTCTTTAGCAAGGTAGTGGTCATCTTGGAGGTGTGTTTGGGGCCGTTTTCATGTTGGAATACTGCCCTGCGGCCCAGTTTCCGATGGGACGGGATCATGCTCTGCTTCAGTATATCACAGTACATGTTGGCATTCATGGTTCCCTCAATGAACTGTAGCTCCCCAGTGCTGGCAGCACTCATGCAGCTCCAAACCATGAGACCACCACCATGCTTGACTATAGGCAAGACACACTTGTCTTTGTACTCCTCACCTGGTTGCCACCACACACGCTTGACACCATCTGAATCAAATAAGTTTATCTTGGTCTCATCACACCACAGGACATGGTTCCAGTAATCCATGTCCTTAGTCTGCTTGTCTTCAGCAAACTCTTTGCGGGCTTTCTTGTGCATCATCTTTAAAAGGGCTTCCTTCTGGGATGACAGCCATGCAGACCAATTTGATGCAGTGTGCTGTGTATGGTCTGAGCACTGACAGGCTGACCCCCCACCACCACCCCTTCAACCTCTGCAGCAATGCTGGCACCACTCATACGTCTATTTTCAAAAGACAGCCTCTGGATATGACACTGAGCACATGCACTCAACTTCTTTGGTCGACCATGGCGAGGCCTGTTCTGAGTGGAACCTGTCCTGTTAAACCGCTGTATGGTCTTGGCCACCGTGCTGCAGCTCAGTTTCAGGGTGTTGGCAATCTTCTTAAAGCCTAGGCCATCTTTATGTAGCGCAACAATTCTTTTTTTCAGATCCTCAGAGTTCTTTGCCATGAGGTGCCATGTTGAACTTCCAGTGACCAATATGAGAGAGTGTGAGCGTGAAAACACCAAATTTAACACACCTGCTTCCCATTCACACCTGACACCTTGTAACACTAATGAGTCACATAACATTGGGGAGGGAAAATGGCTAATTGGGCACAATTTGGATATTTTCACTAGGGATGTACTCAGTTTTGTTGCCAGCGGCTTAGACATTAATGGCTGTGTGTTGAGTTATTTTGAGGGGACAATAAATTTACACTGTTATACAAGCTGTACACTGACTACTTTACATCGTATCAAAGTGTCATATCTTCAGTGTTGTACCATGTAAAGATATAATAAAATATTCACAAAAATGTGAGGGCTGTACTCACTTTTGTGATATACAGTATATTGCACTGTACAGCCCCGTAAAAATTCTGTCACAATCTATTATTATCTGTCATTGTAACTGGCTTTAATTAGATCCCCCTCAGTGTAATCTGTCAAATAAACTGTCAGCTTTCAGAATTTTTGGTTATAGCTGAAAAAAAAAATTGTCAATGAAGAACAATTTTCAGTGAACGCAACCTCGGGTCAGCCTTATCTTCTTAGCCTATCCTCACTCAGCCTCAGCCGCTTTTTAATTCTCTACTCAACTTCAGCCTCTATAGGATGATTAAGGGCTGTGTTTTAAACTACAGATGCTAGAGAGAAAACAAAGCAACAAGACTAGATCAAAACAGAGTATTCTAATCAAGGTACAAACATTTACTTACTTCATTTCTGGTGCTTTTCTGTCTTATTTTATATTGCCGAAGTGATAGCATCAATGACAATAGTGTTAAGAGACCCGATTCCTCTCGTTAATACCACCAAAACCACAACTACTGCTTTCCTGCAGACTTCCCCTTATTATGCACTTTTCCCACATGTTGACACAGCTCCAAGAGGTGTTAATGAAACGTCTGTGACATGCTTTGGTCACAACACCTCAGGGTTTAACAAATACAGTACCAATTTACACATGGGGAGGAAGCTGTCCTCAAAATGGGCTGTTTTTAATGGTACAATGCCTAAAATGCTCATGAGAACTAGTTCATCCCACCCTCCCTCTTTCTTCATTCCCTTGAGATAGTGTTGGGATGACAACACCACATTTGAGACTACCATTAGCTTTTCGTGTCAGTTGTTGGACTAATCAAAATACTGACAAATACAGGCTGGATGTTGGCATTTAAGTTCTTGAATAAAGCATTACCAGAAACAGGAGTATGTGGTTTTAAAGGTAAACAACAAATTAACCATCCCTGGGTGGTAACAGTCATAGAAACAGAATGACTGAATGACTTGCTCTGCTACTGACAGCTAACCACTGATGAGGTGTCAAATACATCTAGTTTACTGCCTGATAATATCTTTACAGTGTAAATGTGGTCAGTGAGTGGCCGTGATCGTTGGTATTGCGGTGGCCCACCAAAAATTGTCATGATCCGGGATAAGCTGCACCTATCTCTTCTCTCACCATCTGCAACAATCTCTCTCTCCTAATTAGGTGCAGCTGCCTCTTTGCACCACCTGCAGCTCATCAGGGAGCTGCCTGTTAAAGATCTGGAGGAGCTGTCCTATCTTGTGGTATTGTCAGACTTCCTACGCTGACATTGTCACTTTAGCTTTCCAGAGCTGCTCTCCTCTGTGTGCCTTGCCCCTGGTTTTGCCTCTCTACCTTCAGACCTTTCCCTGTGGCTTCACGCAAGACCACATTTTCCACTAACCTGACTATTAAATACTGACCTGTCCACAGGAAACCCTTGGACTCTCTTGGCGGATGTGGACTCCTTCCTCGGCAGATTAACTCTGGAAAACAGTACATTGACTATTTCAAGTAAGCCAATATAATCTCTGTTAACTGCTTTTCCCCAATCTGGCTAAGTTGAAGATTTCCCCACCAGTCATACTTCACCAACCTGCTCCTGTCGACGTCTGTGGTGTGCTGCTGTTCCCCTCCAATCTCTCCAATGCCAATCAGCACAACAGCCTGAGTAAGAAAGTCAAATTAATTGCCAATAAAATATTTCCAATCATTACTAAGAGCTGGTATTCAAGATCTTCTCTTTGTTCTTTCCATAGGACTGCCAGGGCACAGACACCTCAATATGCATTACTTGCACAATAAAAATTGAAATGTGTTCCATTTCTGTGACGGTTCTATGTCATAAGCTGAGTCATTTAAAACCCAAAATTATGTCAAAAATAAGACAATGTATGGAAACATTGAAATGTAAATGGAGCTACTCTAATTTAAATATGAGTGGCTTTTACCTTTCTTGCAGGGCAGCTGATAGGAAGTGGTGAAAGGGAGAGACAGAAACAAGCAGAAATTGTCTGCTTGGAAAAACAAAACAAGAATCCATTAAACACTTTAAAAACAATATTGAAAGAAATGAAGTAAAATTAAGATGTGAAGTGAACTTGTGACATAACAGGATAAATAAGGTAAAATTATACATGACAAATAAATGAAATGACCCAGCGCTCCCAGACTGTACCACAATCCATGTAAATAAAGCATGTCTAAATGAATAATCCTTATGTTGCAATGAAAAGAGAGACAAGAGCAGGAAACGCGGAAAGAGTGGAGGTGTGAAATTACGCCTGAGGAGACGTCAGTTTAACAGCATTCCTCTTCCTTCCATGATTTTGGGGAACGTACAATCTCTGAGGAACAAAGTAAATGAAATTCAAGGGAATGTACGCTACCAGAAGGACTTCAAAAACTGCTGTGTCATGGCTTACATGGAGACGTGGCTTACTACACATGACCGGGACGCGGACCTGTGGATTGATGGCTTTGGAGCCCCACTTCGCTCGGCTCGGCAGGAAGAGGTAACGGGGAAACGTCAGGGGGGCGGCGTATGTTTATATATTAATAAACAGTACTGCACATCTGTCATGGTCAGAGAGCGCATCATTACACCCGATGTGGAGCTTCTGTCCATATCGCTATGCCCCTTTTATCTGCCTCGCGAGTTCCCCCAACTTTTCATCACGACTGTGTACATTCACCCAAGGGCAGACGCTGACTCCGCCTCCAGCACCGTCTTTGATGTGGTACAGCGGCTGCAGTCAATTTCTCCAGAGGCTCCAAACTTTATTCTTGGGGATTTTAACCATATTTCTTTAAAGAAAACACTTAAACACTTTTATCAGTATGTCTCCTGCCCAACCAGGTGAAAAAAGACATTGGACCTGTGCTATGGATCTATTGAGAGGGCCTATAAATCACTTCCCCTTCCTCCTTTAGGATCCTCAGATCACAACTGTGTACATTTGCTGCCAACATATAAAACTGCTCTCAGAAGAGGCAAGGTGGAGACCAGAGACATAGAGGTGTGGACAGAGGATTCAGTGCACTGCCTCCGGGAATGCTTTAACTGTACGGACTGGGAGGTTTTCACACTGGCCTGCGGGGATGATTTGGACTCTTTGGTAGATGTCACATGGTCATACATGGCTTTCTGTAAAAAATATGATCGTTCCACTTAAACATGTCAAAATATATCCCAACAACAAGCCATGGGTTACAAAATCAGTTAAATCCTGCTTACAGAGGAAAACACTTGCCTTTAAACAGGGGTCTGTTTCTGAGCCACAGGTTGCCACAAAAGAGCTGAAGTCCGAAATTTTAAGAGCAAAACAGAATTATAAAACAGAATTGGAAAGTAAGATGGCAACAAAGAAACTTGGTTCAGCCTGGGCCAGTATGAAAACTATTGCAGGCCTTCAGAGCACAGAGCGCAGTAATCGTGTGTTTTTAGATGGTTTTAATTCAGACACAGAGCTGGCTAATGCTCTTAATTGTTTTTATGGTTGTTTTGACTCCTTTGATTTTAGCACAGAAACCCAAGATTTGAAACAGAAACTCAAAGACAATCGGCACTTTAATATTGAGGTGCAGGATATTAAAAGGGAGTTCTGCACTGTAAAAGTGAACAAAAGTCAGGGCCCTGATAATATATGTGGGTGCTTGGTAAAGTCCTGTGCACATGAACTGAGTCCTGTATTTCATTACATTTTCAATAAGTCCTTACAGACACAACATGTGCCCAAGATCTGGAAAGATGCCGTGGTTGTTCCCATTCCAAAATCCAGCTGTCCTAAAACGGTAAACGAATTTAGACCAGTTGCTTTGACTTCAATTTTAATGAAAATTTTTGAAAAACTGGTCAGATGTGAGGTCCTAAAGCAGACTGAACATGCATTGGATCCTTTGCAGTTTGCATATAGGCCTCACAAAGGAGTGGAGGATGCCACTGTCACTCTGTTTAACATGCTTTATAAACATCTGGATTTTAATGGGACACACGCCAGGCTTTTATTTGTAGACTTTTTCTCCGCCTTTAATACAATCCAACCTCATATTTTAGTTGAAAGGCTCCTGCATCAATTTGATTTGAGCAAAAATCTGGTGGGTTGGATTCTGGATTTCTTAACCAACAGGACGCAGAGAGTAAGGGTCAATGGTACATTGTCTGACCTAAAGTGCTCTTCTACTGGCTCTCCTCAGGGGTGTGTGTTGTCACCACTACTCTTCATCTTGTACACAAACATGTGTCGGAGCAGACATGACAACAGACACATTATAAAGTATGCTGATAATTCAGTTATTGTCAGTCTCCTCCAGGATGGTGAGAGTGGCCACGGCCCAGTAGTTGATGATTTTGTTCACTGGTGTGAGGATTCCTACCTGCAGCTGAATACGACAAAAACTAAAGATATGATTATTGACTTTAGGAGGAAAACTCCCAGGCACAAAGTCACCGTACTAAAAGGTCAGACCACTGAATGTGTACAATCCTACAAATATCTTGGGACAATTATTGATAGTAATTTAAACTTTGAAGAGAACTGTGAAAGGGTGTGCAAAAAGGGTCAGCAACATTTGCATTGTTTGAGGAAACTTGCACGCTTCCAAATTGACCGAACCATAATGACAATGTTTTATCGGGCTTTTATTGAATCTGTTTTATCCTTTTCTTTAGTGTCATGGTTTGGTCAGATAAAACTGAAACAGAGGAAATCCTTGGATCAGGTAGTTAGATGGTCCAGTCGTTTGCTTGGTGAGTCACAGCTGAGCCTGACATCCTTGTACACCAGACAGGTACAGAGGATGGCTACCTCCGTTTTACATGATGACTCCCACCCTTTGCACCGCAACTTTCAGCTTCTTCCCTCAAGACGGAGGTTTGCTGTCCCTAAAAGTAAAACCCAGCGCTACAAAAACAGCTTTGTTCCTGCTGCTGTCAAAGAGTTGAACAAGTTGTAACAATATATTGCACATAATTTAGGTGCCTATTTATTAACTCCATTTTATATTTACTTGTTTTTGTAGGATTTTATTTGGGTTCTAAATCTTTTATTGGGTTTTAGACCTTTGAGTTTTTAACCTCTCTGACTAGTATTTAACTTTTTAATATGACCCTTCTCTCTTATCTCTGATTTTTCTCTCATCTCTTTGTCTTTATATCCTGATTGATGGAGCCTTGAGTATTTTTTATCATGTTTATAATCAGCTTCATGTGTGCCTGTGTTTGTGTTTATGTTGAATGTAATTGTGGCTTGTAAATATGGATGTCACCAGACTGCAAAACAAATCTACCTACGGGTACAAATAAAGTAACCTGAACCTGAACTTGAACCTGTTGGTTGCAGCTGCAACTCGAGTAGACAGCCACAGGCGAAGATAAAGTACAAAAATATCTTTCAAGAAGGCCTAGGCAATACGTGCCCCATTCCATTTTATTTTATCTTTTTTAATTTTTATTTTGTGTACTTTATTGATCCCCAGAGGGGAAATTCAGGGCATCCACTTACATGGATAAAGCAGTCACGGTAAGGCACCGTCCCTTCACCATGCACACCAAGGGCCACTTTAAAGTCTCCAATTAACCTAACTTGCATGTTTTTAGTCTGTGGGAGGAAACCGGAGTACCCGGGGTAAACCCACGCAGACACTGCAAACTCCACACAGAAGGGTCACTGATGGTCAGGGGGTGAGATCGAACCCATGATGGTCAGATTTTCACCAATATTTTAGATTTACAAAGAATTAAGCGGAAGAAGATGGATGGATGGATGGATGGATGGGTCCATTTTTTATTTCCCTGACCACCCGATCAGGGAAATTTAAAAAAAAAAAAAAATTGAAGCCAAAATTTCTGTAACCCAAACAATTAAATAACGATCACCTTATGTCGAAAAAAAAAAAAACAAAAAAAACAAAACTCAATTACACAAACTCTTTTCTGGGCGAGTTTTGACACTGTTGCTTCTCTGTGCTGTTTTGATATGGGTGATTGTTATTTAATCGTTTGGTTTACATAAATTTTGGCTTCAAATTTTTTTTTTTTTTTAATTTCCCTGATCAGGTGGTTGGGGAAATAAAAAAAAAAAAAAAGCTCAGATATTCCGTTTCGGTAGTCAATGAGATTTATAAAAATGAAAACTGAAAAAAGTAATATAACTTTTTTTTTTAACGCGAAGTTGTTCCATTTGGAGTAAAGTCAACACTTGGCTTCAAAATTCATAGGGGAGGATGTTACTTTTGATGGAAAAAAACATAATCAAATCACAATCGCCTTATGTGGAAAAAAAAATCAATTACACTGTGGTGCACATACAGTATGTGGGTTCCATATGCTTCACATGTGAATTACTGTATGCTTGTTGTATGCTTCACGTCTCAGAGGAACAAAAGGGACTGAACATCCTAGGGGTAACAGGAGAATGTGAAGTCTGGCCTTTTGTATGCGAAGAGATGGCCGTGAGGGATTTCCTGACCACCAGGACTTGAGATGGAGACGAGGAGACCTGGTGGCGGATGCATTGTGATTTGGGATTAAAAGACAATGTGAATGTATGCTTTGATGTCCTGGGGTATTTAAGGAACAGAATGTGGGGGATTCCTTTCTCTGTCTGCTTTTGAATGTTGGAGAATGTGATTGTGAATAAAACTGGACTTGAGAAATAAACTCAGCCTCGTCCTTCCACAAATCTCCACACTGGTGACCCTATGACGTATCATGAGTGGAGACGAATCTCCCCAGCCAGACTCGTCAGGAGCCAGCCAAACAAATGCGGCCACAGTTCAGCTACCGGACTTCTGGCCGAACAGTCTGCGCTCCTGGTTTAATGCAGTCGAGGCACAGTTCCACCTCCGGAGGATTTCGGCAGACGACACAAAGTTCTACCATGTGGTTGCAAAGCTGGACAACCACACAGCCCAGCGAGTGGAGAGCCTGATCAACCACCCGCCGGACAGCGACAAGTACAGCACATTAAAGGCTGCACTCATCTGTCACTTCACCCCCTCGGTGGGGGAGCGCGCAGAGAGGCTCCTGGCGCTGACTGAATTTGAGAGCGACAGACCGGCAGACCTGATGGGGAAGATGTTGAGTTTGAGAGACTCCGAATATGATAGCTTCATCTTCACCCACCTCTTCCTCAGGACCCTACCGTCAGCGGTGAGAGTGACCCTGGCCAGTTCACCACTGTTGGCCCAACGAGACTACCACGAGCTAGGCCAGGAGGCGCAACGACTCGTCGATGCCAATAAATGGCGTGCGGCTACGGCTGCGGCAGCGGAGCTAGGCGCAACGTCCAGAGAGGGCAGGGGGCCAGAGGCTGCAGCACCAGACTCACAGACAACGGCGGCGGCAGGGGCCAGGAAACACGGAGCAGACGACGTCCTTTGTTTCTACCATCGCCGCTTCGCAGAGAGGGCACGCAAGTGCATTCCACCGTGCCATTTCAAGCGCTCGGGAAACACCAAGACCGGGGATCGTTAGCAGCTGCGGCCCTCGGAGAGGAGAACAAGCTGCTCTACCTGAGGGATGCGCACTCGGGGAGGCATTTCCTCGTGGACACGGGCTCCCAGCTGAATTTCATCACACCTTCCTACGCTGACCGGCTGGCGCCTTCCAGTGGTCCCGGGGTGTCGGCAGCGAATGGCTCGGCGATTAAGACCTTCGGTAAGAGGACTCTGCTTCTGTCTTTACAGCGGCAGTCAATTTTAACATGTTAGGGGCTGATTTTTTGTGCTCACATGGTTTGTTGGTCGATCTTGCTAATAGACGTCTGGTTAATGCACTCTCTTTTTATTCTATTCCCTGTACAGCTCGAGTGGCCCCGCCAACAGTACAAGCCAACATCACAGCCGCAGGTGGTAAGTTTCACACACTGCTCACTCCGTTCCCAGCACTCATGGCCCCAACATTTTCGGTGGCCGTGGCTAAACATGGGGTGGAACATTTTATTACTACCACCGGACCGCCCGATTTTTGCAAAGGCTCGGCGCTTGGATTCAGCTAAACTGACCATAGCGCGCGAGGAGTTCGCCAACCTGGAAAAGTTGGGCATCATCCGGCGTTCGAAAAGCCCCTGGGCTTCACTGCTTCACATGGTCCCTAAAGCTGATGGTTCGTGGTGGCCTTGCAGTGATTTCCGCAGGCTGAACAACGCTACAGCGCACGACCGCTACCCGATCCCGCACATCCAAGATTTTTCAGTTCATTTGGCAGGGGCGCGCGTTTTTTCTAAAATAGACTTGGTACGTGGTTACCACCAGGTCCCAGTGCGCACTGAGGACATACCCAAAACAGCAGTAATAACTCCTTTTGGGCTTTTCGAGTTTCTGCGCGTGCCGTTTGGGCTTAAAGGCGTGGCGCAGACGTTCCAACGCATGATGGACGCGGTTTTGCGCGATCTCCCTTTTGTGTTCGTCTACCTGGACAACATATTGGTAGCCAGCGCGTCCGAAGACGAACACAAAAACCACGGCAGTTTTCCGGAGGTTGGCGGAGCACGGGTTAATAATTAACCCAGCGAAGTGTCAGTTCGGGGTGACGCAGATTGATTTTTTGGGGCATCGCGCCTCCCCAGAAGGAGCGGTCCCTCTGCCTGACAAAATGCGCGCAATAACAAATTTTCCCCAACCACAAACGGTCAAAGCGTTACAGGAGTTTTTGGGAATGGTAAATTTTTATAACCGTTTCCTCCCCCGCGCAGCGCAGCTCATGCAACCATTGTATGCTGCGCTAAAAAAACAAAAACCCACAAATAAAGTCGAATGGTCTCCGGAGCGAGAGCGCGCATCCTCTGAAGTCAAAACAGCCCTGGCAAACGCAGCGTTGTTGGCACATCCGGTCCCAGCGGCCCGCTTGGCGCTCACTACTGACGCGTCAGATGTGGCCATAGGGGCGGTTGTGGAACAGATTGTAGCCGGAGCCTGGCAACCGCTCGCCTTTTTCAGTAAAACTCTGTGCGACAGCGAACGAAAATACAGCGCATTCGACAGGGAGTTGTTAGCTCTCCACTTGGCCATTCGCCACTTCCAGTTCTGGCTGGAAGGACGCCGTTTCACCGCGTTCATTGACCACAAGCCGCTGACTTTCGCGATGGCCAAGATTTCAGAACCTTGGTTGGGCCGGCAGCAGAGACAGCTGGCCGCGATATCGGAGTTTACTACCGATATCCAGCATGTGGCGGGCAAACTTAATGTAGTGGCGGACTGCCTCTCGCGCGCCGTGGAGGCTCCAGCCCGCGTGGAGGTAGATTCTGCAGCCATGGCCGCGGAGCAGGTTAGCGACGCGGAAGTGCACGTGGCCCCGGTCCGCGTGGGGATAGATTATGCAGCCATGGCCGCGGAGCAGGTTAGCGACGCGGATGTGCGCGCGCTCCAGTCTGGACCAACAGGGTTAAGGCTGGAGAACAGGGTGCTGCAAGACGGCATGCCCCCCCCTAATCTGTGATGTCTCCACTGGGTGGCTGCGTCCGGTGGTTCCAGCTGCATGGCGCCGCCGCGTTTTTGACTCGATTCATTCTCTGGCGCACCCGGGAGTGCAGGCGTCGGTCAAAATGGTAGGAGAGAAATTTGTATGGCTGAGCCTGCGCAAACAAGTTAGAGAGTGGGCGGCAGCCTGCATGGCTTGTCAGCGGGCCAAGGTTCATAGACACACGAGAGCTCCCTTGGAGCCGTTTCACATCCCAGCTAAGAGGTTTGATCATGTCCACGTGGACCTCGTAGGCCCCCTCCCGCCCTCACAAGGGTGCACACATCTTCTGACAATGGTTGACCGCACCACGCGCTGGCCGGAAGTGGTCCCGCTGTCATCAACCACAGCCGAGGAGGTTGCGCGCGCGTTTTTAATGGCTTGGGTAGTGCGTTTTGGAGTTCCGTCGGACATTACGTCCGACAGAGGCCCTCAATTTGTTTACGAACTTTGGTCAGCGATGGCCCACAGCCTGGGGGCAACGATCCACCGCACGACCGCGTACAACCCGCAGGCTAACAGGTTATGCGAACGTTTTCACAAGTCACTGAAGGCGGCTCTCAGAGCGTTGCTTACGGGTGGACAAACTACCATGGGTTTTATTGGGGTTGCGTTCTGCACCTAAAGAGGATTTAGAAGCCTCCCCAGCTGAACTAGTTTTCGCACAGCCACTTCGGCTGCCCGGGGAATTTCTCCCAGATAATCCAGCGCCAGAGTGCTCCCCGGCTCAGCGGTTACAGAATAGCATGGGCCCGAGCACGCTACCTGGCCCCGTTCATCACAGTTTTCCGCGTGTTTTTGTGCCTAAGGCTTTAAAAAATACGGAGTTTGTTTTTGTCAGACATGATGCCTATCGTCCGCCTTTACGCCCACCTTATGACGGACCATACAGAGTGCTGGAAACAGGGGATAAGCATTTTTTGCTAGATTTGGGGGGCAGAAAAGAAATGATTGGCATTAATAGGCTCAAACCCGCTTTTGTGGTAGCTGACGAAATTGTGCAGTTGGCTAAGGCTCCTCGACGCGGCAGGCCCCCTAGAGAGCATTCCCCAGAACACCCACAGAGGTTGACTAACAGTTCTTATCCCCAGGCAGCAGCTCCACAGCAGGAAGACGCCGCGGAAGTGGTACAGCCTGTTTACAGCATATACGGGAGAAGACTGCGACCCAAGCGGCATGTGGACTGATATGTAGTGATTTTATTATGACATGCAATCTGTGGTTATGTTGTTCCATCTTAGACGTTTGGGGGGGTTATATGTGGTGCACATATGTGGGTTCCATATGCTTCACATGTGAATTACTGTATGCTTGTTGTATGCTTCACGTCTCAGAGGAACAAAAGGGACTGAACCGCCTAGGGATAACAGGAGGATGTGAAGTCTGGCCTTTTGTATGCGAAGAGATGGCCGTGAGGGATTTCCTGACCACCAGGACTTGAGATGGAGACGAGGAGACCTGGTGGCGGATGCATTGTGATTTGGGATTAAAAGACAATGTGAATGTATGCTTTGATGTCCTGGGGTATTTAAGGAACAGAATGTGGGGGATTCCTTTCTCTGTCTGCTTTTGAATGTTGGAGAATGTGATTGTGAATAAAACTGGACTTGAGAAATAAACTCAGCCTCGTCCTTCCACAAATCTCCACAACACAAACTTTTCCACGTGAGTTTTGACACTGTTGCTTCTCTGCGCTGTTTTGATATGTTGATATCATCTTGAGCTGTGGCTTTTCGTTTGAAAACCATAGGTATGGCAGTCGGTTTTAGAACCCGTTTGTAACGAACTTTCAAGCCTAAAGATTCCTGTATAGCAGGCGCCTCCTCAAAACTGTCTGCAGTGAAATGATTGCTACAGAGTACAGAAGATGGTGTTGGATGCCATTTGTCCCTTGTTCTCTGTACTCGCTTCGCCCATTTTTTAAGAAGATCTGGATTTTTTTGTAATGAGAACAGGCTTATACGTTCACTGGAGCAATTAGAACACCCAGCCACCAAGCAACGTTTCAACATTCCTTTGCTGATATAGAAGCTAAACAGCTTGTTTACATTGACAGCACACGGATCAACCAAAAGGAAACTCACTTCATGACATCAAATCCTGAAATGAGGCGCATCTCAGGATATCGCGTTAGTGCAACACGGCGCTAAATTTGAATTCACTTAGAAATTGTCACAAACCTCCTTGTGCACTTTTACGCAGTGCACGGAGGAGGGGAAGGAAGAATGGATTTACGAGCAGAGTTTCACCACAACACATTTATTAAACACAAGAGTTGACAGTTCAAAAATAACGACGTACAAAAAAGGAACAGGGTGCACTGAAAGGCATAACACGATAATGTGCAGCAGGCAGACCACAGTGCACAGTGGCCACAAAGACAAACAATACAATTAATGTCTTCACTCGGGAAACTAGGAGACCTCTAGGAAGCTCAACTGGCTTAAGATACAACTTGGACTAACCAGCCAAAGCGTAGTAGTCGATTGCACAGAGAAACGCCAACAGATAAATCCACAGTACAGGAACGGTAGCGTAGCAGTCAGTTGCACGGAGAAACGCAAACAGATTACCTTACAGTTCAGGAGTAGTCCAATAGTCCAAGCATTCTGCAAGCAAAACACAATCCCTCATGAACACAGGCAGTCACACGGTGATTAATATTCGTGTGACTAGCTCAATGGTCCAGCAGTGCTTGACTGGCAAAGGCTGCCTAAGTACAAACATTGCTGGCACCACAAATTAGGCACACCTGGGCAAGGCGCGGGAATGACAATTACCGGGGAGGAATCAGCTGGCTGTCAATAGAGAGGGGGTGTGGTCGGACCAGTGAGTGTTAGACAATACCCACATGAATGTGGGTCAGAGAGGCTGCCTAACAGTCGCAGGCCAGAGCGGTGGCTAAGGGCACAGAAAAGAAAAAGAACAAAGACAAAAACACCACAAGAACTTAAAAGATAACACAATACATAAATACCCCAACACCCGAGCCACAGAGAACGGTCAGAACCGAGTCTACAGGAAACACCGGCTCAGTTTATGACAGAAATATTTTTCCACTTATTTAGCGTTCTAATTCAACAGAACCAACTATGTGGACCATATAAGATAAATTCATACTGAATACTTTTGCATGGTTCCAAGATCTTGTCACGGACCCTTTAAGACAATCATTTCAAATATCCCGCCCCCTCACCAAACATGATTCTCTATTGGGAATTGTTCAAACAAAGTTGAATTCACACATTTCTGATTATTAAAGTACCAACTTAACTTTCATAAAATTAACTTTTAAGGGTGGAGGAGGGGTTAGTGCTATAGGCTACCATATTTACTGTTATAAATAGGAAGATCGATTTTCACAATTTTTTACATGGTCCAAAACAAATAATTTGACTTTTGATTTAAAATCAATTTATTGCCCAGCCCTTCTTTCAAGCAGATGTGTGTAAAATATCCAGAAATTGTGCATAAAAGTAAAAGTAGCACTACCCTAAGATAATACTTACTTGTAGAAATCAAACTAGTTGTATACATGGTTACAAACTTCAACTATAAGGAAAATTATCCAGATTGTGGGGCTGTAACTCATCAGTATTTTTTTACAGTCAATTAATGTATTGATAATTAACAAAAAAAAAGATCATCTAATCTGATTATAAATCTGGTGCTGCTGCAGCTGCTTTCTACACCTTTTCAGAAAAGCAAAAGAACAAAGCCATATACTGTATAGCTATAGTCAAGTTGCTGCTGTTAAAATAAGCCTGTGGATATTTGATAGTTTAAATGGGGCACATCCACTGCCAACCTATGATTTTTATTAAATGACAAAAAGTTGCAATTTGTAGGCAAAAGGTGCAAATTTGCACTAAAAATGTCACAAATTTATCACAAAGATGTTCAATATTGACCAAAAAATTTGCACATTTATGAAAAATAGTAAAAACTGTATGAGGAAAAAACCTCCACAAATTTATGAGATTAGTCACAAGTGGTTTAAGATCATTAATACAATTAGAAAACTTTAACCATATAGTATCTATCAATCAATAAATCTTTATTTGTAGAGCTTCTTTCTTATAAATTAATGTAATTCAAAGGGCTTCAGAGATTGAAAAGTTGACAATAAGAAGAAAAAAATAGAAAATGAAGAAAAAAATAAACTTTAAAGAAAAAAAAATACTTAACAGCAACAGCAACCTGCTATACCAGTAAAATATAAGCAGAAATATTAATTACCAACACCATTTTTTTTTCCATTTCCCTCCCATTCACTTTCTTATGTTCTGGATTGTCAGAGGGTTTTAAACCTATTAAATCCATGTAGTCAAGCAGTATTTCACTTGATCAGAAAGTATCTGAGGGTCTAAATAAAAATGGCAAAGAGACATTTTTTCCTCAGGACTGTGGCCTGAGAGCAGCAGTTTTAAGTTACCCTACAAATTATATGGTGACATATAACAAAAATTAACAGTTGCCTAACATAGTTGCCAAGTCTGCTTATTATAAGCAACTTTGGGCTTGTTTTTTTCTAAAGTCGCTTGCAAATCTTGTCAGTCATGGGTTGCGGGTTTTTGGGCTTGTTTTTTAACATGTAGTTGCTTATTTGGGCTTGCTTTGCTGTCTGTGTGACAGCTCTCCCAGCTCGGTTACGCAAGATTGTAAGCTGTGTCTCTCCAAGAAGTTCAAAATCTGTTAATTTTGGGGAAGTTATTGAGGTAAAAGTGGCCGGCCAGCGACTTTACTTCTGGCGGATGATGGCGATGATGATGGCGATGATCCATCCAGTTTTTCTATAGAGATCAGTGGCCCGCCCAAGTCCACCCAGCTCTGTACTCGCTAATGGGATGTGAGATATCCAGTTTTTTTTTTTTTTTTTTTTATACAGATCAGTGTACACGGGACCTTAAATTTAAAAAAAAATTCTCCATTGAAATGAATGGTGTAAAAAATTGACATAGGACAGTTAGCAAAATCTTTTCAGTTAACCAACCAATAATTACAGAAGAAATACTATTTCTCAGTTTATCTTTTTATTGAAACACGCAGGGAGTCAGAGAACACGGCCGTGGGTCTTTCGCAGCCTACTCTGGTGAAAGACCGAGAACAAAGAAATCCCCCCTACATATAGCTTCTGGTTGCTGGGTGTTTCCAGGCAACTTTCCAAAAAGAATCCCCAACAAAAGACTGGTCTTTGTCCAAACTTGTTTCAACCGGTCCACTCAGTGTCCAGATGCATCTTGCCTTTATGACGTATTGCACCTCTCAGCCCAGATGTCTCCTCTTTAGTCCTTTATGGCATCCACATCCTCTTGTTGTTGAGCCCCACTCAACTCCATGCTGATATAAGATAAGATAAGATAAGATAAGCCTTTATTAGTCCCACAACGGGGAAATTCCAGGATTGCAACAGCACAGGGATAGCAACACTCAGAGCAACAATCAGAAGGCAAGAAAAAAAAAAAAAAAACAAGCAAGCAAGAGCAGCTAATATACATATGTACATATTACTATAAAATATATATATACACACACACACACAGACACACAGTGCAGAGCATTGTAGCTGGATGGAATAAATATATGAATATATGAACACACAGTGCAGAGCATTGTAGCTAGATGGAATAAATATGTAAATATATAAACACCCACAGTACGGAGCATTGCAGCTAGGTGGAATAAATATGCAAGTATATAAACACACACAGTGCGGAGCAATGTAGCTAGATGGAATAATATGTAGATATATAAAAACACAGTGCGGAGCATTGTAGCTAGATGGAATAAATACATAGATATATAAATATAAACACACCCAGTGCTGAGCATTGTAGCTAGATGGAATAAATATGTAAATATATAAACACACACAGTGCAGAGCATTGTTGCTAGGTGGGATGAAACAGCATAACCGTCTACTTAGTTATCCTACATGGTATGATTATGTGCCCATACATATTCTCACCCTCCATAGCGACCGGTATGTTCCTAGTTGTATGCCGGAGAGGACCATTGTGTAAGTCTATTGCATCTTTTGCATTCAAAAAAACAAAAAAAACCCCCAAAAAACTATTAGTTTGTTACGTCTTTTTGCTATCTCTGCGAGCAGCCCTGCTTAGGTTGTACAGTCTGACAGCCGTTGGTAGGAAGGACCTACGAAACCTCTCGGTTGTGCACCTGGGATGATGTAGTCTGCTGCTAAATGAGCTCCTCAGTGCATCCAGTGTGTCCTGCATAGGGTGGAACTCGGACTCCAGCAGAGATGACAGTTTAGCCACCGTCCTTCTCTCTCCTATCTCCTCCATCGGATCAAGGCGCTGCCCCAGGACAGAGCTAGCTTTCTTAATCAGTTTGTTCAGTCTCTTCCTATCGGCTGCAGTAATGCCACTGCCCCAGCAGACCACTCCAAAAGTGATGGCTGATGCCACCACCGTGTCATAGAATGACTTCAGCAGCGCCCCTTGTACACCAAAAGACCTGAGTCTCCTCAGCAGGAACAGCCTGCGCTGTCCCTTCTTGTAGAGTGCGTCAGTATTGTGTGACCAGTCTAGTTTATTGTTCAGATGAATACCCAGGTACTTATAGGATGTCACCATCTCGATGTCTGTTCCCTGTATATTTACTGGTGCTATGAGGGGCTGCCCATGCCTGCGGCAGTCCACCACCAGCTCCTTAGTTTTCCTCGCGTTGATCTGGAGGCAGTTCCGATGGCACCAGTCCACAAAGTCCTGGATAAGCCCTCTGTACTCAGCTTCATCTCCGTTGGAGATGAGACCAACGATCGCAGAGTCATCAGAGAACTTCTGTAGATGGCAATGTGTTGTGTTGTGTGAGAAGTCCGCAGTATAAAGAGTGAACAGGAAGGGAGCCAGCACCGTTCCCTGGGGGGCCCCCGTGCTACTGATGATCGTGTCGGAAACACAGTCCCGGGTTCTCACAAACTGAGGCCGGTTCGTGAGGTAGTCCAGGATCCATGATGACAGGTGCTGGTCCGCCCCTGCGCGCAGCAGCTTGTCCTTCAGGATCATCGGTTGGATGGTGTTGAAAGCACTGGAGAAGTCAAAGAACATGATCCTCACCATATTCCCGGGCTTCTCCAGGTGGGACAGAGAACGGTGAAGGAGGAAGATCACCGCATCCTCCACCCCAATGCCATGCTGGTAGGCGAACTGGAGTGGATCCATCGCTGGTTCCACCAGGGGGCGGAGATGAGCCACCGGTCTGTAGCTGTTCAGGTCTTTGGGGTGGGAAGTTTTTGGTACAGGTACCACACAAGATGTTTTCCACAGCTGTGGTACCCTCCCCAGTTTCAGGCTCATGTTGAAGATATACGTCACAATCCCACACAGCTGGTCTGCACAGGACTTGAGGAGCTTTGCGCTGATGCCGTCCGGTCCCGACGCCTTCCTCGCCTTGATCTTCCTCAGCTCCGTCCTCACCTGGGTCTTGGTCAGGGTCAGGATGGGGGGCTGTGTGTTGGGAGTGGGGGGGGGTGTCGGTGGAGTGGGGAGTGGGCAGCAGGACTTGATTTCTTAGAGGCAGCAGTGGTTGTTTTGCAGACAGGGGGGAGGGCGGTTGGTCAAATCTATTGAAAAACAGATTCAGGTTGTTCACCCACTCCCTGCCCCCCGTGGCCTGGGGGGAGGTATTCTGGAGCCCCGAGATGGTTTTGAGGTTTCTCCAGACCCTGCTGATGTCGCTCTGTTGCAGCTTGTCCTCCATCTTCTTCCTGAAGCTTTCCTTGCCTTCTCTGATCTTTCTCCTCAGCTCCCTCTGTACGGACTTCAGCATCTCCCTGTTCCCCGACCTGAAGATCCTCTTCTTCTCTCTCAGAAGTGTTTTTATCTCAGGGTTGATCCAGGGTTTGTTGTTTGAGTGACGCCGTATGGTCTTGGTGGGAACGGATTTGTCCACACAGAAGCTGAGGTAGCCCGTGAAGGTGTGAATGAGGCCATCGATGTCCTCATCATGTGGATCGCAGAGCTGCTTCCAGGCAGTGGCTTCAAAACAGTCCTTTAGAGTGTCCATTGTCTCCTCAGACCATAACTCCACAGTGTGCATGGCCGGAGGTTGTCTGTGCACTAGGGGTTTGTACACCGGCCGGAGATGAACCAAGTTGTGATCCGATCTCCCAAGTGGGGGGAGTTGTGATGAGGTGTACGCCTCCTTAGTGTTTGCGTAGAACAAATCCAGTGTTTTATTGTCTCTAGTGTGGCATGTGACATACCGGGTGAAAGTGGGCAGAATGGGAGACAGTGAAACGTGGTTGAAATCGCCTGAGATGAGGAGAAGAGCATCTGGGTGTTCTGTCTGCAGCCTGCTGGTTACTGAATGGATGACGTCACGCGCTGTCCCAGCGTTCGCCGTCGGATTTGCATAAACAACAATGCAGATCACGTGTGAGTGTTCTCTCGGGAGATATGTAGGCCTCATGCTAACAGCTAGCAACTCAATGTCTTTGCTGCAGTGTCGTTGTTTAACTGTGATATGTCCCGGTCTGCACCAGACCGGGTATACTGTATGGAAGCAGGAACAGAGACTAGAGCTTGTGTGTGTGCATGTGTGTAACTGATGTGTATGTGGAAATGGTGTATGTGTGTATGTGTGTGACTGGTGTGTGTGTGTGTGTGTGTGTGTGTGTGTGTGTGTGTGTGTGTGTGTGTGTGAGACTGGTGTGTGTGTGTGTGTGTGGCTAAAAGATATTTGTATGCAAGCACTTTGTGTAATATCTAACTAACTCATCTTCACTATTTATTTATAACAATATTTCCTCTTTAACTATAGCAGGTACAACAATAACCAAGCACCAAACACCTGATGTTATTTTCATGTGAGATGAACGAAAAACCTGTAGGCAGTATATACTTTCATGAGTAATCATTGTAACGCAATTTCTTTTCAGTCTTCATTTTTTGAGCATTTATACAGGAAAAATTCTCACCTTGTTTCCACTACTTTTGGCAACCATAAAAATGAATCATCATTTACAAACATTCAGTATTACAATTTCAATATCAAAAATAAAAACTTAAAAAAACTTCTAACAAATGTATTGTCATGGCCAGTAACAGTAATTACACAATTTTAAGCTGTTACATCATGCATTTATGTCTTCTTTCGATTTTCCATAATGCAGTCATTCTGCTTTAGTCATTATAGGCAGGCATATTGTCTTTACCAACATTTTTTCTTGCAGAGACACTGGCAAACATGATATTAAACCTGACTGTCCTCATCACTTGAATCCTTGTCGCTCTCCTCCTGCTGAGCTAATATGAGATACTGGCGTGCAGTAGCAGCATGTATTGTTTTTCAATAAGGCCTCTACAACAGGGAATGCAGCAACATCCTACACACATAAAGATGGCAATTCTAATCATAATAGATAATATTATGCTTTTTATCACTCCTGCCCACCGTCCAAAGAAGGATTGTAGCCAGGCAGTGAAGACATCGGGTTCATACCCAGTATCTTGGCCAAACTCAGTCCTAAGAATATTCTTTCCACCTCCTGTCTAAGGAAGTAGTGTGAGTGTGACCTTTTGGCCAACGCTTCAGTGTTTAAATTCAACTGGTATATCCGTTGCTCAGACTGCATCATGTGGTTTGTATTCCAGGTCCCTCTTTCAATGCCCTGACTGTCTGACTTGATCCAGATACATCATGATAGCGTGGTCAGTCAGTCGTACAGGGGCGCAGACACCTCCCAGTTAGAGGGCAGAAGTGAGTAGACCCTATGCCCACAGAGCCACCATCCTCCATTTAGTTCAAAGGTGCTGTTCTGACCTGGCGCCATTGACCTTGGGACTACGACTGCAGAGAATGGCTTGGAGGAACTGTTTGAAATGTTCCAAAGTCCTGAGAAGGAGAAATTTTGTTTTATTTGTCCTACTAGCAAGAAACTCTGGATATCTCCATCAATAGTTAGTTGTGAATACATGGCTGTGGTGATGTGGATCAGGTAACCTGACATGTTCCAAATGTTCAACATATTTTGGTGCGTGTTTGAATATAGTGTTATTGCTTCACAATTATATATATTCATTCATTCATTCATTCATCTTCTTCCGCTTAATCCTTTTCAAGTCACGGGGGGGCTGGAGCCTATCCCAGCATCTTTGGGCGAGAGGCAGGGTACACCCTGGACAGATCGCCAGTCCATTGCAGGGCCAACACAGAGAGACAGACAACCATTCACTCTCACAGTCATACCTAAGGACAATTTAGATTCCCCAGTTTTGATGTCAATTAACCTAACATGCATGTTTTTGGCATGTGGGATGAAACTGGAGAAATCCCAGAGTAAACCCACGCAGACATGGGGAGAACATGCAAACTCCACACAGATCACTGTTGGTCGGGGGCTGGGATCGATCCCAGGATCCCCCGACCAAGAGTGAGTTGCTGTGCTGCCACAGTGCTAACCACTCCGCCACCGCGCTGCCCCTATACATATATATATATATATATATATATATATATATATATATATATATATATATATATATATGTGTGTGTGTGTGTGTGTGTGTGTGTGTGTATATATATATTAATATTATCAAACTGGACTACACAAGCAGGGCGGCGCGGTGGCGGAGTGGTTAGCACTGCGGCAACACAGCAAGTCACCCTTGGCCTGGGGATCCTGGGTTCGATCCCAGCCCCCGACCAACAGTGATCTGTGTGGAGTTTGCATGTTCTCCCCATGTCTGTGTGGGTTTGCTCCGGGATTTCTCCAGTTTACTCTCACATGCCAAAAACATGCAAGTTAGGTTAATTGGCATCAAAACTGGGGATTCTAAATTGTCCTTAGGTATGACTGTGAGAGTGAATGGCTGTCTGTCTCTTTGTGTTGGCCCTGCGATGGACTGGTGATCTGTCCAGGGTGTACCCTGCCTCTCACCCAAAGATGCTGGGATAGGCTCCAGCCCCCCCGCGACCCGAAAAGGATTAAGCGGAAGAAGATGAATGAATGACTACACAAGCTTTATCTTCAGTGCACGTTATGGTGGGTGGTGTCCCTGTATCCTTAATGTTGATGTTCATTGAGGTGCCAGTTACCTTTAAAATAGCTACTGAGCTGCACGATAACCGTATCAGGAGGACTACAACAAGGACAACCATGAGGAACACACATGTGAGCCATTCATAAAACTGGAATCTCTGTCAGTATTCTCTGAGGGGTTTTTCATCGTCAGCCATTTTGAGTGTACGCTGCCTGTTGTGGACTCCTAATTCTTCACTAAGGTTTGAGACAACCAGGTTAACTAAAATACCTGACTCCCTTTGTATCCCCAGACTTCCTCCACAACAGCAACACTCTCTATGGCTTTCCCCCATAGCTTCTATAGTTTGTTTTGATAATAATTTACAGTATGTAAGGTGTACCTGACATGTTTGGTAAAACCCAGAAGCAGACTCAGACTCGGAATAAATACAATTATCTTTTATTGCAGCGTGTAAGTGTGTGTGAGTGAAGAAGTGAACAACTGGGTGAGCAGAGCACGGTTCGAACTGGCAACCCTAGGAGAGAGAACAGACAGGCGAATGAGCTCACAGAGACCAGGGTGAATAAACAGGTGAATGTTCAGTCTTACAGGATGGGAGAAGGGCTGAGACACTGAAGAGCTCCCAGAGGTTCCGGATCAGCTGCAGTCCGTTCTGTGTCTGAGATGTCGCCGAAGAGTGAGGTGAGGAATTGCAGGTGAGTAAATGGTGCTCATGCAGAGTGTGGGTTGAAGTTCTGGTCCACCGCCAGGAGGAGGAGGTCGGCTGCCAGGAGGCTACCACCTGTGCACAGGGGAGAAAAGGTGAAGCGGAGAAGGGATGGAATCCCGGAGGCTTACTTGGAGTTGGGAGAGCTCTTGCTCTCAGAAGATCTGACGGAACAGGAAGAAGCGAAGGAGGAGAAACTCCAGAGCAGGATGAAGAGGTTGGACGAGGAGGTCTTTCCAGACCGAAGGAGTGTTGACGTCTCTGTGCAGACCAAAGGGCAGCGCGGCTTAAGAAGGCTGTCTAAAGAGAGGACCAGGTGTGCGCGCAGCTGTGGAGGCAATTAGGGCAGCAGGCACACACAGCAGGTCACCACAGTACTCCCCCCCCCCCACGGGACGCCTCTCGGCGGCCAATCCAACCTACCCGGGTGCGTCCGGAGGAAGTCCCTGATGAGCTTCAGATCCATCACAAAGGAGGGACACACCCA
The DNA here is from genome assembly GCA_020510985.1 of Pholidichthys leucotaenia. NCBI lineage: Eukaryota > Metazoa > Chordata > Actinopteri > Cichliformes > Pholidichthyidae > Pholidichthys > Pholidichthys leucotaenia. Next base: position 116,250,778 of record CM035842.1, on the reverse strand, counting down.
GAATCTCCATTCTGGACCATAACCTTCCCAGTCCACCAGGTACTGGAGGCCACGACCCCTGCGTCGGACGTCCAGGATGGAGTTGACTTTCGAAGCGGGGTCACCATCAATTATCACCGGTGAAGGTGGCATCTTGGGAGGGGGGCACAGAGGGCTGGAAACAAATGGCTTAACCTGAGAGACATGGAAGGTGGGACAGATGCGAAGGGAGGGGGGGAGAGCAAGGCGCACAGCGACAGGATTAACAATGTGGGTGATGGAGAAAGGACCAATAAAACACTGGGATAACTTCCTGGACTCAGTCTTAAGATTGATGTTTTTTGTGGACAACCATACCTGCTGCCCGACCCGCTAGGACAGAGCCAGGGTCCTGCAGCGGTTGGCAATGTCCGAGATGCGGTCCGCCATGCTTCGAAGCACCGTCCGGGTAGCCTTCCACAGCCGGTGACAGCACTTCATGTGGGCCTGCATGGAGGGCACAACAATGTCTTCCCCCTCCTCTAGGAACAGTGGGGGGTTGTATCCAAGGGAGGCCTCAAGCGGAGAAAGACCTGTAGCAGAGGAGACCATAGTGTTATGCGCATACTCGACCTAAGGCAGGTGGGAGCTCCAGGAGGCTGGGTTGGAGGCAATAACGCACCGCAGTGCCGCCTCCAATTCCTGGTTGGTGCGCTCACACTGACCATTACTCTGGGGATAGTACCCCGAGGACAGACTTACCGTGGCCCCGATAGCCTTACAGAAAGCTCATCACACCTGCGAGATGAACTGGGGCCCACGGTCAGACATGATGTCCAACGGGATGCCGTGGAGCCGCACCACATGTAGGACAAGCAGGTCCACTGTCTCCTTGGCCGTAGGGAGCCCCTGTAGGGGGATGAAGTGGGCCGCCTTGGAGAACCTGTCCACGACTGTGAGGACAACAGTGTTGCCTGCAGGGGGGGGAGACCGGTCACAAAATCTAGAGTCATGTGGGACCAGGGTCTGTTGGGGATGGGAAGGGGATGAAACAGGCCCACCGGTGGAGAGGAGGATGTCTTGCAGGTGGTGCACTGGGGGCAGGCTCGAATGTACTCCCTGATGTCCCTCCATAGAGACGGCCACCAGAAAGTTCTCGGAAGTTGGGCCACTGTACGCGCCATCTCAGGGTGGCACAGCAGCTTGGAGGAGTGTGCTCAATTAATGACCTCCCCCCCGGACTGCAGAGAGCACATATATCCTTCTCGCTGGCCCCCCGTTCGGGTCAGCCTCGGTCTCCTGTGCTCTCCTAACCTTCTCCTTGATGCCCCATGAGAGGCGCCCATGATGCATGAAGGAGGAACAACAGGAGATGGTGGCACCTCAGCAGCATCAGAGGAGAATTGCCTGGAAAGGGCGTCCAGCTTGATGTTCTTAGACCCTGGGCGATAGGTGATGGTGAAGTTAAATCTGCCGAAAAACAGGGACTAGCGGGCTTGCTGAGAGTTGAGTCGTTTGGCCGTCCTGAGGTACTCCAGATTCTTATGGTCGGTCCAAACGACAAAAGGCTGGAAGGCCCCCTCCAGCCAGTGACGCCGCTCCTCCAAAGCCAACTTGACCGCCAGCAGCAACCTGTTCCCGATGTCATAATTCCTCTCTGCAGGGGATAGACGGTGGGAGAAGAATGTGCAGGGGCAGATCTTGTCATTGGCGGGAGAGCGTTGAGACAACACAGCTCCCACACTGGAGTCAGAAGCGTCCACCTCCACCAGGCACTATAGCACGGGGTCCACCTGGGCCAAAATAGGAGGAGAGGAGAACAATGATTTCAACTGAGCAAAAGCAGCCTCCGCCTCCTCCGTCCACCGGAATGGCACCTTGGTGGAGGTGAGGCGAGTGAGGGGTAGGGCAATGGTACTATAGTCTTTGATGAAGCTGCGACAGAAATTGGCAAAACCCAGAAACTGCTGCAGCTGTTTCCGGGAAGATGGGACCGGCCTCTCTACCACCTCCTTTACCTTATCTGGATCCACGATGATCTTGTTATGGAAGATGACGAATCCCAGAAATGTGGTGCGGGGGGCGTGAAACTCACATTTCTCGGCCTTGACAAACAGTTTGTTCTCCAGTAAGCACTGCAGAACCCGCCTGACGTGTACCCGATGTTCATTGAGGGACTGGGAAAAAATAAGGATTTCGTCAAGATAACAAACACAAAAGAATCCAAAAAAATCCCTCAACACATCATTAATCAGCCATTGGAATACTGTGGGAGCATTAGTCAAACCGAAGGCCATCATCAAATATTCGAAGTGGCCACTAGGAGTGCGGAACCCCATCTTCCACTCATTCCCTTCCTTGATCCTCACCAGGTGATAGGTGTTGCGGAGATCCAGTTTAGTGAACACTGAGGCCCCCTGGAGGGAATCAAAGGCGGTGTTAAGGAGGGGCAGAGTGTACTTGTCCTTGACTGTGATGTTATTAAGCTCCCTAAAATCAATACAAGGCCTAAGCGATCTGTCCTTCTTCCCCACAAAAAAGAATCCCGCCCCCACCGCTGAGGATGATGGCCTGATAATGTCCGATCTTAGGGATTCTTTGATGTATTTATCTATCACTTTCCGCTCCGGGGCAGAGATGCTGTAAAGCCGGCTGGATGGCAAAGGAACCCCTGGCAGGAGGTTAATGGTACAATCATAGGGGCGGTGGGGGGGGAAGTGACAGTGCTTGAGCCTTGCTAAAAACGGTGCCCAGGTCATGGTATTCGAGGGGTACCGATGAAAGGTCAGGCGGGGGTGCGTCAGGAGAACAGAGAGGAATGGAGAGAGAGCAAGCAGCCGACTGTAGGCAGGCACTCAGGCAAAAGGAGCTCCAGGAGACAATGCTTCCCGATTGCCAGTCAATAACCGGGTTGTGTAGCTGGAGCCAAGGGTAACCCAGAATAATAGGGGAGGCTGAAATGGGAAGCACAAAGAACCTAATCTGCTCCCGGTGATTGCCTGATACCAACACAGAGACAGGAGCAGTTTGTTTTGTGACAATAGCCAGTGGAGCCTTTGACAGAGCAATTAGCTTCAACGGAGTCTTCAGCCGGTGGCAAGGGAGCACCAGCCGGGTTGCCAGATTCTCACAAATGAAGCTCTGCTCGGCCCCGGAATCAATCAGTGCATGGGTGGATATTTCCTTGTGATTATGTAAGAAACGAATGGGAAGCAGAAATTTAGTAAGGGAATTCACCCAATGTGAGTCCGTGAGTCCCCCTACTGTGATGCATGGACTACCCCTTTTGGCCAAATGGGGCAAGAGGCCAGCTCGTGCTCCTCACTAGCACAATACAGGCACAACCCAAGTTCCCGGCGGCGTTGCTTTTCAGCCAGAGGCAGCTTAGATTGGCCCATCACCATGGGCTCCTCAGTCTCCAAGGGATTGGGGGGGGGCTAGCAGGGGGGGATCCGGGGAGTGGTGAAACTGCAAGCCCGAATGACCAGGAGGTCGACGCTCGCTGGCTCACTCCCTCAGCTGGTTATCAATGCTAATGATGAGGGAGATTAGCTCGTTCAGTTTGCTGGGTTTGTCTATGCGGGCTAATTCATCCCGCAGGCTAGGGCTAAGGCTGGGAGTGAATATGCTGCAGAGAGAGGCATACTCCCACCCCACCTCCGCTGCCACCACCCTGAAGTCTACTGAATAATTGGCCACTGATCTACTTCCCTGCTTGAGATTAAGTAACTGGGTGGTAAGCACACTATCTGGGTCAGAGTGGTTGAAAACCTCATTAAACTCACTTCCAAACTGATCGCAGGTCAAACTAGAGTAGTCAGGCCGAGCCATTATGGCGTAAGCCCAAGTTAAGGCCCACCCCTCCTAGAGATTGACCACATACCCAATGCGGCTATGATTTGTGGGGAAATTCCCCAGCATATGCTGGAACACTATACCACACTGTAGCAAGAAACCCTGTGCTTCCCCTAGCTTACCACTGAATCACGTGAGGGTGGGGACTGGAGTCAGCCGAAACTGCCGGGAGGGAAGAGGGGTGGAGCTAGCTGGCCCGGCCACTCCCCCGGGAGCAGGTGGAAAGGGCTGTGTCGGTGTGAGGTGATCCAGGCGAGTGTTAATCTGCATCAGTTGTGTAAGTATGACTTGCTGCTGGTGGGATAACTGATCTAACCGAGCCGCAACAATGTTAAGTCTCTGTGCGAGAGCACTGTCTGCTGGGTTAGTCTGACGGAGATGTACTGACATGTTTGATAAAACCCAGAAGCAGACTCAGACTCGGAATAAATACAATTATCTTTTATTGCAGCGTGTAAGTGTTTGAGAGTGTGTATGAGTAAAGCAGTGAACAGCTGGGTGAGCAGAGCACGGTTCGAACTGGCAACCCTAGGAGAGAGAACAGACAGGCGAATGAGCTCACAGAGACCAGGTTGAATAAACAGGTGAATGTTCAGTCTTACAGGATGGACGAAGGGCTGAGGCGCTGAAGAGCTCCCAGATAGTCTAGTCAAAAAAGGGGGTTAGCGTGCACATTTGGAAATATATTTTTAATTGGTATCATTAGATGGAAAAATATGTGTAGAAAATGGTTTGCTATGTTACCAGTTGCATAAATTGTCCCACGTGACTTTTTTATGCAAGTTTAGCATAGGACCTCGGCAAACTATCAAATCTCAATTTTAGGGGTAGGGAAAATACAAATGAGCACATCCTTAGATTGCAACATCACAGCTACATGTAATACCACTCAAAATGTTCAAAATGATCTCGGCTTTCCATTGGTGGGTAAATATCAAAAATCGGTACAATAATTAGGTCAGCAGAGGGCAAAAGGTCACCAAAATAGGTCATTGCTGAAAATTTTGCATCTTGTCAATTAAAGCTTATGCCAGGCCCCCAGTGGTTCGTTCAACAGTTTTAATGGCTAGATATTGTTGACAGGATGCAACTAGATCACTTGGATGTGACAAAACAAGATTATCTTATAAATGGCTCATACTGTACGAACTTATGTTTTATCCATTTTTACGAAAGCTCAAATATGGGGCAGGGGAAACTAAAATGCACATAACTTTTGAACCACACAAGATAAATGCAATATCTACCACTCATCTTGACCGTCTTGCATTCCGCTATTCATTCGTACAAAGTTTCTGCAGATGGGGCCAGAAATGGGGTCACCAGAGCTCAAAAGGTCACAAATTTGAGACAAGGTGGGTATATAAAATAATATTCTGTATTTATACTGGAAAACTCTTTAAGTTTCAGAAACTTATCTCCACGGTGGGTGTATACCCACAGAGAACCTTTTTGAAACACATGTATCTGCAAAAGTCAAAGCACCAATTTTGTATGAGACCCACACATCCATATAATAAGACGATGCAAGTTGTACTACAAATTTCAAAGTAGCAGCTTTCAAGTCAGTAGGCTTATTGGCGTACACTTTAATCCCTCTCATTTCATAGCAGTGACTCGGCGAATCAGGATATCCAGGTAATGTCCATAATAATACTTTATTGGATAACCTGGTTACAAATGTAATCTTCCACAGGGTCTTGTTTTGCAATGTAAACCAAACAAAAGACACAAGGGAATGTCTCTGATGGTTTCTCATTTATCGAGGTAAAAAAGAACAAACTAAACGTGTTCACATTTATGTAGTGGAAAAAAGGAAACCTTTCGTTAGGGATACTTTTAATTCTCTTTTTTTCTAAACTGAAACTCAGAGATATTTTGGTATTGATGCTATAGTCCTACTCTTCATTTCAGAATAATATGTGAAAGAGGCCAAAATGCCGAAACGAAAACGTGATGGAAGTGCTGCTGCAGCATCTCCTAAGCCTTCTCGCAAAAAGCCCACCCATGCCACATGCATGCTTCATGTGCCATCTTTATCTGATCATGGCCCTTTCACAAAATTAAGTAACGTCAAAGGAACTGTAGCTGAAAAACTACAGTACCTTCATGGTATTCGGGACCGCCGTCTCCACCAGCCACATGATTCGCCACATCGTATGCAATCTGTATGTGACCAGATTTCTGCAGCCCTCCCTGATGACTTGGAAAGCATTGGGTATCACCGTCAGTGTTATCAGCGATTTACCTACAACTTGGATCGTCTTGGAGATGGACAGGACAATGAACCAAAGGCATCAACCTCGGCATTACGTTCACCCCGCAAACGATCTACCCCAGGTCCTCTCTTCCCACGCGAGTGCATTTTCTGTGAAAAAGTAGAGATTAAAGGACCTGACCAAAAAACTGAGCAGCCTCGACTGTTCTCATCTTGGAGGAACAAAGACAATGCTTGGGAGCAAATCGAATCAAAGGCAGAAAAATTGGGTCTATCTCGACTACATCGCTTGGTGAAAGGTGTTGATCTTTTCTCTGCTGAGACCAAGCACCATGAGTCATGTTTTAAGTCCTTCCGTACAACTTTCTCTAACTACGAGCGTGGGATCAACAGAGCTAAAGAACCGAAGCACAGCGAAATGCTAATTGCCCATGAGAAGGCTCTGGCATCAGTACGGGACCATATTCAGATTCATGTCGTCCAGCAATATGAGGTTGTACGGCTAAGCTCCTTGCGCTTGCTGTTCATCGAAGAGTTGGAACGAAATGGGTATGAGAATGAGAACTATCGCTCTGAAAAACTACTGAAACGCCTGCAGAATGACCCAATCCAGCATGTTTCCTTTATGAAAATCATCCCAGATAAATCTGGCGCAATTTCATTCTGGCTTGTCTACAGTTCGAAGATCACTGTTGTTGATGCTTTTGCACAAGCTTACAATCTTGGAAGCGAGGATAAGTTTGAAAATGCCGCACTTCTTCTTCGCAGTAACATTCAACAAGCTTTTGGACAGTCCCAAAGTCTACCATGGCCACCAACGTCTGATGACATGGAGCTTAGTTGTGATAGGCTTTTACCTTCGGATCTCATCCACTTCCTTAACATAGTTCTGTACGGAAAGGAAGAGATGGATATGAGTGAGAAGATGAAGCTTCTTGTCAGTTCCATTGGGCAAGACATATGCCGGGCAGTGTCAGGAGGAAAATGGAAGTTACCAAAGCATGTGCTCCTGTGTATGACTGTAAGACACTTGTTCCGTAGCAAGCAGCTCACAAAGATTTTGAACCTACTTGGCCACTCTGAGAGCTATAATTTTGGTTTGGAGTTGGAAACTGCCCTGGCCAAGGCCCTTGATGAAGTCTCCAACTTTCTGACACACCAAATTGTGACTGGAGAGGGAAATGAGGTATTCCATTGTGAGTGGGACAACCTGAACAAATTCACAACAAATTTGCATGGGAGTAACATTGTCAACAGTGCTGGAGGGATCATGATACAGGAAGTCAGGCCTGGGCCCCAGAGACCTGATGTTCGAACTTTACCTGAATTGGATAGGACACAAGAGCGGAGCCTGAAAGTTCCTACACCAGAAACTATTCCACCCTTGCACTTCAAACGTACTGGTCCAACATTTCCTGATACATTTGTAACCAGGTTATCCAATAAAGTATTATTATGGACATTACCTGGAAATCCTGATTCGCCGAGTCACTGCTATGAAATGAGAGGGATTAAAGTGTACGCCAATAAGCCTACTGACTTGAAAGCTGCTACTTTGAAATTTGTAGTACAACTTGCATCGTCTTATTATATGGATGTGTGGGTCTCATACAAAATTGGTGCTTTGACTTTTGCAGATACATGTGTTTCAAAAAGGTTCTCTGTGGGTATACACCCACCGTGGAGATAAGTTTCTGAAACTTAAAGAGTTTTCCAGTATAAATACAGAATATTATTTTATATACCCACCTTGTCTCAAATTTGTGACCTTTTGAGCTCTGGTGACCCCATTTCTGGCCCCATCTGCAGAAACTTTGTACGAATGAATAGCAGAATGCAAGACGGTCAAGATGAGTGGTAGATATCGCATTTATCTTGTGTGGTTCAAAAGTTATGTGCATTTTAGTTTCCCCTGCCCCATATTTGAGCTTTCGTAAAAATGGATAAAACATAAGTTCGTACAGTATGAGCCATTTATAAGATAATCTTGTTTTGTCACATCCAAGTGATCTAGTTGCATCCTGTCGACTATATCTAGCCATTAAAACTGTTGAACGAACCACTGGGGGCCTGGCATAAGCTTTAATTGACACGATGCAAAATTTTCAGCAATGACCTATTTTGGTGACCTTTTGCCCTCTGCTGACCTAATTATTGTACCGATTTTTGATATTTACCCACCAATGGAAAGCCGAGATCAAGCTCTAAACAATCAGGCTCCTTTGTATTTAAAAGATCTGATACTACCGTATCATCCTAACAGAGCACTACGCTCCCAAAATGCAGGTTTACTTGTAATACCTAGAATCTCCAAAAGTACAATGGGAGGCAGAGCCTTCAGTTATCAAGCTCCTCTCCTGTGGAATCAGCTGCCAATCTGGATTCGGGAGTCAGACTCGATCTCTGTTTTTAAGAATAGGGCTAAAACCTACCTTTTTGATATAGCCTACAATTAGGGAGGGATCATGTGTTTCTGAACCCTCCCTTAGTTATGCTGCTAATAGGTTTAGTCAGCCGGGGGACCTCCAGTAATGCACTGGGCCTCACTCCTTTCCTCACTCTCTATGAAATATTTTTTTTTTGCTGGTCATTAACATTTGTTTGTTCTCTCCCATAGATTGAGTCCCCATCGTGCTGTTTGCTCTCTACATGTCTGTTCTTTTCTTCTTCTCTGTCCCCTCACCCCCCAGCCAGTCGCAGCAGATGACTGCCCCTCCCTGAGCCTGGTTCTGCTGGAGGTTTCTTCCTGTTAAAAGGGAGTTTTTCCTCTCCACCGTCGCCAAGTGCTTGCTCACAGGGGATCGCCTGATTGCTGGGGTCTTTCTGCAACTGTGGGGGTCCTCCCTACAGTTGATAGTGCTATGAGATGACTGTTGTTGTGAAATGGCGCTATATAAATAAAGCTGAATTGAATTGAATTGAATTGAATTTTGAACATTTTGAGTGGTATTACATGTAGCTGTGATGTTGCAATCTAAAGATGTGCTCATTTGTATTTTCCCTACCCCTAAAATTGAGATTTGATAGTTTGCTGAGGTCCTATGCTAAACTTGCATAAAAAAGTCACGTGGGACAATTTATGCAACTGGTAACATAGCAAACCATTTTCTACACATATTTTTCCATCTAATGATACCAATTAAAAATATATTTCCAAAGGTGCACGCTAACCCCCTTTTTTGACTAGACTAAGAGGTTCTGAACCAGCTGCTGTCCGTTCCGTGTCCAAGTTGTCTCCGAAGAGTGAGGTGAGGAATTGCAATTGAGTAAACGGTGCTCATGCAGAGTGCGGGTTGAAGTACTGGTCCGCTGCCAGGAGGAGGAGGTCCGCCGCCAGGAGGCTACCACCTGTGCACAGGGGAGAAAAGGTGAAGCGGAGAAGGGATGGAATCCCGGAGGCTTACTTGGAGTTGGGAGAGCTCTTGCTCCCAGAAGATCTGACGGAACAAGAAGAGGCGAAGGAGGAGAAACTCCAGAGCAGGATGAAGAGGTTGGACGAGGAGGTCTTTCCAGACCAAAGGAGAGTTGACGTCTCTGTGCAGACCAAAGGGCAGCGTGGCTTAAGAAGGCTGTCTAATGAGAGGACCAGGTGTGCGTGCAGCTGTGGAGGCAATTAGGGCAGCAGGCACGCAGTGCAGGTCACCACAGTACCCAAGTGTCTCTGCCTTGTACTTTTATAGCTGTTGGAATTGACAGTGTCACCATATGTGGCCCCTGCCAGGGGGCTCCTGACCAGGTCTTCTTTTTAACAGTCTTTGAGAGGACTAGGTCTCCTGGTTTCACTGTGATGCTTCCTTCTGTGTGCTCCTTCCTAGGGAGGAATAGCATGAACAGAATCTTTTTGAGTAAACATTTTTAACATGTAAACTGCGAAACAGATCTCTTCATCTTCAGGGTTGAATGGCCTAGGAGGGTCTACGAAATAAGGCTTTTCATGTAAACTTCAAATGGAGATAAACTTTCTTTTGTAGGCATTATTCTCATATAAAATAGCATCAGTGGTAAACAATAAATCCAATTCTGTCCTGTTTCTGCCGTTGTTTTCCTTAATCTTTAACGGTCAGTTATGTTGTTCCACAAATCCTGCAGACTGTGGGTGATATGCTGCATGGTGTTTCAAATCAATATTCAACACTTTAAAAAACAGAAGTTTTAATCATTGGTCCTGAAGACAGGAGAAAGAAACTTCTACCAAAATTGCTAGGTCTAAAACCTACACATTGTGATGACTGCCCCTCCCTGAACCTGGTTCTGCTGGAGGTTTCTTCCTGTTAAGATAAGATAAGATAAGATAAGCCTTTATTAGTCCCACAATGGGGAAATTCCAGGATTGCAACAGCACAGGGATAGCAACACTCAGAGCAACAATCAGAAGGCAAGAAAAAACAACATCTAGTAAACATATGTCCATATTACTATAAATGTATATATATAGACACACAGTGCAGAGCATTATGGTTGGTTGGTGAATGTGCAGCAGAAAGTCTAAGCTCTCTCTCCGCGGATGCGGCGGGCCAGCTGGAAGTCGTTTGGGCATGATGGTGACCCCCTTAGCGAAGAAGAGACCACCAGGTGGGCCTCGCTGGTCTCCTGCAGAGCCATGACGGCGAAGCTCAGGAAACGCAGGACGGTCTTGAAGTCCTGAGCGATCTCCCTCACCAGGCGCTGGACGGGCAGCTTACGGATGAGCAGCTCTGTGGATTTCTGGCAGCGACGGATCTCTCTCAGAGCCACGGGCCTGTGACGGCGAGGCCTCTTCACTCTGCTGGTGGCCGGAGTGCCTCTCCGAGCAGCCCTGGTGGCTAGCTGTCTCCTGGGGGGCTTCTTCCTCCAGTAGATTTTACGGGCGGTCTGCTTGGTTCTTGCCATCGCTCTTTATTATTCTGTCTTATATTTCTTGCACGCCGCCTAAACTCCAGCCCGGCACCCGCGTCGTTTTCGCTACAGCTCCCGGTATGTCGAGTTTCCCATTAGCACCGGGCGGCGGCCAAGTGCTGGCTAGCACCAGCTCCTCCCCGCTGTAACGTCTCCCGCTGCAAACCGTGGCTCTGTCCACCGACCCGGGAGATCCCCGGGGCGATCCGTGCATCCGTGATATATATTCAGAGTGAAAGGTGTAGAAAGAAGAAGGAAGATTAAAAAAAAAAAAAAAAGGCTGTTGCAACGGGCAGCCTACTCGTGTGGCGCCACCGGTCCGGCGGGTTAAAAGGGAGTTTTTCCTCTCCACCATCACCAAGTGCTTGCTCACAGGGATTGCCTGATTGCTGGGGTCATTCTGCAATTGTGGGGGTTTCCTCTACAGTTGAAAGTGCTATGAGATGACTGTTGTTTTGAAATAGCGCTATATAAATGAATTGAATTGAAATTGAATCGTGTCAAGAACCTGGGCGTTCTTTTAGGCTCTGACTTTAATTTTATTTCACACATTAAAAATGTAACAAAAATCAGATTTTACCATCTTAGGAATATAGCCAGAGTCTGCCCTTGTCTCTCTCTTGCCAGCATGTAGGTCTTGATGCATGCTTTTATTACTAGTGGTATAGACTATTGTAATGTCCTGCTCTCTGGTCTTCCTCAAAAAAGAATATCACATCTCCAACTGCTCCAAAGTTCAGCAGCACGAGTGTTAACGAGGACCAAGGGGTGGGTGCATATTACACCAGTTTTAGAATTGCTGCATTGGCTCCCCATGCATTTTAGGATCGATTTTAAGGTTCTCTTAGTAGTTTTTAAATGCCTCAGTGGTCTTGGGCCTTCTTATCCATCTGAGCTGCTCTTATCTTATGAGCCCTCACAAACCCTGAGGTCCTCTGGTACTGGCCTTTTAATGGTTCCCAAAGTCAAGACCAAGACCTTTGGTGAAGCTTCCTTTCACTATTATGGTCCTCGTCTGTGGAACAGCCTGCCAGAGAGCCTCAGGGCTGCAGAGTCAATAGACGTTTTTAAGAACAGGCTCAAGACCCACCTTTTTGATTTGCCTTTTAATAAATCTGTTTAACTATTACTAAAGTAGTCATTTAAGTTCCATTGTTTTATGTTCTTTTTGGCACCATTTGTTCTTAGATTTTTTCATCTTCTTATTGATGTGTTTAGTTCAGGTTTGTTTGTTTTTTGTTTGTTTTTTTTAAGTATGGATTTTTTAGTTCCTGTTTTTTTGTGTTCTTAGTTCTTTTTGTACCTTTTTAAATTTTGGCTTTTAACAAACCGTTTAACTATTATTGAAGTAGTCATTTATGTTCCATTGTTTTTACATTCTTCTTAGCTCCATTTGCTTTTAGATTTTCTTATTTTGATGTGTTCTTAGCTCAGTTTCTAAGTATGGGTCTTTAGTTCCCTTTGCTCTTTGTGTTCTTAGTTTTATTTTGTATTTATGTGTTTTAGCTCCAGTGTTTCCTCAGGATGGTTGCTCCTTCACGTGGTGCCTTGGGGCAGAGCAATGTCTCCTTTATTTTATATGTGTGTAAGAGAAGTAGGGGGTGATGAATGTGCCTGTGTGTGTCGTGTTTGAGGGTATGTTTATGGGAGGGTTGGAAGGGGCGGGACTGTATCATGTAAAATATGTAATTAAATGTGTCTATTGTTTTTATCTATGTAAAGCACTTTGCACAGCATCTAATGTTTTAAAAGTGCTATACAAATAAAGTTTGTTTGTTTGTTTGTTTGATTGATTGATTGATTGATTGATTGATTGACTTTCCCTAAAAGTGAAATAATCGGTCTACAAAATGAGTACCATTATTTGAATAAATTTTCTCTCACATCCCATACCTTGGAATAATGTCTGTTAGTAGATTTTTAACTACTGTAATTGCACCTGGATTTTTACAAGGAAAAGCTTCCACCCACTTAGTAAACATATCCACAATATGTAACTAAATAATATCTCTTCCCTTCACATTTGATTAGCTCAATGAAGTCCATGCACATGTTCTGAAATGGGCATGGTGATGATAGAAAACTACCCTTCTCTGATCTTGACATTGCCCTGGGCATTATTTTGTGCACAAATTAGATATTTTTGGCAAAATTTTGTAGCAAAATTCAAACCCATAGGCTGTGATAGGCTCTGATAGGCTGTGATAACACCATCCCTCCCTTGAATACATGACAAAGTTCATGTGTGCAAGTAGCAGCATAGTGTAATAACTTTTGTGGGAGAATGGGTTTACTTTTTGGTCAGGTATAAATTTTGGAACTTTAATTAAAAACAGCACCTTTATTTAACCACCTATAGGCTCCAGCCTACGAAAATATGTTTTGTTTGCATATTTCTTCATCAGGAGATGTCAGCAATATGTCATAGAGGAGCAATTGGCTCCTATTAGGAGGTATAAAATGTGCAAGATTTGTTGACATTGCCTGAGAAAAAATTGTAGGATACTCACAGTAACCCTGTGGTAGTCTGGTGAATGTGTTGTTTTTGTTCTCAGATATGACTGCAAACCAGAATTGATGATCTAGGTGTACTGGTATGCTAAGAATGCATTGCTAATGACTACCACTGTGAAAAATTGCATTTGGAGTTCTAGTTCATTCAGCAATGTGTGTGATTCTGGTACACAATGAGCACAAAGAATTATAGCTTTGTAAATTCCTGCAGGTCCTGCATCATCAGGATGGCAGAGTCTTTTCCACAGGAATGGGGAGGCTGAGCATGACACTATGACATCTGCTGCTTTTAGCTCTTTTATGACCTGTTTAACACCTTTTTGAGCTTCTAGAGGGAGAGGATATTGTCTTTTATATGGTCTTTAGTGTGACTTTGATGTTACAGTGACATACCCCTTTTATTAGACCAACATCTGTTTTATCTTTTTACCATAATGAATGTTGAATTTGCTTCAGATTTGCTCATCCTCTCTTCTGTTAATGTTAAGTTTGGTCATGTAGGAGATTTATGGGTGTCAGTGTGCACAGCCTTTTGTGCTGTGGTTACCCAGTTAAGTGACAATGCATATGTTTCTAATTTAGGAGAATATTCTATCTTAAGGTCAGATGTTGGCTTCCCATGAATGGCTACATTTCTCAGCAGAGGTGACAAAATGTCCAACATTTTTCCAATCCATGTGTTTGGGTATGACCAGTGAGACATGTGGAACTCCCCATTGTTTAAAACGTCTCTTATCCTCATCAGATAAGACAACGGATGCCCCCACATATCCCCTTGGTGACCACTACAAGTTTTTATGACCAACCAAGAGGATAGATTTGCAAAAAAATGTTTGTTCATCATTTGAATCAGATCCATTCAAATGTCTGTACTACATTGTACAATGATATTGATCTGGAGATTGCCAATCAGTAGGAACTGTGGATGTAAAATGCTGTGTAGCTCGTTTACACAGGTCTGATATCACTGAACATGGTCCAGCCATGACCAGGTCGAGTGAGTATCAGTATTTTGGTTTGGAAGTCTCATAAACTATGTTTACTTCCTCAACATGCGAGTAGCCTCTGACAAAATGAACCACCCTTCAACAATGTTACTGGTAGTAGGATCCTTTACTTTCACAGATTTTGATAGATATTCTACTGTTAGTTTGCCATTTGCAGATTTAGCTGTTACTTTTTCTTCTGACTTTGCAAAGCCCTGAACATCATTAAGATAAGATAAGATAAGATAAGCCTTTATTAGTCCCACAACGGGGAAATTCCAGGATTGCAACAGCACAGGGATAGCAACACTCAGAGCAACAATCAGAAGGCAAGAAAAAAAAACAAGCAAGCAAGAGCAGCTAATATACATATGTACATATTACTATAAAATATATATATACACACACAGAGACACACAGTGCAGAGCATTGTAGCTGGATGGAATAAATATATGAATATATAAACACACAGTGCGGAGCACTGTAGCTAGATGAAATAAATATGTAAATATATAAACACCCACAGTACGGAGCATTGCAGCTAGGTGGAATAAATATGTAAATATATAAACACACACAGTGCGGCGCAATGTAGCTAGATGGAATAATATGTAAGATATATAAACACACAGTGCGGAGCATTGTAGCTAGATGGAATAAATATATAGATATATAAATATAAACACACCCAGTGCGGAGCATTGTAGCTAGATGGAATAAATATGTAAATATATAAACACACACAGTGCAGAGCATTGTTGCTAGATGGGATGAAACAGCACAACCGTCTACTTAGTTATCCTACATGGTATGATTATGTGCCCATACATATTCTCACTCTCCATAGCGACCGGTATTTTCCTAGTTGTATGCCGGAGGGGACCATTGTGTAAGTCTATTGCATCTTTTGCATTCAAAAAACTATTAGTTTTTATTTATTTTATTAGTATTACCTGAAGTTACTGTATTACCATCTACATGCACCTGTGTCACACAGATTTAATCAGAGTACTTTGAACTTCCAACATTACTTCTGGTAAACACTGTATTGTTAACATTAGGTCAAAGTCAAGTAAGTGGAAAATGTCTGCTGTGTCAATTTCCTGTATATGTGTAGAAGTGAGTCCACTTATCTGTTTTAGTCTTAATCATGCAGTCCAGTTTTGGTGTAGTGGATGTGGCTGATGGGCTCCTTCCCCTCCCAGCAGCTGATCCCGCCTTTGGGGACACTCTCTTTGCCACTGACCCCATTGTCTACACTGATAACACACATCACTCAGTTTCCACTGTGGGAGTGTGTTCCCTCCTTGGCCACAACCCCTCCTCCTCCACCGCTCATGTCCTTTCCACTGATGTCCTCCTCCCCCTCCTCCTCCTTGGCTTCTTTAAAACCACCACAGATTCATGGGGAGCACCAGCCCCTGTGGGTCAGCAATCACATAAATAGGTGCAGGTTTTTCTTTAAATTTTATTTTTCTTTTCCTTTCATACCTAGATTCCCAATCTTCAGACTCAGTACATCAATCTGTTAATATATTTAAATTTAGTACAATGTCAAATAAAATTTATAAGTGATCCAGACCAGCTAAGAGTTTTGTATAAATAGTTTGCTGTCACGAGCTGGGCTTTGGACTTTTTTGCCAGACCCAGTCTTATGGCTCTTTCTGTGTATTTTTATATTTATTGTATTCTTGTGCCTTTTTTTGTTATACTGCCTTTTATTTCTTTGGTTGTGTTTTCAAGTTGTTTTGACCATGTCTCATTTCGTTTGTGATTATTTCCTAGTGTGCATTTTGTCATGTTTATTTCTCATGTTTATTCTGTGGGCTGACAGCTGTCAGATGACATTTCCGGGTTTGTGTAGCGTGGGCGTCATTTGTCAAGCTGCCAGTCCAGCTGCTCCTCCCTCACCTCTCCCAACTGATTCCGATTCCCATTAGTGTTCCCCTTTTTCTGAACCCACACCTGCAATCACTCTTATTGTCATGTCACTATTATTTAAATACAGCCTATTCATTCCATTTTTCCGGCTAGATTGATGGTCATACTTCTGTGTACTCCAGTTCTCCAGCCTCTGAAATGCTTACCCTTCTCCAGAGCACACCCAGTTCTGAGGCATCTTCCTGTAAGTGTCCCTTGTTTTTGCACTTTTGTATGTACAGCAGTATTTTTGGACTTTTACGTACTTTTTGTTAATAAACTGCATGAACACCATTCAGCACGTGGGTTTGTCTCTCTGTTCCAAAGAGGCACACATGACAGAATCTAGCCTCCATGAAAAAAAAAAAAAACAGCTGTTGTGTTTGTGTTTTTTCATCTCTTTGTGCTTTTTCACTCGTCTAGTTTTTTTTTGGAGCTTGCTATGTCTCTGGCTCGTCGGCCTTGCCCTAACAAAAGAGGATTGGCACTGGGGGCTCCAAGCCTGGAGGAAGAATGGACGGCGGACTTTGTCTGAAGTTATGTGGACGAAGCTCTCAAAGCCCGAAGACCCAAGAAGGAATGAGAATGTTTGTATGGAGCAGTGGGAATCCTGGAGGCGCATCCCAGCTTGTGGAGATATCCTGCGTTCTCAGAGCTGTTATCCACGGTGTCTGCACTAATGCAATCATTTCCTGACCTGAGGATAGGAGCGTTTTTAGCTGAGCCAAAGCGGAGGCATTCCCCTTGGCATTGTCACCATGGGGTGAGACGCCGGCTCGGCGCTCAGCCCATGCTCCTTTTATCCCTGCCTCTCATTGGGCAGTGCCTCAGCTGGTTCCCAGCTGTCAGTGTCACGGGACGGCTGGGGCCAATTAATCCTCATCAGCTGGGGCGCTGTTAATGAGTATAAAGAGGAGCAGCTTCGATCATTCGGGGCTGCGACATAAGCACTGCTAGGCTGAAGCCCCTTCGTCTGGTGTCAGCCTCAACTCCCCTTGCAGCATTCCGGTGTTTGTATCCCGCTAATAAAACATCTCGACTCACTGGCTTGTCCCTGGCTCTGATTGCCCGGCTCCCTAGAGCCGGATATGACAGTATGTCGCAGCCAGAAGAGCTACCGGCGGCCGTGAGTCGCTGTGGAAATGTACCTTTCTGTCCGGGTGTCAGCGCTGCTAGCATGCCGTTTCCCAGGAGTCACTTCCGGCGCCAGGGCGACGAGCTGAGGTCCATCTCGGAGGCTGTCGACGGGACATTCTTCACCCTGCACGACGCCTCCAACGCGAGACGCTGGCATCCGGGCCGTGCTGAGGAACTCCTGGACTGTCACCCTCACTCTCTGTACCATCTGGAGGACAGTGCCAGGATAGACGCTTCAGGTACACAGCGAGAGAAGCTCCACGGGGTGGATGGAAATCCCGGCAGGGAGTCGAAGTGGGCGACGTCTTTCCCCGCTTCGGAGTCCCGTTCCTGCCGCTATTCCAGTCCGGGAGTTCGCGCCAACCAGAGGACTTCCCCCGACCTGCGCCACGTCACTCGGGATTCCCTTCGAGGAGCCGCAGCTGACAGCAGTTATGTCCGGGGTCGAGTGGCTGTCGCGAGCTCTACTGTGTTTCCTGTCACCACCTTCAGGCATGTGGCGGCGGCAGTGAGATTGATGGTGAGGACTTCAGGGCTACGAAGCCTTCCCGTGCTCGACGCCTTCCTCGTCTCGATCTCCGATCTGGAGCGGCGAATCCTGGGTTTCCCCCTCGCTTCGTCCCCTGGGAGTAGTCGTCGTCACATCGCCGAGTCACCTCTGCACGAACCTCGTCCGGATCCAGTTCTGGGTCATCGTCAGGACCGTTCCTCCCACGCAGCTGTCATCCCTTCGCCTCGTCAGTGTGGAGATTCTACAGCCTCGTCCCCTGAGCCTCGTTCCCCCGCTGTCATTCCTGGACATTCGGGCTGGCTCACCCTGGCTGTTTCCCCCTCCTCCTCGACGCGCTTCCTGACCGCTGTGTGTGCCTGGAATCCCGGCCTGGTGAGCTCTCTGCTTGAGACAACGCGAGCGACCCTCAGACGAATTCCCGGGGGGTCCTCCGTTATCGCCGGGCGGGGAGAGGAAGAAGCAGAATCCACTACAGCAGGCGATACTCAACCTCCAGGGGGCAGGCAAGTCATTGTTTTTTCACACCTGCTTAATGATTTGCTCTGTCACATCCCTGGAGGAGAAGTTCAGGGTTCGCAGCTCCCTGAACTCTCCCCACCTGCTGTAACCTGTATGCCTAATCCCGCATCCTCTGTGTCTCTCTCCGCCGAGCGGTCCCCGGCTCCGGGTCAACGTGGTGGGATATGGAGAGGGCCTGTGGTTCCGCAGCTACATTGCGGACGGAGGAGGGGGACTGACTGCTGCGTGGAGTCTACGCTGATGACTGAGCGTCCCTGGGTCTCCACGGAGGAGCGGTTCGGTCCAGCGGGACGAGATTCTTCTGGCTTCACGCCGAGTGGGTCGTCGGCGGGGTTACCTGAGCTGGAGGAATCTCAAGCTGCGCTGACCATCGTGCTGGCTGCGGGGCCCGACGCGGCTAGATGGGAGCCTGACAACGACCTCCTGACGACGGATCCTGGATCTTCGCAGTCCTGGACGGCGTCAGAACCCGAGATCAGGCGAGTGCTCTCCTTTCTTTTCTTTCTTTTTATCTTTGAGCACTTCAGCCTATCTCCAGGGGAGACGAGCAGGGTGCAGCCGCCCGCTGCGTCTGAGCTCGTCTCGCCGGGTTCTGGCGCTGCCGGTGATCCTGATCCCGGTTCTGTTTTCTCTTCTGAGCCTTCTTCCAGGGTCACCGGCGAGGAGTTGCTGTTCCTCGTGGTGCTGGAGGGTCCGGGTTCAACGTTGGAGGTCGGTTCTGGTGCAGTGTCCAACGTGGGTTCGCCCGAGACCCAATCGGGGTCCAACGTGGGTTCGCCTGAGGCCCGATCGGGGTCCGACGTGGGTGCTGCCCCAGTATTGTCCAGGTCCGGTGAGGAGGTGGCCGTTTCCCTGAGGCCCGCCGCCCTCGTCATCGGCTCTCCCCTGAGCCTCTTCCACCAGGATCCGCTCTGACCCTTCGTCCGTCTCAACGGTCCTGGTGGTTGAGTGATGCGGGTCGACGACCCGACCCGCAAAACTTTCGGTTCGGCGATCTGGTTTCCCCCCACTGGTCTGTGTTTGCCTTTGGGCGGCCTGGTTCGGCAGCCGTTGGACTGGATTCCTGGGATCTGGGCCCAGAGTTCGCCGTCCGAATATTTCTCTTCCCCGGGTTGCCAACTGGACAATGGGCGGGGAGATTACCAGAACAATTCCGGCCGTTTTGGACTCTGCCTGCCGTCTCCTCGGGTGTCCTTTACTTCTTTTATTATTATTGAAGTCACTCGGGTGTAGTTTCTTTGTCCATTAGGGGAATATATGTTTTTGTGCTGTGTGTTGTTTTTTTTAACCATACTCAGCATTTTTATCGTATTGTTATCCTGTTACCCTGTCACCTTTTTTTCCTCTTGGTGACTCACCTTATGTATCGCGCTGTGTATTGCATTTTCTTATCTTTACTCAGCGTTTTCATTCATCCTTACCTTAGCCTTGGCCTCGTCGGTGCATCATGGAGTATGCGTGTGGTTTCCTGTTCAACCATACTCTGTGATCACCCCATTCTGTCTTATTATCCTCGTGGGGGGCCTTCCCTGGCCCCGGCTTTAACATTGACTGTGTTTGTTATTGTTTGAAGTAATGTGTTTCATTCCCACTTAACCGTACTTCATTATTACCCATTTGTCCTTGTCACCTCTGTTTCTTTAGGTGATCTTTTATATATTCAGTGCTGTGTGTTTTGTTTTCTTTAGTATCCATGCACAGCGTTTTTCATCATTTTTTTGTCCTGACCTTTGTCTTGTTGGTGCATTATGGAGTAGTGTGTTTTGTTCCCCTTAACTATACTCTGTGATTGCTTTATTCATTCCTGCCACCTTTTTGGTGGGTTTTTGGTTTTCTTTTTTTTGCCCCGATCTATACGTTATTTGTATGCTGTCTGTAGTCATATTTGGTATTTTCCCTACCTGTGTCCTAACTCAGTTTTCTCCCTAACTGTGCTCTGGGTTAATCCTTTTCCCTGTGTTGTAGGGTATTGTATTTGGGGTTTTTTTTCCTCTGCCCTGCTGCCCTACATTGGTCTATTGTTTTTTTTGTCCTTCCCTTTGCATCTTCCCCTCCGGTCCTGCCTCCCTTCCGCCCGCCCTAGGTGGGGAGGGGGGGGGCTGGGATGTTCCTGGTCGTTCGGGAGCCCGACCGTGAGGGGGAGGCTCTGTCACCATGGGGTGAGACGCCGGCTCGGCGCTCAGCCCATGCTCCTTTTATCCCTGCCTCTCATTGGGCAGTGCCTCAGCTGGTTCCCAGCTGTCAGTGTCACGGGACGGCTGGGGCCAATTAATCCTCATCAGCTGGGGCGCTGTTAATGAGTATAAAGAGGAGCAGCTTCGATCATTCGGGGCTGCGACATAAGCACTGCTAGGCTGAAGCCCCTTCGTCTGGTGTCAGCCTCAACTCCCCTTGCAGCATTCCGGTGTTTGTATCCCGCTAATAAAACATCTCGACTCACTGGCTTGTCCCTGGCTCTGATTGCCCGGCTCCCTAGAGCCGGATATGACAGGCATAAGCCCATCCTTTCTCCCGGCTTAACAGTTACAGGTCCCAAGAAACAGTGTCATCTCACACCAGACCACCAGAGGAAGCCCTCCTACTCTTCAGCAGCCATTTTCTCTACATCTAGCCTGACAATTCCCACGGCAGAGCCTCTCCCCCTCTCTCTTTGCCAACTGTCTCATCAGCCCATACTCTCTCCACTCCTGCCGCAACTCCCGTCAGCTTGACATTCCCTTCTGCTGCTGAGGGGTCCTCCAGGGTTTCCCCGGGTATGCCCAATTCCGTGTCCACAGGAGTGGCTCCTCCACAATCCACTGGGGGGCCCAGGTTCACTGTAGACACGGAGAGGGATGACTGCCCACCTGCTGCAGCAGAGAACATCGTTCACCAGGATGACAGGCAAGTGCCATTTATGTTTGCTTCAATTTATGATGAAATGCCTTGTCTGGTTCCCAGTAATGAGGGTCAGGGTTTGCAGTCCCCTGAGCTCACACCACCTGTTGCAGCAAATAGTTCCTCACCTATCCCCTCCGTGTCTCCCCCATCTATTCCTGAGTGTCCTCCGGCCCCAGAACTAAGCTGCCGGACGATGGAGGAGCCTGTGGACCTGGAGGCCCCTATTCCAGTGCCAGCATGGATCCGAATCCCAGCTGCCATGCCAGACTAGCCACCAGCATGGGCCCCTTCGCCTGGGAGTGTTAAGACTGCAACAATCATCGTGCCTGCTGCGGAGGCCGCCACAGCAGAGTGGGAACCAAAGCTGGACCTCCTAAGGACCAAGCCCGAAAAGTCATCGTCACCTGGATCGTCGGAGTCCTGGACAGCAGTGAAGTTTGAGGACAGGTTAGTGCTCTCTTTTGTTTTTCTCCTCTCTGTCCTAGAGCAATCTTGGCTGGATCTTGGTGAGGAGAGCCAGGTGCAGCCACCTGCTGCACCTGAGCTCGCCTCACCTGGCTCCGCTGCTGTCGGTGACCCTGACCCCCCTTCTCTATCTGTTTCCTCTGAGCTTATCCCCAGGTTCACCAGAGACACTTCGACCATGCCAGAGGTCTCTGTGGGTCCAGGATCTCCACCCGAGACAGCCGGGGGTCAAGCCTCCCCAGTGAAGGTCGCAGCTGTTCCATCCCAACCCTGGACCTCCGTGGATGAAGCTCCGACCCAGGCAGGGTCCCCCGTGGATGCAGCTTCCCCTCTGCCCGAGACCATCATCTGGGTTCCACCTCCTTGATCTGAATCCTCATGGGTGTTGCGTCCCAGTCAAGGATCCTATGTGGGTGCTGCGCTCCAGCTTGGGTCCACCATGGGTGCTACGCCCCAGCCCGGGGCCCACCAAGGGTGCAGGCATTGGCCCAGCTGGAGCCCAACGTGGGTGCAGCATTGGCCCAGTCGGGGCCCACCTAGGGTGCAGCTCTACTCCTGCCTGGAGCCACCGAGGGCGCAGCTCTGCCCCTGCCTTGAGCCACTGCGGGTGCTGCCAAACTCCAGTCCGGACCCACCGTGGGTGCAGCAGAGCTCCAGCCCAGAGCCACCACGGATGCTACCTTGTCTCAGCCTGAGACCACCGAGGGTGCTACCAACTAGCCTGAGGATGTCAGGGCTTCTTCCCCTCTGCCGGACGCCGTCGGAGTCCCCTTCCTTCTCTGCCGGACAACGTCATGATTCCCCCTCCTTGGCTCTCCTCTCAATTATTGGATCTCCCAGTGGGGGAGCCGCCTCCCGGGCTGCCTCTCCTGTGCAAGTGGCTAAAGAACTTTGGCCAGCCGCCTGAAAGACTGCGCTGCCGGGTTGGGTGGTCCATAATTTCCGGTAAGCCACCCGACTCGTACCACCTGGCCGTCCGGCTGGCCTGGGACTTCGGGAGACCACCTGAACTCTTGAGCTGTTTGGGCCGGGGGTGTGTGTGTCTAATTCTGTGTTTCGCTGGTGTGGGTCAAGAGCGGGCCTTTTGTTTTGTTCCCTCCTAGCCTGTTCCCCCCACCACCCACCCTTGGTGGGTTATTGTTGTACTCTGCCAGGGGGTAAGGGGGGGGCAGGTTTTCTTTTCTTTTTCTTTTGCTATTACCGTGGGGTGTCTGGGTTCCACTCCTTGGGGAGGGGGCTCTGTCACGAGCTGGGTTCTTGATTTTCTGCCAGACCCAGTCTCATGGCTCTTTCTGTGTATTTTTATATTTATTGTATTCTTGTGCCTTTTCTGTTATACTGCCTTTTATTTCTTTGGTTGTGTTTTCAAGTTGTTTTGACAATGTCTCATTTCATTTGTGATTATTTCCTAGTGTGCATTTTGTCATGTATTTTTCTCATGTTTACACTGTGGGCTGACTGCTGGCAGATGATGTTTCCGGGTTTGTGTAGCATGGGCGTCATCTGTCAAGCTGCCAGTCCAGCTGCTCCTCCCTCACCTCTCCCAGCTGATTCCGATTCCCATTAGTGTTCCCCTTTTCCTGAACCCACACCTGCAATCACTCTTATTGTCATGTCACTATTTTTTAAATACAGCCTATTCATTCTGTTTTTGTGGCTAGATTGATGGTCATACTTCTGTGTACTCCACTTCTCCAGCCTCTGAAATGCTTACTCTTCTCCAGAGCACACCCAGTTCTGAGGCATCTTCCTGTAAGTGTCCATTGTTTTTGCAATTTTGTATGTACAGCACTATTTTTGGACTTTTATGTTCTTTTTGTTAATAAACTGCATGAACACCATTGAGCACATGGGTTTGTCTCTCTGCCCCGAAGGGGCACACATGACAGTTTGCTCTTATTCTAACCTTAGTTTTCACTAAATAACTCTACATTTCATTTGTCTGAATCAAATCTTAGAGTTTAATCGGCCTTTATTTCCACACTATACTGTGAAATTTTATTGCTATTCGCACACACATTCTAAACCCAATTGTTGAAATGTGTCATGATGCTCTGTCTCAGCACAGTGCAACATGGACACGTACAGTTCTGAAAACAGATCACGACGCCCATCTGAAATCCAATTGTAGGTGTATTTTATGCCATAGTTTAAAATAATGCCATTCCAAAACAGTAAAAATGTTTTTTGTACCAGCATTACATTCAGGCTTATGTTGTGTCTTCATGTCGGTCACTGCAGATGAAAACCCTGCTGCCACAACTGATCAGTTTTTTTTTCCTTTTTTCACACAGGAGAACTCCAGTTACACTTAGACTTTTAGTGAATGAAACTGCTGGTCAGTTACTGTGAAATGTGACTTTAGCATTAGTTTTAGGCATCAGTTATGCAATCTTCAATTCTCGTGAACAAGTGCTGACTACAGATGATTCACAAATGCTGTTTATGCACACTTGGAGAACATACAAGCAGCTTGTTGAATCTGGAGTGGCTGGTTAGTACTAACACAGCTTACTGGCAAAATACGCGTGATTTACAAATACTAACACTAAAATGTTTTTTAATGAGACCCAGTATTTGAGGCGCTATCAGAAAAGTAAATTGAATACTATAAAGCCTTTTTTTTGATGTCGTCTGATCAAGTTTAAGACCTCACATTTGGGAAATGGAAAAAAAAACCCAACAACAATATAATGTATTTTACTTACGTATGGTTGTTTTGATCATCTGTTTGATCCATCACTCAATGTCCCTTCCTTTTTTAATTCTTTCTTTACTGTTGTCATGGAGGGAGGAGGGGGTCATCAGTGATGAGGCAGAGGAGGTGACAACAGCCGATTTCAGTGGGTCAGGAGACGAACACACACGGTTGCTGGGGTAGGGAGGCAGATCCAGCCCAGGACCAAAGCCACCATCATCTTCTCAGATCAATAGAGAAACGGACAAACCATTGCACAGCGTTTTTTTCTGGTTATTTTTCATTTTTCAAATCAAATCAACCTTTATTGTCATGTTGCTGTACATACAGTACAACTGTAGTGCAGGCAAGATCAGAATCAGAATCAGAATCAGAATCAGCTTTATTGCCAAGTATATTTACAAGTAAACACACAAGGAATTTGACTTGACATTGGGCGCGCACGTTAGGCGCATCCAATGACGCGGCAGCCATGAAGGCGCCTGTCATGCAGTGAGGGTAAAGAGGGGAAGGGGGGGGAAACACAATAGGCAGAGAGAAAAAACATAGTTATCAGAATAACACTCGTATAAGCTCATATAAAGCTCAATGAGCCAAATTTTGATTACACAGAAAAAAACCCTCTATGCACAATTAGCAGACAATAGATACAATCACACAGCAGAGGGAGGGAGAGCAGTGTGTGTATATTTGCATGTCATTGTGTAGTGTAAATGTAACAGTTGTTAGTGAGCAGCAGAGGGCGCCTCCTGGCAGTGGATAGATGTTATAATCATGTGACTTATAAACAAGTCCAGAGTTCAGAGTCTATCTCTCTTTCTCTCTTGCTTGCAGAAGGCACATGGGCATTGTCCTTGAGAGTCCAATCCGCTGACGACAACAACTGATTGTTGATTGTATGGGTAGACATAAGAGCCGGTTCTTCCGCTAATCTCAGTCAGGAGGAATGTAAACACGGGGCAAACAAGGTCAAATCAAATCAAATCAGCACAGTGCACTCAGAGAGTAGAATTTTGTCCTCACCCGTGTAATTCTGTGCTTCCATTATATATGCAGGCTTAAACTGTTTTTCCATAGAGAGCACAGGGCTTCAGATGTATTCCTTCACTGAATCACTGTCATTCAGTTCACCGTTTGCCGCTACTCGTGCCCTCCCCAACTGGTCGAATTTGATGAAGGAGCTGGCTGAGTCCGCTTGATCCGCTCTCTCACCTTCCTTCAATTTCTGATGCATCAGGGAACTCCACAGCCAAAAATAGAAGTCCTGAGATCATAGCCAATAATATTTCCATAGACGCATGGATTCCAATGTTCATGAGTCTCTCGCAGGTTCCAATTCTTGGGCTCCCCCTTGGCCCAATTCTTGTTGAAAAATAGTGACAATAGCACATTTAAGCCGCTTCCAAATCCATAATTTCCGTTTAGATTAAGATTCAGCAGAAGAAGAGCGACTAAACACAGACAAAAACGCAACATTGCAAAAGCTGGGAATAGGTCAGGAAGGCAGGGGAGGAGGGAAGAAAAATGCGACTGCTCTCTCTCAAGGCAAGAAGGAAAGGGCCCCTAGATGAAATTGCGTTTCTCTCGGCATCCATATTAGTAAAAAAAAAGAACATAATTTAAGACACCCTCACACACACCCTCACCCCCCACCCCAACACAGCCATTCACACTTCCCTGAGACATACTTGAAAACTAACCAGAACTATAATATACAAATAACATACATAATGTCCATAGGTGCAGTAGTATGTATGAGAGATTCTGGATCAACTGTTTAGCATCCTAGCAGCTTGTGGAAGGAAGCTGTTGATCAGTCTGGTGGTTCTGCCTCTGATGCTCCGGAATCGTTTGCCAGATGGCAGCAGTTCAAAGTGTTTGTGCAGAGGGTGAGAGTGGTCCTTAACAATGTTCAGTGCCCTGCTCCTACAATGGCTCTGAAAAAGCTCTTGAACAGAGGGGAGGGAAACTCCAATTACCTTCTCAGCTCCCTTAACTATCCTCTGCAGAGCTTTTTTGTCTGACATACTGCAACTGGAGTACCATGTTGCAATGCAGTACGTCAGAACACTCTCCACCACACCTCTGTAGAAGGTCCTGAGGATGCAGACGGGGAGAGAGGCTTGTTTGAGTTTTCTCAAGAAGTGCAGTCTCTGCTGGGCCCTCTTCCTGATCCCCAAGGAATTCTTGCTCCAGGTCAGGTCCTGTGAGATCTGCACTCCGAGGAACTTGATGTTCTCCACTCTCTCCACTAAACGGCCGCCGATGCTGAGAGGGACATGTTCAGCCTGTGACCGCCGGAAGTCGATAATCATCTCCTTCGTTTTGTCCACATTGAGCACAAGATTGTTCTCCCTGCACCAGCCCTCCAGGTCTCTCACTTCTTCCCTGTACATTGATTCCTCATCCCTCTGAATAAGTCCCACCACCGTGGTGTCATCTGCAAACTTAATAATCTGGTTCCCCTCGTGTCTGGATACACAGTTATGTGTTAGAAGTGTAAACAACAGTGGACTGAGTATGCAGCCTTGAGGGGATCTGGTGCTCAGCATGATAGAGTTGGAGATGTTATTTCCAACCCGGACAAACTGAGGTCTCTCAGTCAGGAAATCCAGGATCCAGAGACATGTGGCGGTGTTCAGACCGAGAAGGAGTAATTTCTCCATCAGTCTCTGGGGAATAATGGTGTTGAATGCTGAACTGAAATCAATGTACAGGAGTCTGGCGTAGGTGTCTTTCTGATCCAGGTGGGTGATGACAGAGTGCAGGGTGGTGACTATAGCATCCTCCGTGGAGTGGTTTGAATGATATGCAAACTGGAGCGGGTCATGTGATGCAGAGAGGCAGGCTGTGATGTGTGGTTTAATAAGCCGTTCAAAACACTTCATCACAACTGGTGTCAGTGCAACAGGATGATAGTCATTCAGACAGGACACAACTGGTTTCTTTGCCACCGGTACTATGGTAGAGATCTTAAGGCATCTGGGAACGATGGCCTGACTCAGGGAGATGTTACTGTATAAATGTCAGTCAGGACATTCGCCAACTCGCTCGCGCAGTCTTGGGAGCACACGTCCCGGGATGTTGTCCGGACCTGCAGCTTTACGTGGGTTGACCCTGGTTAGGGTCCTCCGTGTGTCCGCTGTGTTGATGGTGATAGCTGGTCCAACCGATGGTGGAGATGGGCCAGCCCTCCCTCTGATTGTCGGGTTTGATGCTTCAAAACGTGCAAAGAAATTGTTGAGCCTGTCTGGAAGTGAAGCGTCATCATCATCGACCCCCTGCCTAGACTTATAGTCCGTCAGTGTCCAAACTCCCTGCCACATCTGCTTGGTGTTCCTAGTGTCACAGAGGTGTCCCTGGATTTTCTCCGCATAGGCGTGCTTCGCCGTCTTAATTCCCTTTGAGAGAGCAGACCTGGCTGAGCGGAAGGCGATCCTGTCCTTGGCTCTGAAGGCTGCATCTCTGGCTGTGAGCAGCGAGCGCACCTCTGCAGTCATCCAGGTCTTATGGTTGCCCCGTGCAGTGATAGTCTTCACTATAGTGACATCCTCTGTGCACTTCACAATGTAGCTGGTGACTGTTTCAGCATACTCCTCCACATCTGTCTTGTCTCCCTGGGAGGCTGCTATTTTGAAGACCTCCCAGTCTGTGTGCAGAAAACAGTCTTTCAGTGCAGAGGTTACACTCTCTGGCCAAATCTGGATTTGTTTCTCTACTGGCCTGCTGTGCTTCAGTAAAGGTTTGTAGGCAGACACCAGCATCATGGATAGGTGGTCAGAAAGGCCGAGGTGGGGGCGAGGTGTTGCCTTATAAGCATCTGTGTTTCTGTACACCAAGTCCAACATATTCTCTCCTCTTGTCTTAAAGTCTACACATTGTTTAAACTTGGGGAGCACAGTCTTTAAACTGGTGTGGTTTTTGTCATGCTTATTATTTTTTCATCTCACTGTTGCAGCGTCATTCTCAGTCTTACACTCTTTTTCTTCCAATCTTCCAACCACATCTGCGTCCATACTTTTCTTCCTTCCCTAATATCCTCCACAAAACTTCTACATTAATCAACCTTCACTTTTCCTCTAAAACCAAACTTCCTTCTCCATTTCTCAACATGTCCTGCACTTCCCTTTTCCCTCCAGTTCATAAACTTACTGTCCCCTCTCAGTACAAAAAGTTCACCAAAAGCCTTGTCCTCCGCACAACAATAACTATCTCCACAATATTTATTTCTCTTCTTATTTTTTTCCTTTTTTCTTCAGTACTGTTTGAATTACCCCTATTTTCATATATTCTCAACCTAGGATTTTCACAACAACATATTCCCTTTTAAAATTAGGAATAAATCTACTTATTCTTTCCTCTGCCCAAAATAAAGTTGAACCTCTTAACTCCCCTGCTGATTGGGGGTAGCCTCTCTGTTGCCTCACTGCTTCAAGCCTGCTGTTGAGCAGGTGTGGGAGGTCTTTTGTTTTGCCATGCACAGTTGTAAAGTGGTTCCCTTTCAGCCAGAGAGATACTAAGGTCCCGGGTTTCGTTGGAAAATTTCCTCTTAAGGATTCAAAAATAAGGCAGAGTGAAAGGTTTAAGCAGATTTATTGACAAAAAGCATTAGCAACCAATGGATCACCATTCATTCTGGACCAGAGTCCAAAGTGGAGTGTGCTGACACTCAAACACAGAGCTTTTCAAACATTCCCTAACAGGAAACCTCTATAGGAGGAAATCTAGGGACAGATGCAAATATAAAGTTCCCTATCATTCTCCCTTTTCATCCAAAATGAATCCACAAAGAAAAATCTGATCATCACATTTTCAAACAACTTGATGATATTTACAGAGTTATTGTGTGTATTTCCCTGCCGCTTTATTTGTATCTACTCTTTTCACTTAGCTTAACTTTATGTAGAGGATACTTTCATTGAGCCGTGTCCAGTCATCAATACAAGCAGTATCGTATCATAAAGTTCAGTCCTACACTGATTTTAACAAGCTATCATTAATCCTTTTACTCACTCATTGATTAAATTTAAGATAAGATAAGCCTTTATTAGTCCCACAATGGGGAAATTCAAGGATTGCAACAGCACAGGGATAGCAATACTCAGAGCAACAATCAGAAGGCAAGAAAAAACAAGAGCAGCGAGTATACATATGTACATATAAACATAAATATATAGACACACGATGCGGAGCATTGCAGCTAGATGGAATAAATATGTAGATATATAAACACACAGTGCGGAGCATTGTAGCTAGATGGAATAAATATATGAATATATAAACACACACAGTGCGGAGCATTGTAGCTAGATGGAATAAATATGTAAATATATAAACACACACAGTGCGGAGCATTGTAGCTAGATGGAATAAATATGTAAATATATAAACACACACAGTGCGGAGCATTGTAGCTAGATGGAATAAATATGTAAATATATAAACACACACAGTGTGGAGCATTGTCGCGAGATGGAATAAATATGTAAATATATAAACACACAGTGTGGAGCATTGTCGCTAGATGGAATAAATATATAAATATATAAACACACACAGTGCAGAGCATTGTAGCTAGATGGAATGAAACAGCATAACCGTCTACTTAGTTATCCTACATGGTATGATTATGTACCCATACATATTGTCACCCTCCGTA
The DNA here is from genome assembly GCA_020510985.1 of Pholidichthys leucotaenia. Taxonomy (NCBI): domain Eukaryota; kingdom Metazoa; phylum Chordata; class Actinopteri; order Cichliformes; family Pholidichthyidae; genus Pholidichthys; species Pholidichthys leucotaenia. The sequence goes on along the minus strand of CM035842.1, from coordinate 116,220,583 downwards.
GCTACCGGTATTTTCCTAGTTGTATACCGGAGGGGACCATTGTGTAAGTCTATTGCGTCTTTTGTATTCAATACTATTAGGTTGTCACGTCTTTTTGCTATCTCTGTGAGCAGCCCTGCTTAGGTTATACAGTCTGACAGCCGTTGGTAGGAAGGACCTGCAAAACCTCTTGGTTGTGCACCTAGGATGATGTAGTCTGCTGCTAAATGAGCTCCTTAGTGAATTCAGTGTGTCCTGCATAGGGTGGAACTCGGACTCCAGCAGAGATGACAGTTTAGCCACCATCCTTCTCTCTCCCATCTCCTCCCCCTTGTACACCAAAAGATCTGAGTCTCCTCAGTAGGAACAGCCTGCGCTGTCCCTTCTTGTAGAGTGCGTCAGTATTGTGTGACCAGTTTAGTTTATTGTTCAGATGAACACCCAGGTACTTGTAGGATGTCACCATCTCAATGTCTGTTCCCTGGATGTTTACTGGTGCTGTGAGGGGTTGTCCTTGCCTGCGGCAGTCCACCACCAGCTCCTTAGTTTTCCTTGCGTTGATCTGGAGGCAGTTCCAATGGCACCAGTCCACATAGTCCTGGATAAGCCCTCTGTGCTAAGCTTCATCTCTGTTGGAGATGAGGCCAACGATCGCAGAGTCGTCAGAGAACTTCTGTAGATGGCAGTGTGTTGTGTTGTGTGAGAAGTCCGCAGTATAAAGGGTGAACAGGAAGGGAGCCAAAAACAATTCCCTGGGGGGCCCCCGTGCTACCAATGATCATGTCGGACACACAGTCCCGGGTTCTCACAAACTGTGGCCGGTTTGTGAGGTAGTCCAGGATCCATGATGACAGGTGCTGGTCCACCCCTGCGCACAGCAGCGTGTCCTTCAGGATCATCAGTTGGATGGTGTTGAAAACACTGAAGAAGTCAAAGAACATGATCCTCACTGCATTCCCAGGTTTCTCCAGGTGGAACAGAGAACGGTGAAGGAGGAAGATCACCGCATCCTCCACCCCAATACCATGCTGGTAGGCGAACTGGAGTGGATCCATCGCTGGTCCCACCAGGGGGCGGAGGTGAGCAAGGAGCAGTCTCTCCAGGGTCTTCATCATGTGGGACGTCAGGGCCACTGGTCTGTAGCTGTTCAGATCTTTGGGGTGAGAAGTCTTTGGTACAGGTACCACACAAGATGTTTTCCACAACTGTGGTACCCTCCCCAGCTTCAGGCTCAGGTTGAAGATGTATTCCACAATCCCACACAGCTGGTCTGCACAGGACTTGAGGAGCTTTGCACTGATGCCGTCCGGTCCCGACTCCTTCCTCGCCTTGATCTTCCTCAGCTCCGTCCTCACCTGGGTCTTAGTGAGGGTCAGGTTGGGGGACTGTGTGTTGGGAGTGGGGGGGTGATGGTGGAGTGGGAAGTGGGCAGCAGGACTTGATGTCTTCAGTGGCAGCAGTGGTTGTTGTGCAGTCGGGGGAGAGGGCGATTGGTCAAACCTATTAAAAAACAGATTCAGATTGTTCGCCCACTCCCTGCCCCCCGTGGCCTGGGGGGAGGTATTCTGGAGCCCAGAGATGGTTTTAAGGTTTCTCCAGACCCCGCTGATGTCGCTCTGTTGCAGCTTGTCCTCCATCTTCTTCCTGAAGCTGTCCTTGCCTTCTCTGATCTTTCTCCTCAGCTCCCTCTGTACGGACTTCAGCATCTCCCTGCTCCCCGACCTGAAGATCCTCTTCTTCTCTCTCAGAAGTGTTTTTATCTCAGGGTTGATCCTGGGTTTGTTGTTTGAGCAACACCGTATGGTCTTGGTGGGAACGGTGTTGTCCACACAGAAGCTGATGTAGTCCGTGATGGTGTGAGTGAGGTCATCGATGTCCTCACCATGTGGATCGCAGAGCTGCTCCCAGGCGGTGGTTTCAAAACAGCCCTTTAGAGTGTCCATTGCCTCCTCAGACCATAACTTCACTGTGCGCATGGCTGGAGGTTGTCTGTGCACTAGGGGTTTGTACACCGGCCGGAGATGAACCAAGTTGTGATCCGATCTCCCGAGTAGGGGGAGTTGTGATGAGGTGTACGCCTCCTTAGTGTTTGCGTAGAATAAGTCCAGTGTTTTATTGTCTCTAGTGTGGCATGTGACATACTGGGTAAACGTGGGAAGTCTTGTTATTATTCTTGTTATTAAATTTGAGAGTCTTGTTATTATTACTCACTCATTGATTAAATTTGAGTCTTGTAATATATTAGAGTACCTTATTTATGCTCACTAGTTGATGTAAAAAAGTTCTTGCATTGCAAATCTTCCTTATTTATAAAAAGTGGCTCTTTGAGCTGTCCCTAACATGTGAATGCATGCTTATGAGACCCCCTACAAGTTCTTGCAATCATAAAAAATACCCACAAAATATAATTATCTTTATATTAAGTTTTTTTTAATAGAATTAAAAAAAAAAAACAGGACAAAAGGCTTACTTTGACTGAATGTCGCAGACAATCCTACAGAAATTTTTAGAATAGCTTCCCTGCTCACCTTCTGATCAGTGGGGGCCCTGGTTTGTCCGCGACACCTAGACAAAGGCTTTGTGCCCCGATGTCCATCGCCAATATAGTTGGCTAACTGCCCACATCCTCCACCAGGAAACTGTAAAAATTAACATAGGACAGTTAGCAGAATTGTTTCAGTTAACCAACCAATAACTACAGAAGAAATATTATTTCTCAGTTTATCTTTTTATTGAAACACGCAGGGAGTCAGAGAACATGGCCATGGGTCTTTCACAGCCTACTCTGGTGAAAGACCGAGGACAAAGAAATCCCCCCTACATATAGCTTCTGGTTGCTGGGCATTCCCAGGCAACTTTCCAACAAGAGTCTCCAACAAAAGTCTGGCCTTTGTCCAAACTGGTTTCAACTGGTCCACTCAGCATCCAGATGCATTTTGCCTTTATGGCTTTATAGCTCCTCTCAGCCCAGATGTCTCCTCTTTAGTCCTTTATGGCGTCCACATCCTGTTGTTTAGCCCCACACAACTCCATGCCCATATATGGAAGCATGAACAGAGACTAGAGCTTGTGTGTGCGCATGTGTGTAACTGATGTGCATGTGTAAATGGAGTATGTGTGTGTCTGTGTGTGTTTGTGTGTGGAGCTAAAATATATGTGCATGCAAGCACTTTGTGTAATATCTAACTAATCTTCACTATTTATTTATTATAACAATGGTAATGTCATGAATTGGGCTTGGGATCCTCCTAAGCTCGACTTCATGGCTTTTTCTTGTCTCTTTGTTATCTGTGTTTTATGTTACCTTTTGAGTTCCATGTGGTCTTGTCATTACTTAGCTGGTGTTTCCATATTCTGTTGTATTTTGGGGCCTTTATTTGTCTGTTTATATTTCTGGTTATTTTATCATCTCTTGAGTAGTCTGCTTTTGGTTTGTTTGTATTTATTTTGTGACTGGCAGAAGTCAGGGATTTGGCTTTGTTGCCTCCTGTCTGCTGGCAGCCATGCCTCCCTCTCCTGTCAATGTGTGATAGCTGATTCCACTCCCTGATTGCTTCCACTCCCTCAGCTCAGCCTGCCCACACACACACATGCACGCACACTCACACCCACACTTAACTACACACCCACACCCACACCCACCCACCCACACACACACACACACACACACACACACACACACACACACACACACACACACACACACACTCTCACTCACACCTGTGCTCGCTCTGCCCAGCACACACCAAAACATTCCTACACACACGCACACACTCATTCACACCTGCTATCACTCTGTTCCTTAGGTCTTGTATTATTTAAGCTCTGGCTGCTCACTGGTATTTTCCGGATTATTGGATTGTCACCGCCACAGACTGCTCATTTCCATGCACTGTGAGTACTGTTTTTCCCCCCGCTCACCAGTCTCATCTGGGAGCATCTTGGGTTTTCTCTTGCTACCCCCACTCATCAGTCTCGTCTCTTAGTGCCTTGTGTGGGTGACACACATGGTGGGCTCACATTTCCACAGAGATATGACTGCATGCGTATTGGGGGTTTCACGTCTGGAAGGACAAAGGACTCGAATCTGCAGAAGATAACGAGGAGGTGTGAGATTTGTCTTTTTGTCCCACAGAAGATGCCCCGGAGGGATTTCCGGTTCATCAAGGAATGAGAGACAATGGTGAAGGTTCAAAGGGATGCTTTGTGACTGTATGTTTACTGAAGCACCATGTGACTTGAGTTCTGATGCTGGAAACATATAAAAGGGTGATGTGATATGATTCTTCCTATTTTTCCTGCTTTGAGAATGCTAGACGATGTGTTCTGTCAATAAAGCTGAACCTGAGAAATAAACTCAGCCTCATCATTCGAGCACATCCTCTACACTGGTGACCTACGACAAAGAATGAGCAGACAGAATTCTCCCGAGCGGGGCTCGACGGAAGCCAGCCTGATGGCCGCCTCCACGATCCGGCTGCCCGATTTCTGGCAGCACAGCCCGCGCTCATGGTTTAGCGCAGTCGAGGCGCAGTTCAACCTCCGGAGAATCTCCAACGACGACACAAGATTCTACCATGTGGTAGCGAAGCTGGACAGCAACACGGTCCAGAGAGTGGAGGATCTGGTTAATCATCCACCAGACAGCGACAAGTACAGCGCATTGAAGGATGCGCTGATCAGCCATTTCACCCCTTCGGTCCAACAGCGGGCAGAGGGGCTCCTGAAGTTGACGGAGTCAGAGAACGATAGACCTGCGGACCTGATGGTGAAGATGCTGAGGCTGAAAGACTCTGAGGATGGCGAATTCATTTTCGCCCACCTTTTCCTTCGGACCCTGCCGCCAGCAGTGAGAGTGGCCCTGGCAGAGTCGCCCCGATTGGCCAGGCGAGACTACCATGGGCTGAGCAAAGAGGCGCAGCGGCTTGTCGACGCCCACAAGTGGAACGCGGTTTCGGCCGCGGCAGCTAGCCCAGGAACGGTGTCCGGAGACAGCGCAGACTCAGCGGCCGCGGCGCCAGACGCACCAACGACAGCAGCGATGGGGACCAGGCGGCGCGGAGCAGAGGACGGCCGGTGCTTCTACCACCGCCGTTTTGCAGAGAGAGCGCACAAGTGCGTCCGGCCGTGCAACTTCAAGCGCCAGGGAAACGCCAAGACCGAGGGCCTGTAGCAGCTGCGACCCTCGGCGATGAGAACAAGCTGCTTTACCTGACGGATGCATACTCGGGGAAACAGTTCCTCGTGGACACAGACTCCCAGCTGAGTTTCGTCACACCCACCTACGCGGAATGGCTGATGCCATCTAAAGCTCCCTGGGTGTCAGTGTCAGCAGCGAACGGCTCCACGATTAAAACGTTCGGTGAGAGGACCATGCGTCTGTCCTTACAGGGCCGTTCATTTGAGTGGACTTTTATTGTAGCAGCAGTCAGTTTCAAAATGTTAGGGGGATGATTTTTTGTGCTCACATGGTTTACTGGTTGACCTTGCTAATAGACGTCTGATTAATGCACTGTCTTTTCATTCTATCCCCTGCACAGCTCGGGTGGCCCCGCCGACTGCACATGCCAGCGTCTCAGCTGCGGGTGGTAAGTTTCACACATTGCTCGCACAGTTCCCAGCACTCACAGTCCCCATGTTTTCGGCGACGGTGGCTAAACATGGGGTGGAGCATTTTATCACCACCACCGGGCCTCCCGTCTTTGCAAAAGCTCGGCGCTTGGACCCAGCTAAACTGGCCATCGCGCGCGAGGAGTTCACTAATCTGGAAAAACTGGGCATTGTTAGACGCTCCAAAAGCCCCTGGGCTTCGCCGCTACACATGGTCCCAAAAGCCGATGGCTCGTGGCGACCTTGCGGCGATTTCCGCAGGTTGAACAACGTTTCAGCACATGACCGCTACCCGATTCCGCACATTCAGGATTTTTCTGTTCATTTGGCGGGGGCGCGCATTTTTTCTAAAATAGACTTGATGCGCGGTTACCACCAGGTTCCAGTGCGCGCGCAAGATGTACCCAAAACAGCGGTCATAACTCCTATTGGCCTTTTTGAGTTTTTGCGCATGCCTTTTGGCCTCAAGGGGGCTGCGCAGACTTTCCAACGCATGATGGATGCAGTTTTACGTGACCTCCCTTTCGTGTTCGTTTATTTGGACGATATTTTAGTAGCCAGCACGTCCGAAGGCGAACACGAAAGCCACCTCACAGCAGTTTTTCGGAGGCTGGCAGAGCACGGGTTAATAGTTAACCCAGCAAAGTGCCAGTTTGGGGTGGCGCAGATTGATTTTTTGGGGCATCGCGTTTCGGCAGAAGGAGCGGTTCCTCTGCCCGATAAGGTGCGCGCAATAACAGATTTTCCGCAACCTCAAATGGTCAAGGCGCTACAGGAGTTTCTGGGGATGGTTAATTTTTACAACCGGTTCCTCCCAAGTGCAGCACGGCTCATGCAGCCATTGTACACCGCGTTAAAAAAACAAAAGCCCGCAAATAAAGTTGAATGGTCTCCAGAGCGGGAGCGCGCTTTTGCCCAGGTCAAATCAGCCCTGGCAAACGCAGTTTTGTTAGCGCACCCAGTTCCAACGGCCCGCATGGCGCTCACCACTGACGCTTCCGATGTAGCAGTGGGGGCGGTAGTTGAACAGTTTGTGGCAGGTACCTGGCAACCTCTCGCATTTTTCAGCAGGACTTTGCGCGATAGTGAGCGTAAATACAGTGCGTTCGACAGGGAGCTTTTGGCCCTACACTTGGCCATCCGCCTTTTTCAGTTCTGGTTGGAAGGGTGACGTTTCACCGCGTTTGTGGATCACAAACTGCTAACGTTTGCGATGGCTAAAATTTCAGAACCCTGGTCAGGCCAGCAACAAAGGCAACTAGCCGCAATATCGGAGTTCACCACTGATATTCAGCATGTTGCGGGTAAACACAATGTTGTGGCAGACTGTCTCTCGCGCACGGTAGCAACACCAAGCCCCATGGGGGCAGACTCTGTAGCCGTGGCCGCGGGCCCGGGCAGCGACGCGGGAGCGCGTGTAGCCCCGGTCTGTGTAGGGTTAGATTATGCAGCCATGGCCGCGGAGCAGGTTAATGACACGGACGTGCGCGCGCTCCAGTCTGGACCAACAGGGTTAAGGCTGGAGCACAGGGTGCAGCAAATTGGTATGCCCCCACTAATCTGTGATGTCTCCACGGGACAGCCCCGCCCCGTGGTGCCAGCCGCGTGGCGTCGCCGCGTTTTTGACTCGGTCCATTCTCTCGCGCACCCGGGGGTGCGCGCATCGATTAAGTTGGTGGGGGAGAAATTTGTTTGGCCCGGGTTGCGCAAACAGGTCAAGGAATGGGCGGCGGCCTGTGTAGCATGTCAGCGAGCCAAAATACACAGACACACTAAGGCTCCGTTAGAACCTTTTCACATCCCCGCTAAGCGTTTTGATCACGTGCATGTTGACTTGGTGGGCCCGCTCCCACCATCACACGGGCACACACATCTTTTGACGATGGTGGATCGCACCACGCGTTGGCCAGTGGCGATTCCTCTGACATCAACCACACCGGAAGAAGTTGCGCAAGCATTTTTAGCAGCGTGGGTTGCGCATTTCGGTGTACCGTCGGACATAACATCCGACAGGGGTCCCCAATTTATTTCCGAGCTATGGTCATCGATGGCCCGCAGTTTGGGGGTGAAGATTCATCGCACCACCGCGTATAACCCCCAGGCTAATGTTTTATGCGAACGCTTTCACAGGTCATTGAAAGCAGCCCTCAGAGCGTCGCTGACGGATACAAATTGGGTGGACAAACTTCCATGGGTTTTATTGGGGTTGCGTTCTGCACCTAAGGAAGATTTGCATGCTTCTCCAGCTGAGTTAGTCTTTGCACAACCTCTCCGTTTGCCGGGGGAATTTCTCCCCGATAATCCTGCACCAAATGGCCCCCCTGCTCAGCCATGGCAGAGCAACTCAGGAGCAAACACACTCCCTGGCCCGGTCCATCACAGTTTCCCACACGTTTTTGTGCCAAAGGCTTTAAAAAATGCAGAGTTTGTTTTTGTTAGACATGATGCTCAGCGTCCAAGTTTGCGACCGTTTTATGATGGACCGTTCAGAGTGCTGGAGACCGGGCAGAAGCATTTTCTGCTAGATTTAGGGGGCAGAAGGGAGTTGATTTGCATAAACAGGCTCAAACCCGCTTTTGTTTTGGCTGATGAGCAAGTGCAGCTCGCGAGGCCCCCCCGCCGTGGCAGGCCGCTGAAAGGACATTCTCCAGAATCTTCACAGAGACGTGCTAACAGCTTTAATCCACAGATGCAGAGAGATGCTGCAGGGGTAGCAAAGCCAGGTTGCAGCAGATTCGGCAGAAGGTTAAAACCCAGGCAGTTGGTGGATTGATTAGTGATATGTGGAGTGTTTTGTGTTTTTCTTTTTTTTATGCCATGCATGTTTTGCCCTTAATAGACGTTTGGGGGGGGGGGTAGTTATTTATTTATTTAGCGAATGCAAAGTCCTTAAGCCAAGCAGTTGCCTCCTGGTTTGCTGTATGGAGGGTGTGTAATCCTCCTTCCAGTCTTTGGAGCGGGCAGGCCTCTATGATGTGTTCCATTGTTTGCTCCTCTCCACATGCGCACAGTGGGCTAGGGCTACTGCCCCATCTGTAAAGGCTGGCCAAGCAGGGGCCATGTCCAGTCCTGAAGCGATTGAGTGTAGACCACTGTCTCCTTGGGAGGTTGGTGCCCGGGACCTGTTGGTTGGGGTTTATCACCAGCTGTTTGTTTGGGACCTCCTTGGTCTCCCATTCCTCTTGCCAAGCTGTCTGGATGGTAAAGTCAGCTGGGGGAGGGTTTTTCCAAATCGGCCGTCTGGATGAAAGTCGGGCAGTGGGTGGAGTGTAGATATCTGCATGGATTGGTAAGTGAGGAGAATCTTTAACTTTTTGGAGCATCCTTTGAGTTAATGCTGCTCGCCGGATGTGTGGAGGGGCTATGTTTGACAGTACAGAGAGCCAGGGGAGTGGTGTTGAGCGGATTGTTCCAGTTATAGTTCTCATGGTTGTGTTGAGCTGGGTGTCCACATGGTGTGTGTAAGATGATCTGGACCAGACAGGGGCACAGGGGGGTAGTGTGGGTGACACACATGGTGGGCTCACATTTCCACAGAGATATGACTGCATGCGTATTGGGGGTTTCACGTCTGGAAGGACAAAGGACTCGAATCTGCAGAAGATAATGAGGAGGTGTGAGATTTGTCTTTTTGTCCCACAGAAGATGCCCCGGAGGGATTTCCGGTTCATCAAGGAATGAGAGACAATGGTGAAGGTTCAAAGGGATGCTTTGTGACTGTATGTTTACTGAAGCACCATATGACTTGAGTTCTGATGCTGGAAACATATAAAAGGGTGATGTGATATGATTCTTCCTCTTCTTCCTGCTTTGAGAATGCTAGACGATGTGTTCTGTCAATAAAGCTGAACCTGAGAAATAAACTCAGCCTCATCATTCGAGCACATCCTCTACACCTTGGGTCTTTTTCTTCTGTGCTGTACTCACCAGTGAGCTGAAGCACATCCTGTGTATTCCCTGTTTACCTGTTTAGTTCGCTCGTAGGAGCTTCTGTAAGACTTTATGTTCAATTTTGTCTTAGCTTTGTTAGGAATTGTAATCGCTCTTGTTTTGTTTTTCTTTTGAATTCTTGGATGGAATATGGGTGGGCAATATAAGCTGCGGCTTCAGCCATCACCCATTTCGGATAACTTATGTTGAACTGTATAATCAGAGGAGTTATTGTTTAATTTGACCTTGTTGGATTTTTTCCCCTTTGTTATATTATTCTGTTTCTTTTTTAATCTTTACTTTTAATAAAGATTCATTCATTCATTCATTCATTCATTCATAAACGTATGCAACACTATCCTGCATTTGGGTTTTTGTCTCTCCTGCCCAAGATGGGCAGGAAATCATGACAGAATAATCTGGCCAGAATAGTAACCCAGCGGACGTGGTGTGTGTGTGTATTTTTTTAAATTTTTTTTTGTGTTTCCTCCCACCTGTTTTGGAGCAGCTCACCATGGACTTTACAGTTTTTGGACTGAGCGCGGACGAGTGTGCAGTGGCCGAGCTGGCTGTGGATTTTGCTTCCAGGGCTCATGCCACCCACTCTCCGGAAACCGTTTTTTGTTTATTGGAAAACGCTGTAGGGGTGATCCAGACATATCCTAGCCTGTGGAAATACCTTAACCTTACCGGGTTAACGCCGCTCCTCACCCAAATATTTGAGTCCGGGCGGCATGTCGAGGGAGTGGTGAGAGGGTTCTCTGCAGCGCAACCTCGGCAGCCAAAGAAACACTCCCGGAAGCCGAGAGCCCGCCATCTACTTCCTGAGCCAGCGTCTTCTTCTCCCCGCAAGACGTCCCATCCTATCCCCGGGGTGACGGAGCAAGACACTGGGACGGCAGCTGACATCATCCACTGCTAGGAATTCAGGCAAGTTCTTTTTTGTTCCCTTTTACTCTCTCCTGAAGTGGTTTTCCTAATTCCTGATGAGGAGATCCAGATTTTACAGTCCGCTGGGTATCCCCTATCAGCTGCTGTCACCGCTCCTCCACTTTTTCTTCTGTCTCCCCTAAATCTCTGTTGGTCCCGGGAGGGAGTCGCCTGACGCAGGAGGAGCCAGGGATCTTGGAGGAGCCCACTCCATGGCGAAAGAATCATCCTGCATCGGAACACCAGAGGAAACCCTTCTCCTCATCAGCAGCCGTACTCCTGCGGCGAAGCCTCTCCCCGTGCTAGCTGTCTCGTCAGTCTGCACCCCCTCTGCTTCAGTTGCAGCTCTCGTCGCCAAGATGACCCCTCATGCTACTAAGAGATCCTCTAGGATTTTTCCTGACATGCCCACTCCCGCGCCATCCAAGCTGGTTCCTCCATGATTCACTGAGGGCCCAGAACAGCCGTTGGCATGGAGGAGGATGATAGCCCACCACCTGCAGCAGTCAACATCCAGGCCTGGGAGGTCAGGCAAGTGTTTTTTCATTCTATTTCCTCTAATAATGATAAACCTTGTCTGTCTCCCGGGAGAGAGACTCAGGTTAAGCAGTCACTTGAGTTCTCTCCCCCTGCTGCAACTGTGAAATAATCACCTTTCCTCTCCATGTCTCCTTCATCTGCCCATGAGTGCCCGTCGGTCCCAGAACTGAGCTGTCAGATGGTAAAGGAGCCGAGGGTCCTGGAGGACCAGGACTCTGAGCCTGCACTGAACCAACCCCCAGTGTCCACGTCGGAGCAATCACCAGCGAGGGTCACGGCAGCTGGGGTTAATTTGACTGCTACCACCATCAAGTCTGCTGTGGAGGCTGCTGCAGCAGAGTTGGAGGCTGAGCCTGGACCTCCATCTTCGCCCGGATCGTCAGAGTCCTGGACGGTGGTGGAGCTTGAGCTCAGGCAAGTGCTCTATTTTGTCTTCCTGTTCTCGGTTTTAGAGCAATCTTGCCTGTCTCTTGGTCAGGAGAACCAGGTGTCAGCCACCTGCTGCATCTGAGCTTGCCCCGCCTTGCTCTGCCACTGCCACTGTCGGTGACCCTGATCCCTCTTCTCCCTCTGTTTTTGAGCTCATTCCCAGGGTCACCAGAGATGAACCAGTCGCTCCAGAGGTCTCTGGGGGTTCAGGTTCTCCATCCAAGGTAGCCAGGGGTCCAGCCTTAATGGAAGAGGTTGTGGGTGCTCCGTCCCAGCCCAGGATCTCCGTAGGTGCAGCTGTGACCCAGGCCGGGTCATCTGAGGGTGCGACTGTGCCCCAGCCGGGGTCCACCATGGGTGCAACACTGGCCCAGTCGGGGCCCACTGTGAGTGTGGCTAAGCTCCTGCCCAGAGGCACCGCAGGTGCAACAATGTCCCAGGCCAGGACCCCCGTGGGTGCTACCGTTTTCCTTACTGGGACCAGCAAAGGTGTCGTGACCCCTCTCCCTCCTCTTCCTGATGCCGTCGTAGTCCACCCTCTTTCTCCGCCAGACGCCATCGGGGCCCCTTCTCCAACCAACATTGTCCTGGTTCCCCGTCCCTTATCACTGGACACCGTTGTGCCCCCCACCCCCGCCCCCCCCCCAGCCCTGCTCTCCGCCCTTGGGCCTTCCGGTGGGGGAACCACCTCCTGGATCTCTCCTCCGGTCATGGTGGCTGAAGAACTTAGGCTGGCCGCCTGATAGACTGAGTCGCTGGGTTGGGCTGCCTGTTTTCCCTGGCGGGTAATCCGACTAATTCCACCTGGCGGTCCGGCTGGTTTGGGACTTTGGCAGGCCACCCAACCAGTTTCACCTCGCCACCCACGGGGCATGGGACTCTGGTCAGCCCCCAGAAATTTTGAGCTCCTTGAGCCAAAGGGTCTGAACTTTGTGTTGTTTTTTCTGGTGCAGGTTCTGAGCAGGGGTTGTTTTTATTGTTCCCTTCTAGCCTGTTCCCCTCATCACCCACCCTGTGTAGTTTGTGGTAGTTCCTGCAGGGAGGATGGGGGGCAAGTTTGCGCCTTTTTGTTCTTCGATGGTACTTTGGGTGTCTGTATGAGCACCCAAGCCAGAAGGCGATCGATTATGAGCACCCTAGACTGGAGCAGAGCACCCACAATGACCTCCTCGGCAGGGGAGGCCACACCCAAAGTGACCTCCAGCAGCGAGCCTGGATCCTCGGACTCATCTGGTGGTGTTGAACTTTCTCCAGCAACCCTGGAAGAGGACTTAGACAGAGAGAAAGAAGGATCAGGGTTGCCGGCAGCGGCGGAGCCCAGAGAGGCGAGCTCAGACACAGCGGTCGGCTGCGCCTGGCTCTCCTCACCAAGAGCTAGGCAAAAATGCTCAATAATGAAAAGGAGGAAAATAAAGGAGAGCACTTGTCTTAGCTCAAGCTCCACCGCCGTCAAGAACTCCGATGATCCGGGAGATATGCTCACAGGCTCGGCCTCCTGGAGGTTCAGTTTAAGCGTTGACTCTGCTGCGGTGGCCTCAGCAGCAGGCATGATGGTTTTTGCAGTCTTGATTTCCACAGCTATCATGACCCATGCTGGTGACTCTTCCGGCATGGCAGCTGAGATCTGGTTCACTGTTGCTATGGAGGAACAATCCTCCTGGACCTCTGGCTCCTCCTGGTCCTGACTGCTCGGCCCCGGTACTGGCGGGCACACAAAGGAAACAGAAGGAAGCAGGGAGAGGGCTGGTGAACAGTTCAAAACAGGAGCAGGTGGGGAGAACTCAGGGGACTGCTTTCACTGAGTCTCCCTACTGGGAATCAGGCAAGACATTTCCTTATTTAGGAGTAAACTGAAAATTATCTTGCCTGTCTCCCCGGGTAATGATGTTGGCTGCTGCTGTTTGGGTGTTGTCATCCTTCCATCTGAAAAAGGCGGTGTTTGGCCCCTCTGTCAACAGTTTAGGAGCAGCCCCTCTTGCCACAGGAACGGGAGCCACTGGTGAGGAAAACAAGCACCCCTCGACCGTATGCAGATTCACCGAGGGAAAGGTCCTCGCAGCGGATGTGGAGAAGAGTCTTGCAGACGACATTGCCCAGGTAGGAACACGTGCAGGGATAACTGCAGGGATAGGGCTGCAGGGATAACCGGGCTCGTTGTGGGGAAGGACGCGGTTGGCAGGCTTGATAATTCCTCCGGGAATCAGGGGCTGCATGACGTTGATGCCACCGACCTGGTTGTGGCCATCTTGGAGCAGGAGATGGAGCGGAGGAAAAGATGGCCGCTGGCTGAGAAGAGCATATCTGCTTGGGCTTGTTGTGGAATGCCCTTCTCTTCAGGTCAGGGAAGGCCTGTTCGAGCACGCAGACAGAGGACAATAGTTCAGCGTACTGGGGATAATTCCAGAGGCCCAGGTGAGCTTCCAGAATATCATGAGCCTCATTGAGGCAGTCCCATTTTTCTCCGGGGCCGTAGGCATCATCAGCGATGTACAGGAACCCTCGGATAGACGCGGCTGCCCATTCCTCCTCCACGCTGGGATGTCCCGCTGCCCGTCCGCTTCTGCCGGTGTGGCAACGACGCACCGAGAACATCATGCTTTAAACAGGTAGGGAAGACACACAAAAAAGGTGAAAAATGTCACGCCACTTCACCGCTGGGCTCTTGCTGTGGCGGCAATCTGTCATGTTTGCTGCGTAAGTGTGCAGCGAACAACTGAATAAGTGCAAGCCCAAATGCAGGTGAAGTTGACAAGTTTATTAACAGAAAGGGAAAAACAAAAAATACACAAAATGTCCAGGTAATACTGTTAAGGATGAGATGAGCTGGATTCCCCAGCTGCGAACTCCGTTGGCAAGCCCAGGCATTCCCAGGGTGGAGCGGAGAAGAAAGGCTACATAATGAGTGAGAGGACTTATATGTAGGGTCGGAGCAACTGGCTCTGGAAAACAACTCCATACAGAGTCCGGATACAGGAAAACCAACAGGAGTGAGTCTGGGCATCAACAGCTGACTATTGCCGCCACACTGAGTGCATCCACTGACCAACATAAATACTCCAGCGCTAATGATGTCAAGTGGATGCAGGAGTGTGACTGAGCAGGTGCATGAGTAAGTGTCAGAGTATGTGAGTGAGTTGAATGTGTGTGTGTGTGTGTGTGTGTGTGTGTGTGTGTGTGTGTGTGTGTGCGCGTGTGGAACCCCAGGTGATGGCAATCAGCTGATAGGTGCCTGGCAGAGAGAGGTGAGAGGAGGGCTGTGGCTGTAGACTGGCAGAGGAACCAATAATCTGCCAGCTGAAAATGATAACAATCAGAGGCTAAAGCCACAAGTCATGAAACGGGGCAGGTAACAACAGCCCCGTTCATGACAGTTACAAGATTTCATGATTTTTTTTGCCTGTTCAGAATTTGCTGAGAGTTTGCTAAAGTGGTGCAGTGTGCATTTTCAGCAGGAGGACTTACAACTTTTTCCACTTCTTTCAACTCCGGGTGATGGCGGTTGATGTGAGCCCCAGCATTTGTGGTGTTACCTCTTTCATTTTGCAAACTTTACATTTTACATGTGTCATGTCTAGCACTTTCTTTCCTGGAATACTATAGAAACAAAATTGTGCCCACTCACTTGCCTGTGTGGGCTCTGTGGTGCAGGTGAAGTGTGGCCGATACTGATCGGAGGGTCAGGGGTTCGATTCTTGCTCAGTCTGCATGTCGAAGTGTCCTTGAGCAAGACACTGAACCCCCAGTTGCTCCTGTTGAGTCAGGCTAGTGCCAGTGCATGACAGCTCTACCACCATCAGTGAGAGAATGTGTGTGTGAATGGGTGGATAGCAGGATCTACAAAGTGCTTTGGTCATCCAGAGATGAGAAAAAAAAGCGCTATATAAGGGAACACCGGCATCACTGCAAAAATAATAATTAAAAACTGATTGTTAAATTTTGGGAATCAATTCTGAATCCTGTAAAATGAGAATCTCAATTCTTATGTGAATCGATGTTTTCCAACACCCCTAGTAAAAAAATGAGATAAAAGGTCGGCCATATTTGAATTCAATATGGTGCCCACAAGAGGGCATAAATTTTGGGGGTCCATTTCTTTTTATGATTCCTAGGGGCTGTAGTATATCTGTGCAAAGTTTCATGCTTTCTGCGAAAACTGAATGATTCTGGTGCTTAGCCACTGTACTACAGGAGCAAATTATAATAATAGCTTTGTAACTTGGAAAGAGTTAAATTTATGAGAAAAACACTGCAACATTCTGAGTAAAAAGTTGCAAATTTATTTGAAAAAGTCTAAATATTATTAAAAAAAAGTCACAAATGCCATTTGTGACTGCCTCCAGATCAACGCGAGGAAAACTAAGGAGCTGGTGGTGGACTGCCGCAGGCAAGGACAACCCCTCGCAGCACCAGTAAACATACAGGGAACAGACATCGAGATGGTGACATCCTACAAGTACCTGGGTGTTCATTTGAACAATAAACTAGACTGGTCACACAATACCGATGCACTCTACAAGAAGGGACAGCGCAGGCTGTTCCTACTGAGGAGACTCAGGTCTTTTGGTGTACAAGGGCGCTGCTGAAGACATTCTACGACACTGTGGTAGCATCAGCCATCACTTTTGGAGTGGTCTGCTGGGGCAGTGGCATTACAGCAGCCGATAGGAAGAGACTGAACAAACTGATCAAGAAAGCTAGCTCTGTCCTGGGGCAGCACCCTGATCCAGTGGAGGAGATAGGAGAGAGAAGGATGGTGGCTAAACTGTCATCTCTGCTGGAGTCCGAGTCCCACCTTATGCAGGACATACTGAACGCACTGAGGAGCTCATTTAGCAGCAGACTACATCATCCTAGGTGCGCAACCGAGAGGTTTCGCAGGTCCTTCCTACCAACGGCTGTCAGACTGTATAACCTAAGCAGGGCTGCTCGCAGAGATAGCAAAAAAAAACGTGACGAGCTAATAGTATTGAATGCGAAAGACGCAATAGACTTACACAATGGTCCCCTCCAGTATATGCAACTAGGACAATATCGGTCGCTACGAAGGGTGACAGTATGTATGGGTACATATTCATACTATGTAGAATAACTAAGTAGACGGTTATGCTGTTTATTCCATCTTGCTACAATGCTCCGCATTTTGTATATATATTTATATATTTATGTGTATGTATGTATATCCACTGCTCTTATTTAAATCTTCCATATCTTCTTAATTGTTGCTCTGAGTGTTGCTATCCCTGTGCTGTTGCAATCCTGGAATTTCCCCATTGTGGGACTAATAAAGGTTTATCTTATCTTATCTTATCTTAAATTTACATCAATGTCTTAGAGGTATACGAAAAGTCAAATTTATGAGAAAAAAACACAAATTTTATGAGCACAAGTGGCAAATTTCTGACTCTGAGAAAACGTACATAGACACGGAAAAAATATTTTTCATGTGAAGTGGATACGTGGCGTTTACAGCTTTAAGAAATGTGTCTACCGGCACCCTAACAGTTTGCCAGTTTCGCTTCCTTTCACTTTTATTCTTTCATCATTAGAGGTGACCATTAACAAAACATTTTTCCTAATCCTAACATGATTGAGGAGTTCATACCTAAATCTAACCTTTCATTAGTGGAGTGAAAAACAAACGAAGAAAGAATCACTCAGAGATCAGCATGGGACTCAAACTCACATCTTGTTGATTTTGTTGCTTGAAACTAACTACCCACCACCCTCTTCCCACCAACCAAATGAGTGTTGGAAGACTACTTAAAACAGGTGTTGTTCTGCTCATGCATAGTGAGGACAGTGTGTGTGTGTGTGTGTGGGGGGGGGGCATTCCTTTTCTTCCTTTCTCCCCCACCCCCACAACTGGTCATTGCCAATGACTGCCCCTTCCTGAGCCTGGTTCTGCCAGAGGTTTCTTCCTATAAGGGAGTTTTTCCTTCCCACTGTCGCCTAGTCATAGGGGATCATTTGATTGTTGTGGCTTTTCTCTGAATTATTTATGATTTGTGCTTATGTATCTAGTGCAAGGGTGTCCAGTCATGTGCCATGGAGGGCCAAGACTCCGCAGGTTTTCTCTTCTACCCAGTCTCTTCAGCAGGTGTTTTCACAAGTTCAGTGAAATCTACTGTTGAAAACACTGGTTGGAGGTTAAGCCTGCAGGGTCTTGGCCCTTCATGGCACATGATTGGACACCCCTGATCTAAGCGCCTTGAGATTACTTTTGTCGTGACTAGGTGCTATACAAATAAAGTTGAATTGAATTGAAAAAATTGAAAAAATTGCACATGCACAATGAGAGAAGGCATGCACCCCATTTGTAAAAACATATCCAGGTAATTTTTACATACAAATGCATGTTTTTTGAGGGGTGGAAAACATTCATTAGTTACGTTTTTTACTGCGATCGGGTTGGATTAGGATCACGCCCCCACCCTTTGAGTTATATTATGTTGTTAGGGCCCGAGCTACTGACATCAGTGGGCGAAAGCGCTATTGTATTTGTTAGTGTTTTTAGGGCCCGAGCCACTGACAAAGTCAGTGGGCAAGAGCCCTATTGGAAGATATAGCATCACATAGTGGTTAATGAAAGAATTGCTGAAAACTGTTTAATTTATTACTCACGCATCACTTGCCAGACTGACATGAAATTTTCTGAGATTAATCACACCACAGGGATGATCGTAACTGCACATTGACTTTAGCATGACGTCACAAGTGTTACCATGGACACACCCTCCTCGCTATTCAATCTGTGATCTTGTTTGGAGGATTAGAAACGACCTGGAGTCATGAAATCTTGAACAAAGGTTGAGGTGACTGTCATATATAGTCCTATATGGGTGGACAACACATAACATTGTACCATTTTCACCATATTTTCCATGAGTGATATTAGTCATCACTTTAATATTGAGGTGCAGGATGTTAAAAGGGTGTTCTGTGCTGTAAAAGTGAACAAAAGTCAGGGCCCTGATAATATACAGACGTGGACAAAATTGTTGGTACCCGTCTGTTAATGAAAGAAAAACCCACAATAGTCACAGAAATAACTTGAATCTGACAAAAGTGGTAATAAATAAAAATTCTATGAAAATTAACCATTGAAAATCAGACAATGCGTTTGAATTGTGGTTCAACAGAATTATTTTAAAAAAACAAACTCATGAAACAGGCCTGGACAAAAATGATGGTACCCTTAATATTTTGTTGCACAACCTTTTGAGGCAATCACTGCAATCAAACAATTTCTGTAACTGTCAGTGAGACTTCTGCACCTCTCAGCAGGTATTTTGGCCCACTCCTCATGAGCAAACTGCTCCAGTTGTCTCAGGTTTGAAGGGTGCCTTCTCCAGACGGCATGTTTCAGCTCCTTCCACAGATGTTCAATAGGATTTAGATCAGGGCTCATAGAAGGTCACTTTAGAATAGTCCAATGTTTCGCTCTTAGCCATTCTTGGGTGTTTTTAGCAGGTCATTATCCTGTTGCAAGACCCATGACCTGCGACTGAGACCAAGCTGTCTGACACTGGGCAGCAAATTTCTCTCTAGAATACCTTGATAGTCTTGAGATTTCATTGTACCCTGCACAGATTCAAGACCCCCTGTGCCAGATGCAGCAAAGCAGCCCCAGAACATAACAGAACCTCCTCCATGTTTCACAATAGGGACAGTGTTTTCTTGGTATGCTTCATTTTTGCGTCTGTGAACACAGAGCTGATGTGCATGCCAAAAAGTTCCAGTTTTGTCTTGTCTGTCCATAGGGCATTCTCCCAGAAGCTTTGTGGCTTGTCAACATGCAGTTTGGCAAATTCCAGTCTGGCTTTTTTATGATTTGTTTTCAACAGTGGTGTCCTCCTTGGTCATCTCCCACGAAGTCCATTTTGGCTCAAACAACGACGGATGGTGCAATCTGACACTGACGTACTTTGATCTTGGAGTTCACCATGAATGTGTTTAAAGGTTGTTCTGGGCTCTTTTGTTACCATTCGTATTATCAGTCTCCTCCTGCGGCCACGTCCAGGGAGGTTGGCTACAGTCCCATGGATCTTAAATTTCTGAATAATATGTGCAACTGTAGTCACAGGAACATCAAGCTGCTTGGAGATGGTCTTATACCTTTACCTTTAACATGCTTGTCTATAATTTTCTTTCTAATCTCCTGAGACAACTCTCTCCTTTGCTTCCTCTGGTCCATGTTTAGTGTGGTACACACCATGTCACCAAACAGCACAGTGACTACTTGTCACCCTTTAAATAGGCTGACTGACTGATTACAAGTTTGTAGACACCTGTGATGTTAATTAGAGGACACATCTTGGTTGAACATGTCCCTATGGTCACATTGTTTTTTAAAATAATTCTGTTGAACCACAATTCAAAAGCATTGCCTGATTTTCATTGGTTAATTTTCATAGAATTTTTATTTATTACCACTTTTGTCAGATTCAAGTTATTTCTGTGACCATTGTGGGTTTTTCTTTCATTAACAGAGGGGTACCAACAATTTTGTCCACGTCTTTACGTGGGCGCTTGGTAAAGTCCTGTGCACATGAACTGAGTCCTGTGTTTCACTACATTTTTAAAAAGTCCTTACAGACACAACATGTGCCTAAGATCTGGAAAGATGCTGTGGTTGTCCCCGTTCCAAAATCCAGCTGTCCAAAAATGGTAAATGATTTTAGACCAGTTGCTTTGACTTCAATTTTAACGAAAATTTTTGAAAAACTGGTCAGATTTGAGGTCCTAAAGCAGACTGAGCATGCATTGGATCCTTAGCAGTTTGCCTATAGGCCTCACATAGGAGTGGAGGACGCCACTGTCACTCTGTTTAACATGCTTTTTAAACATCTGGATTTTAAAGGGACAAATGCCAGGCTTTTATTTGTGGACTTTTCTTCAGCCTTTAATACAATCCAACCTCATATTTTACTTGAAAGGCTTCTGCAACAATTTGATTTGAGTAATAATCTGGTGGGTTGGAATCTGGATTTTTTAACCAACAGGACACAGAGAGTAAGGGTCAATGGTACATTGTCTGACCAAAGGTGTTCTTCTACTGGCTCTCCTCAGGGGTGTGTGTTGTCACCACTACTCTTCATCCTGTACACAAACATGTGTCGGAGCAGACATGACAACAGACACATTATAAAGTATGCTGGTGATTCAGTTGTTGTCAAGTCTCCTCCAGGATGGTGAGAGTGGCCACGGCCCAGTAGTTGATGATTTTGTTCACTGGTATGAGGATTCCTTCCTGCAGCTGAATACGACAAAAACTAAAGATATGATTATTGACTTTAGGAGGAAAACTCCCAGGCACAAAGTCACTGTACTAAAAGGCCAGACCACTGAATGTGTGCAATCTTATAGATATCTTGGGACGATTATTGATAGTAATTTAAACTTTGAAGAGAACTGTGATAGGGTGTGCAAAAAGGGTCAGCAACATTTGCATTGTTTAAGGAAACTTGCACGCTTCCAAATTGACCAAACCATAATGACAATGTTTTATCGGGCTTTCATTGAATCTGTTTTTATTCTTTTCTTTAGTGTCACGGTTTGGTCAGATAAAACTGAAACAGAGGAAATCCTTGGATCAGGTAGTTACATACAGTTAGGCCCAGAAATATTTGGACAGTGACACAAGTTTTATTATTTTAGCTGTTTACGAAAACATATTCAGGATACAATTATATAATCAATATGGGCTTAAAGTGCAGACCCTCAGCTGTAATTTGAGAGTATTCACATCCAAATTGGAGCAAGGGTTTAGGAATTACAGCTCTTTAATACGTAGCTGCCTCTTTTTCAAGGGACCAAAAGTAATTGGACAATTGACTCAGAAGGCTGCAAAAAAAAAAATAAAAAAAAAATAACAAGGCTGCATGGGCTCTTCCCTCGTTAACCTGTCATCAATTAAGCAGTTAAAAGGTCTGGAGTTGATTCCAGGTGTGGCGTCTGCATTTGGAAGCTGTTGCTGTGAACACACAACATGCGGTCAAAGGAGCTCTCAATGGAGGTGAAACGGACCATTCTGAGGCTGAAAAAAAAGAAGAAATCCATCAGAGAGATAGCAGAAATGTTAGGAGTGGCCAAATCAACAGTTTGGTACATTCTGAGAAAAAAAAGAGTGCACTGGTGAGCTTGGGAACTCAAAAAGGCCTGGACGTCCACTGAAGACAACAGTGGTGGATGATCACAGAATCCCTTCACAACATCCACTCAAGTGAAGAACACTCTCCAGGAAGTAGCTGTATCAGTATCTAAGTCTACCATAAAGAGAAGATTTCATGAGAGTAAATACAAAGGATTCACCACAAGGTGCAAACCATGAATCAGCCTCAAAAATAGAAAGGTCAGAATTGACTTTGCCAAAAAACACCTGAAGAAGCCAGCCCAGTTCTGGAACAGCATTCTTTGGACAGATGAAACTAAGATCAACCTGTACCAGAATGATGGGAAGAAGAAAGTTTGGAGAAGAATTGGAACAGCTCATGATCCAAAGCACACCACATCTTCTGTAAAACATGGTGGAGGCAGTGTGATGGCATGGGCATGCATGGCTTCCAATGGCACCGGGTCACTTGTGTTTATTGATGATGTGACAAAAGACAGAAGCAGCCGGATGAATTCTGAGGTGTATAAGGATATACTTTCTGCTCAGATTCAGCCAAATGCAGCAAAGTTGATTGGACGGCGCTTCACAGTACAGATGGACAATGATCCAAAACATACTGCAAAAGCAACCCAGAAGTTTTTTAAAGCAAAGAAGTGGAATATTCTGCAATGGCCGAGTCAATCACCAGATCTCAACCCAATCGAGCATGCATTTCACTTGCTCAAGACAAAACTTAAGGCAGAAAGACCCCCAAACAAGCAACAACTGAAGACAGCTGCAGTAAAGGCCTGGCAAAGCATCACAAAGGAGGAAACCCAGCGTTTGGTGATGTCCATGGGTTCCAGACTTCAGGCAGTCATTGCCTGCAAAGGATTCTCAACAAAATATTGAAAAGTAACATTTTACTTAGGGTTATATTTATTTGTCCAATTACTTTTGAGCCCCTGAAATGAGGAGCGTTTGTATAAAAATAGCTACAATTCCTACATGTTTAATCATATATTTTTGTTCAACCCCTTGAATTAAACCTTAAAGTCTGCACTTCTATTCCGTTGTAGTTGTTTCATTTCAAATCCAATGTGGTGGCATGCAGAGCCCAAATCATGAAGATTGTGTCACTGTCCAAATATTTCTGGGCCTAACTGTAGATGGTCCAGTTGTTTGCTTGGTGAGTCACAGCTGAGCCTGACATCCCTGTACACCAGACAGGTACAGAGGATTGCTACCTCCATTTTAAATGATGACTCCCACCCTTTACACTGCCACTTTCAGATTCTTCCCTCCAGATGGAGGTTTGATGTCCCAAAAAGTAAAACCCAGCGCTACAAAAACAGCTTTGTTCGTGCTGCTGTCAAAGAGTTGAACAAGATGTAACAATATATTGCACATAATTTAGTTACCTACTTATTAATTTTTATTTTATATTTACTTATTTTTGTAGGTTTTTTATTTGGGTTCTAAATCTTATATTGGGTTTTAGACTTTTGAGTTTTTAACCTCTTTGACTAGTCTTTAACTTTTTAATATGACCCTTCTCTCTTCTCTCTTTGTTTTTTCTCGATTGGTGGGACCTTGAGTACTTTTATCGTGTTTATAGTCAGCTTCATGTGTGCCTGTGTTTGTGATCATGTTGAATGTAATTGTGGTTTGTAAATATGGATGTCACCTGACTGCAAAACAAATCTACCTATGGGTACAAATAAAGTAACCTGAACCTGAACACTGCAAACGCGTGTATATAAAAATAATAAACAAAAGTTGTAGCGTCCCCGAGTGGTTAAAGGAAGAATTGCTGAAAACTCTTATTTATTGCTCACGCGCCACTTGCCAGAATGACCTGAAATTTTCTGAGGGTTATTGGACCTCCTGTTTGATCATAACTGCATATCACCTTTAGCATGGCGTCACTGCTGTTCCTATGGACACGCCCTCCTCACCATTCAATCCTTGATCTCGTTTGGAGGGTTAGGAATGATCTGGAGTCATGAAATCTTGAACATAGGTTGAGGTGACTGTCATATATGCTGCACGGTGGCGCAGTGGTTTAGCACTGTGGCAGCACAGTTTTACCCTTGGCCGGGGGATCGCGGGGATCATGAGATCGTGGGTTCAATCCCAGCCCCCGACCAACAGTGAGCTGTGTGGAGTTTGCATGTTCTCCCCGTGTTGCGCGGGTTTACTCCGGGATTTCTCCGGTTTCCTCCCGCACACCAAAAACATGTAGGTTTAGGGCGCTCGCGCACGCAGCGACCAGCAGCCGGTGGCTTGTCACCAGACTGCAAACCAAGTCTACCTACGGGTACAAATAAGTAACAAAAAAAAAAATAAAAAATATATATAGTCCTATATGGGTGGACAACACATAACTGACAGGGAAGTGTTGCCATGGCGACATGGCAAAGGTTGACGCCTTGCCATGAAACATCGGAAAGTTGTATCTTGGACAAACTTTGTCTGATTTTCACCAAATTTTCGACAATGGATAATAGTCCCACTCTGAACGCTCCTATGTAAAAATAACAAAAGTTAGAGGGCCGCCAAGTGGTTACAACATCAGACCCTTGTAAATTGGACAAACTTTGTACGATTTTACCAAATTTTCTACCATCAATATTCGTCCTGCCCCAAATGTGTCTATATAAAAATAATAAACAAAAGTTATAGCCCCCCCTAATGATTAAAGTAAGAACTGCTGACAACTTTTTTCTTTATTTTTCTCTCACCAGCTGAAAAAATGACATGAAGGAATGACTAGGGCTCATTGACAGTACATGTACATAGAACAGAACTGTTTCCATGGTGACCAGAGTGCTTCAATGGCTTTCTTGCCATGCAAAACATGACAGTTACAGCTCAGACAATCCTCTTCTGATTTGGGCCAAACTTTGCACAAATCATACTAATCCCACTCTGAACACGTCTGCATATCAATATTCACAAAACTGTCAAACCAGCACCTACTGCTGATATGAGGTACTGCACAAAATTGTTTCAAATTTTGCGCAAACAGCAGTAGTCTGTATGACATGACATTTTCAGTGGTTTCTCAGAGTGCATTGGACTACCCTCAGTGGAAGGCACTTTGGTCCTGCGATAATCACTGTTGCCATGAAAACCCACTCCTTGCCATTCAATATGTTTTATACTTCGGAGGGTTGGGAAAGTCCAAGGGTCACCACATGTGGAATGTAAGTCAAGGTGACTCTCTTCTGTATTTCTGCATGGGTGTGCAACATGTACCTAAACTGTAAGTCTTGCCATGGCCACATGTCCAAGTTTACCTTATCGCAATATGTTGGACAGTTGTAACTTGGACAAACTGTGTCAAATTTTCACCATAATTGCTATGATGGACATTAGTCCCACTCTGCACACTCCTACATAAAAATATTTGATAAAAGTTACAGCACCACTTACTGCTCACAAGAAGTTCTGCGCCAAATGGTTGACTTTATCATTCATGCAGCCTTTGCAGGGATGACAGGAAATTTTCTGAGCCAGCAAGGTACGACGGGCACCGGGTTCTGCAGTCATGTGGGGGGGGCGAAGGTCCGCTTACAGCTGCTTGCAGCTTTAACTTTTTTTTTTTTTTTCTCTATCTAAGTGTCGTGGTTCGAGCGCCGAGTTTGTCCCCGCTCGGGCCATGCAGTATTTTCCTCCCAGCTGATGTGTGTGTCTCTGATGGCTCTCCGAGCTCTTATTGTGACAGCGCTCGGAGGGGCTTCCGGCTGCTCTGACAGCTGAGCTGCATTAGAGATTGCCATCAGCTGACCCATCCTGAGCCCTATTTAAGGGATCAGCTAAGGGCTGAGCGTCGCTGCAGTCTCATCAGACATTCCTCGTCTGACATCGTCAGACATCCCGTCATCCAGCCTCCGTGCTGATTTCTCCATTCCCTGTAAGTGTGTTCATTGTGAATCTGTTCCTCCTTGTCATAGCCTGTGTTATAGTGATAGTGTGTTTTAGCCCCCCATTGTCATAACCCGAGTGTCGGTTCTGGCCACACTTGGGTCTCATATCTTTTTGTTCCCTGGCTTTGGCAGCTGAGGGTTCCTTCCAGCTCCTCGGGCTCTTATTGTGAAGGCGCCCGGGGGAGCTCCCTGCTGTCAAAGTCAGCTGCTGCTCTGCTGTCATTAGCAGCAGCTGTGCCGCGTTGGGGTCATTAGCCGCCAGAGATATAAGCGGGTGCTAAATGCCCTCCAGCGCGGCAGTCTCTGTTATATCCTGTTATGATCACCTGCTATGCTCTTCTTTATGTTCAGCCACGTTCCGTCGTGCTCCTGTTATTCTCAGGTATGTTCCTTTGAGACCTTACTCTCACTGTTGTCCGTCTGGCGCATCGGGTGTCCCCCGGTTCAGACGTCACCCAGCCACTGTATGTGTTCTGTGAGTGTTCTGCCTTATCCTCAATAAATTACCACTGCAAACTCTCTGATGACTGAGGCGTCTTGTGACGGTCCGTGAGGGCCGTCGTGACAGTAGACTGCCGCCTAACGCCCGGAGAGGAGGCGTTGTATCGAGACGCCATTCACCGTGTAGTTTGCAGTAGTGGACTGTTTGTTCCTACCTGTCTTGGTGCCGTGTGGAAGCATGCCATCGTGGAGGTCTCGTGCTCGGAGGCAGGACACTGTTCTCGTTGACACCCTCGAGCGCGTGGACAGAGTCCTTGTCGCCGCCTCCCTCCTCGAATACAACAGCGAAGTGCCCTGGTACCTGGACCTAGCCGAGGAAATTCTGGATTCTCTTCCCCGCTTCACTAATCATCCAGAGGTAAGCGTGAGGAGAGATGACGTCGCCGCCCAGCGTGAGATACTCCGAGGGCTGGAGGGAAATCCTGGCAGGAAGCTGAAGCGGAGGAGACGTCGCCCCTCGCTTCGGGATCCCGCTCCTGCCTCTGTTCCGGCCCGGGAGTTCGCACCACCCGGAGGTCTTTTCCCATCGGGCATGTCGTCACTCGGGATTCCCCCAGAGAAGCTGCAGATGACAGCAGAAGAGATCTGGGACCGGGTGGCTGCTGCTTGCTCCGCTAAGAATCCTCCGGCGTGTATGAAGCATGTGGTGGCGGCGGTCAGACTGGTGGAGAGGAATCCAGCGCTGCGTGAGTTTCCTGAGTTTGCTGACTTGCTTGCCGCCGTTTCTGCTCAGGAACGGCGATTTCCGGACCTCACCTTCGCCTCACCCCCTACAAGGAACCGTCGTCACTTCGGCTTCCAACCTCGGCTAGAGCCCCGTCTGGATGCTGTCCCGGGTCGCCGCAAGGGCTCAACCCCCCACACAGCTGTCACTCCCGCGCCTCGTCAGAAGGGAATCCCCGCAGCCTCGTCTTCTCCCGGGCCCTCGCCTGCTGTCCCGTCAGCGCTCCATGCCCGACTGACCCCGGCTGTCGCCCCCTCCTCCTCGTCGCCTATCCTGGCTGCTGTGTGTCACGAGAGCTCCGTTTCGGCGAGCTTCATCCCGGATCTGCCTCGAGTGGCCTCATCTCGTCTTCCCAGAGGGCCCTCTGTCGCCATCCAGCGGGGAAAGGAAGGAATGATGTCCCCCACAGCGGAGACCATCTTACCCTTAGGGGAAAGGCGAGTGCATGATAATTCCTCTTCTTTTGACATTGTCTTGCCTTGTCTGACTCCTAGGGGTGGAGTTCGGGGTATGCAGCCCCCCGAGCTCCCTCCACCCGCTGTGGATGAAAGTAATAACCCTGCTTCCTCTGTGTCTCCCCCCGCTGAGCGGTCCTCGACGTCAGACCAACGTCGCTGGATGAGGAGGGGGCCTGCGGTTCTGGAGAGCCCGGTTCCGGTTCCGCAGCCACGCCATGGGCGGAGGAGGAGAGCGGACTGCAGCATGGAGCCATCGCCGATGAAGAAGCGTCCCCGGGGTTCCACGGAGGAGCGGTCCGGTCCAGCAGGGCGAGATTCTCCTGCCACCACGCCGTGCGGGCCACCAGCGTGGACATCGGTGCTGGAGGACTCTCTAGCTGCACGCACCATCATGCCAGCTGCGGAGCCCGACGCAGCTGAGTGGGAGCCTGAGGACGACCTCCTGACTTCTGAGCCCGGATCATCGCAGTCCTGGACGGCGTCAGAACCCGAGCTCAGGCAAGTGCTCTGTTTTATCTTTCTTCTTCACCTTTTAGAGCACTTTTGCCTGTCTCAAGGGGAGATGAGCCGGGTGCAGCCGCCCGCTGCGTCCGAGCTTATCTCGCCGGGTTGTGGCGCTGCCGGTGATCCTGATCCCGGGTTTTCTCTCTTGTGTGAGTCTTCTCCCAGGGTCGCCGGCGAGGGGCTGCTCTCGCCTGCTGCGCCAGAGGTTCCGGTTTCGGGGTTGGAGGTCGAGTCTGGTGCCACGCCGACCGGGTCCACCGGGAGTGCTGTTCCAGTCCAGTTGGGGTCCACCGGGAGTGCTGTTCCGGAGGCCCAATCGGGGTCCACCGTGGGTTTGGTTCCGGAGGCCCAATCGGGGTCCACCGTGGGTTTGGTTCCGGAGGCCCAATCGGGGTCCACCGTGGGTGCTGCACCAGCAGGTCCTAGGTTCGGTGAGGGAGCTGCAGATCCCCAGCCACCGGATGCTGGACAGGCTCGTTTTCTTCATCACCCTCATCTCCACAGTCATCCTCCTTGTCTCCCTGAGGAGCACTACCCATCTCCACCTGGGGCCGTTGGGGTCCCGAACGCTCCGCCCGGTTTCCCTTCATCTCCCCCCTTTTCTGCGGGATCACCGGCTGCTTCCTCCCAACGGTTCTGGTGGGCTGGTGTTGCGGGGCGGCCGCCTGAAGGGCTGTCTCGTTGGTTTGGTTCTCTGGGCTGGCCCCCCGACCGGTTTATCTTCCTGTGCGGTGACCTGCTCCGGCCGCCTGAACCTCTCTTCCCCCGAGCATGGGACTGGGGTAGGCCGCCCGAACTGTCCTCTTTTCCCCTCCCTGTTCTGTGGCCTCTTGTTGCCGGACGACCCCCCCGAACCTTTTGCCCCATCCCTCCGGGCCTGGACTGCGCCCTTTCCGGGTTCCTGATCTCGTCTGTGGGACTGTTGGCGTGTGTGTGTGTGTGGGGGGGGGGGGGGATTGTTTTGTGTTTTTGTGTCACTCTGTTTGCCCAAGGGTGTGTTGCCTATTTTGTACTTATTGTGGTTTTGTTCTTGTTACCCGGGATTATGGTTTTTTTTTTTCTATAGCCTTGTTGGTTGTTTGTCTCTCTCCCTCCTGCCAGCACCCCATCCACCCACCCTAGGGGGGTGGGGGGGGGCTTGGGCGTTACTCTGGCCACTCAGAGCTCGGCCTTGAGGGGGAGGTACTGTCATAACCCGAGTGTCGGTTCTGGCCACACTCGGGTCTCATATCTTTTTGTTCCCTGGCTTTGGCAGCTGAGGGTTCCTTCCAGCTCCTCGGGCTCTTATTGTGAAGGCGCCCGGGGGAGCTCCCTGCTGTCAAAGTCAGCTGCTGCTCTGCTGTCATTAGCAGCAGCTGTGCCGCGTTGGGGCCGCGTTGCGGTCCGTGAGGGCCGTCGTGACACCCGTGGCTCATTACTTTATTGTTATCCTTCCTTAAAAAACTGTGCAAACTCACCAGCTGGCCTATAGCGTCTTATTGATGGCTTGTGAGGGCCATCCATGACAGTAGACTGCAGCCAGACTGAGACGCCTGTCACCGTGAGTTTTGCCTGAATTGGACTTGTTTTTCCCTGTCTGGGTACCTGTGTGCTGGGAGGTCGTGTCGTCATTCAGGGGCCGCGCTCGGAGCCTGGGCTACGAGCTGGCGGAGGCCCTGGACTACGTTGATGGAACTCTCTTCACTGCTGGCCTCTATGACACTCCCAGCGATGTACGCCGGCACCTGGACCTCACTGAGGACATCATAAATCGCCTTCCTCACTACTCCAACCACCCTGAAGTCATTGCAAGGAAGGCAGACATCTCTGCGCACCGGGAGAGACTCCGTGGGCTGGAGAGAAACTCCGGCAGGAAGCCTAAGAGTAGAAGCCCTCACTCCTCACTTCGGGATCCCGTTCCTGTCCCCGTTCCAATCCAGGAGTTCGCACCGTCCAGGGGTGATTCCCCAAGGAGTGAGACATCAGTTGGGATTCCCCCGGAGAAGTTACAGCAGTCAGCTGCTTCCATCCGGAACCGAGTGACTGCAGCTCACTCCGCCGTTCACCCGACACAGATCATCAAGCATGTGACGGTGGCTGTCAGGCTTGTGGAGAGGAATCTGGAGCTAGGTGATTATCCAGAGTACGTCGCCCTGCTCGCCTCTGTTTCCGCACAGGAGCGGGGTTTCCCCAACCTCTCCTTCGTCTCGCCCTCTGCCGGTAACTGTCGTCACACTGCTAACAGTAAGACTCAGCTAGAATCCCGTCCGAATCCTGTTCCGGGTCGTCGAAAGAAGTCAGCTGCCTTTTCGGCGTCTGGTCAGGAGGGAATTTCCGCAGGCTTTCCCCCTGGGTCATCTTCCCTTGCTGTTCCATCAGCTCCTCGTGCCCGGATCGCCTTGGCTGTCGTCCCCTCCTCCTCGACGTCTTCCCCGGCTGCTGTGAGTGCAGTGAGTCCTGCTTCGGCAAAGCCCGTCATCGGCCCATCGCGAGTGGCTCCTCCTCGTCCTTCCAGGGGGCCCTCCGTCACCATCCAGCGGGGAAAGGGAGGAACGAAGTCCACTGCAGTGGGTTCTATCGGGCCTCTACGGATCAGGCAAGTAACTTTTCATTCTGTTCCCACATTGGATGAATTGCCTTGCTTGATTTCTGGGGGCGGAGTTCGGGGTTCACAGTCCCCTGAACTCCCTCCACCTGCTGCAGTAATAAACATTGAACCTGCTGCCACTGTGTCTCCCTCCGCTGAGCGTTCCGCGACGCCAGGCTGACGTCGCCAGACGGGGAGGGGGCCTGCGGTCCTGGAGAGCCTGGTTCCAGCCCTGCAGCCACGTCACGGGCAGAGGAGGACAGTGAACTGCAGTGTGGAGCCTGCGCCGACGACGAAACATCCCCGGGTCTCCATTGGTGAGCGGTTTGATCCAGCAGGGCGAGGATCCCCTGCCACCACACCGTGCTGGTCATTGGCGTGGACGTCAGCGTTGGAGGGTCCTCAGACTGTGGAAAACATCATGCCGGCTGCGGAGCCCGCCACAGCCGAGTGGGAGCCAGAGGACGTCCTTCTGGGTTCTGAGCCCGGATCGCCGAAGTCCTGGACGGCAACAGAACTTGAGATCAGGCAAGTACTCTACTTTGTCTTCCATCTTTCTTTCTTGGAGCATTTTTGCCTGTCTCTCGGGGAGACGAGCCGGGTGCAGCCATCCGCTGCATCCGAACTTGTCTTGCCGGGTTCTGTCACTACTGGTGACCCTGACTCCGGTTCTGTTCCCTCTCGTGAGCCTTCTCTCAGGGTCGCCTGGAACAGCCCCAGGGTCGGGGGTGGAGGTCGCACATGGTGCTGTTCCGACCCAGTCGGGGTCCATCGTGGGTGCAGCCGCGACCCAGTCGGGGTCCATCGTGGGTGCAGCGCGGGCTCACCCGGGGTCCAACAGAAGGACAGCGCCTATTCTGGTAATGTTCAGAGGAGGAGCTGCAGATCCTCCGCTGAGCGACGCCAGACTGGTCCCTCATCCCTTTCTCATTCCCTCCTTTCCTCCATCAGGTGCCGCAGGGGTTTCTCGTAATCGGCTCGGCTCTCCCTCGTTGTTCCTCGCCCTTAAGAGGCCGTCTCCAAACTCTCCCTTGCGGTCCTGGTGGCTGAGCGATGCGGGTGGGCCGCCTGGAGGACTGCCTCACCCGTTTGGCGTTCTGGGTCGGCCACCCGACCAACTAGACTGTCTGCTTGGCAACCTGGTCCGGCCGCCAGAGATCCTGTTTCTCCGGGCCTGGGACTGGGGTAGGCCGCCCGAACTCTCCCTTTTCCCCCTATTGGCTATCTGGACATTGGACGCAGGGAGACCACCAGAACTGTTTGTGTATCATTGGACTCTGCCTGCCGTCATCCCCGTGTGTCTCTCATTTCCTCTAAATATTAAGTCACCCTGGTGTGTTGTCATTTGCCCTATTTTTGATCTATGTATTCACCGCTATTTAGCGTATCTTTTGTTTCTCTCCCCTCCCCTGTCTGAGGGATTTTTTGTGTCTGCCACATCATGTCTCATGGGCCTGTGTATTTTGGTTATAGGTCTCCTCCTGTTATTTGCATTTTTGTCCTGTCTATGTTCCATCCGTGCTTTATGGAGTATTGTGGGGTTTTTTTTGTTTTTTTTTAACCATGCTCTGTAATTGCTTCGTTTGTTCCTTGTGTTTTCCCGTGTCATCGTCTTGGTGGTTTTTTTTGTCTTTTCTGGTTCTCACCCTCCAGGCCTTTCCCCCATCCTTCTACCCTGGGTGGGGTGGGGGTGGGGGGGAGGCTTGGGTGTCATACAGTGTCCGGAGTTCGCCACCTCGGGGGGGAGTACTGTCGTGGTTCAAGCGCCGATTTCGTCTGTGCTCAGGCCATGCAGTATTTTCCTCCCAGCTGATGTGTGTGTCTCCGATGGCTCTCCGAGCTCTTATTGTGACAGCGCTCGGAGGGGCTTCCAGCTGTCAGAGCAGAACTTTGACAGCAGAGCTCTGACAGCTGAGCTGCATTGGCAGTTGCCATCAGCTGACCCATCCTGAGCCCTATTTAAGGGATCAGCTAAGGGCTGAGTGTCGCTGCAGTCTCGTCAGACATTCCTCGTCTGACATCATCAGACATCCTGTCGTCCAGCCTCCGTGCTGATTTCTCCATTCCCTGTAAGTGTGTTCATTGTGAATCTGCTCCTCCTTGTCATAGCCTGTGTTATAGTGATAGTGTGTTTTAACCCCCCGTGGCTCATTACTTTATCTTTATCCTTCCTCAATAAACTGTGCAAACTCACCAGCTGGCCAAAAGCGTCTTATTGATGGCTCATGAGGGCCATCCATGACACTAAGATCTCATTTTTGGGGTAGCGAATGTGCCTGAAAACTCACCATTTTTTGCAGGAACCTCAAGAATGGCAAAAAATTGAATATTTTGGAGGAAATATGAATGACCCCATAAAAATGGCTCTACTTTCCAAACATATGAAGTCAATGGGGAGTGGCACATGCTTTCTTTTACGTAGAAAGATGAAAATCGGGTGAGATGTTTATCATGTCAAGACATGCAAAAAAACTCCATAGAAGTGATGTTCTCCACCCAACAGGAAGTCGGCCATTTTGGCAGGAAGTGGCAGTGACCAAATTTCCACCTAGCGCATTTGATCGAACTCATCTCAGGATTTTAGTCCGATTGAGCTCATTTGTGGTGACAATCATCTATGCCCATGTGTCATTAAAAGTTATTGAAAACTTTTCCAAAAGCTCGACGGTTTGGCTGTAGGGGTGTGGCAAAGTTTGATGTCTTGCCATGATCGTTCTATGACTATTCTGACAGCAATAACTCTGGCAAGCATTGTCAGATTTCAACCAAATTCAATATTATCGATATCAGTCCAATTCCAAACAGTTCTATACAACAATATTTATAGAAATCTACAGCGCCACCTAGTGGTTAAAGGAAGAATTGTTGAAAACTTTTTCATTTGTTACTCACGCACCACTTGCCAGAATGATGTGAAATTTTCTGAGATTAATCAGACCACAGGGATGACCATAACTGCACATCAACTTTAGCATGACGTTACACTTATTACCATGGACTTGCCTTCCTCGCCATTCAATCCGTGATCTTGTGGGGAGGGTTCGGAAGGTCCTGGACTCATGAAATTTGGAGCATACACTACCGTTCAAAAGTTTGGGGTCACTTAGAAATGTCCTTATTTTTGAAAGAAAAGCACTGTTTTTTTCAATGAAGATAACTTTAAACTAATCAGAAATACACTCTAATATCTAATATACATTGCTAATGTGGTAAATGACCATTCTAGCTGCAAATGTCTGGTTTTTGGTGCAATATCTACATAGGTGTATAGAGGCCCATTTCCAGCAACTATCACTCCAGTGTTCTAATGGTACAATGTGTTTGCTTATTGCGTCAGAAGGCTAATGGATGATTAGAAAACCCTTGTGTAATCATGTTAGCACAGCTGAAAACAGTTTAGCTGGTTAGAGAAGCTATAAAACTGACCTTGGGGGCGGCTATGGCGCAGGTGTAGTGTGACCGAAAACTGATCGGAGGGTCATGGGTTCAATCCCCGCTCTGTCTGCAGTCTGCATGTTGAAGTGTCCTTGAGCAAGACACTGAACCCCCAGTTGCTCCTGGTGGCCAGGCTAGCGCCTGTGTGTGTATGGCAGCTTTGCCACCATCAGTGTGTGAATGTGTGCGTGAATGGGTGGATAGCAGGATCTGTAAAGCGCTTTGGTCATCCAGAGATGAAAAAAAGCGCTATATAAGTGAGTGCCATTTACCTTCCTTTGAGCAGGTTGAGTATCTGGAAAAAATTATTATTTCAAATACAAATCATTATTTCTAACCTTGTCAATGTCTTGACTATATTTTCTATTCTGGTTGCAAGGTTGTCATAGCCAGGAGCGGCACTGGGGTTAAGCTCCCAGTGCTCATAAAATGCTCCTTATGGCGTGCGTCTTGAAAAGCCTCTGACAACTAAGTCCAACTCCTAGCCTGCCCGTGTGGTTTAGTCTCTAAGCCCGGCGGAACTGCTTTTACTAATAGGAGAAGGGGTGAGGGCCGATCTCTGGCGCCTTAAAAACAGATGCTTCAGGTAGATGGTGGCTCATCAACCTGGGAAGGTAGCCCATCTAGGGGAAGGTAAACCCTGATTTCAAACTTCCGCTGCCTTGCGGCACACCCAGTCACGGGAAAGGCTTCGGGAGTCAACCCTGAGGAAAATCCGGAGTCGGAGCCCCTAAGGCAGTTCTCTGTTGTGCGCAACATCGTTCTGACAGCTCCTGCGACGGCGCTGGTGCCAAACTGTAGCAGCCCTGCTGTTCCTTTGGATTCATCAGTGACGTGGAGAGGGGGGACATGCTGCATGGGCTACATCTTGTCCTCCATATCTTCCTGCCCAGGCTTGAATCCTACCAACGCCCAACACTGGAAGGTAGAACACCGGATCACTGGAGAGGACACTCCAGCTTTGCCTTTGGCGTAGACAAAACATGGGGAATGACAGTTACCGGTTATAAACCACCGCTCAATTGGCGTAGAGCGCGGCGCCAGGGGTTGTTCCCGACAGTGGGAGGGATCATCGGATCTCACTGGACAGCTACCGCCCGCCTCAAGCTGGGCAGCCCCCAGCCAATAAGGTGTTGTCCCGCCACAGCTTGCTTTCCTCATTGGGTGCATGGGGATGAGGAGAAGTCCAAACAGCAGGCTGAGAACCTTCGCACCAGGCAAGACAAAAAAACAAAAGAGACCAACTCTAAAACTGGGAACTTGGAACGTCTGCACTATGATGACAGGACTCGCTGCTAACCTCAAGGACATCAACGACACCAGGAAGACTGCCATCATCAATAATGAGCTGAAGAGACTGGGAGTGGATATCGCCACTCTCCAGGAAACACGGTTGGCTGATGCAGGCACACTGAGAGAGAAGGACTACACGTTCTACTGGCAGGGAAAGGGCAGTGACGAACACAGGGAACACGGAGCGGGCTTCGCAGTGAAGAACACCTTGCTGAAGATGGTGGAACCGGGCAGCAATGGCTCTGCACGACTCCTCACCCTCCGCCTGAACACCACTCAAGGCCCAGTCACCCTCGTCAGTGTGTATGCCCCAACACTGACAGCCACACCAGAGGCAAAAGACGAGTTCTACGAGAATCTCGCAACAACTGTCAGGATCATCCCCAACTCTGAACAACTCATTCTCCTTGGAGACTTCAATGCCAGAGTGGATGCTGACCATGACTCCTGGCCCTCCTGTCTTGGGCCATTTGGCGTGGGCAGAATGAACGACAACGGACAGCGGCTGCTCGAGTTCTGCACATATCACCATCTGTGCATCACAAACTCATTCTTCAAGACCAAGCCCCAACACAAGGTTTCCTGGCGACATCCGCGCTCAAAGCACTGGCACCAGCTGGACTTGATCCTGACCAGGTGCACCTCACTGAAGAACGTGCTAATCACCCGTTCGTTCCAGAGTGCAGATTGCGACACAGACCATTCATTGGTGTGTTGCAAGGTCAAGCTGCAGCTGAAGAAATTCCATCGTGCTAGACAGCCTGGAAAGGCACAAATTGACACCAGCAAGATGGCCCAACCAGAACTTGTTGAGCAGTTTGCCTCCACCTTTGAGAAGGAACTTGATGTACCACAAGAAGGAGAATCTGCAAAGGAGAAGTGGGAAGAGCTGCGAAACACCATCCACCGCACAGCCTTGGCTACCTTTGGGAGGAAGACCTCGAAGTCACAGGACTGGTTTGATGCCAAGTTGAGCAAGATGACCCCCGTCATTGAAGCCAAGCGCTCAGCACTTGCTGAGTACAAGAAGTACCCAAACGAGAAGAATCTCCAGATTCTCAGGGCTGCGAGAAGAAAAGTTCAGCAGACTGCTCGGCGCTGTGCCAACGAGTACTGGACTCAGCTCAGCCAAGATATTCAAACCGCTGCCATAACAGGGAACATCCGTGGTATGTATGATGGCATCAAGAAAGCACTTAGTCCGGCTCAGAGCAAGATGGCCCACCTCAAATCCTCCACTGGGGAGATGATCACAGAAAAGAACAAGCAGATGGAGAGATGGGTGGAACACTACTCTGACCTCTACTCCAGACAGAACACCGTGACACTGTCAGCCCTTGATGCCATCGACTGCCTGCCATCCATGGATGAACTTGATGCCGAGCCAACCATCGACGAACTCAGCAAGGCCATTGATAGCTTGGCCGCTGACAAGGCACCCGGCAACGACGGCATACCCCCCGACCCGATCAAGCACTGCAAGACCGCCCTACTGCTGCCCTTGCATGACGTCCTCTGCCAGTGCTGGAAGGAAGGTGCCGTACCACAGGACATGAGGGACACCAAGATCATCACCCTCTACAAAAACAAAGGGGAGAGAAGCGACTGCAACAACTGCAGGGGCATCTCCCTCCTCAGCGTTGTTGGCAAAGTCTACGCACGAGTTGTTCTCGTTCGTCTACAGAAGCTTGCCGAACGTGTCTACCACGAGTCTTAGTGTGGCTTCCACCCTGAGCGATCGACGGTAGACATGATATTCTCCATCTGCCAACTCCAGGAGAGATGCAGAGAACAGAACATGCCCCTGTGCATCGCCTTCATCAACCTCACCAAAGTGTTCGATCTGGTCAGCAGAGAGGGCCTTTTCAAGATCCTGCCAAAGATAGGTTGCCCACCAAAGTTGCAAAGCCTCATCGAATCGTTTCACACCAACATGCAGGGGATAGTGCAGCACGATGGCAATGTCTCAGAGCCATTCAACATACGCAACGGAGTGAAACAGGGCTGTGTACTTGCGCCAACCCTCTTTGGGATTTTCTTTGTTATGCTCCTGAGGCATGCCTTCAGCACAGCAACAGAGGGAATCTACCTGCACACAAGATCTGACGGCAGGCTTTTCAACCTCACCCACCTGAAAGCCAGAACCAAAGTACATGAGGCTCTAATCAGAGACATGCTGTTTGCAGACGACGCTGCAGTCGCAACCCACACACAGCAGGAGCTTCAGACCCTGATGGACCGCTTCTCCCAGGCATGCAAGGACTTCGGGCTTACCATCAGCCTGAAGAAGACTAACGTCTTGGCGCAAGGCACGGAAGCACCACCAACCATCACCATCGACGACTACGAGCTGGAGGTCGTGAATCAGTTCACGTACTTGGGGTCCACGATCAGCAACAACCTCTCCCTTGATACAGAAATCGACAAGAGGATTGGAAAATCAGCCTTCACACTCGCTCGCCTCACCACACGAGTGTGGGAGAATCCCAAACTCTCTGTCAAGACGAAGATGGCAGTGTACAACGCCTGCGTCATCAGCACACTGCTCTATGGGAGTGAGACGTGGACAACATACGCCCGGCAGGAAAAGAGACTGAACTCCTTCTACTTGCGCTGCATTCGCCACATCCTGGACATATCCTGGCAGGACAAAGTGCCCAACACAGAAGTTCTGTCCTGCGCCGGCCTTCCCTCCATGTTCACTCTACTCAGGCAGCGCAGGCTCCGCTGGCTAGGCCACGTTCACCGTATGGAGGATGGCAGAATCCCCAAAGACGTCCTCTACGGAGAACTGGCAACTGGCAGGAGAGACGTTGGCCGCCCACAGCTGCACTTTAGAGACGTCTGCAAGAGAGACATGAAGGCCCTGGAGATCAGCACAGATTGCTGGGAGGACCTTGCAACGGACCGCTCCAAATGGAGAGGCACCCTGACCAGACAGCTCAAGGCAGGTGAAGAGAAACTGACTGCTGCAGCAGATGAAAAAAGGACCCGCAGGAAGAACCGCCACAGACCCAGCATCACGGAGACCACCCACAAGTGCGACCTGTGTGACAGGGACTGCCATTCGCGCATCGGCCTGTTCAGCCACAGGCGGTGCTGTTCCAGCAGAGTAGACGTTTAGGATTCTCTTCCATGGTCATCATAGACCAACGGAGGCCAACGTGTGACGTGTGTTTTCTATTCATTTTACAACTCATGGTGGTAAATAAGAGTGACGTTTCATGGAAAACACAAAATGATTGTCTGGGTGACCCCAAACTTTTGAACGGTAGTGTAGGTAGAGGGGACTGTCCTCTGTAGTCCTAAATGGGTTAGCAACACATAACTGATAGTTAAGAGTTACCATGGCAACATGGCGAAGGTTTACTACTCACCATACAACATCGAAAAGTTGCAACTTGGACAAACTTCATCCGATTATCACCAAATTTTCGATGATGGATATTAATCCAACTCCCCACACTTCTATATAAAAATGATAGACAAAACTTAAAGCACCACCTACTGCTCACAGGAAGTACTACAACAAACAGCTGTATTTGTTATTCATGCAGCACATGCCATGACAACGGGAAATTTTCCGTGCCCGCTGGCTCCTACCGGCGCCAGGTTCCACGAGTACACAGGGGGCTAGGGTCCACTTACAGCTGCTCGCAGCTTTAATTTTTTTTTTTTTTTTTAGGGCCCTAATTTTCTGAGATTCATCAGACCACAGTGATGATCATAACTGCACATTAACTTTACCATGATGTCACACTTGTTACCATGGACATGCCCTGCTCACCATTCAATCCGTGATCTTGTGGGGAGGGTTGGGAACGTCCTGGAGTCATGAAATTTGGGGCATAGGTAGCGATGACTGTCTTCTGTAGTCCTATATGGATCAGCAACACATAACTGATAGGTAAATGTTGCCATGGCGACATGGCTAAGGTTGACTCCTCGCCATGGAACATCAAAAAGTTGCAACTTGAACAAACTTCATCCGATTTTCACCAAATTCTCTTTGGTGGATGTGAGTCTGACCCTGCACACTCCTACATAGAAATGGTTGACAAAACTTATAGCACCACCTACTGCTCGCGGGAAGTACTGCGCCACTCGCATTTGCACGAACTCCTCCTGGGGGCCTGCTCCCTTTGAACTCATTTTCACATGGCAGCATCTATAGGAATTGTCCATTAAAAGTTATCAAATGTAAGTCGTAATCTCAAAAGGCATGGCCACGACACTATGGCGGAGTTTGACTCCTCCCCTTACAACATCAAACAGCTGTGACTCGAGCAAAACTTGTCCGATGTCCACCAAAGTTTCCATGATGGAAAATAGTCCTGCCACGAATGCGTCTACATAACAATACCTGACAAAAGATATAGTGCCACCTAGTGGTTAAAGGAAGAATTGCTGAAAACTCTTTTATTTATTAGTCATATGCCACTTGCCAGAATGACATGAAATTTTCTGAGGTTTATTAGACCACCTGGTTGATCATAACTGCATATCACCTTTAGCATGGCATCACTGCTGTTACCATGGACACACCCTCCTCACAATTCAATCCGTAATCTTGTTGGGATGGTTGGGAATGACCTCGAGTCATGAAATCTGGAACATAGGTTGAGGTGACTGTCCTCTGGAGTCCTATATGGGTGGGCAACACATAACTGACAGGGAAGTGTTGCCATGGCGACATGGTGAAGGATGACTCCTCGCCATGGAACATCGGAAAGTTGTAATTTGGACAAACTTTGTCTGATTTTCACCAAATTTTCTATGATGGATATTTGTCCCGCCCCACACACTCTTACATAAAAATGATTGACAAAAGTTTTAGCACCACCTACTGCTCAAAGGAAGTACTGCACCAAACTGTTTATTTTATGATTCACGCAGCGCTTGACGCAACGACAGGAAATTTTCTGAGCCAGATCAGCACAACGGGCACTGGGGTCTGCGATTGCATAAGGTTGAGGGCCCTCTTACAGCTGCTTGCAGCTTTAATTAGGATTGGGCCCGAGCCACTGACAAAGTCAGTGGGCTAGAGCCCTATTGTAATTGTTAATTTTTTTTTTTTTTTTAGGGCCCGAGCCACTGACAGAGTCAGTGGATGAGAGCCCTATTGTATTTGTTAGGGCCCGAGCCACTGACAAAGTCAATGGGCAAGAGCCCTATTGTAATTGTTAGAATTTTTTTTTTTTCTTATACATTTAAGATCTCATTTTTGGGGTAGTGAACGTGCATGAAAACTTTTTTTTTTTCTTGTTGCAGGGACCTCAAGATTGGCAAAAAACTGAATATTTTGGAGGAAATATGATTGACTCCACAAAAATGGCTCTACAGCGCCACCTAACATGTGAAGTCAATGGGGAGTGGCACACGTTTACTGTCATGTAGAAAGATGAAAATCGGGTGAGATGTTTATCATGTCAAGACATAAAAAAACTCCAAAGAAGTGATGGTCTACACCCAGCAAGAAGTCGGCCATTTTGGTAGGAATTGGTGGTGATCAAATTTCCACCTCACGCATTTGATCGAAGTCGTCCTAGGGTTTTTGTCCGATTGAGCTCATTTGTGGTGACAATCATCTATGCCCATGTACCATTAAAAGTTATTGAAAACTTTTTTTAAAGTTGGACGGTTTGGCCGTAGGGGCATGGCAAAGTTTGATGCCTCACCATGATCATTCTATGACCATTCTGACGGCAACAACTCTGGTATACATTGTCGGATTTCAACCAAATTCAATATTATGGATATAAGTCCAATTCCAAACAGTTTTATAGAAAAATATTCATAGAAATCTATAGCGCCACTTAGTGGTTAAAGGAGGAATTTCTGAAAACTGTTTTTCTTTATTACTCACGTGCCCCTTGCCAGAATGACGCAAAATTTTCTGAGATTCATCAGACCACAGGGATGATCATAACTGTACCTTAACTTTACCATGACATCACACTTGTTACCATTAACATGAGCCTGTTTTCCACTAGCCCAGCACACCTCGGTACGGCTCGATTCACTTCAGTACGGCTCGGAATGCTTCTGTCTCCATTAGCACGGTGTTGTGCTTGTGCTGTTTTTTTTTTTTAGGAGGTTTTAGAAGCGGGGCAGCAGCAGATTCTCAGCGAGGCGGGGCCACACTCCCGTGACGTTATGCACCCGACTGAGTCCTTATTTACACGAGACAAAAAAGGATCCAAGGATTATTGCCTTGCTCGCTCTGTGGATTTATCTCACAATTAATTTTATCTCATAATTAAGCTGCAACAACACAAGTCACTTTTGTTTTGAATTAACTGCCAACTGACCTAGAAATAATGAGCTGAAACTTGTTTTTATTCGTATTAAATAATGAGACGGTGGCACACTGGCCTACACCAAATTATTATTTTTTACATCCTAGGGCATTTTGGATGTACTGAATTAAAAAAATTCATGTTTTCACCTTCAGGTCAACGTTTGGAACAACAGTATTATTATTTTCCGTTTAGATGATGCTACACTCCTTCTAAAGTATTGTAAATCTCTGAATTTGGAATGCCGATAGAACATTCAATTTACATATACTTACTTTTTTACATACTTTGACTTGTAAGCTTGATCAGTCTCTCCTGCTGCATTTTAAAGTCCAACTGTGCAACTTCTTATAAGTTAACATAAAAAATGTACCCAAAGTTTAGAACTGGATCATGTGGGGCTAATTCTTTATGATATTTCAATAAAAAGAACAGAAAGCTTACAAAAAGATTTCTTTTTTGGTCTAGTTAAAAATTACATTACCTTTACAATGGTTGACCCTGACAGGAAGATCATTATCATTTTGATCAGACTAGGCAATGGAATTTCTATGTAATTATACTGTTTTATAATTCAGTGTTATAACAGACAAACCACACTTTCCAAAACAATTCCATTTTATTATATACAAAATATTAAAAGAAAAAAAAACTTTGCAACACAACATGAAGGTTAATCGACATTTTATACATGCCGACCACTGAGTGTCTACACCAGCTTCCCAAACTGGGTCACGACTCGGATGAATGA
Source organism: Pholidichthys leucotaenia (assembly GCA_020510985.1). Lineage (NCBI taxonomy): Eukaryota > Metazoa > Chordata > Actinopteri > Cichliformes > Pholidichthyidae > Pholidichthys > Pholidichthys leucotaenia. The sequence goes on along the minus strand of CM035842.1, from coordinate 116,178,609 downwards.
AGGCGTCTCTGCCAGCTGTGGGTCAGGATGGCTCGGTTGAATAATCCGGACGGGCTGTCGCGGCGGACGTGTGGGATGATTCTACAAGGAAAATGCACACAATAAAATACAGCACGTAAGTGCAAGATATACAGAAAAGACAATAGTTTTTAACAAGAATACATAAGCTTATTTCAGCGTATTGTTCACATGAATAATTAAAATAAAAGCTTTAGTCCGCATTGTGCTGAAATAAAGCAGCGATCCATCCACAAATGAACAGCTTTTTTATTGCATAAATAAACTGAGCGTCTTACCGAATATATTTGCGAAAAAACGCACAATAAAAAAAAATTAAAACTCACCGTTAAAGGACTCCGATGTCGAGACCTCCCGGTATATTTTTTCATTCCGGGCGGCTCCGTCTAACTCGCGCTGGATACGTTCGTCTGACAATGCAGTGAACAGACACTGCACCTCCTTATTGGTCCATGGAACACCCTTATTACACGAAGCCATTTTTGATAGAGAATAAATGAAAATAGCACAGCAATACACTGAAAAGGAACCGCCAACAGTGGTTACGTGCTGAGTAAAGGCGGTCGTGAAGATTCTTTTTTTTTTTTTTTCAAAAACTTTATTGAGAAGGTCGTGAAGATTTGGTAGATGAGGAGGAGGAGAGGGGCAGTTACAACCTGACCAATCAGCGCCGGTTACGACCTGACCAATCAGCGGCGACCAGTCTGTTAACGTCACAACACGGCACAGCTCAGCACTTCCGTACCCTGCCCTTCAGCGGGGCTGAAAATTGCGGCTGTTAAACCGTGTTGGGGCTTGTGGAAAAGCGTACAAAGCGTGCTGAGCCGTCCCGTGTCGCGCTAAAGCGTGCTAGTGGAAAAGGCCCTATGCCCTCCTCGCCATTCAATCCATTATCTTTTTGGGGTTTTTGGGAACGACCTGGAGTCATGAAATTTGAAACATAGGTTCAGGTGATGGTCATATGTTGTCCTATGTGGGTGGGCAACAAATTACTGATAGGGAAGTGTTGCCATGGTAACATAGCAAAGGTTTACTCCTCGCCATGGAACATCGGAAAGTTGTAACTTGGACAAAGTTTGTCTGATTTTCACCAAATTTTCTATGATGGATATTAGTCCCGCCCCACACTCTCCTACAAAAAATGATTGACAAAAGTTATAGCGCCACCTACTGCTCACAGGAAGTACTGTGCCAAATGGTTTACTTTGTTATTCATGCAGCGCTTGCCTTTATGATGGGAAATTTTCTGAGCCAGCTAGTTATGATGGGCGCCGGGGTCCGCAGTTGTGCTGGGGACGAGGGCCTACTGACAGCTGCTTGCAGCTTTAATTAACACCCGAGCCACTGACAAAGTCAGTGGACAAGAGCCCTATTGTAATTGTTAGAATTTTTTTTTTTTCTTCTTCTCCATCTAAGATCTCATTTTTGGGGTAGTGAGCGTGAATGAAAACTCACCATTTTTTACAGGGACCTCAAGATCTCAAGAGCCAAGTGGCACCTTGGACAAACTTCATCCGATATTCACCAAATTTTCTACAATGGATAATAGTCCGACCCTGCACGGTCCTGAGTAAAAACGGTTGACAAAACTTATCGCACCACCTACTGCTCACTCGAAATACTGTACAACTCACATTTAAACAAACTCCTCCTGGGGGCCTGCTGCCATTGACCTCATTTTCACATGGCAGCATCTATAGGCATTGGCCATTAAAAGTTATCAAATGTGAGTCTCAATCTCAAAAGGCATGGCCACGACATCATGTCGAAGTTTGATTCCTCCCTTTACAACATCAAACAGCTGTAACTCAAGCAAAACTTGTCCCATGTCCACCAAAGTTTCCATGATGGAAAATAGTCCCACCCCAAACGCGTCTACATAAAATTACCTGACAAAATATATAGCGCTACCTAGTGGTTAAAGGAGGAACTGCTGAAAACTCTTATTTATTAGTCACATGCCACTTGCCAGAATGACGTGGAATTTTCTGAGGTTTATCAGACCACCTGGTTGATCATAACTGCTCATCACCTTTAGCTTGGGGTCACTGCTGTTACCATTAACACACCTTCCTCGCCCTTTCAATCCGTGATCTTGTTGGGATGATTAAGAGCAACCTGGAGTCATGAAATCTGGAATATTGGTTAAGGTGACTGTCATATGTCATCCTATATGGGTGGGCAACACATAACTGACAGGGAAGTGTTGCCATGGTGACATGGCGAAGGTTGACTCCTCACCATGGAACATCAGAAAGTTGTAACTTGGACAAACTTTGTCTGATTTTCACAAATTTTCTACAATGGATATTAGTAATGCCCCAAACGCTCCTACATAAAAATGATTGACAAAAGTAATAGCACCACCTACTGCTCACAGGGAGTACTGTGCCAAATTGTTTACTTTATTATTCACGGAGCACTTGCTGCAACAACAGGAAATTTTCTGAGCCAGCTAGGTACGATGGGCACTGGGGTCCACGGTTGTGCGGGGGGCAAGGGCCCGCTTACAGCTGCTTGCAGCTTTATTTTTTTTTCTTCTTCTCAAAGATCTCATTTTTGGGGTAGTCAGTATGCATCAAAACTCACCACTTTTTTTGCAGGGACCTCAAGACGCAAAAAATTTAATATTTTGGAGGAAATATGAATGACCCCACAAAAATGGCTCTACAGCACCACTTAACATGTGAAATCAATAGGGAGTGGCAAACTCTTACTTTCGCATAGAAAGATGAAAATCGGGTGAGATATTTATCATATCAAGACATAAAAAAAATCCAAGATGGCGCCGCGGATGGCAGCCACTGGCTTTTGCTCTCTAATGTTTTTGATAATTTTGTGTGTTTTTTTGGACTTCTGCTCTTCCGTCCGAGTCACCTATTCAAGGGATGAACTACTTTCACTCAGACTATCTCCCAATGCAACTTCTCTGCCAGTTTCTGCTGCTGATCTGAAGTTTTTTCAGTCGATCTTAGCTGTGGGAGCAGCGGCTATTGGCACTGGCCGGAAACGAAGGCGGCGTGGTAAACGTGCCGGTACGCTAGTCAGGCTGAAGAAACGAGGATATCGCACGCCGCTCCCATCGATCCATCTGAGCAATGTCCGCTCTTTGGCGAGCAAAATGGATGAACTGCTGCTCCTGACTCACAAAAACCGGGATTTTAGCAGATCTAGCGCCCTGTGTTTCATGGAGTCCTGGCTGAGTGAACACATCCCGGACAGCGCGGTCCGCCTGGACGGATTCCAACTGTTTCGCGCTGATCGCAGCCGAGAATTCTCTGGAAAGACTAAAGGTGGTGGAATCTGCTTCTACATAAATGAAGGTTGGTGTACTGATGTCACAGTGTTGAAGAAGTCTTGCAGCCCTAACCTAGAGTCACTGTTCATAAACTGTAAACCCTTTTATTCACCGCGAGAGTTCTCCTCGTTTATTCTGGTCGGAATTTATATCCCGCCTGCTGCTTGTACAACGGAGGCACTGCAGCACCTCGCTGACCAGATAGCAGACGTGGAGGAAAAACATCCAGACTCTCTGCTTATCATTCTGGGTGATTTCAATAGAGCTAATCTCACAAATGAGCATCCTAAATACAGACAGCATATTAAATGTCCCACCAGGGACACAAACACACTCGACCACTGTTACACAGTTTTAAGAAACGCCTATCATGCCATCCCCCGTGCAGCTCTGGGTTTTTCTGACCACTGTCCGCTCTATCTTATTCCAACATACAGACAGAAACTAAAAACTTCCAAGTCTGTTGTAAGGACTGTGAAGAAATGGACTGAGGAATCAAAGCTGGAGTTACAAGCCTGCTTTGACTGCACAGACTGGAGTGTTTTTGAAGATGCAGCCATTAACCTATGTATATGAACTCACTGACACTGTGACATCATACATCAGTTTTTGTGAGGACATGTGTGCAGACCAAGACCTTCTGCACATACAACAACAATAAACCCTGGTTCACTCCTAAACTGAAGCAGCTACGTCAGACCAAGGAGGAGGCCTACAGGACTGGTGACTGGACTCTGTACAAGCGGGCCAGAAACATGCTGACGAAGGAGATCAGGCTTGCTAAGAGGAGCTACAGTGAGAAGTTACAAAAAAACTTCTCAGCCAACAACTCTGCTTCTGTATGGAGAGGCCTGCAGAATATCACTAACTACAGGAGACCATCCCCCCACCCTGTGGAAAACCTCCAGCTGGCTAACGACCTAAACAGCTTTTACTGTAGGTTTGAAAAGAACCTACAGTTCTCACCTCCCACCCACACAAAAGGATTATCTGCAGCCCCAGGACCTCCATCCCTCCTCCACTCTGACCTCCCACCAGCACTAACAATCTGTGAAGAGGAGGTGTGCCGGGTCTTTCAGAGACAAAAGATCAAGAAGGCTGCAGGACCTGATGGTGTGTCTCCGTCCTGCCTGAGAGTCTGCTCCAACGAGTTGGCCCCCATCTTCACCCGGATCTTTAATAGATCACTGGAGCTGTGTGGTGTGCCTTCCTGCTTCAAACGCTCCATCATCATTCCAGTTCCCAAGAAACCCTCTGTTACAGGATTAAACGACTACAGACCTGTTGCCTTGACCTCTGTGGTCATGAAATCCTTGGAGAGATTGGTGCTGAACCACCTGAAGGTCGTCACAGGCCCCCTGATGGACCCACTGCAGTTTGCCTACCGGTCAAACAGGTCAGTGGATGATGCAGTGAATATGGGACTACACTACATCCTGCAACACCTCGACTCCCCAGGGACGTACGCCAGGATCCTGTTTGTCGACTTCAGCTCAGCGTTCAACACCATCATCCCAGGCATTCTTCATCAGAAACTCCTCCAGCTCAAGGTGCCCCCCTCCACCTGCCAGTGGATCTCCAGTTTTCTGACTGACAGGTGGCAACAGGTGAAGCTAGGGAGATTTACATCCAGCTCCCGAAAAATTAGTACTGGCGCCCCCCAAGGATGTGTCCTTTCCCCACTGCTCTTCTCCCTCTACTCCAACGACTGCACCTCAGAGGACCCTTTGGTGAAGCTCCTGAAGTTTGCGGACGACACCACAGTCATCGGTTTGATCCGGGATGGTGATGAGTCTGCATACAGGCGGGAGGTGGAGCAGCTGATCCTCTGGTGCGGCCAGAACCATCTTGAACTTAACCCAGCCAAAACGGTGGAGATGACTGTGGATTTCAGGCGACAACCTCCTTCATTCCCCCCACTCCCCATCCTCAACAGCACAGTGTCCACTGTGGACTCATTCAAGTTTCTGGGTACCACAATCTCCTGGAACCTGAAGTGGTCCTCCCATATAGACACTGTTCGGAAAAAGGCCCAGCAGAGGTTGTTTTTTCTGCGTCAGCTCAAGAAGTTTGATTTGCCTCAGGAGCTGCTGGTTGTCTTCTACACCGCCATCATCCAATCTGTCCTCTGCTTTTCCATCACTGTCTGGTTTGGATCTGCCACTAAACAGGACAAGACCAGACTGCAGCGGATCATTAAGTCTGCGGAGAGGATCATTGGTACCGACCTACCCTCCATTGAGAACTTATATTGGTCCATAACCAGGAAACGGGCGGGAAACATCTGTGCTGACCCGTCACACCCCGGCCACAAACTGTTTGAACTTCTATCTTCTGGTCGTCGTTACAGATCACTGAAGGTCAAAACCACCCGTCACAGGAACAGTTTCTTTCCTCAAGCCATCACTCTGATGAACTCCTAACATTCACCTAGTCCTACCTGTTGCTGTACTCATGACTTTTCATCCATTCTTACATTGCACATAACTCTCACACTGCTTTTTACTTCATTCACATTATATCACTGAATCTGAGTTCACACTGAAATACTGTATGACAGTATTTTTTTTTTCATATATTTCTGCAAAGTGTGGATAGTCTGAGTAAATAACTGCATATATTCCTGTATATATTTGCATCCTTTTATAGAAACGTGGACAGACTGTAATTTACTGTACATACTCTGTTGTCATTGAATCCTTATCTAAATCTTATTTAAATCCTCCACCTGAACAACGAGAGCAAGTTTTTAGCCAAAGTCAAATTCCTTGTATGTGTTGTGCATACTTGGCCAATAAAGCTGATTCTGATTCTGATTCTGAAAAAAAAACTCCATAGAAGTGATGTTCTACACCAAACAGGAAGTCGGCCACTTTTGGCAGGAAGTGGCAGTGACCTGATTTCCACCTCATGCATTTGATTGAACTTGTCCTAAGATTTTTGTTCGATTGAGCTCATTTGTGGTGACAATCATCTATACCCATGTGCTATTAAAAGTTATTGAAAACTTTTCCAAAAGCTCGACGGTTTGGCTGTAGGGGTGTGGCAAAATTTGATGCCTCACCATGACCATTCTATGACCATTCTGACTGCAGCAACTCTGGTATGCATTGTCGGATTTCAACCAAATTCAACATTATGGATATCAGTCCAATTACAAACAGTTCTATAGGACAATATTCATAGAAATCAACAGCACCACCTATAGGAGGCCGAAAGTTTGGCGTCAGAAGGTTTGCATCATGTTGTTTTTTTAATACCTCGGGAATGGAATGACGGATTGGCACCAAGATTGGTATGATGTATATGGGCGTGTCTCCGAACAATTACAGCTATGAATATCCATGACTTTTGGAGACATGAAGGTTACACCAAAGGTTTTATTCAATATCTCTGAAATAAATAGTCTGATTGGTACCATTTATGGTGACAATCATCTATACCCATGTGCCATCAAAAGTTGTTGAAAACTTTTCCAAATGCCCAACGGTTTGGTGGAAGGGGCGTTTCCAAGTTCGCAGTATCACCATCACTCTTCCAACGGCCTTTACTCTGGCATCCATTGACTGATTTCAACCAAATTTTGTGTGGTGAATAGGTAGCCAATACTGATAATTTCTATAATGAAGAATGACACATAGCCACAGCACCCCCTACCGTAAATGGACAGGAATTTTCCATAACTCACATGCCATATGCGCTGCTTGCCAGAATGACATGCATTTTTCTGAGGTTTGTCAAACCACCTGCTTGATCATAACTGCAAATCACCTTTACAATGGTGTTGTGGTGAACACTCAATGGACCTGTTGGACCGGTTCTGTGACTTGCATTTTAGGTCAGATCAAAGGCAGGAAGCTTAGCCTTGTTATGCAAGGCTGGAGACTGTGGGGGGTCGATTTAAGGATGCGTGGGAGACAGTGGAAGTGATATCATGGAGGGAAATGCATTGTGACTGTCTTTATTATGCCAGGTGGTGAAATGCATTGTGACTGTCTTTATTATGCAAGGTGGTCTGTGGGACATGTGATCTATGAGGTGTGAAGTCCCTGATATTTAAGGACAAGAGTTACTGTTTCATTCCCTCTTTTTTTCTGCTTTGAAATGATGGAGATGTGAATAAAGCTGACTCTGAGAAAGAACGCTGCCTTGTCATTTTCACATCTTCCACACTGGTGACCCTGAGACGTATCATGGAAGAAAGAAATTCCCCCTGGCCAGCCGCGTCAGGAGCCCCCAGCCAAGCGAACGCCACTACAGTCCAGCTACCGGACTTGTGGCAGAACAATCCGCGCTCCTGGTTCAACGCAGTTGAGGCGCAGTTCAACCTCCGGGGGATATCGATAGATGTCACGAAATTCTACCACGTAGTCGCAAAGCTGGACAACAACACAGACCAGCATGTGGAGAGCCTGATCGACCAGCCGCCTGACAGCGACAAATACGGCACGTTGAAGGCTGCACTCATCCAGCAATTCACCCCCTCGGCAGAGGAGCGAGCAGAGAGGCTCCTGAAGCTGACGGAAAGGGAAAACGACATGCCCACGAGCCTGATGGAGAAGTTGTTGAGGTTGAAAGACTCTGACGATGATCACTTCATTTTGACCCACCTCTTCCTCAGGACTCTACCGTCAGCAGCGAAAGCGGTTCTGGCCAGTTTGCAACTGTTGGCCCTACGGGACTACCACGCGCTGGGCCGAGAGGCGCAGCGGATTGTCAACGCCACCAAGTGGCGTGCAGCCACGGCCGCTGCAGCGGAACTCAGCACGACGACCGCAGACGACAGGAGGCCAGAGACAGCGGTGCCAGACTCACCGACGACGGCGGCGGCAAGGGCCAGGGAGCGTGGACCGGACATCTTTTGTTTCTACCATCGCCGCTTCGCAGAGAGGGCACACAAGTGCGTACTGCCGTGCCAGTTCGGGCATTCGGGAAACGCCAAGACCGGGGGTCGGTAGCAGCCGCGGCCCTCGGGGAAGAGAACAAGCTTCTCTACTTGTCGGACACACGCTCCGGGAGGCAGTTCCTCGTCGACACAGGCTCCCAGTGAGTTTCATCACTCCTTCCTACACGGACAGACTGGCTGGTTCCGGAGGTCCCCTGGTGACAGCGGCGAACGGCTCGGAGATTAAGACCTTTGGTGAGAAGACTCTGCTTCTGTCTCTACACGGCCGTGCATATGAGTGGACTTTTGTTGTAGTAACAGTAAATTTCAATATGCTGGGGGCTGATTTTTTGTGCTCACATGGGTTGTTGGTTGATCTCGCTAACAGGCGCCTGGTTAATGCACTTTCTTTTGATTCTGTCCCCTGTGCAGCGCGAGTGGCCCCGCCTACAGCACAAGCCAACGTCACAACAGCAAGCGGTAAGTTCCACACACTGCTCACTCAGTTACCAGCACTCACGGTCCCCACATTTTCGGCAACAGTCGCTAAGCACGGGGTGGAGAATTTTATTACCACTACCGGACCGCCCGTTTTTGCAAAAGCTCGGTGCTTGGACGCAGTTAAACTAGCCATAGCGCGCGAGGAGTTCACCAACCTGGAGAGGTTGGGCATTATCCAACGTTCAAACAGTCCGTGGGCTTCCCCCCTACATATGGTACCGAAAGCTGACGGATCATGGCGCCCTTGTGGGGATTTTCACAGGTTAAACAATGCTACAGCGCACGACCGCTACCCAATCCCACATATCCAAGATTTCTCGGTTCATTTGGCAGGGGCGCGCATTTTTTCTAAAATAGACTTGGTCCGCGGTTACCACCAAGTCCCAGTGCGCGCTGAGGACATACCTAAAACAGCGGTAATAACTCCGTTTGGTTTATTCGAGTTTTTATGCATGCCATTCGGACTTAAAGGGGCTGCTCAGACGTTCCAACGCATGATGGATGCGGTGCTTTGCGATCTCCCTTTCGTGTTCGTCTACCTGGACGATATTTTAGTAGCCAGTGCGTCCGAAGACGAACACGAAAAACACCTGGCCACAGTTTTCCGAAGGTTGGGAGATCACGGGTTAATAATCAACCCAGCGAAGTGTCAGTTCGGGGTGGCGCAGATCGATTTTTCAGGACACCGCGTCTCCCCCGAAGGAGCAGTCCCGCTGCCTGACAAAGTGCGCGCTGTGGCAGATTTTCCCCGGCCGCAGACAGTCAGGGCATTGCAGGAGTTTTTGGGAATGGTGAATTTTTATAACTGTTTTCTCCCCCGCACGGCGCAGCTCATGCAGCTGCTCTATGCCACGCTCAAAAAAAAGAAACCCATGGATAAGATAAGAGTCGTCCCAGGAGCGGGACCAAGCCTTCTCGGAGGTGAAAGCAGCCTTGGCAAAGGCTGCGTTGTTGGCACACCCAGACCCAACGACCCGCATAGCGCTCACCACTGACGCGTCAGATGTGGCCATAGGGGCGGTCGTGGAGCAACACGTAGCCGGGGTTTGGCAGCCCCTTGCATTTTTCAGCAGGACATTGCGCGATAGCGAACGTAAATACAGCGCGTTCGACAGGGAGCTGCTGGCTCTCCATTTGGCCATCCGCCACTTTCAGTTTTGGCTGGAAGGACGCGCTTTCACCGCGTTCGTTGATCACAAACCGCTAACACTCGCGATGGCCAAGGTCTCAGAACCGTGGTCAGGCCGGCAGCAGAGACAGCTGGCCGTGATATCAGAGTTTACCACTGATATTCAGCATGTGGCGGGCAAACTCCATGTAGTGGCAGATTGCCTCTCGCGCGCTGTGGCGGCCCCAGTCAGCGTAGGGTTAGATTATGCAGCCATGGCCGCAGAGCAGGTTAATGACGCGGACGTGCGCGCGCTCCAGTCTGGACCAACAGGGTTAAGGCTTGAGAGCAGGGTGCTGCAAGACGGTATGCCCCCCCTAATCTGCGATGTCTCCACTGGACAGCCGCGTCCAGTAGTACCGGTCGCGTGGCGCCACCGCGTTTTTGACTCGGTTCATTCTTTGGCGCACTCTGGAGTGCGCGCGTCGGTCAAAATGGTGGGAGAGAAATTTGTTTGGCCGAGCCTCCGCAAACAGGTCAAAGAGTGGGCAGCAGCCTGCACGGCGTGTCAATGAGCCAAAGTACACAGGCACACGAGAGCTCCTTTGGAACTGTTTCACATTCCGGCCAAGAGGTTCGATCACGTTCATGTGGACCTCGTTAGACCCCTTCTGATGTCACAGGGGTGCACATATCTTCTGACAATGGTGGACCGCACCACGCGCTGGCCTGAAGTGGTCCCTCTGGCATCAACCACCGCCGAGGAAGTGGCGCGCGCATTTTTAACAGCTTGGGTGGCGCGCTTCGGCGTTCCGTCGGACATTACGTCCGACAGAGGCCCTCAATTTGTTTCCGAGCTTTGGTCGACAATGGCCCGCAGCCTGGGTGTCACAATTCACCGCACAACTGCGTACAATCCGCAGGCTAACGGGTTATGCGAACGTTTTCATAGGTCATTGAAAGCGGCTCTCAGAGCGTCACTGACGGATACAAATTGGGTTGACAAGTTACCATGGGTGTTATTGGGGTTGCGTTCTGCGCCTAAAGAGGATCTAGAAGCCTCCCCAGCGGAGCTCGTATTTGTACAGCCACTCCGGCTGCCTGGGGAGTTTCTCCCAGATAACCCTGCGCCTAACGCCTCCCCGTCTCAGCTGTTGCGGAGTAACATAGAATCAAGCACGCTGCCCGGCCCCGCGCACCACAGTTTTTCGCGCATTTTTGTACCTAAAACTTTGAAGAACGCAGAGTTTGTTTTTGTTAGACACGATGCGCATCGAACCCCACTGCGACCACCTTATGACGGACCATTCAGAGTGCTAGAAACAGGGGACAAGCAGTTTTTCCTAGAGTTGGGGGGTAGGAAAGAGAAAATTGGCATAGACAGACTTCAACCCGCTTTTGTGGTGGCAGAGGAGGAAGTGCTGTTGGCAAAGGCCCCGCGGCGAGGTAGACCACCACGGAGGGTTTCACACAGTAATGTTTCCCAAAGTAATGTTTCCCCAGAACACCCGCAGAGACTGACAAAGGGTTTCCGCCCCCAGACGGCAATCCCCAGCAGGACCGCGCCGCAGAGACGGTGAACCCCAGCTACAGCAGATTCGGCAGGAGGCTGAAGCCTATCCAGCATGTGGACTGATGTGTATTGATGCTATCACGGCATGCATGTGGTTATTTTCTTGTTGTTCTGTTTTTCTAAAATGTTGGGGGGGCTTGTGTGGTGAACACTCAATGGACCTGTTGGACCGATTCTGTGACTCACATTTTAGGTCAGAACAAAGGCAGGAAGCTTAACCTTGTTGTGCAAGGCTGGAGACTGTTGGGGGTCGATTTAAGGATGCGTGGGAGACAGTGGAAGTGATATCATGGAGGGAAATGCATTGTGACTGTCTTTATTATGCCAGGTGGTGAAATGCATTGTGACTGTCTTTATTATGCAAGGTGGTCTGTGGGACATGTGATCTATGAGGTGTGAAGTCCCTGATATTTAAGGACGAGAGTTACTGTTTCATTCCCTCTTTTTTCTGCTTTGAAATGATGGAGATGTGAATAAAAGCTGACTCTGAGAAAGAACGCTGCCTCGTCATTTTCACATCTTCCACAGTGTCACTGTTGTTACCATGAACACGCCCTGCTCACCATTCGATCCATTTTTCTTGTTGGGGTGGTCGGGAACGACCTGGAGTCATGAAATCTTGAACATAGGTTAAGGTGACTGTCATATGTAGTCCTACATGGGTGAGCAACACATAACTGACAGAGAAGTGTTGCCATGGCGACATGGCAAAGGTTTACTCCTCGCCATGGATCATCGGAAAGTTTGTCTGATTTTCACCAAATTTTCTACGATGGATATTAGTAATGTCCCACAGGCTCCTACATAAAATTGATTGACAAAAGTTATAGCACCACCTACTGCTCACAGGAAGTATTGCACCAAATGGTTTACTTTTTTATTCACACAGCGCTTGCAGCAACAACGGGAAATTTTCTGAGCCAGCTAGGTACAACGGGTGCCAGGGTCCACGGTTATCCAAATTTAACTAAATTGTGTGTGGTCAGAATCAGAATCAGAATCAGAATCAGAATCAGATTTATTGCCATTGTTCATGTAGTACACAAACTAGGAATTTGTCTCGGTGCCATGCTGCAACATTAAAAACATGATGAGAAAAAGGGATAAACTAAAAAACTAAAGGACTAAAAATGTGCAATAAGTGTAGAAAAATAAGTAATAATAAGTAATAATAATAATAATAATAATAATAATAATAATAATAATAATAATAATAATAATAATGAGTAGTACTAGTCAAGGCAGTTTTAAAAAATTAGCAAGTAGCAGATAATGTGAGGTACCACATAGTGCAGTCGATAATGCAACAGAAAAACAGTGATGAATGACGTGAGTCTGGTTGAGCTGCTGTACATAGTGCACGAGAGTCAAAAAGTCACTTAATGTTCAGCAGTCTGATGGCAGAGGGGAAAAAGCTGTTCATGTGCCGGGAGGTTTTAGTCCGAATGGACCGAAGTCTTCTACCTGAGGGGAGGGGGGCAAACAGTACGTGACCAGGATGTGAAGGATCGGCTATGATCCGGCCAGCACGCCTCCGGGTCCTGGAGATGTACAGGTCCTGGAGAGATGGGAGCTCGCAGCCTATCACCTTCTCAGCAGTGCGCACGACGCGCTGCAGCCTTAGTCTGTCCCTGGCAGTGGCTCCTGCATACCACACAGTTATGGAGGAGGTGAGGATGGACTCGATGATGGCCGTGTAGAACTGCACTAACATCTTGGTGGGTAGCTTGAGCTTCCTCAGCTGCCGCAGAAAGAACATCCTCTGCTGGGCCTTTTTGATGAGGGAGCTGATGGTTGGCTCCCATTTGAGGTCTCGGGTGATGGTGGTGCCCAAGAAGCGGAAGGAATCTGCAATGGTGATGGGAGAGCCTGTGATGGTGAGGGGGGGCAGGGGGGTTGTGACTTTCCTGAAGTCCACAATCATCTCCGCTGTCTTCAGAGCATTCAGCTGCAGGTTGTTGTGGCTGCACCAGGACACCAACTGGGCCACCTCTTCCCTGTAGGCGGACTCGTCACCGTTGGAGATGAGCCCGATGAGGGTGGTGTCGTCCGCAAACTTAATCAGCTTAACAGACTGGTGGGAGGAGGTGCAGGAGTTGGTATAAAGGGAGAAGAGTAGGGGGGAAAGTACACAGCCCTGGGGTGATCCAATGCTGATGCTAACAGAGTCTGAGACAGACTTCCCGAGCCGCACATGCTGTCTCCGGTCCGTCAGGAAGTCGGTGATCCACCTGCAGAGGGAGTCAGGCACGTTGAGCAGGGACAGCTTGTCCTGGAGTGTCCTTGTCCTGGTGCATGGTTAACCAACATTGAACCTTTCTATAATGAACAATTTCACATAGCTCTAGTGGCCCCTAGCAGAAAAATAAAGCTTAATAACTCTGGCCATACTTTGTCCAAAGTCAACCAAATTTAGCGTGTTGAATAGGCAGCCAATGGTGAACATTTCTATAATATACAATGAGATGCAGCAGTAGTGGCCCCTACCGCCAATGGACAGGAAGTTGTCATAAATCACACGTACATTATCCAGTTGGACTCAAAACTTGATATACATGGTACTAGTACCACCCAGAATGGAGTTATACGAATATACCACATATAGCTATAGTGCCCCCTAGGTTAAAAAAAAAAAGACATCTATACAGTACCTCTGCTGAGGTGCTATCTTGCAATGTACCGATGGACAGATGGACGGACTGATGATGGACAGTGGTATGAACAGATGGATGGGCGAATAGATTGATGGATGAATGGATGGTAGATGGATGGGGGTATGGCATTATGGAAGGATGGATGGACAAAGAGCGGGAGGGAGACAGTTGGGGAGGGAGAAATGGAGCCTGCGTAGAGTTACAAGCTCTGAGTGGCAAGGCCGAGGTCTTACAAGGATGCGAGGGCCCGTTTACCACTGCTCGCAGCTTTAATGTTGGACTTATTATTATAACTACTCCTGTCTAGATTCAGGTTTTTTGTTTAAAGTATTGTCTTATTCTTCTCTAGCTTTGTCTCCATTGTTCCTAGTTTATTTTTTAAGTAGCTCCTGTGTTGTTCTTGTTTCAGTTAGGCTCTACAGTTCTTAGTTATTCTAAAATAATTTCTTGTATGAATCTTATGTAGTTTAGTAGTAGTTCCTTGTGTGTTTTAATATCTCCTGTGTATTCTTACCTTACGTATTCTGAAAGTAGTTCTCTTGCATTATTCTTTAGTCCCACTGGGTTTAGGTTTTATTTTGAGACTACTCCTGGTTTGGTTTTTATTCCTATGTAACTTGATTTTCTGTTTTATCCTGAAAAGTTACTTCCTGTTAGTCCTTGCAGACAATTCCCAGTTTACCCTTTTTGTTATTATGTAATGCTTAGTCAGCCTGATTCCTCTCACCTGTGTTCCCAGCTGTTTCCCATTGTTTTTATCTGTTTCCTACAAGTTCAGTTTTCTCCTGCCTCACAGCCTCATTGTTTTATGCTGTGGTTCCGTTTCCCCAAGTCATTGGATTATTCTTGTTTCCTGGCTTCCCAATTCCCCAAGGTTTGTTATATTCAGTTATATGTCTTCTCAGTTATTATTTCCTTCTGTCTAAGTTTAGTTTATTGTGTTTTCCAGCCACTGAGCTGCATTTTGTTTTCTAGGTTATTTTCAGTATCCAGTTTGTCCATTTCCGTGTCTGCCTCAGCATATGATATTTATTTATTTCAGTAAATCGTTGTGAATCAGACTTTGCCTGCATCTTTGGGTCCATGACTCCCAGCCACACATCATGTCATGATTAATTTGAAAACAACAACAACAAAAAGCATTCATTGTTTTTCAATGTATAAAAAACATCTGTGGCAAAATAAATCTGTAAACATCAGATAGCACTTGTGTAAGAATAAATCTGCTCACATACAAATGACTGGATGTTAGAAAAATGACAACAACAATAAAAAATCCCCCTATTTGTTTTAATGAGCCAGCTGCACTTCTTCACCAAATTACATAAATCAAGAGGTGTATGTATTGTATATAGTTTAGACTTTTATTTGTGAGGTACGGGTGGTGGCTCCACCTTCTGGTTCTGCCACCATCCATGGCTATAAGAGGGCAGTGAGCAGGAAGTGGGGGTTTCTTTGCCACCACTTCTGCCTGACGGCTGCACCTGTGTGATCTAGTGCCTTATTAATAAACCTGTGTTTAGCTCGACACCTGGCCTCGTCCTTGGCTCCATATAATTCAATTCAGTTCAATTCAACTTTATTTATATAGTGTGGTGGACACACATACGGGACCTGTTTTGTGACTCACATTTTAGGTCAGAACAAAGTAAGAGGCTTCCTTGGTGATTACAGGAAGCTGCAAGAATCTTAGCTTTGGTATGCAAGGCTTGAGACTGTGGGGGGTTTAATTAAAGGATTAAAGAAGGGATGCATTGTAGACAGTGGAAGTGATATCATGGAGAGAGGATGCATTGTTACTGTCTTTATAATGCAAGGTGGTCTGTGATACATGTGACCTGTGAAATGTAAGAGTCCTGATATTTAAGGATGAGAGTTTCCTGTGTGACTCTCTTTACTGCTTTGAGATGATGGTGATGTGAATAAAGCTGACTTGAGAGAGAACTCTGCCTCGTCATTCTCACATCTCCACACTGGTGACCCGAGACGTATCATGCAAGAGGAGAATTCCCCCGGGCCAGCCTCGTCAGGAGCCCCCAGCCAAGCGAATGCCGCTACAGTCCAGCTACCGGACTTCTGGCAGAACAATCCGCGCTCCTGGTTCAACGCGGTTGAGGCGCAGTTCAACCTCCGGGGAATATTGGTAGACGCCACAAAATTCTACCACGTAGTCACAAAGCTGGACAACAACACGGCCCAGCATATGGAGAGCCTGATCGACCAGCCGCCGGACAGCGACAAATACGGCACGTTGAAGGCTGCACTCATCCAGCAATTCACTCCCTCGGCGGAGGAGCGAGCAGAGAGGCTCCTGGCGCTGATGGAGTTGGAAAATGACATGCCCGCAAACCTGATGGAGAAGTTGTTGAGGTTGAAAGACTCTGACGACGATCACTTCATTTTCACCCACCTCTTCCTCAGGACTCTACCATCAGCAGCGAGAGCGACCCTGGCCAGTTCGCCACTGTTGGCCCTACGGGACTACCGTGCGCTGGGCCGAGAGGCGCAGCGGATTGTCAACGCCACCAAGTGGCGCGCAGCCACGGCTGCTGCAGCGGAACTCGGTGCGACGACCGGAGACGACAGGAGGCCAGAGGCAGCAGTGCCAGACTCACCGACGACGGCGGCGGCAGGGGCCAGGGAACGCGGATCGGACGTCCTTTGTTTCTACCATTGCTGCTTCGCAGAGAGGGCACGCAAGTGTGTACCACCGTGCCAGTTCGGGCGTTCGGGAAACGCCAAGACCGGGGGTCGGTAGCAGCCGCGGCCCTCGGGGAGGAGAACAAGCTGCTCTACTTGTCGGACGCACGCTCGGGGAGGCAGTTCCTCATCGACACAGGCTCCCAGTTGAGTTTCATCACACCTTCCTACGCGGACAGACTAGCTGGTTCCGGAGGTCCCCGGGTGACAGCAGCGAATGGCTCGGAGATTAAGACCTTTGGTGAGAAGACTCTGCTTCTGTCTCTACACGGCCGTACATTTGAGTGGACTTTTGTTGTAGCAGCAGTAAATTTCAATATGTTGGGGGCTGATTTCTTGTGCTCACATGGTTTGTTGGTTGATCTCGCTAACAGGCGCCTGATTAATGCACTTTCTTTTGATTCTATCCCCTGTACAGCGCGAGTGGCCCCGCCAACAGCACAAGCCAACGTCACAGCTGCAAGCGGTAAGTTCCACACACTGCTCACTCAGTTCCCAGCACATTTTCGGCAACAGTCGCTAAACACGGGGTGGAGCATTTTATTACCACTACTGGACCGCCCGTTTTTGCAAAAGCTCGGCGCTTGGACGCAGTTAAACTGGCCATAGCGCGCGAGGAGTTCGTCAACCTGGAGAGGTTGGGCATTATCCGACATTCAAACAGTCCGTGGGCTTCCCCCCTACACATGGTCCCGAAAGCTGACGGATCATGGCGACCTTGCGGGGATTTCCGCAGGTTAAACAACGCTACAGCGCACGACCGCTACCCAATCCCACATATCCAAGATTTTTCCGTTCATTTGGCAGGGGCGCGCGTTTTTTCTAAAACTAGACTTTGTCCGCGGTTACCACCAAGTCCCAGTGCGTGCAGAGGACATCAATCAATCAATCAATGCATCAGATGTATATAGCGCTTTATCATAGACACTCAAAGACACTTTACAGAAATTAAGGGTCATCCACCACCTGGATGGATGAAGCAGCCACAATACGGCACCATCCCTTTAACCATTCACACACACACATTCACACCAAGGGCCACTTTAGAGTCTCCAATTAACCTAACCTGCATGTTTTTTTTTGGCATGTGGGAGGAAAACGGAGAAATCCCGGGGTAAACCCACACATACACGGAGAGAACATGCAAACTCCACACAGATCACTGTTGGTCGGGGGCTGGGATCGAACCCACGATCCCCACGATCCCCTGGCCAAGGGTAAACTGTGCTGCCGCAGTGTTAACCACTGCTCCACCGTGCAGCCAAAACAGCGGTAATAACTCCGTTTGGCCTATTCGAGTTTTTACGCATGCCATTCGGACTTAAAGGGGCTGCTCAGACGTTCCAACGCATGATGGACGCGGTGCTTCGCGATCTCCCTTTCGTGTTCGTCTACCTGGATGATATTTTAATAGCCAGCGCGTCCGAAGACAAACACATAAAACACCTGGCCACAGTTTTCCGAAGGTTGGGAGATCACGGGTTAATAATCAACCCAGCGAAGTGTCAGTTCGGGGTGGCGCAGATCGATTTTTTAGGACACCGCGTCTCCCCCGAAGGAGCAGTTCCGCTTCCTGACAAAGTGTGTGCGGTGGCAGATTTTCCCCGGCCGCAGACAGTCAGGGCATTGCAGGAGTTTTTGGGAATGGTGAATTTTTATAACCGTTTTCTCCCCTGCGCAGCGCAACTCATGCAGCCGCTGTATGCCGCGCTCAAAAAAAAGAAACCCGCGGATAAGATTGAGTGGCCCCCGGAGCAGGACCAAGCGTTCTCGGAGGTGAAAGCAGCCTTGGCAAAGGCTGCATTGTTGGCACACCCAGACCCAACGGCCCGCATAGCGCTCACCACTGACGCATCAGAGGTGGCCATAGGGGCGGTTGCGGAGCAACATGTAGCCGGGGTTTGGCAGCCCCTCGCATTTTTCAGCAGGACCTTGCGCGATAGCGAACGTAAATACAGTGCGCTCGACAGGGAGCTGCTGGCTCTCCATCTGGCCATCCGCCACTTTCAGTTCTGGCTAGAAGGACGCTCTTTCATCGCGTTCGTTGACCACAAACCGCTAACATTCGCGATGGCCAAGGTTTCTGAACCGTGGTCAGGCTGGCAGCAGAGACAGCTGGCCGCGATATCAGAGTTTACCACTGATATTCAGCATGTGGCGGGCAAACTCAATGTAGTGGCAGATTGCCTCTCGCGTGCCGTGGCGGCCCCAGTCAGCGTAGGGGTAGATTATGCAGCCATGGCCGCGGAGCAGGTTGGTGACGCGGAGGTGCGCGCGCTTCAGTCTGGACCAACAGGGTTAAGGCTGGAGAGCAGGGTGCTGCAAGACGGTATCCCCCCCCCTAATCTGCGATGTCTCCACTGGACGGCCACATCCAGTAGTACCGGCCGCGTGGCGCCACCGCGTTTTTGACTCGGTTCATTCTTTGGCGCACCCTGGAGTGCGCGCGTCGGTCAAAATGGTAGGAGAGAAATTTGTGTGGCCGAGCCTCCGCAAACAAGTTAAAGAGTGGGCAGCAGCCTGCACGGCGTGTCAACGAGCCAAAGTACACAGGCACACGAGGGCTCCTTTGGAGCCGTTTCACATTCCGGCCAAGAGGTTCGATCACGTTCATGTGGACCTCGTGGGCCCCCTCCCGCCGTCACAAGGGTGCACACACCTTCTGACAATGGTGGACTACACCATGCGCTGGCCTCAAGTGGTCCCGCTGGAATCAACCACGGCCGAGGAGGTGGCGCGCATGTTTTTAACAGCTTGGGTGGCGCGCTTCAGTGTTCCGTCGGACATCACGTCCGACAGAGGCCCTCAATTTGTGTCCGAGCTTTGGTCGACAATGGCCCGCAGCCTGGGTGTCACAATTCACCGCACAACTGCGTACAATCCGCAGGCTAACGGGTTATGCGAACGTTTTCATAGGTCATTGAAAGCGGCTCTCAGAGCGTCACTGACGGATGCAAATTGGGTTGACAAGTTACCGTGGGTGTTATTGGGGTTGCGTTCTGCGCCTAAAGAGGACTTAGAAGCCTCCCCAGCGGAGCTCGTGTTTGCGCAGCCACTCCGGCTGCCTGGGGAGTTTCTCCCAGATAACCCTGTGCCAGACGCCTCCCCGTCTCAGCTGTTGCGGAGTAACATAGAATCAAGCACGCTGCCCGGCCCCGCGCACCACAGTTTTCCGCTCATTTTTGTGCCTTAAACTTTGAAGAACGCAGTTTGTTTTTGTGAGACACGATGCGCATCGAACCCCGCTGCGACCGCCTTATGACGGACCATTCAGAGTGCTAGAAACAGGGGACCAGCAGTTTTTGCTAGATTTGGGGGGTAGGAAAGAGAAAATTGGCATAAACAGACTCAAACCCGCTTTTGTGGTGGCAGATGAGCAGGTGCTGTTGGCGAGGGCCCCGCGGCGAGGTAGACCACCGCGGGGGGCTTCACAGAGTAATGTTTCCCCAGAACACCTACAGGTGCTGACAAATGGTTTCCACCCCCAGACGGCAAACCCCCAGCGTGACAGCGCCGCAGAGACGTTGAATCCCAGCTACAGCAGATACGGCAGGAGACTGAAGCCTAGGCAGCATGTGGACTGATGTGTATTGATACTATCACGACATGCATGTGGTTATTCTCTTGTTTGTTCTGTTTGTTCTAAAATGTTGGGGGGGGGGGCTTTGTGTGGTGGACACACCTACGGGACCTGTTTTGTGACTCACATTTTAGGTCAGAACAAAGTAAGAGGCTTCCTTGGTGATTACAGGAAGCTGCAAGAATCTTAGCTTTGGTATGCAAGGCTTGAGACTGTGGGGGGTTTAATTAAAGGATTAAAGAAGGGATGCATTGTAAACAGTGGAAGTGATATCAGGGAGAGAGGATGCATTGTTACTGTCTTTATAATGCAAGGTGGTCTGTGATACATGTGACCTGTGAAATGTAAGAGTCCTGATATTTAAGGATGAGAGTTTCCTGTGTGGCTCTCTTTACTGCTTTGAGATGATGGTGATGTGAATAAAGCTGACTTGAGAGAGAACTCTGCCTCGTCATTCTCACATCTCCACAATAGCGCCATTTCACAACAACAGTCATCTCATAGCACTATCAACTGTAGGGGGAACCCCCACAGTTGCAGAAAGACCCCAGCAATCAGGCGATCCCCTGTGAGCAAGCACTTGGCGACGGTGGAGAGGAAAAACTCCCTTTTAACAGGAAGAAACCTCCAGCAGAACCAGGCTCAGGGAGGGGCAGTCATCTGCTGCGACTGGCTGGGGGGTGAGGGGATAGAGAAGATGAAAAGAACAGACATGTAGAGAGCAAACAGCACGATGGGGACTCAATCTATGGGATGAGAACAAACAGATGTTAATGACCAGCAAAAAAAAAAAAAATTCATTGAGAGTGAAGAAGGATTGAGGCCCAGTGCATTATTGGAGGTCCCCCGGCTGACTAAACCTATTAGCAGCATAACTAAGGGAGGGCTCAGAAACACATGGTCCCTCCCTAATTGTAGGCTATATCAAAAGGTAGGTTTTTAGCCCTATTCTTAAAAACAGAGATCGAGTCTGACTCCCGAATCCAGATTGGCAGCTGATTCCACAGGAGAGGAGCTTGATAACTGAAGGCTCTGCCTCCCATTGTACTTTTGGAGATTCTAGGTATTACAAGTAATCCTTCATTTTGGGAGTGTAGTGCTCTGTTAGGATAATACGGTAGTATCAGATCTTTTAAATGAAAAGAAGCCTGATTGTTTAGAGCTTTGTAAGTAAGAAGAAAGATTTTAAACTTAATTCTAAACTATGGGAAGCCAATGAAGGGAGGCCAGAACCGAAGAGATATGATCTCTCTTTCTAGTACCTGTTAAAACTCTTGCTGCAGCATTTTGGATCAGCTGAAGACTTTTTAAAGATGTTTTAGGACAGCCTGATAATAAAGAATTACAATAATCTAATCTCGAGCTAACAAAAGCGTGGGTCAGTTTCTCAGCATCACTCTGAGACAAGATGCTCCTAATCTTGGCAATTTTACGCAAATGATAGAAGGCAGTCTTAGAAACAAATTTAATATGTGAATTGAAGGACAGATCTTGATCAAAAATAATTCCAAGGTTCCTCACAGAGCTATTAAGAGAAAGAGTAACCGCATCCAAACTGAAAGTTTGATTTGGAAAGGTATTTCTAAGGTTTTTTGGACCAACAAGAATGACTTCAGTCTTATCTGAATTTAATAGCAGGAAATTACAAGTCATCCAAGCTTTGATTTCCTTAAGACAGGCTTCTAACTTGGCTAATTGATTACTATCATCTGGCTTCATTGACAGGTATATTTGTGTGTCATCTACATAACAATGAAAATGTATACAGCGCTTTCTAATAATGTTGCCTAACGGAAGCATATATAAACTAAAAAGAGTAGGGCCTAGCACAGATCCCTGTGGAACTCCATGACTAAGCTTTGAGTTGAAAGAAAGCTCATTATTGACATGAACAAACTGGAAACTTATCAGATAAATAAGATCTAAACCACTGCAACGAAGTTCCATTAAGTCCAACATAGTGTTCTAATCTATCAAGTAGAATATTATGATCCATAGTATCAAAAGCTGCACTAAGGTCTAAAAGGACAAGTACAGAAACCAGTCCATTATCAGATGCGATGAGGAGGTCGTTAGTGACCTTCGCTAAGGCTGTTTCAGTACTATGATGGATTCTGAACCCAGATTGAAACTCTTCAAGTAAACCATTTCCCTGCAGGTGGTCAAATAATTGCGTAGCAACAACTCTTTCTAAGATTTTTGAAATGAAAGGGAGATTAGAGATTGGACTATAGTTAGCTAAAACTCCTGGATCTAGCATTGGCTTTTTGAGTAAGGGTTTAATTACAGCCGTTTTAAAAGCCTACGGTACATGGCCTAAAGTTAATGAAGAATTGATTATATGAAGAATAAAGCTACCAATAAGTGGGAAGACTTCTTTAAATAACCTGGTAGGAATAGGGTCTAAAAGACAAGTTGAAGGTTTGGATGAGGAAACTATTTTGTCTAACTCACAAAGGTCGATTGGAGTAAACTCATCATGACAGACATCATTTGAAGGAGTTGTAGTAGTTACAGTATTTAAGTTAACTGTGGGAAGAATCTGATTGATTTTATCTCTGATGGATGAAATTTTATTATTGAAAAAGTTCATAAAGTCCTGACTAGTAAGCTCTAAGGGAATGCTAGGATTGACAGAGTCCTGACTCTTTGTCAACCTGGCTACAGTGCTGAAAAGAAACCTGGGATTATTCTTGTTCTCTTCTATTAATGCAGAATAATACAGTGGGCAAAAAAGTATTAGTCAGCCACCAATTGTGCAAGTTCTCCCACTTAAAAGATGAGAAAGGTCTCCAATTTTCATCATACGTATACCTCAACTATGAGAGACAAAATGAGAAAAAAAAATCCAGAAAATCACATTGAAGGATTTTTAATGAATTAATTGGTAAATTCCTCGGTAAAATAAGTATTTGGTCAATAACAAAAGTTCATCTCAATACTTTGTTATATACCCTTTGTTGGCAATGACAGAAGTCAAACGTTTTCTGTAAGTCTTCACAAGGTTTTCACACACTGTGCTGGTATTTTGGCCCTTCCTCCATGCAGATCTCCTCTAGAGCAGTGATGTTTGGGGCTGTCGCTGGGCAACACGGACTTTCAACTCCCTCCAAAGATTTTCTATGGGATTTGAGATCTGAGACTGGCTAGGCCACTCCAGGACCTTGAAAATGCTTCTTACGAAGCCACTCCTTCATTGCTCGGGGTGGTGTGTTTTGGGATCATTGTCATGCTGAAAGACCCAGCCACGTTTCATCTTCAATGCCCTTGCTGATGGAAGGAGTTTTCAACTCAAAATCTCACCATACATGGCACCATTCATTCTTTCCTTTACTCGGATCAGTCGTCCTGGTCCCTTTGCAGAAAAACAGCCCCACAGTATGATGTTTCCGGCCCCCATGCTTCACAATAGGTATGGTGTTCTTTCTCCTCCAAACACGACAAGTTGAGGTTTTTTACCAAAAAGTTCTATTTTGGTTTCATCTGACCATATGACATTCTCCCAATCCTCTTCTGGATCATCCAGATGCTCTCTAGCAAACTTCAGACGGGCCTGGACGTGTACTGGCTTAAGCAGGGGGACACGTCTGGCACTGCAGGATTTGAGTCCCTGGCAGCGTAATGTGTTACTGATGGTAGCCTTTGTTACTTTGGTCCCAGCTCTCTGCAGGTCATTCACTAGGTCTCCCCGTGTGGTTCTGGGATGTTTGCTCAGCATTCTCGTGATTATTTTGACCCTACAGGGTGAGATCTTGCGTGGAGCCCCAGATCGAGGGAGATTATCAGTGGGCTTGTATGTCTTCCATTTCTAATAATTGCTCCCACAGTTGATTTCTTCACACCAAGCTGCTTACCT
The DNA here is from genome assembly GCA_020510985.1 of Pholidichthys leucotaenia. Classification (NCBI taxonomy): domain Eukaryota; kingdom Metazoa; phylum Chordata; class Actinopteri; order Cichliformes; family Pholidichthyidae; genus Pholidichthys; species Pholidichthys leucotaenia. Next base: position 116,154,436 of record CM035842.1, on the reverse strand, counting down.
ATTGCAGATTCAGTCTTCCCAGCCTGGTGCAGGTCTACAATTTTGTTTCTGGTGTCCTTTGACAGCTCTTTGGTCTTGGCCATAGTGGAGTTTGGAGTCTGACTGTTTGAGGTTGTGGACAGGTGTCTTTTATACTGATAACGAGTTCAAACAGGTGCCATTAATACAGGTAACGAGTGGAGGACAGAGGAGCCTCTTAAAGAAGTTGCATGTCTGTGAGAGCCAGAAATTTTGCTTGTTTGTAGGTGACCAAATACTTATTTTCCACAATAATTTGCAAATAAATTCTTTAAAAATCAGACAATGTGATTTTCTGGATTTTTTTTTTCTCATTTTGTCTCTCATAGTTGAGGTATACCTATGATGAAAATTGGAGACCTCTCTCATCTTTTAAGTGGGAGAACTTGCACAATTGGTGGCTGACTAAATACTTTTTTGCGCCACTGTAACTCGTTCTAGCTTTTCTAAGAGATTTTTTATAGATTAAAAGATGATTTTTCCAAGCTAAATAGATTTCATCTAAATTAGTGGAGCGCCATTTTCTTTCTAATTGACGAGTCTTCTGTTTTAAGCTACGAGTTTCTGTGTTGAACCAAGGAGTTAGAAATCTCTGATTAGACTTTTTCTTTTTTATGGGGGCCACCAAGTCTAGAGTCTGATGCAGAGAAGCTGTAACACTATCCACCATGTTATCAGTTACAGAAGGAGCAAGCTGTCTATAGCTTATTTCCGTTGTGTTGACACATGGCATAGAGGAAACAGTCTGCATAAATTTGGTAACAGCATCATCTGAGAGGCATCTACTGTAATAATATTTTTCTTTAGGAGCCAAATAGTCAGAAATAGTAAAATCAAAGGTTAACAGACAATGGTCTGACAGTACAGGGTTATGAGGAGACACTACAAGATTTTCTATTTCTATGCCATATGTCAGAACAAGGTCTAACGTATGGTGGAGATAATGAGTAGAATTTCCTACTTTCTGAGAAAACCCAATTGAGTCTAATATTGAATTAAATGCCACATTAAGGCAGTCACTATCTACATCCACATGTATATTAAAGTCCCCTACTATAATTATTCTATCAGATTTCAGCACTAAATCAGCTAAGAAATCAGCAAATCGGATAAAAATTCTGAGTAGGTTGATGGGGGACGATAAACTATGGCAAATAAAATTGGGTGTAACCTAAAATTGCTAAAGTGCCCAATACTGAGGACCAGGCCCTCAAAGGAATTATAACATGTTTTTTGCTTTACATTAACTAGTAATTTGGAATGGTAAATTGTTGCTACTCCTACTCCACGACCAGAACTTCTGGGATTTTGACAGTTTAAATAACCAGAGGGAGTTGATTCATTTAAACCAACATAATCCTCTTGCCCTAACCAAGTCTCTGTAAGGGATATTAAGTCAATCTGATGATCAATTAACAGATCATGGACTAACAGAGACTTGGGAGTTAGAGACCTAATATTTAATACACCACATTTAATTTTTAAATTATGAGGAGGAACAGAGGCCAAATCATTCAATTTAGAGGCTTTATGTTTAATTTGAGTTTTACCAATATTTTGCTTAATCACTTTGGGATGCCTATATATTATATTTTTATTTACTTTGGAGGGAGCCAGACAACGATTCTCTGATGGGAAGACAGGGGCTAAGTTGAGGGGTGGCGGATGAAGAGGAGCTGCAGAGAGGCATGTAAGACTGCGACTCTGCTTCCTGGTCCCAACTCTGAGTAGCCAAGGTTTTGGAAATTTGGATAAAAAAGATGCCAGATTGTTAGATAAATGAGAAGCACCATCCAAAGTGGGACGAATGCTGTCTTGTCTCATAAGACCAGGTTTTCCCCAAAATGAGCTCCAATTGTCAATGTAGCCCACGTCATTTGCAGGACACCACTCAGACAGCCAGCGGTTCAAGGATGACAAGCGGGTAAACATGTCATCACTAGTCAGATTGGAGAGGGGCCCAGAGAATACTACAGTGGCAGACATCGTTTTTGCAAAGCCACACACTGATTCTACATTAAGTTTCGTGACTTCCGACTGCCAGAGACGGATTTTTTTTTTTTTTTTTTTTTTTTGTTACTTATTTGTACCCGTAGGTAGACTTGGTTTGCAGTCTGGTGACAAGCCACCGGCTGCTGGTCGCTGCGTGCGCGAGCGCCCTAAACCTACATGTTTTTGGTGTGCGGGAGGAAACCGGAGAAATCCCGGAGTAAACCCGCGCAACACGGGGAGAACATGCAAACTCCACACAGCTCACTGTTGGTCGGGGGCTGGGATCGAACCCACGATCTCATGATCCCCACGATCCCCCGGCCGAGGGTAAAACTGTGCTGCCACAGCGCTAAACCACTGCGCCACCGTGCAGCCCAACGGATGTCATTAATGCCAACGTGAATAAAAATTGTGAAGTATTTACAGTTACTTTTAGCCAGCATTTTCAAATTTGACTCAATGTCGCCTGCTCTGGTCCCAGGAATGCATTTGACTATGGCTGCTGGAGTCTCTAGGTTCACGTTTCTGACTACAGAGTTGCCAATGATCAGAGTTTTTTCCTCAGCGGGTGTGTCGCTGAGCGGGGAAAAACGATTAGAAACGTGAACAGGTTGGTGGTATACCGGGGCTTTGCGACTAGGCTTCCTTCTCACCGTCATCCACCCAGTCTCCTCGCTGCTGAGGAGAGCCGGAGGACCGCTAAGGGGGTTAGCTATGCTAGCTAGCTCCGCTGCAGCTAAGGGGCATCCGTCAAGATTAACTGGCACAGACGGTGTTTCAATGCAGCGGAGCTGGGATTCCAAATCAGACAACCTCGCCTCGAGCACCTCAAAAAGACAACATTTATTACATTTACCGTTATCACTAAAAGAGGCAGAGGTGTAGCTAAACATCTGACAGAGAGAGCACACCAGAGGAGGAGAGGAAGGAGAGCTAGTAGCCATCGCTAGTGGCTAACCCAAAAGCTCAGGAGAGTGAGGAGAGCAAACCACACAGACAGACAGCAAAACAGGAAGTGACGATACGTTACCACAAGGAAGTGACGATCAATCCAATCAGGTTCAATATACACACATAACATTTGGCAACGAGGATAAAAGTGGATTACAACAAGATATGCTATTTTCGCGCCCTGGAAAACGTCATAGTTGACAAGATTTGGTTTTGTCAGCGTCGCCAATGGGTGGGTGAGTCTATTCGGTGGTTTGTGACAGACTGGGAGCTGTTGGTCAGTGGGTGTCAGTTTCGACTATTGGAGAAAGTGACGATTCGTGACCAGTTGGCAGAATATATCGACGGTGCTATGATCTGGTAGGAGCTGCTTTCGTTTTTGGGCGAATTGGTGCTGCCCACTGTCATTGAGTTAGCTCAACTGCTGGAAACTGCGAACAAACTGTTACGGGAGTTAAGTGAGAGCTGGTCACACCAACATCTGGAGGATGTTGGTGTGACAAGCTTCAAAGAGGACTCTCGCACCCTCATGGTTGTTCATGCTGTGTCTCCGAGCACCAACGGTCATGTATACTGTATGATAGAGTTGGACTGGAAGGAAATGTTGTTGTGGACTGATGCGGGGGCAGTGGGCTCCGTGCCAGATTGGACAGCCGTGAGATGTTTTTCCCCGCACATCAGAATTGAGAAGGACCCGGCGCTGCTCTGTGGTTGTGGAGGAGGACAGCTGGCCATGGTGGAAACGTTGGAACTGACGGCTCGGCACGAATCGGCTGAGATGTGGGACCGTTCGATCCTGGGCATGGTGGACGGCGCAGTGTGGGATGAGGAACTGCCTGGCACCCTGGAGAGTGAGCAAGACCAATATCACCCAGGGCCATCACAGGAGGGTTTCTGTGCCAGAGGCCAAGTAGCCTGGGATGAGGGAACTGGGCAGCACAGCAGGACGCCTGTGATGGCAGGTGACGCCGAGTGGCTGGTTCCATCTGTTCCCGGATTTCATCTGGAAGGTACTGGTGAACAAGGGGTCACAGCGGCAATGGTGGCGATGAAGTTAAAAGAGATCACGGCAGGACCAGCTGGCACAGTAGAATGACGTGCCAAGTAGAAGCACTGCAAGCCGAACAAAACCCTTCTGGGAGCCACAGATTGGATTTGGGCTCGGGGGGGTGGTGAAACCACGGCAGTTAAGGACCAAACAGCAGGTGGAGGAGCACCAGGGATGGCTGCGTGTCGTGGCCAGATGGGAGGACGTTTTTCCCCAGCTGTCAGACGGTTCATGGGGGCATCTGAACGAACTGCGGCGTGCCCGGAAGGAGACTGTGAGTAGTGGGCCTGGATGAGCGAAACATCCGATGATGAAGAAGAGGAGGCACAGCAGTGCCAAGGCGACTTGCCTCTGAGGCAGTCCGCTTCCAGGGGCGGACTGATGAATGGAAAGTCCAAAGGGGCCCACAGGCTTATTTATCCTTCATCCATGTGTATCATGGGTTCATTTGTTTGCACGTGTTAAGAATAATCTATTGTTACGTGTATGTAGTTCTGGGGGATTGTTTTGTACGTTTTATTTAGTTTAGGAAACACGGCGATATTTTAGTTTATAGATGGACTGTTTCTTGTTTAGTACCTGCAGCAGAATAATCCGCCTGGCCGTGTGGGGGTAGGACCTGTCCTCCCTTAGTATTAGTTGTTTCAGTGTGCATATGTTAGGCCACTTATGACATACTGTTTTCGTCATTTTAGTGCATGATTCGGGTCCTAAATTGGGGTGGGTCTGAATTGTGAACGTGTGTTTTGGACTTTTGTGAAGGGGGGAGAATGTTGTGTATAGTTTAGACTTTTATTTGTGAGGTAAGGGTAGTGGCTCCACCTTCCACCTTCCAGTTCCGCCACCACCCGTAGCTATAAGAGGGCAGTGGGCAGGAGGAACGGTCTCTTTGCCACCACTTCAGCCCGACAGCCGCACCTGTGTGATCTAGTGCCTTTTTAATAAACATGTGTTCAGCTCAACACCTGGCCTTGTCCTTGGCTCCATATACAAACATAACAGTATGACCATCTGAAATGACACAAAAGCCCAATGCGACACTTTCAGGGCACACCGCATCTATGAGGGCTCCAGGTATTAGTATCTTTTGGGACACCCTTAAGCGGCCGTGATCGGGAACATTAAAACAAGTGTGTGTGCAGCATAGGGACCACGATGTCACCAGACTGCTATTTCCACAATTTATTTCTCTGTTGGAGAAATAAAACAAAATGCATCACGCTCCGTCTGTACCTCGATCCCACACAGGCTCCCACAGCAAAGCAACGCAATACTGTGTGGGAAAGGAGCTCTAAAATGACTTCACAATACAAAAATAAATTACATTTCAAATAATAAAAATTTTCCAGAAACAAACATACCTGTTGGAGAAATAAAACAAAATGTATCACGCTCCGTCTGTACCTCGATCCCACACAGGCTCCTACATTAACAAAACATAAATTACACAATGACACAGGCTGCTGGAGTCACTACAGAACCCACATTGGCACGAAACTCCAAAATGGCGCCTAGCGGACTCCCAATGTGCGCCGAAACGCCCACAAAACTCTCATTTACAACACAAACAACAAAAAAAAATACACTACAGTGACATGACAAACTAATAAGGAACAATTACAAACTAAGGTTACAGTTTAAATGATAAGACTAACGAACAATACAATTATATAGTGCCAGCAGCGCTCTGAACACAACTTACCCACCCACAGCAAAGTAACGCGATACTGTCGGGAGAGACTGACTACCGGAGCCTCGGAGATACAGAAAGAGCGGATGTGAGAAGTGCACTGCCAAAATAAAACACTCAAGTAAAATAAAATTCACTACAATATAAAGAAAAACATAACTGATAAAAAGAAATACTTAAGAGTACATTTTTGACTCCGTTACACTAGAATCGGTGATTACTAGGCCCAACCACATACCACAAGACTAATAGTGGCTGGCACTACATTATCACAATAAATCCTGCGATAAAAATAAATTACTAGTTGGACATGCCCGTTATATGCATGGTGGCCCAGCATAATGATTGAAACTCTTCGGTCTTGAAAGCAGTTTAATAGTAAAAACCATCTTAATTTGGGTCAAGTTTTAAAAGCAGTTTGTTAAAAAAATGCTAACTAGCCTGGAGGATAACTTCACTTAGGCCAGAGAGTCCTGACTGGCTCAACACTACCCACATGCCAGCACCACAAATAGTTACATCACCAAAAACGTTCCATTTCAACTCGCCTTTTTGCAGGGGACGGGGCTTAAAGGTGCACTGTGTAAAAAACCAAACAAACAAAACAAAACTGGCAGCATCTAGTGGTGAGGTTCCATATTGCAACAAACTAAAAATCTATTCCCACCCCTCCCCTTCAGAATGCAAGTGACTCTCCATGGAGGCTCTCAGGTATCAAAACTTTGTCAATTGTTAAACACGTATTTGCCAAAATGATGTCTCCTAGTGACTTTACCGATATGTCAAGTGGTAAGAGAGAAATTTAGGAAATGTAATGTGCAAAACTATCACAGACAATGCCAGCCAAATAAATGTTTGGCACTTGAGTAGTATTGTAAACGTTAGCTAACTCTTTTCAATATGAATACAAGTTAACCTCTTAGTGAAAAAACCATTAGGAACTATTTCAGGATGATATAAGGCTGGCAGGATACATTTTTTTTTCTCTGTTTGCAGATAACAGACAACATTATGGTATGATAGTATGGTGGCGCTGCCTTGCCTGCTCGGGGTTTTCGGGGTGGCAGGGAATTGCTGTGACCGGCCCCCCTCTTCATATATTTCCTGACAAACCACTCACATGCACACATTTATTTTGCGCATGCTCTCATATACATGCACACGGACGCACACGCACAAATGTCTCTCCTTTAACAGGTCCAGATACCAGACTCTTGTTAAGACTTCTTCGGTGGAAAAAGCAGTTTGTCTTCTGTTTGTTTTAGTTGTTGGTTTGCTTGTCTTTTTTGTCTGTATCTCTCTTTTCTTTCCCCCTCCGCACACTTCCTTTCCCCATTCTCCATCCTGGCTAAAATAATTTAAATAAAGTATTAAAAGTTATTACAGGAGGAGTTTGCAACAATATACAGTACATAGATAGGTTCTGTATAAAGCTCCTTTTGGCAAAGTAAATTTATTTTGGCACAGTAAGGGTAACAGATCTCTGTTCTGCTTACCTAGCTGCCTGACGGGACAAGGGGGACAAAAAAAACCCCCAAAACAGTATGATAGTATAGTTTGGCTGCGTTATGTGTTTTCAAAAACAACTTTTAAACATATATGTGACATGTGCTGGCAAAATGAGTCAGAATGCGCACCGTGTCATTATGGGCTACAGGCACTAGAAGTCATAAATTATGACTCTTTCTTTGTTTGCTAGCGGCAAGTCCCTGGAAAACCCCTGTAAGTGCCTGGTATCATTGTAAAGCTTAGAAATTGTACTTTCTAAAAATGCATGTTTTGGCGGAAGATCTAACTCCCGGCCAATTGAATGCGAGTTTTAAACCTAGACAAAATATAAACAAATTGTCTTTTTCTGGGTCCGTTTTTGCACACTTCCTACAAATTAAATATCATATGGAAGGTCTTTCAATGCAGAATATGGAAAAAAACGTTACTTTATGGGGAGTCAGGTTATGCAGCATCTCAAGCAGAGACAGTGAATAAACATGGGAGAACAATGCCCAGGGGGTTCCTGGAGATATAGCAGGAGGGAGTCAGGGACATAGGGGGTTGAATGCAGTGTAATGTAAATGTCATGCTGTGTGATGAGAAATGCCATGAAATGTGTGAAGAGTGCTTTGGGAAAAAGAGGAGAGCTTGCTGAAATGATTCAGTCTGTTCTGTGCTTGTGAGATGTGAAGTGTGAAATAAACCGTCTGTCCATGAATCTGCCTTTTTATTCACACACTCCACACTGGTGACCCTAGATGAATTATGGAACACGAGGCAAGAACCCCGGAGCCGGCCCGGTCGGGAAACCCCAGCAACGCATGTGCGGTTTCAGTCAAGCTACTGGACTTTTGGCAGCACAACCCACGCTCTTGGTTCCACCACACCGAGGCCCAGTTCGCCCTCCGGGGAGTAACGGCAGACGAAACCAAGTTCTACCATGTGGTAGCAGCGCTGAACGCTCGCACAGCCCAGCAGGTAGCGAGCCTTCTCGATCAGCCTCCAGCCCGCAGCAAATACGAGGTGCTCAAGGCTGCGCTGACCCGGCGCTACACGCTCTCAGAATGTGAGAGAGCGGAGAGGCTCCTGGGGCGGACCGAGTTAGGAAATGGTTCGGCCGTCAACCTGATAGAGAAGATGCTGGCGTTAATGGGCACGGACGACGAGCACTTTCTGTTTGCCCACCTTTTCCTCCGGAACCTTCCAACAGAGGCTAGAGCGGTTCTGGACAATTCGCCGTTGCTGGCCGCGCGTGACTACCGTGCGCTAGCCCAGGAGGCAGACCGGATCATCCTCACCACCAGGGTGATCACTGTCAACGCGGCGGCGGTGGAGCCCAGCGAGATGACCAGAGGAGGCGAGGAGCCACCGACGGTAGCGGCAGCAGGGGCCAAGGAGCGCCAGAGAGACACGCTCTGCTTCTACCACCGCCGCTTTGGAGAGAACGCGCGCAGATGTGCGCCACCGTGCCAGTTCAAGCGCTCGGGAAACGCCCATACCCGGCAGTTGGTAGCAGCTGCGACCGCCGGTGAAGAGAACAAGCTGCTCTACGTGACGGACTCGCGCTCGGGGAGACGCTTCCTCGTCGACACAGGAGCCCAGAAGAGGGTCATCCTGCCGTCCTACGCTGACTGGCTGGCAGGACCTAGCGGCCCCGGACTTGTGGCAACAAATGGCTCGGAGATTAAGACGTTCGGTGAGAGAACACTGGCCTTATCTCTACATGGCCGCTCATTTATATATCTACATATTATTCCATCTAGCTACATTGCTCCGCACTGTGTGTGTTTATATACTTGCATATTTATTCCACCTAGCTGCAATGCTCCGTACTGTGGGTGTTTATATATTTACATATTTATTCCATCTAGCTACAATGCTCTGCACTGTGTGTTCATATATTCATATATTTATTCCATCCAGCTACAATGCTCTGCACTGTGTGTCTGTGTGTGTGTGTATATATATATATTTTATAGTAATACGTACATATGTTTATTAGCTGCTCTTGCTTGCTTGTTTTTTTTCTTGCCTTCTGATTGTTGCTCTGAGTGTTGCTATCCCTGTGCTGTTGCAATCCTGGAATTTCCCCGTTGTGGGACTAATAAAGGCTTATCTTATCTTATCTTATCTTATATACACATTAGGAGACAGAAGTACATCGAATGTTTCACAATAAACCACAGCTTCTCAGAACAACTCTGATGCTACATTTCTTTGCAGCTGAAATGATTACTGGTCCTGAATAATAATAATAATAATAATAATAATAATAATAATAATAATAATAATCTACGTACATAGCATCTGGTACATGCCCATGTCGGTCGCTATGGAGGGTGAGAATATGTATGGGCACATAATCATACCATGTAGGATAACTAAGTAGACGGTTATGCTGTTTCATCCCACCTAGCAACAATGCTCTGCACTGTGTGTATTTATATATTTACATATTTATTCCATCTAGCTACAATGCTCAGCACTGGGTGTGTTTATATTTATATATCTATATATTTATTCCATCTAGCTACAATGCTCCGCACTGTGTTTTTATATATCTACATATTATTCCATCTAGCTACATTGCTCCGCACTGTGTGTGTTTATATACTTGCATATTTATTCCACCTAGCTGCAATGCTCCGTACTGTGGGTGTTTATATATTTACGTATTTATTCCATCTAGCTACAATGCTCTGCACTGTGTGTCTGTGTGTGTGTGTGTATATATATATTTTATAGTAATATGTACATATGTATATTAGCTGCTCTTGCTTGCTTGTTTTTTTTTTTTCTTGCCTTCTGATTGTTGCTCTGAGTGTTGCTATCCCTGTGCTGTTGCAATCCTGGAATTTCCCCGTTGTGGGACTAATAAAGGCTTATCTTATCTTATCTTATCTTATCTTATCTTATACAAGTGGACTTTTATCATAGCAGCACTGTGTTGCCCGATCTTGGGCGCTGATTTTCTGTGTGCACATAGTTTACTTGTGGATGTTGCTAACAGACGCCTGGTTAATGCACTGTCCTTTGAATCTCTCCCCTGTATAGCTCGAGGGACCCGGCCAACAGCACAAGCCAACGTCACAGCTCCAGGCGGTAAGTTCCACGCACTGCTTACTCAGTTCCCAGCACTCATGGTCCCGACGTTTTCGGCGGCCATCGCTAAGCACGGGGTGGAGCACTTTATCACCACCACCGGGCCGCCCGTTTTTGCAAGACCTCGGCGCTTGGACGCAGCTAAACTGGCCATAGCGCGCAAGGAGTTCGCCAACCTGGAAAGGTTGGGCATCATCAGGCATTCAAACAGCCCATGGGCATCCCTGCTACACATGGTCCCTAAGGCTGAGGGGTCGTGGCAACCGTGCGGTGATTTCCGCAGGTTGAACAACGCCACAGCACACGACTGCTACCCGATTCCCCACATATAGGATTTTTCCATTCACCTCGCCAGAGCACGCATTTTTTCCAAAATAGACCTGGTCCGCGGTTACCACCAGGTCCCAGTGCGCACGGAGGATGTACCCAAAACAGTAATGTTTTGGGTAACAGTATGTAGTAATGTAATAATGTAGTAACAGTAATAACTCCGTTCAGTTTATTCGAGTTCCTGCGCATGCCATTCGGGTTAAAAGGCGCGGCACAGACGTTCCAGCCCATGATGGATGCAGTGCTGCGCGATCTCCCGTTCATGTTCGTCTACCTGGACGATATTCTGGTAGCCAGTGCGTCCGAAGACGAACACGAAACCCACCTCAGGACGGTTTTCTGGAGGTTGGAGGAGCACGGGTTAATAATCAACCCGGCGAAATGCCAGTTCGGCGTGACGGAGATTGATTTTTGGGGGCACCGCGTCTCTCAGGAAGGAGCGATCCCATTGCCCGACAAAATGCGTGCCGTGGCGGAATTTCCCCGGCCTCAGATGGTCAGGGCGCTGCAAGAATTTTTGGGGATGGTGAACTTTTATAACCATTTCCTTCCCCGCGCGGCACGGCTCATGCAACCATTGTATGCCGTGCTCAAGAGACAGAAACCCGCGGATGGGGTCGAATGGACCCCCGAGAGAGAGCGGGCATTCTCGGAGGTTAAGGCAACCCTGGCAAACACTGCACTGCTGGCGCATCCGGATCCGGCGGCCCGGATAGCGCTCACCACTGACGCTTCAGACGTGGCCATAGGGGCTGTCGTGGAGCAGCGCGTCGCCGGGGCTTGGCAGCCGCTCACCTTTTTCAGCAGAACTTTGCGCGACAGTGAACGTAAATACAGCGCATTCGACAGGGAGTTTCTGGCTCTCCACCTGGCTATACGCCACTTCCAGTTCTGGCTGGAAGGGCGCAGCTTCACCACGTTCGTGGACCACAAGCCACTAACGTTCGCAATGGCCAAGGTTTCAGAACTGTGGTCGGGCCGGCAGCAGAGACAGCTGGCCTCGATCTCAGAGTTTACTACCGATATTCAGCATGTGTCGGGTAAACTGAATGTGGTGGCGGACTGCGTCTCGCACGCCGTGGTGGCCCCAGTCTACGTGGGGATAGATTACGCAGCCATGGCCACGGAGCAGATTAGCGATGCAGACGTGCGCGGGCTCCAGTCTGGACCAACAGGGTTAAGGCTGGAGAGCACGGTACTGCAAGACGGCATGCCCCCCCCAATCTGCGATGTCTCCACGGGACGCCCGCGTCCGGTAGTCCCGGTCGCGTGGCGCCACCGCGTGTTTGAGTCGGTTCACACCCTGGCGCACCAAGGAGTGCGTACGTCGGTCAAAATGGTGGGAGAGAAGTTTGTGTGGCCGAGCCTACACAAACAAGTAAAAGAGTGGGCTGCAGCCTGCGTGGCGTGCCAACGAGCCAAGGTACAGAGACACACGAAGGCTCCCTTGGAGCCGTTTTGGGTACCGGCTAAGAGGTTCGACCATGTTCATGTGGACCTCGTGGGCCCCCTCCTGCCATCACAGGGGTGCACGCACCTCCTGACAGTGGTGGACCGCACCATGCGCTGGCCAGAGGCAGTCCTGCTGGCGGCAACCACCTCCGTGGACGTGGCACGCGCTTTTTTAACAGCATGGGTGGCGCATTTTGGCGTCCCGTTGGACATTACGTCCGACAGGGGCCCTCAATTTGTTTCCGACCTCTGGTCCACGATGGCCCGCAGCCTGGGTGTTGCAATTCATCGCACAACCGCGTACAACCGACAGGCCAATGGGTTATGCGAGCGTTTTCATAGATAACTGAAAGCAGCACTCAGGGCTTCACTGACGGATGCAAATTGGGTAGACAGGTTGCCGTGGGTTTTATTGGGATTGCGTTCCGCGCCAAAAGAGGATTTAGAAGCTTCCCCGGCAGAGCTTGTTTTTGCGCAGACCCTACGGCTGCCCGGGGAATTTCTGCCAGATAATCCCATGCTGGACAGCTGCCCATCTCAGCTTTTGCAGCGTAGCGCAAACACAGGCACGCTGCCGGGCCCGGCCCACCATTGTTTTCCGCATGCTTTCGTGCCTAAAACCTTGAAGAACTCGGAGTTCGTGTTCGTCAGACATGACGCCCACCGCCCTCCATTGCGCCCATCCTATGATGGACCGTTCAGAGTGTTGGAAACAGGGGATAAGCATTTTTTGATAGACTTGGGAGGTCGGCGGGAGAAAATTGGCAAAGACAGACTCAAACCCGCCTTTGTAGCAGCGGACGAGCAAGTGCTGTTGGCTAGGGCCCCTCGGCGTGGAAGACCCCCACGGAGTGCTCCCCAGGGAAACGATTCACCAGAGCAGCCACACGGACAGAGTGAAGTCCCCTCCCCATCTTGCCACGGCCCACCCACAGTCAGACACACTCCCAGCAGCCCCCCACCGGCACAGTAGCGCCACAGAGGCGGTAAACCCCAGTTACAGCAGATATGGGAGGAGACTGAAGCCAAAACGGCATGTGGACTGATGTTCTATCTAAGATGATCGGGGTGGGGGGGGGCGGTATGGGGAGTCAGGTTATGCAGCATCTCAGGCAGAGACAGTGAATAAACATGGGAGAACAATGCCCAGGGGGTTCCTGGAGATACAGCAGGAAGGAGTCAGGGACATAGGGGGTTGAATGCAGTGTAATGTAAATGTCATGCTGTGTGATGAGAAATGCCATGAAACGTGTGAAGAGTGCTTTGGGAAAAAGAGGAGAGCTTGCTGAAATGATTCAGTCTGTTCTGTGCTTGTGAGATGTGAAGTGTGTAATAAACTGTCTGTCCATGAATCTGCCTTTTTATTCACACACTCCACAACTTCGGTTTTGATAATTTCCTAAAAGTGACTCATTTTGCCAGCACGGGTCATATATTTTGAGTCATAATAATGTTCTTTTCAACTAATGTCTTGATTTCGGGTAACTCAGCAGATGTTTTTCATTGAAGTCACGGGTTATTTCTTGTAATTGCATCTCAACTTGAAATGTTACAACACATGCAACGTTTTTGCAGTGATTGCAACGCATGAGCGTGTTGTTAAACTGCAACCGTCGTGATTGACAAAATGACATTTAATGCTTAACATTTTTTTATTGGTGGAAAAAATGTTACAATTTGCATTCATTTTGGTAGGGTACGTTACTTGTCAAGGAGAAATCAGACAACTTCGGCATCACTTTTAAAAGTTTTGTCCCTCATCAGCTATTTTCATCGGGTAAAGACAACGTTGATGTTTACATGAGTCTTCTGTCTTTGCCTGTCCTGATGTCTTGTTGTCTCATCATGTTTTCTTTTTTTCTTTGATGAAGAAGATTCATGCCTGTTTTTCTCTTCTTGACTAGAATAAAAAGTATGGTCATCCATCTTTAGAAGTGCAACCGAAGAAAGTCCAACTCCTAACAAAAATGTTTATATTATAACCGTTCCTCTTCCATGTGTTTCTTCTTCATATCCTGTTTTATGTCAGCCAACGGTCAACAAACGCTACAGCACCATCAAATTCTAAAGGCTAGTTCGTCATTACAACATAATTGGTTTCTTCTACAGCCAGCTGTATGTTTGTCCCTTCGGCGCTATTGTAGAAACATACAGTAAGTTAATCCCTTCCACAGCATGTGGGACACCATGTGATGTATGGGGCGGCACCTGTCTCCAATTTAATGACCCTAGGCCACTGTAAGTAGTGAAAGCTACAGTGGGGGGTCAGTCCTCTGGTAGCTCTGTGTGTTAACTGTAGAAACAAGGCGCTGCAAAATGGCGGCCTCCATAAAGGCGTGGGTCCAGATCCATGTAGATATAAACAACTTATTCTAAGGTAACAAAAATGAAACAGATTTTTTTAAAGACTATACTGTGGTGGTACGGGTGGGGGATTCTCCACCCAGAGAAGGCAGCTGGGGAAAGGAGGAACAATGGACTGAAGGAGGAAGTGTCACCGGGGGGCCTCAGACGGGACAGTAAGGACTATTTGCCCCTCGGGGAGAGGAGAGAACGCCGGAGCTGCTGGAAGAAGAAGGGTGTGAGAAGCGGTGCTGGCATAATGTTATGTTAATGTGCCACACACATCTTTGTTCCAAACAATGTGTTATGGTCGGAAGTTCCGAGTCTCAATGTATGGAATTAAATGTATAAAACGAGAATGAGGAGAGACCCAGGAGATTTTTTACTGTACTGTATGTTGGAGAAGGAATACAGTTTGTGTATTGTTCAGCTCGTTGCCTCATCTGTTTCCTTTCTCCACATCGGTGACCCCAAGACGTGCCACGGCGAGCGAGACAAGCATCGCCCCGGACACTACCTGGAGGGAGAGCACCAGCGCCATGTGCACTGTCTCAGTCAAACTCCCGGACTTCTGGCTTCACGACTTGACCGCGTGGTTCCTGCACATAGAAGCCCAGTTCGCTCTCAGTGGGATAACAACGGACGACACAAAGTATTACTACATGGTTGCTGCGCTGGACGTGCGTGCCACACAACAGGTGACGAGCCTCCTCTAGGAGCCGCCTTCCTGGGGGAAATATGAGGCACTCATATCCAGCGCTATACCCTTTCTGACAGTGAGAGGGCAGAGAGACTCCTAACAAGTTCGGAGTTAGGGGACAGATCAGCCGTGGAGCTCATGGAGAGCATGTTGGCGCTGATGGGTAGGAACGACGAGTCTTTCCTGTTCGCCCACCTGTTCCTCAAGAACTTACCGGCTGCAGCGAGGGCGATCCTAGCCAACTTGCCATTGCTGGTGACCAAGGACTACCACACACTGGCACAGGAAGCGGATTGCATCATTTTAGCGACCAAAGCTCTCAGCTTGAATGCAGCGGCACCGGTGTCCACAAGGGACTCCAGTGAGGTCGAGGAGCTGTTGGTCATAGCCAGAGAAGACGCCATGAGACGCAGGACTGGGGCGATCTGTTTCTATCATCACCACTTTGGTTCGAATGCCCAACGATGCCTGCCACCATGTCAATTCAAGAAGTTGGGAAACGGCACGGCCAGCAGTCAGTAGCAGCTGCGACCGCTGGCGACAGAAACAAGCTGTTTTATGTCACGGACAGATGTTTGGGGAGACAGTTTCTGGTGGACTCTGGCTCCCAGAAGATCCTCATCCTGCTGGTCAATGCAGACAGGGTGGCAAGATGCAGCGGTCCCGAGCTCACGGCCACCAACGGATCCACCATCAGGACATTTGGTGAGTGGACACTGACGATATGCTTACATGGATGCAATTTTCAGTGGGACTTTGTGGTAGCTGCATGTTCCCCCCATTTTAGGCGCAGATTTTTTATGTGCTTATGGGTTGTTAGTTGATGTTGCTAATAGGAGATTAGTGGATGCTGTCTCTTTTACCTCACTGCCCTGTACAGCTTGGGGAGCTGGGTTGACGACATTGGCTAACGTTATAGCTCCAGGGGGTAAGTACCGACATTTGCTTGCACAGTTCCCAGCACTCTCGGTCCCGACTTTTTCGGCTATGATAAGGAAACACAGGGTTGAACATTTCATAGCAACAAAAGGCCTGCCGGTGTTCAAGCGACCTCGGTGCCTGGACGCAGCTAAACTGGCCAGCGGACACGAGGAGTTTACCAACTTAGAGCAGTTGGGCATCGTCAGGCACTCCAACAGCCCATGGGCATCCCCACTACACATGGTGCCTAAAGCTGACAGGTCGTGGTGACCGTGCAGCGATTTCTGATGCTTGAACAATGCCACAGAACACGATCGCTATCCTATTCCGTACATCCAGGATTTTTCCGTGCACCTGGCCAGGGCGTGTGTTTTTTCAAAAGTGGATCTGGTCCGGTGCACGTGGAAGAAGTTTACGAAAACAGCGGTAACAACTCCTTTCGGCCTTTTCGAGTTTTTACACATGCTGTTCGGATTAAATGGCGTGGTGCACACTTTCCAGAGGATGACAGAAGCAGTGCTTTGCGACTTGTCCTTTGTTTTCGTCTACTTAGATGACGTTCTGGTAGCTAGCACGTCAGCTCATCACAAGACAGTTTTCCAGAGGTTGGAAGTGCACGGGCTTATAGTGAACCCGGCGAAGTGCCAGCTCAGTGTGCCAGTGATTGATTTTTTTGGGCCACCGCATTTCGCTGGAGGGTGTGATTCCGCTACCAGATAAGGTGCGTGCCGTGTCAGACTTTCTGCCTCCACAGACTGTGAGAGCCCTACAGGAGTTTTTGGGAATGGATAATTTTTATAACTGTTTCCTTCCCCAGGCAGCCCAACTGATGCAGCCGTTGTATGTCGCGCTTAAAAAAAAAGAAGCTCACGGAAAACATTGACTGGACTCCCGAGCAAGTCCAGGCTTTCACAAAGGCCAAAACAGTGCTTGCCGATGCCTCGTTGCTAGCCCACCCAGATCCATCTGCACGGATATCGCTCACGATGGACGCATCGGATGTTGCCATAGGGGCAGTGGTGGAACAGCACGTCTCCAGTTCATGGCAATTGCTCACATTTTTCAGTCGAACTTTGCATGACAATGAATGCAAATACAGCACGTTCGACAGAGAATTGTTGGCTCTACACCTGGCGACGCGCCATTTCCAGTTTTGGCTAGAAGGGCGTGAGTTCACCACGTTCGTGGACCATAAGCTGCTGACGTTCGTGAGGTCTTGGAACCGTAGTTGGCCCAGCAACAACAGCATTTGGCCGCGATCTCTGAGTTTATGACTGACATTCAACACGTTGCCAGTAAACTTGTCGCCAGTAAACGTCGTGGCCGATTGCCTGTTGTGCGCGTTAGTCTCCCCGGTCTACATGGGAATAGATTTCCCTGCCAAGGCCACGGAGCAAGCCTGGGACGCAGACATTTGCACGCTCCAGTTGGCTCCTACTGGGTTAAGGCTGGAGAGCAGAGTGGTGCAAGAAAGGTGCCCTCCCTTTCTCTGCAACATCTCCACTGGCCGCCCGCGCCTGGTGGTTATGAGCTCTTGGCGCCGCCACATTTTTGAGTCAGACCACTCCCTTTCGCATCCAGGTGTGTGCACTTCGGCAAAGCTTGTGGGGGCAAAATTTGTCTGGCCACGCTTGCACAAGGACGTGAAAGAGTGGGCTTCAGCTTGCATCCCGTGCCAGCGGGCCAAAGTGCACAAGCACACCAGAGCCCCCCTCTAGCTGTTCCAAATCCCTGCTAGGAGGTTCGACCATGTCCATGTGGATTTGGTGGGAACCCTCCCACCATCGCAAGATTTCACGCACCTTTTGACAGTCATGGACCGCACCACGCACTGGCCTGATGTGGTCTCGCTGGCTTCTACCACATCCGCGGAGGTAGCTCGTGCTTTTTTGTCAGCTTGGGTAGCACAGTTCGGATCCCCATCAGACATCATGTCCGACAGGGATCCACAATTCGTTTCAGAACTCTGGTCCGCAATGGCTCAGAGCCTGGGGGTCAAAATTCACCGTACTATGGCGTACAACCCCCCAGGCTAACGGGTTATGTGAGTGTTTTCATAGGTCGCTTAAGGCAGCACTCAGAGCTTCGCTCACGGATACAAATTGGGTCGACCGCCTGCCATGGGTTCTTTTAGGGTTGCGCTCCACGCCTCAGGAGGATTTGGCAGCCTCCCCAGCAGAACTCATTTTTTCTCAGCCACTGTGGATCCCGGAGAGCTTTTACCGGAAAACCCTGCACCCAAGGCCGATCTGCCCTCGCAATTTTTGCACAGTATGGAGGCTTTTAACATATCACACCCGGCCCCCCATTGCTTTTCCCACACTTTCGTCACCAAGAGTTTACAGAATGCCAGTTTTGTTTTTGTTAGGCACAATGCGCACCGGACCCTGCTGAGCCCACCATATGATGGATCATTCAGGGTGTTGGAATCTGGGGCAAAGCATTTTGTGTTAGACTTGTGGGGGCGTAGGGAGACCGTCTGCATCGACAGGCTGAACCCCGCTTTTGTGTTAGCAAACGAGCAGGTGGTGTTGACCCAAGCTCCCCGGCACGGACGTCCACCATTGGTTGCTCCGCAAGTTGGTGTTCCCTCGGTAGGGACCTGTGCCCGTGAAGATGATATGTTTCCCCCCTCCCTTTTTCCCTCCACAGACTGAAGTGCCCTCCTGTCCACCTTGCCATCAGGATGTTTCGACTGGATCAGTGACCCCCCCGCTACAGCCGCTATTGGTGCCGGCTCAAGCCCAAAGGGCGGGATGGGTTCTGGGTGTTTGGGGGGGGGGGGCTGTGTGGTGGTTGAGGAGGGGGATTCTCCACCCAGAGAAGGCAGCTAGGGAAAGGGGGAACAATGGACTGAAGGAGGAAGTGTCACGGGGGGCCTCAGATGGGACTGTAAGGACTATTTGCCCCCTGGGGAGAGGAGAGAACGCCAGAGCCACTGGAAGAAGAAGGGTGTGAGAAGCAGTGCCGGCGTGATGTTATGTTAATGTGCCACACAGGTCTTTGTTCCAACAATGTATTATGGTCGGAAGTTCCAGGTCTCAATGCACGTAATTAAAGGCATAAAAGGAGAATGCTAAGAGACCCGGGAGATCTTTTACTGTACTGTATGTTGGAGAAGGAATAAAGTTCATGTGTTGTCCAGCTCGTTGCCTTGACTGTTTTGTTTCTCCACAATACACTATTAAAAACATGTTTATACATGATTATCTTAATTTCTGACAAAAGATCATCCAAAATTTTACACAATGTATCTGCTGAAAGAAAATGGAGAAAAAGCAAATTAGAAATTAACCTCCAAATTTTAAAAAATCAACTTACCACCTACAATAAAGCAATAAAAGAAGCAGACAGGCACATTTTTCTAGACTCATCAACAATAATCACAATAACCCAAAAACTCTTTTTTTCAGTAATTGATCAGTTAATAAACATGGTTTTTAACATGGTTAGCAGGATGTCTACAGACTCCTAATGTGAGGAATTTGCAGCTCATTTCAGCAGTAAAATAGAAACTATAAGGTCAGCTATTAGTCTATTACAACCTACTGCTTTTAATACAGCTGAACTTTTGTTTTTATGTGGGGAAACACTGGACAGCTTTGACCTGGTTGATGCTAAAGTCCTGAAGAAAGTTATTTCCCAGTTAAAACCAGCCCAGTTAAAACCAGCAACCTGCTTTTTAGATGCAATTCCTAAACCATTTTTTAATCCATTTGTAGCTTTTTAGTTGATGATGTTCTTAACATTTTAAATTATTCTCTTCAGACAGGAGTTTTTCCTAGTGCTTTTAAGACAGCCATTGTCAAGCCTGTTCTGAAGAGAAATAATTTAGACACTGAAGTACTGAACAATTACAGACCAGTGTACAACCTGCCATTTTTAAGTAAAACTTTAGAGAAAATAGTTTTTAACCAATTAAATGATTTTATGAAAACTCATGATTTGTACAAAACATTTCAATCTGGTTTTCGGTCAAATAACAGTACTGAGACAGCGCTGATCAGGGTTCTAAATGATCTTAGAATTAACATGGACAAGAGCATGCTCTCGGTCCTGGTCTTACTGGATTTCATTTAGCAGCAGACTACATCATCCTAGGTGCGCAACCGAGAGGTTTCGCAGGTCCTTCCTACCTACGGCAGTCAGACTGTATAACCTAAGCAGGGCTGCTCGCAGAGATAGCAAAAAAACGTGACGACCTAATAGTACTGAATGCAAAAGATGCAGTAGACTTACACAATGGTCCCCTCCAGTATATACAACTAGGACAGTATCGGTCGCTACGGAGAGTGACAATATGTATGGGTACATATTCATACTATGTAGGATAACTAAGTAGACGGTTATGCTGTTTATTCCATCTCGCTACAATGTTCCGCACTTTGTATATATATTTATATATTGATGTGTATGTATGTATATCCACTGATCTTATTTATATCTTCTGTATCTTCTTAATTATTGCTCTGAGTGTTGCTATCCCTGTGCTGTTGCAATCCTGGAATTTCCTCATTGTGGGACTAATAAAGGCTTATCTTATCTTATTTTAGCTTATCTTATCTTATTTAAGTGCAGCATTTGACACAGTAGACCATGATATTCTTTCCAACAGATTGTGCAATATGATCGGCCTCTCAGGCACTGTTTTCAACTGGTTTAAATCCTACTTCACTGGCAGAGAATTTTATGTAATCCTGGATGAACACTCCTCATCATAGAGATGCAATATGGATTGCGGTGTTCCCCAAGGTTCGATTATAGGTCCAATCCTTTTTAATTTGTACATGCTGCCACTAGGCAATGTCATCAGGAGACAAGGAATTAGTTTCCACAGTTATGCTGATGATACCCAGCTTTACATTCCCATGTCTCCTGATGACCCAGCACCAACTGATGTCCTTTTTAACTGTATTTTAGACATTAAGTGCTGGATGACAGAGAATTTCCTACAGCTCAACTAGGGCAAAACTGAAGCTAAAGTTATCAGTCCTGAAGCTCAGAGAGAGAAACTTTTACCAAAATCAAAAACATTGTCTTTTATTCCATCAAAATAAGTTAAAAACCTGGACATTATTTTTGACTCTGAGCTTAGTTTTGTTCCACATGTTAATAATATTTTAAAAACTGGATTTTATCATGTAACGAGTCTGCCCACTTCTCTCTTGAGAAAACACAGAGATACTAATGCTTGCTTTTATTTCCAGTCGTACTGATTATTGCAATGCTCTGCTTTCTGGTCTTCGTAAAAAGACGATCAGTAACTCACAATTATTACAGCATTCAGCAGCCCGTGTACTGACAAAGACCAGAAAGAGGGACCATGTTATGCTGGTTTTAGAGTCACTGCATTGGCTCCCTGTGAGTTTTAGAATTAATTTTAAGAGTACATTCAGACAGCCACTGTTTGGTCTGGACCAAAGGACAAAACATTGGGTTCCACGGATAGTGTGGTTCGTTTGGTGCAGTCTGAATGTACATTGGAACTCTGGTGTTCACCAAATAACCAAAGTCTGGTCCCCCTGAAAATGGGGGTCTCGGTTCTCTTGCAAATGAAGTCTGGTGCGCTTCGCTTGCAGTGTGAATCCAAATGGACTATCCAGCGGCCCAAAGGGCAGAAGTGCCCCTCGGCGTTTGTGTAACCATAACAACACATAGTCTGAGAAGAGGCAGTGGCATTTACTGTAGTACATTTTGGGTAGAAAATAACAAAGACAACCGCGCAAATCCAAAAAATTCTTTTACCGGAGAAAGCTGAGGAAAAAAGTAAAAAAAAAAAAAAGTCTCATTTGTGGTGGACAAACAACCTGGATGAAGGGAACTGATTTCCATTTTTGGTCCTGGCCAATCAATAAGTCAAATTTTTCTTCTTCGCTGAGCTTTTTTCTTCCTGGTCGTGGTGATTTCAGCTACAGCGCCCCAAAGAAGCAGTTGTTGTCACTGTGTGACGGTGTCCAGGCATTTTGGTTCATTGCAATGTGAATACAAACCAGACCAAACAAAGGTATGAAAATTCTTGGCATTCCCTGCCCAGTCGAACTGAGACCCCCGGACTATCTTGGTCTGAATGCAGCCTAAAGTTCTTTTAATAGTTTATAAAACTCTTAATGGTCTTGGTCCTTCTGTATTTATTTCATTTGCTTTTACCATATCGACCCTCGTGGACCCTGAGGTCCTCTGGTACTGGCCTTTTGATGATACCTAAAGTTATCACTGTGGGGGCATGGTGTGGGTGTTTTCTCCACTCAGAGAAGGCAGGGTGAAGGGGACAATAATGGACTGAAGGAGGAGGTGCCACCGGGCGGTATCATATGGGACGGTTAGGGCTATACACCCCCCGGAGAGAGTAACAGATGCCAGTGCCTCTAAGAGAAAAAGGTTGTTGGAGCGGCTCAGGCGTTATGTCATGTTAATGTACCACACAGTTCTTTGCGCAAATAACAATGTGTTATGGTCGGAAGTTCTGGGTCTCGATGCATGGGAATAAAGGTATAAAAGAGGAATGCAAAGAGACCTGGGATTCTTCTTTTGCTGTAAATTATGTTGGAGAAGGAATAAAGTTTGTGTGTTGTTCATCTCGTTGCCTCACCTGCCTCCTTTCTCTGCAGCGAGCGAGCCCAGGCTTTTACTAATGCCATAACAGCGCTTGCGAATGCTGCGTTGTTAGCCCACCCTGATCTGTCTGCACGGATAGCGCTCACGACGGATGCATCTAATGTTGCCATAGGGGCAGTGGTGGAGCAGTGCATCTCAGGTTCGTGGCAGCCGCTTACATTTTTTATCCAGACTTCGTGCAATAACGAACGCAAGTACAGCACATTCGATAGAGAATTGCTGGCTCTCCACCTGGTGACGTGCCATTTCCAATTCTGGCTGAAGGGGCATGAGTTCACCGCATTTGTGGACCATAAGTCACTGACGCACACGATGTCCAAGACATCAGAACCGTGGTCGACCCGGCAGCAATGGCATTTGGCCACAATTTCGGAGTTTACTACCAACATTCAACACGTTGCCAGCAAACACAACATCGTGGCCAATTGCCTGTCATGCGCATTAATTGTCTCGGTCTACATGGGAATAGATTTCCCTGCTATGGCCTACTGAGAAAGCCGTGGACGCGGACATTTGTGCGCTCCAGTCTGCGCCAACTAGGTTAAGGCTGGAGAGCAGAGTGGTGCAAGAAGGGTGCCCTCCCTTGCTCTGCGACATCTCCACTGGCCGCCCGCGCCCGGTGGTTCTGACCTCTTGGCTCCATCACGTTTTTGAGTCGGTCCACTACCTTTTGCACCTGGGAGTGCGTGCTAGTGGTGGAGAAATTCGTCTGGACGCGCTTGGCAAAGACGTGAAATTGTGGGCTGCAGCTTGCATCGCATGCCAGTGGGCCAAAGTGCACAAGGACACCAGAGCCCCCCTCGAGCCATTCCAGATCCCAGCTAGGAGGTTCAACCACATCCATGTGGATTTGGTGGGACCCCTCCCACCGTCGCAAGGTTTCACGCACCTTTTGACAGTCGTTGACCGCACTATGCGCTGGTCTGAAGTGGTCCCGCTGGCTTCTACCACATCCGCGGAAGTGGCGTGCGTTTTTTTCGGCTTGGGTTGCAGGTTTCGGATCTCCGTTGGACATCATGTCTGACAGGGATCCACAATTTCTTTCAGAACTCTGGTCCGTGATGGCCCAGAGCCTGGGAGTCAAAATTCACAGCACTACTGTGTACAACCCCCAGGCTAACGGGTTATGTGAGCGTTTTCATAGGTCGCTTAAAGCAGTGCTTAGAGTTTCGCTCATGGACACAAATTGGGTCAACCGCCTGCCCTGGGTTCTTTTAGGGTTGCGCTCCACACCTAAGGAGGATTTGGCAGCCTCCCCAGCAGATCTCATTTTTTCTCAGCTGCTGTGGATTCCTGGAGAGTTTTTACCGGAAAACCCTGCACCCGAGGCTGATCCGCCTGCGCAATTTTTAAAAAGTATGGAGGCTGTGAGCGTACCAGGCCCTGCCCACCATTGTTTTCCCCATACATTCATCCCAAAAACCTTGCAGAATGCCAGTTTTGTTTTTGTCAGGCACAATGAGCACCAGACCCCGCTGAGCCCAGGATGCTGCTATGGTGGTGGCCCTGGCTTGGTGGGATGGGGGAGTTCAGTCACTGCTTATTGGTAGTGATATGGACTCCTCTGTCTTCCTGGGCCAGGGTGGCCCCTGTGACTGTCTCTGCAGCTGTGGGGTGAGACCTGCTCCTGGTGCTGATGGTTCCCCTATGATAGCATTTCCTCACTCTGGTCCTTGCTCAGCCATGTGGCATGAGCAAGGACCTCCTCCCACCCCGACCCATGATGGGAGGAGGTGGGGTCTGGGGTGAGTTGAGGAGTTGGGTGGATGGACGTCTTGGACAAGAGTAGGGGTGGGGTGGGAGGGCTTGGGGAGGGTTCGCTTGGCTTTTTATTGTTTTGGTTTTTTTTCTATCTAGAAATGTTTTTAACTGTAAAGCACTTTGAGTTGCACTTTATCGCATGAAAGGTGCAATATAAATGAACAAAGTTTGAAGTTTGAAATTTAAGTGAAACTTTACAGCAAAAAACAGAGATATGACATTTGAGTGATTTCACTCTCAATATGTCTTGTAAGTTATAAAAATCATGTTACAGACATGTTAACAAGAAAAAAAATGATTTTAAAGTGTCACTTTAAGCAATAGTGGAATGAAAAACATAAACACAAAGTCAAAGTGATAAGCAGCTCAGTGTGGGACGCAAACTTGTGGCCTGTTGGTTGAAAGCGCAGGTAAATAACCATCCTCCATCAACCTCCCACCAACTGAACGAGTGGTGAAGCCTTGTTAAAATGTAAGTTGTTTTGCTCATGCGCACTGAGAATGATATGTTCTTTTCAGGCATGTGCAGAATGGCAATGGGTGGTTGAATTTGCGCATGTGTATTGCCTCCATATCTCAGGTACGTGTTTTTTTTTTTGTTTGTTTTCGCGCATGCACAGTGAGTGAAGGCATTCCATATATACTGTGTTACTACACTGTATCTCATTTATGTGTTTTTGTTATTTTACATACAAATGCACACTTTTGAGAGGGTGGAAAATGCACATTTGGTATGAGTTTTAGTGAGATTGGGTTGCCATGGCCCAATGGCAGTCAACTGGGGAAAAAAGAAAATATTTTTAGAGAGAATACAAGAAAGAGGATAATAAAGGCTTGAAAGAGCAATAACACCAAATGAGAAGGAAAAATGTAATTTTTATGATGACCTGGACAGGATTCTCACGTTTTAGGATGGAGTCTTCCCCAGTGTTACTGATGTGGAGAGAACGGCAAAAAAAACCAAAAAAACAGAGGATGAGTAACACGCTTGCCTACTACAACAGCCTGTGCTAACTCAAATTTCATCATGACCCTCCTAACATATAGACACAAAAACAATACCATCATCAACCTTTGTATACCATGTTGCACAACAGAATAAAATGCATTTTCTAAGCATAAATGCAAAAACTTTTCTCATAAATTTGTGGCTTTTTCATTGTAAATTTTCAATGTTTTTCTTGAAAATTTGAAACTTTTTGTCTTGTAAACATGCATTTTTTGTAAACACTTTTTTTTCTTAAATTCACTACTTTTTTCATTGCAACTTTGCAACTGTTTTCTCATTAATTTGTACCTTTTTCTTGTGAATTTGTATCAATCATATGGATGCTGATAAAAATTTCATTCTATGTAATGTTTTTTTAATAGATTATTTAGACAGTTTTTTTTAATTCTTTTAACATCTGTTTTTCCACCACCAACTGGGTTGGACGAGTTGCTACGATAGATATCGGTGTATCTGCCGTAGTCTTATAGTTTTTGAAGCAGAGTTTTTACACCGGATGCCCTTCCTGATGCAACCCTGCCCATTTTTTCAACTGGACTTTGGACCAGCACAGGGAATACACTGGCTTGTGTACCCACTGTGGCTGGGTAGCCAACATTTCCCACCTCCATTCCATTATTGTTGAGCACCAAGCTGGATGGCAGGAAGTTCCACTTTTATATGGTCTTCGGCATAACCTGGCCGAGACTTGAACCCCGGCCTCCCGGTTGTGGGGTGGATGCTTTACTTCTAAGCCACCATTCCAGTGGTGACTCAAACAGTAACTCAAATTTATTTTTTTATGTTTTTGCTGCGGTGGTTTGGGCATCTGATCAGGATGCCTCCTGGATGTCTCTCACTTGAGGTGTTTCGGGCACGTCCCACTGGGAGGAGATCCCGGGGCAGCCCCAGGACTCGCAGGAGAGACTATGTCTCTGAGCTGGTCTGGGAATGCCTTGGTATCCTCTCTGAAGAGCTGGAGCAGGTGGCTGGGGAGAAGGAAGTCTGGGATCTCTTTACTTGGACTGCTGCCAGCTTCCACAACCCAGTCCTCCTGAAAAGCGGTAGAAGATGGATGGCTGGATGAATAGATGGATAGATGCTTTTGGTGGGAGGGTAGAATCCCACCCCCCCATCCATTTTAAAGCATTTAAACTCTTCCCCATTACAAAATATGGGCCCTGAAACACAATCTTACTTAGGGTCCCCAGAAAGTTAGATGCTGCCCTGACTGCAATAATACTTTTAGTGCCCCCCTCAATTTTTTTATGAGGTGGGGGGACCTCAGAGTTTTTGATCACATGACTTCCAGTGCGATCTCCTCTAACATGGCTACTATTCGTTTACTTATGCAATGTGACAAAACATTTTGAAAACCACCAAAAGTTAAAGTGAATCTCTTGATAATGACTCTAGAGAGCACAGCATTACAATGACAAATTAGTTGTAATCGAGAAGCAGGACCCTGACTCCGATGACACCACAGTGGTCTGTGGTGCACTTCCCAGGTGAAGCTACGACCTGGCCATTTTACAGAGAGGCGGACTACATGGGTCAGTGAACGGTGTTGACTCGGAGAAAGAGCATGAACACGACTGAGTGTGTGGTCGTACTGTGTTCAAAGCACATTGCAGAGATCGTGGGAAGGCAGAGTGAGTGTGTTATATCTTTTTGGCTGGGCTTGGTCAAAATTATGAGCTACTGTCACATTTAGCTGCAAAAAGTAGCTCCATGAAACTTGGTCGGAAGATTGTTTTGCACAGTTACTGTAGATTAAATGAACATATCAGTTTGTCCGTCTTACCAGTGTTCTTGCAACCAATGATAGCACAATAGTTCACCATATCTATATTTTTTCTGTTGAATGCGGTGGCTTCACCTCCAACATGGCCTGCATGTGACATCATACTAAAACTAACAATATTCACTCTTGAGAAAATGTTTACTGTTCACCCCAACTGTGGCATGAAATATCCACCCACACCTCAAGCACACAGACACCTATCATCATCCCCTGTTGTTTGCATCCCACTGCACATTCAGATTGCCAAACTAATACTAAACTAGAAAAGCACTCGGAGAGCGCAGACCTCCGCCAAGCGCAACAGTTCCCCCCATACAGTGTTCGTGTGTACGTTTTCAGATTCCTTGACCATGAAAACATATGACTAGCAATTGGATTCACAATGATTATTTGTTTATTTGACAGGGACAGTGCAATAAACATAGACAATTAATCAATGACAATCAATGTGATGGTGATAGGATTAGTGGTTCAGTAGTAAAAGCATTGCCTCCTTGGCGGAGGTAATAAACTGAAGTGTTGGTGTTGTGTCCATCTCCTCCACTGACGGATGCAGATTGGGTAGACAGGTTGCCATGGGTTTTATATTATATTATTGGGGTTGCGCTCCGCGGCAAAACAGAATTTAGAAGCTTCCCTGGCTGAGAGCTCATTTTTGCGCAGCGCCTATGGCTGGCCGGTGAATTTCTGGCAAATGCGCAGCGCCTATGGCTGGCCGGGGAATTACTGCCAAATAATCCGACGGCGGACAGCTGTCCGTGTCAGGTTTTGCAGCTGTGCGCAAACACAGGCACGCTGGTGGGCCCAGGCCACCAGTGTTTTCCGCGTGCTTTTGTGCGTAAAACGTTGAAAAACGCGGAGTTTGTGTTGGTCAAACACGGCGACCAGCGTCCTCCATTGCGCCTGCACACATGTTGAAAATGGCCGTATGTCACAGTGTTAAAAAATGCTTTAAAAAATTCCTGTATCCAGACGGTGATGCGGATCATCCCCAAAATTTAATCAGTTCTTCCTTGTACCATTTCCAACATCGCCTGAAAGTTTCATGGAAATCCGTCCAAAAGTTTTTGAGTTATCTTGCTAACCAACAGACAAACAGACAGACAGACAGACAGACAAACAGACACACAGACAAACCCTGGCAAAAACATTACCTCCTCCTGGCCTTTTCAGCCTGGGGGAGGTAAAAATGTGTGTGACAGTAGCAAGGTGCATCCAGAGGCCATAGAGTGCTCCTGTAATGGACACAAACATCTTAATTTGAATTAATAAATTACTACAATTTCACCAGTCTTGAAACACAGACTGAATATTAATTACCCAGCGTCGCAAACATGGTCAAAAATTCCACTACATTTATACAATTTACAGTGCATCCGGCAAGTAAATGCGCCACTAAACCACTAAACCACTAAACCACTGCGCCACCGTGGGCTGCACGGTGGCGCAGTGGTTTAGCACTGTGGCAGCACAGTTTTACCCTCGGCCGGGGGATCGCGGGGATCATGAGATCGTGGGTTCGATCCCAGCCCCCGACCAACAGTGAGCTGTGTGGAGTTTGCATGTTCTCCCCGTGTTGCGCGGGTTTACTCCGGGATTTCTCCGGTTTCCTCCCGCACACCAAAAACATGTAGGTTTAGGGCGCTCGCGCACGCAGCGACCAGCAACCGGTGGCTTGTCACCAGACTGCAAACCAAGTCTACCTACGGGTACAAATAAGTAACAAAAAAAAAAAAAAAAAGTAATCACAGCGCTTCACTTTTTCCACATTTTGTTATGTTACAGCCTTATTCCAAAATGGATTAAATTCATTTTTTCCCTCAAAATTCTATGCACAACACCCCATAATGACAATGTGAAAAAGGTTTTGTTTTTTTAGATTTTTGCAAATTTATTAAAAATAAAAAAACTAAGAAATCACATGTACATAAGTATTCACAGCCTTTGATCAATACTTTGTTGATGCACTTTTAGCAGCAATTACAGCTTCAAGTCTTTTTGAATATGATGCCATAAACTTGGCACACCTATCTTTGGGCAGTTTTGCCCATTCCTCTTTGCAGCACCTCTCAAGCTCCATCAGGTTGAATGGGAAGCATCGGTGCACAGCGATTTTCAGATCTCAACAGAGATGTTCAATTGGATTCAAGTCTGGGCTCTGGCTGGGCCACTCAAGGACATTCACCGAGTTGTCCTGAAGCCACTCCTTTGATATCTTGGCTGTGTGCTTAGTGTCGTTGTCCTGCTGAAAGATGAACTGTCGCCCCAGTCTGAGGTCAAGAGCACTCTGGAGCAAGTTTTCATCCAGGATGTCTCTGTACATTGCTGCATTCATCTTTCCCTCTATCCTGACTAGTCTCCCAGTTCCTGCCACTGAAAAATATCCCCACAGCATGATGCTGTCAACACCATGCTTCATTGTAGGGATGGTATTGGCCTGGTGATGAGTGGTGCCTGGTTTCCCCCTCGCATGACCCCTGGCATTCACGCCAGAGAGTTCAATCTTTGTCTCATCAGACCAGAGAGTTTTGTTTCTCATGGTCTGCGAGTCCTTCAGGTGCCTTTTGGCAAACTCCAGGAGGTCTGCCATGTACCTTTTACTAAGGAGTTGCTTCCATCTGGCCACTCTACCAGACAGGCCTGATTGGTGGATTGCTGCAGAGATGGTTGTCCTTCTGGAAGGTTCTCCTCTCTCCACAAAGGAATGCTGGAGCTCTGACAGAGTGACCATCAGGTTCTTGGTCACCTCCCTGACTAAGGCCCTTCTCCCCCGATCGCTCAATTTAGATGGCCAGCCAGCTCTAGGAAGAGTCCTGGTGGTTCCGAACTTCTTCCATTTATGGATGATGGAGGCCACTGTGCTCATAGAAACCTTCAAAGCAGCAGAAATTCTTCTGTACCCTTCCCCAAATTTGTGCCTCAAAACAATCCTGTCTCAGAGGTCTACAGACAATTCCTTTGACATCATACTTGGTTTGTGCTCTGACATGCACTGTCAACTGTGGGACCTTATATAGACAGATGTGTGCCTTTCCAAATCATGTCCAATCAACTGAATTTACCACAGGTGGACTCCAATTAAGCTGTAGAAACATCTCAAGGATGATCAGTGGAAACAGGATGCACCTGAGCTCAATTTTGTGCTGCATGGCAAACGCTGTGAATACTTACGTACATGTGATTTCTTAGTTTGTTTTTTTTTGTTTGTTTTTTTAATTTTTAATAAACTAGTACATATCCGTGCATGCCCGTGCATACCTGTGCATGCCCATAGAAACCAAGTATAAGCAAGTATTTCTGCATGCCCATAGAAAGCAGGTGTAAGAAAGGGTGTAAGCAAGCACGTCAGCACTCATTCAGTGATGCTTGCCTTTGATCTTTGATGGTGTCATAGTGAGTCCTATGATTGTTGATGATATTATAGTGAGTCCTATTATCGTGAGGCATGCCTGTATTTGATCTTTGAAGATGTCCTATGTCCTATGATCTGTGACACACAGACATGATGTACTGGTTCGAATGGGTGTGGTTTAAAGTAGTGTGTCCTATTGTAGCGATTCCTGCGCTCTGTATGACGTCATATAGACATCCTTCTGAGATCATAGGTACAGCAGCCTTACGGTTTATCTGACGTCATATAGAGTTCCTTTTATGTAACGTCATGTAGACGTCAAGTAAACAGTCCTATGAACACCGACATCATAGGAACATCATAGGATATCAAGCAGACTGTGCATGCCCATAGAAACCAAGAAACTGGAGTACCCGGAGAAAAACAGCGCTTTGCTTGGCATTTTACACATTTGTAGTGTAGACTGGCATTCGTCAAGGTTACACATTTGCCGTCATGTAGGCATGGCAAGTCGTCCTATGATGCCTGAGTTCATAGGTTGCACTATCATGATGAGGCAGAGATCATAGGCCATCCTATGATGTCCTAGAAATGTGCTTTAAAGTCTATCGTACCCTATGCTGGTTCTTCTTCTTCTTCTTCTTCTTCTTCTTCTTCTTCTTCTTCTTCTTCTTCTTCTTCTTCTTCTTCTTCTTCTTCTTCTTCTTCTTCTTCTTCTTCTTCTTCTTCTTCTTCTTCTTCGTTGAGACCACTGGTTGAGGGAAAGGTGAGGTGGCGTAATTCCAGTTCATGGACAGGATCATTACTACACTACTACACTTGATCTTAGCCAAAAGGCCGAGAAGCAATCATGAAAATAGATCTGAGCAAAAATAGGCTTTCTGGCATGGATTCACTGTATATGACATCATAAAGACATGAAGGCAGCCTTGATGTATATGACATCATAAAGACATGCTGCCTGATGTCTGTCACTGTATTTGGCATCATAAAGACATGAAGGCAGGCTTGATGTATATGACATCATAAAGACAATTGTGAGTCGTCCTATGATGCCTGAGTTCATAGGATGTCCTATTCAGGCAGAGATCATCATAGGACCTATGATCTCATCAAACATGATAGGACATCATAGGGCCTATGACATAGGCCGTCCTATGATGTCCTATAAACGTGACAGACACACACACAGACAGCCAGACACTTCTTCTTCTCTCGGTTACTGGCAGATAGCAAACAACTGAAAGGTGCATACACCACCTTCTGTACAAGAGTGTGTAACCTTATGTCATCTGAGCCCGACCCCTACAGAGATTTCTTGCTTTTATAGAGTTGGTACCCTATGCTGGTGAAGGGTGTCCTCCTGTCTGAGACGGGTGCAACAATCGCGAGTCTTTCTATGATGTCTGAGTTCATAGGATGTCCTATGATGTTCAGGCAGAGATCATAGGCCATCCTATGATGTCCTATAAATGTAACAGACACACGCTTTTTTTTCTTCTTCTCTCATTACTGGCGGATAGCAAACAACTGAAAGGTGCATACCGCCACCTACTTCATCGAGATTTCTTGCTTTTATAGAGTAATTTACAAAAATCTAAAAAAAAAATAAAAAAATCACGTTGTCATTATGAGGTATTGTGTGTACAATTTTTAGGATAAAAAAGGAATTTAATCAATTTTGGAATAATGTTGTAGCAACAAAATGTGGAAAAAGTGAAGCATTGTGAATACTTTCCAGATGCACTGTAGTTTAAATGAAGACGTGAACTGATTATGGCTATCTGTGTGTCAGAGCACCAACATTCCCACATAATTTTAAGACTTTTGAATTTATTTTGAATAAAACCCTCCTACAGTGGTTGTGAATGTGAAAATTGGTTACTGAGACACAAAAGGGTAAAAACTAACAGAGCAACATTTGTCTGTGCTAAATTTGAGCATCTGTAAAACCAAACACTTTTTTTATTTGGTTTTTTTTTGTGAGAAAGATTGTATTTTAGTTTGATTTCAAATGTTTTAATTGCTTCTTTGTTTAAATGTATACAGAGAATTTCATATATAAATGATGGATTATTTGGTTATCATGACTTCTTATCTCCAAATGTACTCTTTCTGGATGCAGTGTTTTCTTCACAGTGAATTACTGGAGGCTGGCAAGACATTTGGAGTAAAAATTACACATACAATTAGACATTTCACTCGGCAATAAAACAGTAGAGTAAGAGTTACACCAAACAAACAGTCCTGTCGCTGTGGTAACGAACAAAGCCCCTGCAGAGGTGGGCCATCAGAATGAGCTAAATCTAGAAACTAGAGGCCCACAGAAGGAATGAGTTGTAATTGCTGACAGACATGAGGTGAAGAAAAGAAACTGTTTTTTGTTGAAATTCTGGATTCCTGCAAAAAATTCTGTGGAAAGGTAAAGAATAGCATGCTAATTAAGTCCAGGCTATCATGGTGGAAGGCCTGTTTGATGGGACACAGCCAGGGGGTTTCCGCAACACTTGGAGCCAGTTGTCCTTTATATTTGGGAGAGGATGCACAGTTGGCTCATGTTGTATGGTATTCACACATGTTGACCTCATGTTGTACCTATCATCCAAGACAATTTCTAATCAAAGGTGGAAAAATGAAATTGTTTGATGTGAAATGATGAAATTGCTCTCAAAGGGTCCAGTGCAAGACCTTGGGTCAATAACATGATAGCTTAAGACAGACTCTTAACTAAAGTTGCTTGACTGGCCCAATGTGTGTGCATGTGCATGTGTGTCTGTCTGTCTTCCACGTGTGTTTGTGTGGGGCTTGTGGCCACAGCCGTGCCCGGAAAGGCTTGGAGCACAACCAGTCATTAGGAAGTCAGGCCGTCTGGAGTGCATTATAGCCTGGGTACTGTAACCCTTATGAGCAGAGACTGCTATCAAATTAGGCTGCGAGGAAGAAGGGAATAAATGAATAATTCATACAATTTCAGCTAACTTCATCAGCGTCATTTAACATACTTGTTGGGAAATATTTAAAGGCTAGTTTGATCAAACCTTCTTGCTGCATCAAAGCCTTGATAGAATAACTTTCAGGGATAAACCAAGCATAAACATTACTTAGCTCAAGTCTTATAAAGGTAGGTGATAGCTAAAAAAGTGGCCACAAATGTTGGGCTCTTAAGAACAAAGCAGCCAACATACATTTATTAAGCAAACTCTTCTAGACAAAATATCTGAATGGATGTGTCTGCAGGATGCAGCATTGCATAAAGGTACACAGAGAGACAGTGCCCGGGCTGAATCAGTAGTGCGATGTTAACCGCAGAGGAAGTTTTGACTGCAGCTCTCAACAATCTGACATTGTTTTGGTGCTCTATGTCAAATTAGTGCTTACATTAGGTCTGTTTAGGTTTGGACATGACATCAAATGGACATGATTCATTCCAGAACATACACAGAGATTCTAAAAGAGAGAAAAGTAAAGGATGTGCAATGTACCATACAGGCAAAGGAAAGAGTTTAGTTGACAAATATGAATGTTGTTTGATGAGCTTGGTCTTGAATTACAAACAATTCTCTTCAAGATGAGGCAGTAAATATCTGTGCAAAACTGGTCCAGAGCTCCATACTGACAGTGAAACATTTGCCTCTGCAACAATGTGGGAAGATTTACTCTAACTTAATGATCATGGTGCAAGGTGAACAGCATTCTGCTAGTTGTCTGTTACCTGCCACAGAAAGCTTTTATCACAATATAATGTATTCTCCTCCTCATGGATCGTCACCTTATCGTGGTGGGGGGGTTTGCGTGCCCCAATGATCCCAGGAGCTATGTTGTCCGGGGGCAATTTGCCTCTGATAGGGTCTCCCAAGACAAACTGGTCCTGGGTGAAGGGCCAGACTAAGAACGATCCAACAGACTCTCATGATAAATTGTATATCAAGGATTCAGTATACCCCGCCCGGTATGGGGTTACCGGGGCCCCACCCTGGAGCCAGGCCTGGGGGAGGGGCTCGAAGGCTAGCGTCTGGTGGCCGGGTTTCCACCCATGGGACCCGGCCGGGCTCAGCCCGAAGGAGTTACATGGGTCCGCCCTCCAGTGGGTTCACCACCTGCAGGAGGGATCATGGGGGTCCGGTGCTATGTGGATTAGGTGGCGGTCAAAGGCGGAGACCTTGGCGGACTGATCCCAAGTTTTCTAAACTGGCTTTTGGTACGTGGAATGTCACCTCTCTGGTGGGGAAGGAGCCTGAGCTGGTGTACGAGGTTGAGCGATACCGGCTAGATATAGTCGGCCTCACCTCAACACACAGCTCCGGTTCCGGAACCAGTCTCCTGGAGAGGGGCTGGAGCTTGGCCTTTTCTGGAGTTGCCCCGGGCGAGAGGCGACGAGCAGGGGTGGGTATTCTTGTATCGCCCCACCTTGCTGCCTCTATATTGAAGTTTTCCCCGGTGGACGAAAGGGTTGCTTCCCTAAGCCTTCGGGTTGGGAAACGGGTCCTGACCATCATTTGTGCCTATGCACCAAATGATGTTTCAGAGTACCCACCCTTTTTGGAGTCTGTGACTGGGGTGCTGGAGGGTACTCCTCCTGGAGACTCCATTGTCCTACTGGGGGACTTCAATGCGCATGTGGGCAACGACAGTGAAACCTGGAGAGGGGTGATTGGGAGGAATGGCCTGCCCGATCTGAACCCGAGTGATGTTCAGTTATTGGACTTCTGTGCTAACCACAGTCTGTCCATAACGAACACCATGTTCAAGCATAAGGGTGTCCATATGTGCACCTGGCACCAGGACACCCTAGGTCGCAGGTCGATGATCGATTTTGTTATCGTATCATCAGACCTGCGACCGTATGTCTTGGACACCTGAGTAAAGAGAGGTGCAGAGCTGTCAACTGATCACCACCTGGTGGTGAGCTGGATCCGATGGCAGGGGAGGAAGCCATTCAGACCTGGTAGACCCAAACGTATAGTGAGGGTGTGCTGGGAGCGTCTGGCTGAGGCCCCTGTCCGGGAGGTCTTCAACTCCCACCTCCGGAAGAATTTCAACCACATTCCGAGGGAGTCTGGAGACATGGAGTCTGAATGGGCCATGTTCTCCACCTCTGTTGTTGAAGCGGCGGCCCAGAGCTGCGGCCGCAAGGTGGTCGGTGCATCTCGTGGTGGCAACCCCCGAACCAACTGGTGGACACCAGTGGTGAGGGGGGCCATTAAGCTGAAGAAGGAGTCCTATCAAGCTTGGTTGGCTTCTGGGACTCCCGAAGCAGCTGAGGTGTACCGGCAGGCCAAGCGGAGTGCAGCTCGGGTGGTTGCTGAAGCAAAAACCCGGGTATGGGAGGAGTTCGGTGAGGCCATGGAACAAGACTTTCGGTCGGCTTCAAAGAGATTCTGGCAAACTGTTTGGCGGCTCAGGAGGGGAAAGCAGCTCCCCGTCCACACTGTGTATGGTGCGGATGGGACACTGTTGACTTCAACTGGGGATATCGTTGGGCGGTGGAAGGAATACTTTGAGGATCTCCTCAATCCCACTGATACGCCTTCCACAGAGGAAGCAGGGTTTGGGGACGAGGGGGATGACTCGCCTATCACAGGGGCTGAGGTCGCCAAGGTGGTTAAAAATCTCCTTGGTGGCCGGGCCCCGGGGGTGGACGAGATTCGCCCTGAGTACCTCAAGGCCCTGGATGTTGTTGGGTTGTCAAGGTTGACACGCCTCTGCAACATTGCGTGGAGGTCGGGGGCAGTGCCTTTGGCATGGCAAACTGGGGTGGTGGTTCCTCTCTTCAAAAAAGGGGACCGGAGGGTGTGCTCCAACTTTAGAGGGATCACACTCCTCAGCCTCCCTGGGAAGGTCTATGCCAAGGTACTGGAGAGGAGAGTCCGGCCGTTGGTCGAACCTCGGATTCAGGAGAAGCAATGTGGTTTTCATCCTGGCCGTGGGACATCGGACCAGCTCTTTACCCTCTCGAGAATTCTTGAGGGTTCATGGGAGTTTGCCCAACCAGTTTACATGTGTTTTGTGGACTTGGAGAAGGCATTTGACCGCGTCCCTTGTGGATTTTTGTGGGGGGTGCTTCGGGAGTATGGGGTATCGGGCTTGTTGTTACGAGCTATTCGGTCTCTGTACGACCGTTGTGAGAGTTTGGTTCGTATTGCCAACACTCGGTCGGAGTCATTCCCAGTGAGAGTTGGACTCCGCCAGGGCTGCCCTTTGTCACCGATCCTGTTCATAATTTTTATGGACAGGATTTCTAGGCGCCGCCAGGGAATGGAGGGTGTCATGCTTGGTGACCACAGGATCTCATCTCTGTTGTTTGCAGATGATGTTGTCCTGTTGGCTTCATCCAGCAATGACCTACAGCTCTTGCTGGGACGGTTTGCCGCTGAGTGTGAAGCGGCTGGGATGAGAATCAGCACCTCCAAGTCTGAGTCCATGGTCCTCAGCCGGAAAAAGGTGGATTGTCCTCACCGGGTTGGGAACAGGCTCCTGCCCCAAGTGGAGGAGTTTAAGTATCTTGGGGTCTTGTTCACGAGTGAGGGGAAAATGGAGCGAGAGATCGACAGACGGATTGGAGCAGCATCTGCAGTGATGCAGACGTTGTACCGGTCTGTTGTGGTGAAGAGGGAGCTTAGTTCTAAGGCAAAGCTGTCGATTTACCAGTCAATCTACGTTCCTACTCTCACCTATGGTCACGAGCTTTGAGTAATGACCGAAAGAACGAGATCGCGGATACAAGCGGCTGAAATGAGCTTTCTCCGTAGGATTGCTGGACTCACCCTCAGAGATAGGGTGAGGAGCTCAGTCATCCGGGAGAGGCTCAGAGTAGAACCGCTGCTCCTCCACATTGAAAGGAGTCAGTTGAGGTGGTATGAGCATCTGATTAGGATGCCTCCTGGACGCCTCCCACTTGAGGTGTTTCAGGTACGTCCCACTGGGAGGAGACCCCGGGGCAGACCCAGGACTCGGTGGAGAGACTATGTCTCCCAGCTGGTCTGGGAACGCCTTGGTATCCCCTCTGAAGAGCTGGAGCAGGTGGCTGGGGAGAGGGAAGTCTGGGCTTCTCTGCTTGAACTGCTGCCTCCGCGACCCGGACCTCCGGAAAAGCGGTAGAAGATGGATGGATGGACAATATATTCTTGAAATTAAGCTAATATTGTGGAGTGTGTGAAATCAAAGGCAGATTCATTTCAGACGATTTATTACACACTCACATCTCTCAAGCACAGAACAGACTGAACATTTAAGCAGAAACTCTCCTCTTAAGTTTCATGGCATTTACATCACACACAACATGACATTTGCATCACACTGCATTCAACCCCTTCATCCCTGACTCCTTCCTGCTATCTCACCAGGAACCTCCTGCTCTTTGTTCTCCCATGCTTATCCACTGTCTCCTGTCTGAGATGCTAGTTAATCTGGCTCCCCCAAGGTGCTACACCCCGCCCCCAGCATCTTAGATAGGACAATAGAATAACAGTCCACATGCTGTGATAGAACAATTGAACATCAGTCCACATGCTGCTTGGGCTTCCGTCTCCTCCCGTATCTGCTGTAACTGGGGTTTACTGCCTCCGCGGCGCTGCTGTGCCGGTGGGGGGCTGCTGGGAGTGTGTCTGACTGCGGGTGGGCTGTTGCTAGGGAGGGGAGCCACTTCGGTCTGTCCGTGTGGCTGCTCTGGTGAATCGTTTCCCTGGGGAGCTCTCCGTGGGGGTCTTCCACGCCGAGGGGCCTTAGCCAACAGCACTTGCTCGTCTGCCACAACAAAAGCGGGTTTGAGTCTGTCTATGCCAATTTTTTCCCTCCTACCCCCCAAGTCTGTTTCCAGCACTCTGAACGGTCAATCATAGGGTGGGCGCAATGGAGGGTGGTGGGCGTCGTGTCTGACAAACACAAACTCCGCGCTCTTCAAAGTTTTAGGCACGAAAACACGCGGAAAACTGTTGTGGGCAGGGCCCGGCAGCGTGCCTGTGTTTGCGCTAAGCTGCAAAAGCTGAGACGGGGAGCTGCCTGGCTCGGGATTATCTGGCAGAAATTCCCCGGGCAGCCGTAGTGGCTGCGCAAAAACGAGCTCTGCCAGAGAAGCTTCCAGATCCTCTTTCGGCACAGAGCGCAACCCCAATAAAACCCACGGCAGCCTGTCTACCCGATTTGCATCCGTCAATGAAGCCCTGAGTGCTGCTTTCAGTGATCTATGAAAACGCTCGCATAACCCATTGGCCTGTGGGTTGTACGCGGTTGTGCGGTGAATTGTAACACCCAGGCTGCGGGCCATCGCGGACCAGAGGTCGGAAACAAATTGAGGGCCCCTGTCGGACGTAATGTCCAACGGGACTCCAAAACGCGCCACCCATGCTGTTAAAAAAGCGCGCGCTACGTCCGCGGACGTGGTTGCCACCAGCGGGACCGCTTCTGGCCAGCGCGTGGTACGGTCCACCATTGTCAGGAGGTGTGTGTACCCCTGTGATGGTGGGAGGGGGCCCACGAGGTCCACGTGAACATGGTCGAACCTCTTAGCCGGAATACGAAACGGCTCCAAGGGAGCCTTCGTGTGTCTGTGTACCTTGGCTCGTTGGCACGCCACGCAGGCTGCAGCCCACTCTTTCACTTGTTTGCACAGGCTCGGCCACACAAACTTCTCTCCCACCATTTTGACCAACACGCGCACTCCTGGGTGCGCCAGAGTGTAAACCGACTCAAACACGCGGCGGCTCCATGCGGCCGGGACCACCGGACGCGGGTGACCCGTGGAGACATCGTAGATTAGGGGGGGGGGGCCGCCATCCTGCAGCACCCTGCTCTCCAGCCTTAACCCTGTTGGTCCAGACTGGAGCGCGCGCACGCCTGCATCGCTAATCTGCTCCGCGGCCATGGCTGCGTAATCTATCCCCACGCAGACCGGGGCCACCACGGCGTGCGAGAGGCAGTCTGCCACTACATTCAGTTTACCAGACACACGCTGAATATCGGTAGTAAACTCTGAAATCGCGGCCAGCTGTCTCTGCTGCCGGCCCGACCACGGTTCTGAAACCTTGGCCATCGCGAATGTCAGCGGCTTGTGGTCCACGAATGCGGTGAAGCTGCGCCAGCCAGAACTGGAAGTGGCGTATGGCCAGGTGAAGAGCCAGCAACTCTCTGTCGAACGCGCTGTATTTACGTTCGCTGTTGCGCAAAGTTCTGCTGAAAAAGGCGAGCGGCTGCCAAGCCCCAGCGGCGCGCTGCTCCACGACAGCCCCTATGGCCACGTCTGAAGCGTCGGTGGTGAGCGCTATGCGGGCCGTCGGGTCTGGATGAGCCAGCAGTGCGGCGTTTGCCAGGGCTGCTTTAACCTCCGAGAATGCCCGCTCCCGCTCCGGGGTCCATTCGACCCTATCCGCGGGTTTCTGTCTCTTGAGCACGGCGTACAATGGTTACATGAGCTGCGCCGCGCGAGGAAGGAAACGGTTATAAAAGTTCACCATTCCCAAAAATTCCTACAGCGCCCTGACCGTCTGAGGCCGGGGAAAATCCGCCACAGTGCGCACTTTGTCGGGCAGCGGGATCGCTCCTTCCGGAGAGACGCAGTGCCCCAAAAAATCAATCTCCGTCACGCCGAACTGGCATTTCACCGGGTTGATTATTAACCCGTGCTCCTACCAACCTCCGAAAAACTATCGTGAGGTGGGTTTCGTGTTCGTCTTCGGACGCACTGGCTACCAGGATATCGTCCAGGTAGACGAACACGAACGGGAGATCGCACAGCACTGCATCCATCATGCGCTGGAACGTCTGTGCCGCTCCTTTTAACCCGAATGGCATGCGCAAGAACTCGAATAAACCGAACGGAGTTATTACCGCTGTTTTGGGTATGTCCTCAGCGCGCACTGGGACTTGGTGGTAACAGCGGACCAGGTCTATTTTGGAAAAAATGCGTGCTCCGGCAAGGTGAACGGAAAAATCCTGTATGTGGGGAATTGGGTAGCGGTCGTGCGCTGTGGCGTTGTTCAACCTGCGGAAATCCCCGCACAGTCGCCACGATCCCCCAGCCTTAGGGACCATGTGTAGCAGGGATGCCCATGGGCTGTTCGAGCGCCTGATGATGCCCAACCTTTCCAGGTTGGCGAACTCCTCGCACGCTATGGCCAGTTTAGCCGCGTCCAAGCGCCGAGGTCGTGCGAAAACAGGCGGCCCGGTAGTGGTGATAAAGTGCTCCACCCCATGTTTAGCGGTGGCCGCCGAAAACGTCGGGACCGTGAGTGCTGGGAACTGAGTGAGCAGTGTGTGGAACTTACCGCCTGTAGCTGTGACGTTGGCTTGTGCTGTTGGCTGGGTCACTCAAGCTATACAGGGGAGAGAGTCAAAGGACAGTGCATTAACCAGGCGCCTGTTAGCAACATCAACCAGTAAACCATGTGCACACAGAAAATCAACCCCCAGGATATGGTAATTCAGTGCTGCTACAACAAAAGTCCACTCATATGTACGGCCGTGTAGAGATAAGAGCAGAGTCCTCTCACCAAAGGTCTTAATATCCGAGCTGTTTTCTGCCAACATCCCGGGGCCGCTAGGTCCTGTCAGCCGGTCAGCGTAGGTCGGCCGGATGAAGCTCTTCTGGGCTCCGGTGTCCACGAGGAAACGCCTTCCCGAGCGTGCATACGTCAAGTAGAGCAGCTTGTTCTCTTCACCGAGGGTCGCAGCTGCTACCGACCCCCGGCCTTGGCGTTTTCCTGAGCGCTTGAATTGGCATGGTGGCGCACATCTGCATGCGTTCTCTCCGAGGCAGCGGTGGTAGAAACAGAGCATGTCTCTCTGGCGCTCCTTGGCCCCCGCTGCTGCTACCATCGGTGGTTCCTCGCCTCCTCTGGTCGTCTCGCTGGGCTCCGCCACTGCCGCGTTGACTGTGATCACCCTGGTGGTGATGATGATCCGGTCTGCCTCCTGGGCTAGCGCACGGTAGTCGTGCGCGGCCAGCCGCGGTGAATTGGCTAGAACCGCTTTCGCCACTGTAGGAAGGTTTCGGAGGAAGAGGTGGGCAAACAGAAAGTGCCCGTCGTCCGTGCCCATTAACGCCAGCATCTTCTCCATCAGGTCTACAGCCGAACCATCTCCTAACTCGGTCCGCGTCAGGAGCCTCTCCGCTCTCTCACAGTCCGAAAGCGTGTAGCGCTGGATGATCGCAGCCTTGAGCGTCTCGTTTTTGCTGCTGGCTGGTGGCTGCTCGAGCAGGCTCGCTACCTGCTGAGCTGTGCGGGCGTCGAGTGCTGCGACCACATGGTAGAATCTGGTATCATCTGCTGTTACTCCCCGGAGGGCGAACTGGGCCTCGGTGAGGTGGAACCAAGAGCGCGGGTTGTGCTGCCAGAAATCCGGTAGCTTGACTGAAACTGCACACGCGTGGCTGGGGGCTCCAGTCGGGGCTGTCTGTGGGATGGCTGCCGCCTCGCTGTAGCTTCCTGACCGGGCTGGCTCCGGGGATATTGCCTCGTGTTCCATAATACGTCTTGGGTCACCAGTGTGAAATCAAAGGCAGATTCATTTCAGACGATTTATTACACATTCACATCTCTCAAGCACAGAACAGACTGAACATTTAAGCAGAAACTCTCCCCTTAAGTTTCATGGCATTTACATCACACACAACATGACATTTGCATCACACTGCATTCAACCCCCTTCATCCCTGACTCCTTCCTGCTATCTTACCAGGAACCTCCTGCTCTTTGTTCTCCCATGCTTATCCACTGTCTCCTGTCTGAGATGCTAGTTAATCTGGCTCCCCCATGGTGCTACAATATATTCAAAAAGCAAAGAAAATCATTGAAACTGATTGTGGGTTGATACTTGGTTTTTTTTTGCAAATATAACAAAGTATAATAGACAGTCCTTTAACCCAGCCACAGGGGGTGCACAAGCCAATGTACTCCTAGTGCCAGTCCAAAGCCCAAGTAAATGAGGAGAGTTGTGTCAGGAAGGGCATCTGACAGAAAACCTTTGGCAAATCAAACATACAGATCATGACGAATGAGACTTTCATACCAGATCACTCGAGGCCCAGGTTAACAGCAACCGCCACTGGTGCTGTTAACCAAGAGGATGCCGGTGGAAATTGGGCTACTGTGGGTTGAAGGTTGAGGAGGAGGAGAGGGAGAAGGCATGTTAGGAGGGGGAGAG
The DNA here is from genome assembly GCA_020510985.1 of Pholidichthys leucotaenia. Classification (NCBI taxonomy): domain Eukaryota; kingdom Metazoa; phylum Chordata; class Actinopteri; order Cichliformes; family Pholidichthyidae; genus Pholidichthys; species Pholidichthys leucotaenia. Next base: position 116,111,740 of record CM035842.1, on the reverse strand, counting down.
AGGAAAGGAAAGGTAGAAGTGTGGAGGTGAGAGTAGGGACATTAAATGTAGGGACTATTACTGGTAAAGGCAGAGAGTTGGCTGATATGGAGAGAAGAAAGGTAGATATACTGTGTGTTCAAGAAACCAGATGGAAGGAAAGCAAGGCTAGGCACGTCGGAGGTGGATTTAAACTGTTCTACCATGGTGTAGATAGGAAGAGAAATGGAGTAGGAGTAATCTTGAAGGGAGAGTATGTGAAGAGCGTTCAGGAGGTAAAGAGGGAGTCAGACAGAATCATGAGTTTGAAGCTTGAAGTTAAAGGTGTGATGTTGAATGCTGTCAGTGTGTATGCCCCACAAGTATGGATGTCAGGTAGAAGAGAGAGAGGAATGTTGGAGTAAGATGAACGAAGCCGTAGAGAGTGGTGATTGGAGCACACTTTAATGGACATGTAGGTGAAGGGAACAGAGGTGATGAGGAGGTCCTGGTTAGGTATGATCTTAAGGAGAGAACTGTGGAAGGACAGATGGTTGTGAATTTTGCTAAAAAGATGGAAATGGCTTCAGTGAACACATACTTCAAGAAGAGAGAGGAACATAGGGCAACTTACAAGAGTGGAGGAAGGTGCACATAGGTGGACTACATCTTATGCAGAAGGAAAACTCTGAAAGAGATAGGATACTGCAAGGTGGTGGCAGGGGAGAATGCAGCCAGACAACATTGGATGGTACTCTGTAGGATGACTTGAATGAATGAATGAATGAATCTTTATTTCGGATAGATTAAAAGTAAAGATTAAAAAAAGAAACAGAATAATATAACAAAGGGGGAAAGAAAATCCAACAAGGTCAAATTAGACAATAACTCCTCTGATTATACAGTTCAACATAAGTTATCCGAAATGGGTGATGGCTGAAGCCGCAGCTTATATTGCCCACCCATATTCCATCCAAGAATTCAAAAGAAAAACAAAACAAGAGCGATTACAATTCAGAACATAGCTAAGACAAAATGTGACAAAAAAACTAAGCAACAACACTGGATATGACAATCCTTATGTGATTTTACATGTCATCTTGTATATATGTTTGGAGTATTTCTTCCTTTAGTTTTTGTTTAAATTGTCCAAGCGTTGTACATGATTTTAATTCAGGTCCAAAATCGTTCCATAATCTGACTCCTTGCACTGAAACACAGTGTTGTTTGGTGGTAGTTCTCACTGAAGGTTTTTGAAATATACATGTTCCTCTGAAGTGATATTGTTTCTCCCTTATTTGGAACAACTTTTGGATATTTGCGGGCAGTGATAGATTCTTCACTTTAAACATTATTACTGCAGTTTTAAAGTCAACCAGATCTTTCAACTTGAGAGCTTTTGATTTAAGAAAAAGTGGATTTGTTGGTTCCCTGTAAGCACTCTTACTTTGCAAAGCAAGAAGAGGAAAACAGTGAAGGCAGAGCCAAAGATTCAGTTGGGAAAGTTACAGAAGGAAGAACGTCGCACAGATTTCAGGAAGGAGTTGATACAGGCTTTGGGTGGTAAGGAAGAATTACTAGATGACTGGAAAAGTACAGCAAAAGTATTGAGTGAAATGGGTAGAAAGTTATGTAGTGTATCCAGTGGACAGAGGAAGGAAGACAAGGAGTATGGTGGTGGAATGAGGAGGTACAGGAAAGTATTCAAAGGAAGAGGCTAGCAAAGAAAAAGTGGGATAGTTAGGGAGACGAAGAAAGTAGACAGGAGTATTTGGAATCTAGGCACATGGCAAAGAGAGAGGTGGCAAAGGATAAGGCATACAGTATAGTGAGTTGTATGAGAGGCTGGAGACGAAGGAAGGAGAAAAGGAGCTGTATCGACTGGCTAGACAGAGAGATCGAGCTGGAAAGGATGTACAGTAGGAGTAGGTTAGGTTGATTAAGGACAGAAATGGTAATGTACTAACAAATGACAAGAGTGTGTTGAGAAGGTGAAAGAGTACTTTGAAGAGCTGATGAATAAAGAAAATGAGAGAGAGAGGAGGATGGATGAAGTAAGGATGGTGAACAAGCAAGTCCCAAGGATTAGCAAGGTGGAAGTGAGGGCAGCTTTGAAGAGGATGAAGAATGGAAGGGCAGTTGGTCCAGATGTGGAGGTATGGAGATGTTTCAGAGAGATGGCAGTGGACTTTTTAACCAGACTGTTTAACACAATCTTGGAGAGTGAGAGGATGCCCGAGGAGTGGAGAAGAAATGTTTTGGTACCAGTTTTCAAGAGCAAAGATGATGCTCAGAGCTGTAGTAACTACAGAAGAGTTGTTGAAGCCAAGTTAAGAGGAGAGGTGACAATCAGTGAGCAGCAGTAAGGGTTCATGCCAAGAAAGAGTACTACAGATGCAATGTTTGCTCGAAGAGTGCTGATGGAGAAGTATAGAGAAGATCAGAAGGAGTCGCACAGTGTCTTTGTGGATCTAGAGAAAGCATATGATAGGGTGCCAAGAGAGGAAGTATGGTACTGTATGAGAAAGTCAGAAGGGGAAGAGAAGTATGTGAGGGTGGTGCAGGACATGTATGAGGACAGTGAGATGATGGTGAATTGTGCTGTAGGAGTGACCAATGATTGAAGGTGGGGGTGGGATTACATCAGAGATCGGCTCTGAGCCCTTTCGTGTTTGCCATTGTGATGGACAGGCTGCCAGACAAGGTCAGGCAGGAGTCTCCGTGGACCATGATGCTTGTAGGTGACATTGTGATCTGCAGTGAGAGTAGGGAGCAGGTGAAAGAGAACCTGGAGAGGTGACGGTGTGCTCTGGAGAGAAGAGGAATGAAAGTCACTAGAAGTAAGACAGAATACATGAGTGTGAATGAGAGGGAGGAAGGTCCAACGGTGAAGATGGAAGGAGTAGTGGTAGTGAAAGTAGATGAGTTTCAATACCTGGGGTCAACCATCCAAAGCAATGGAAAATGCACAAGAGAGGTGAAGAAGAGAGTGTAGGCAGGGTGAAGAGGAGTGCCAGGGGTGATTTGTGACAGAAGGGTAGCAGCAAGAGTGGAAGGGAAGATTTACAAGACGGTAGTGAGATTTGCTATGATGTATGGTTTAGAGACAGTGGTGCAGACAAAAAGACAGGAGGTGGAGCTGGAGATGGCAGAGTTGAAGATGCTAAGATTTTCATTGGGAGTGACTAGGAGGGACACGATTAGAAATGAGTATATCAGAGGGACAGCTCAGGTTGAACGGTTTGGAGACAAAGTAAGAGAGGCAAGGCTGAGATGGTTTGAACATGTGCAGAGGAGGGATAGTGGATATATTGGACAAAGGATGTTGAAGATGGAGCTGCCAGGCAGGAAGAAAAGAGGAAGACCACAGATGTAGTGAAGGAGGACATGGACAGGGATGGTGTTACAGAGGAAGATGCAAGGGATAGGGTGAGATGGAGACAGATGAGCCGCTGTAGCGACCCCTAAAGGGAGCAGCCGAACGAAAAAAAAGGAGAAAAAGACAATAGACAGTCATTTCTCTACCAAGCATGATCAATCACATATACCACAAGCCTCCAGAGTATTGGAATATATTTAAGGTTAATAGCAGTTTGGCTGTTAGATATCCAGATTTTCATATTTTTGGTGTCATCTCAGTTTTTGGAGTCATTAATGAAATCCTTCTTTGTGCAGGTGGACAGAGAGCAGATGATTCTAGAGCAAGTTAGGATGTCACAGAAGAAACAAAGAGTTGAAAACACAGCCTGAGAAACAAAGCCTGATCATTTTTATTTTCAGCAAATGCATGCTGAAGCACTAATTAAAATGTCTGAGAGCCACATTGTAGATGAGACGAAGACAGAATAGGATGTGTTTGTCCTGGATGTGTCACAGTCCTGCTGGAATAAGAGGAGAGTGGAAAGGTGCTGTTTTTATGTAAATGCACAAGGGTGAGCTGAAAAGTTCATAGTAGTCAAATTTGACCAAATATGGTTTATTTTTCAACATAGTCTCCCCTTCAGTCCACACACTTCTTCCATCGGTGTTGCAGTGCTTGTGTCATGATTCCGAGCACGGATGTGAGCCGAGCTCAGCCTCTAGTTTAGTTTAAGTCTTTTTCTGTATTTTTGCATCTCTGTTTATTTTGTATTTACTATGGTTATCTTAGTTTGGGGGTTTTCATGCATTTTTGTATTTTGTATCTGGTGTAGAAGAGCTTGAAAGAACGAGGCGATGTGATATATAAACCAAAGTTTATTATCAGCTCCTCTAACAAGTCTCATCTAGGTGCAGCAGCAGAAGAAGGAAAGAGAGCAAACACCTTCGGCTCTACGAACTTATACTCGCACATAACAAAAGACATGCATATCAAAAGCTGACATCCCTCATTATCTTAATCCCCCCATTGTCTTCATACTCCTCCGCCTGGCCCTGGGGGGTCAGGGCAACCCATCCGGTCTCCACCGCAGTGCCTTGGATGCTCTTTGATCTTCACTGGCAGTTGAGACTCTTTGTCCTGTTCTGAGGTGTGACGTCGCCTTACATATGTAATCACCAAACATTCTCACATGCTTCAACATATGCTGGTTATGGAATATATGATTAATATAGACCACAGCCCCCCCCAAACGACTAAGAAAAGGACAATAGAAAAATTCACAGTTTAAGATAATTATTATGACATACTAACTGCTACACCTCTTGCCACAGAAGAAACTTTCCAGCAGCCATGCTCCTAAGAGAGTTCAGTGGTAATCATAACAGCATAGTAAAATCACAAGTCAGTCCTAAACTGTTACAGCACAATTAGTGAACAACTGTTGAGTAGTTTGCATCAGTCTCTGTGCCGTCTGGGTTTTAATCTTCTCCCGAATCTGCTGTGGGTCCGCTTGGGCGTCCTGCTGGGACCTTCCTGTAAGGAATCTGCAGCTTGGGAAGGAGAGTGATTATTTGTTCCCTGCAGGGGGGCTGAGTCTTTTCTCTTGGGGGGTCTACCCCGCCGAGGTGCTCTTGCCAACCGTGCAGGCTCGTCTCTCAACAAGAAGGCAGGTTTAAGTCTGTCAACGCAGACTGTTTCTTTTCTATCCCCAAAATCAAGCACAAAGTGTTTATCACCAGGTTCCAGCACTCTGAATGGCCCATCGTATGGTGGGCGGAAAGTTGGTTTTAAAGATTCATGCCTAACAAAAACGAATTCAGCGTTCTTTAAAGCTTGTGGGACAAAAACCCGTGGAAAAGAGTGATGTGCCGGTCCGGGGAGAGAGTCCGGTCCGTTGCTGCCTAAAAACCTCGGGGCAGGGAGATGCCCTGGCTCTGGGTTCTCTGGTAAAAATTCACCCGGGAGCCTGAGAGGTTGTGCAAAAACTAATTCTGCTGGAAAGGCGTCTAGATCCTCTTTGGGCGCAGCACGCAACCCCAATAAAACCCAGGGAAGTTTATTTACCCAATTTGTATCCGTTAATGAGGCTCTGAGGGCGGCCTTTAAAGATCTGTGAAAACGCTCGCATAACCCATTAGCCTGAGGGTGATAAGCGGTGGTGCGGTGAATTGTCGCCCCTAAGCTGCTGGCCATGGCTGACCAAAGCTCCGAGACAAATTGAGGCCCCCTATCGGACGTGATGTCCGATGGGACGCCGAAACGTGCCTCCCAGTTTGTCAAAAAAACGCGAGCGACTTCCTCCGCTGTGGTTGACGCCAGAGGGACTGCCTCTGGCCAGCGCGTGGTGCGGTCTATCATTGTTAACAGATGTGTGAAACCTTGGGAGGAAGGTAGCGGCCCCACGAGGTCGACATGAACGTGGTCAAACCTTCTAGCAGGGATTGGAAAAGGCTCCAGAGGGGCTTTTGTGTGTTTGTGTATTTTGGCGCGCTGACAAGAAATGCAAGTTTTTGCCCATTCTTTTACGTTTTTGCGCAGGCCAGGCCACACAAACTTTTCGGCGACCATTTTAACCGAAGCGCACACACCTGGGTGCACGAGGGAGTGAATCGAGTCGAAAATACGGCGGCGCCATGCAGCTGGGACTAACGGGCGAGGTCGGCCAGTTGAAACATCGCATATTAGGGGGGGGGCACACCGTCTCGTAAACCCCCTTTCTCCAGCCTTAGCCCTGTTGGTCCAGACAGGAGTGCGCGCACGTCCGCGTCACTACTTTGCTCCTCTGCCATGGCTGCATAATATATCCCTGCATGGATTGGTGCTGCGTATGTGTCCGTGTTGGTGAAAAGCTCTGCGGCTGCGGTAGTATAATCTGTCTCCTCGCACTCTGGCGATGTCACAGCGCGAGAGAGGCAGTCTGCTACCATGTTAAGTTTGCCTGCCACATGTCGAATGTCTGTGGTGAACTCTGAAATCGCAGCTAGCTGTCTTTGTTGCCTGCCTGACCACGGTTCGGAAATTTTAGCCATCGCAAAGGTGAGCGGTTTGTGGTCTACAAAAGCCGTGAAACGCCGCCCCTCTAACCAGAACTGGAAGTGGCGGATGGATAAATGAAGCGCTAGCAGCTCCCTGTCAAAAGTGCTGTATTTACGCTCAGTTTGGTTTAGCGATTTGCTGAAGAATGCCAAAGGTTGCCAGATTCCGCTGACGTGTTGTTCTACAACTGCCCCTATGGCCAAGTCCGAAGCGTCTGTGGTTAGCGCAATGCGGGCCGCGGGATCGGGGTGAACCAACAATGTGGCATTAGCTTGGGCACTTTTTACTTCCGCGAAGGCGCGTTCGCGCTCTGGGGTCCATTTGACCGCGTTGGAAGGTTTTTGTTTTCTGAGCGCGTCATATAGGGGCTGCATGAGTTGAGCTGCGTGGGGGAGGAAACGGTTGTAAAAATTAACCATTCCTAAAAATTCTTGCAGCGATTTGACCGTTTGTGGCCGTGGGAAACTTTTTATCGCGTGAACTTTGTCTGGCAGTGGGACTGCCCCCCTCGGAGAAACTCTGTGTCCTAAAAAATCAATTTGTGACATGCCGAATTTGCATTTGGCTGGATTGATTATTAACCCGTGCTCTTCTAGCCTCTGAAGAACCATAGTGAGATGCCGCTCGTGTTCTTCCTCAGACGGGCTGGCTACCAGCATATCGTCGAGGTAGACGAAAACAAAAGGGAGGTCGCGTAATACTGCGTCCATCATCCGCTGAAAGGTTTGAGCAGCGCCTTTGAGGCCGAAAGGCATCCGCAAAAATTCAAAAAGGCCGAAGGGGGTTATTACAGCTGTTTTAGGAATGTCCTCTGCTCGAACTGGGACTTGATGATAACCACGGACCACGTCTATTTTTGAAAAAATGCGCGCACCTGCCAGATGTAGTGAAAAATCTTGAATGTGAGGAATTGGGTAGCGATCATGCGCTGTTGCATTGTTTAATCTGCGGTAATCGCCACACGGTCTCCAAGAACCGTCGGATTTCGGGACCATGTGAAGTGGTGACGCCCAGGGGCTTTTCGAGCGTCTGATAATGCCTAATTTTTCAAGGGTAGTAAACTCGTCCCAAGCTATGGCGAGCTTGGTTGCGTCTAAGCGCCGAGCTTTGGCGAATACGGGTGGGCCCGTTGTGGGAATAAAGTGTTCGACCCCGTGTTTAGCCACTGTGGCTGAGAATTTGGGAATTGTGAGTGCTGGAAACTGGGTGAGGAGTTGATCAAACTTACCTCCTGCTGTGGTGACGCTGGCCTGCACGGGTGGTGGAGAAACTCGAGCTGCGCAGGGAATAGAAGCAAAGGACAGTGCATTAACCAAGCGTCTGTTCACTAGATCAACTAATAACCCATGTGCACACAAAAAATCTGCGCCCAACAAGTTAAAACTCACCGCCGCTACAACAAATGTCCATCTGTAGTTGCGGCCGTGGATGCGGAGGTGCAGGCTCTTTTCGCCAAAAGTGTCGATGCTGGAGCCGTTGGCTGCTACCGCTCCATTGCCCCGGGTGCCCATGGCCTGATCTGCTTGGGAGGGCATGACAAAACTTAGTTGAGCTCCCGTGTCAATAAGGAACTGCTTGCCGGTGTGTCCGTCCGTCACATATAACAGCTTGCTTTTTTCGCCGAGAACCGCTGCTGTTAACGGCTCTCGGCTTTGGCGTTTCCCGAAATCGTGAATTTGCAGGGGGGAACGCACTTGTGAGCCTTCTCGGTGAAGCGGTGGTGGTAATAACAAACATATCTCCGTCTGTTACGTTTTGGCCGTGTCGCTGTCACCGCGGGCTGGTTCTGCTCAGTGGTTTGTGGCTCCCCGTGGCTCCGGGCATCAGCGTTGAAGTCTGCGGATGCTGCTGTGGGTGTCTGCTTCTTGCAGGCATTGACGAGCCGTTGAGCTTCGTGAGCCAGCGTGCGGAAGTCTTGCTGGGTGCTGCATCGCATGTTGGCAAGCGTCCCTCTCATGTGTGGCGGCAGCGTACTGAGGAATATGAATTGGAAGAGAAAGTTGTCATTGCCCTCTTCTTTAAGCTGCAGCAAGTCCTCCATGAGGGCCTTGGGTCTACATCCTCTGTGGCCGTAGACCGCCAGGATCCTCTCGGCTCTCTCTTCGGCTGAGGGGACGTAATTTGCCACGAAGGTTGCTTTCAGTACTTTATATTTGTCTTGGGCCGGCGGCCGCTGGATGATGCTCCGCACACACCTCAAAGTGGCGGCGTTGAGTTTGGCGACGATGTGATAGAACTTCGTATCGTCAGCCGTGATGCCCGCCAGTGTAAACTGGGCTTCAGCCTGCTGAAGCCACGAGGCGGGGTCTTCCTGCCAGAAATCCGGCAGCTTGACAGTGACGGCGTTTGCGTGGACCGTCATTGATGTGTCCGCAGGGTGAGAGTGCCTTGCTTCGGCTCTCTCAGTGGCGCTGGTGCTCGGTTGAGCCCTCTCTATCACTTCTGCCTAGGGGGAACGTCATCCATCTGTTCCTCTGTCTGCGTGGGCGCCGGCGTCTGCCTGGGTCGCCACAGATGAGTCGATCGCGGGGGAACGCCTCTGGTCCATGCTCGCGTCAGGGTCACCAGTGTAGAAGAGCTTGAAAGAACAAGGCGATGTGATATATAAACCAAAGTTTATTATCAGCTCCTCTAACAAGTCTCATCTAGGTGCCGCAGCAGAAGAAGGAAAGAGAGCGAACACCTTCGGCTCTACGAACTTATACTCGCACATAACAAAAGACATGCATATCAAAAGCTGACATCCCTCATTATCTTAATCCCCCCATTGTCTTCGTACTCCTCCGCCTGGCCCTGGGGGGTCAGGGCAACCCATCCAGTCTCCACCGCAGTGCCTTAGATGCTCTTTGATCTTCACTGGCGGTTGAGACTCTTTGTCCTGTTCTGAGGTGTGACGTCGCCTTACATATGTAATCACCAAACATTCTCACATGCTTAAACATATGTTGGTTATGGAATATATGATTAATATAGACCACATCTGGGTTATTATTTGTCTCTGTTCATTAATTCATTTATGGCAGCACATGGGGACAGCATAATAATAATAATAATAATAATAATAATAATAATAAGTTTATTTATAGAGCACCTTTCACAGACAGAGTCACAAAGTGCTTAACATGGTAAAAAACAAAATAAAAACACAGGCACATAAAATAGTAAAACAAAGTAGACAATAAAAGCACATAAAAATACAATCGGCTCATAGTTAAAAAGCCAGGCTAAAAAGGTGGGTCTTTAGTTGCTTCTTTAAAACACCAATGGAAGGTTCAGATCTAAGTTCAAAAGGCAAGGAGTTCCACAGTCTGGGAGCAACAGCAGCAAAGGCTCTATCGCCTTTGGTTTTGAGCCTAGTACTAGGAACTACCAATAGATTCTGATGAGAAGACCTGAGAGACCTGCTGGGCTGATAATTGTGTAACATCTTAGATAAGAACAAAGAGCAGAGGTTCCCTGGTGAGATAACAGGGAGGTGTGAAGGATGAATGCAGTGTGACCTTTTGCGTATGAGAAACTTCTAGAAGGTTGGTAAAGGATTAAGGAAGTGAATGCAATGTGACCTTTTGTGTGTTAGAAGCTTCTGGAGGAATGCCATAGTATTTAAGAGAAGAGTCTTTGCTGAGATGTCATTCTGTCTGTGCTTCTTGTGTGAGCTGTGTAATAAATCGTCTGAAGCCAAATCCGCCTCTTTCTTTACACGCTCCACACTGGTGACCCAAGACGAATCATGGAACACGGCGAAAGATCCCCGGAGCCAGCCTCGTTGGGAGCCCCCAGCCAAGCATATGCTGTTGCAACCAAGCTACCGGATTTTCGGCAGCACAATCCGTGCTCCTGGTTCCACCTAGTTGAGGCGCAGTTCGCCCTCCGGGGGATATCGGCGGATGACAGGAAGTTCCACTATGTGGTCGCAACGCTCGACGCCCGCACGGCTCAGCACGTGGAGAGCCTGCTCGATCAGCCACCAACCAACGACAAGTACGGTGCGCTGAAGGCTGCACTCATCCAGCACTACACACTCTCGGATGGTGAGAGAGCAGAGAGACTTCTGACGCGGACTGGGTTAGGAGATGGGTCGGCCATTGACCTGATGGAGAAGATGCAGAGATTAAAGGGCACGGACGACGATCATTTCATTTTTACCCACCTCTTCCTCCGGAACCTTCCGTCAGCGATGAGAGCGACCCTGGCCAATTCGCCGTTGCTGGCCAAGCGGGACTATCGTGCGCTGGCCCGAGAAGCAAACCAGATCATCATCGCCAGCAGAGAGTTCACAATTATTGCGGCAGCGACGGAGCTCGGCGCGACGGCCGGAGGAGGCGAGGAGCCATCGACGGCAGCAGCAGAGCCACCGATGACAGCAGCAGCGGGGGCCAAAGAACGCGGGGGAGACACCCTTTGTTTCTACCACCGCCGCTTCGCAGAGAGGGCATGCAAATATATACCACCGTGCCAGTTCAAGCACTCGGGAAATGCCCAGACCGGTGGTCGGTAGCAGCCGCGACCCTCGGGGAGGAGAACAAGCTGCTCTACTTGACGGACGCACGCTCGGGGAGGCATTTCCTCGTGGACACCGGCGCCCAGATGAGTTTCATCCTGCCGACCTATGCCGACCGGCTGGCAGGATCTAGCGGCCCCAAGATGGCAGCAGCAAACAGCTCGGAGATTAAGACCTTTGGTGAGAGGACTCTACTCCTGTCTCTACACGGCCATACATTTGAGTGGACTTTTTGTCATAGCAGCATTGAATTTCAATATACTGGGGGCTGATTTTTTTGTGCACACATGGTTTGTTGGTTGATGTCGCTAACAGGCGCCCTAGTTAATGCACTGTCCTTTGATTCTATCCCTGTATAGCTCGAGCGTCCAATAGCACAAGCCAAGCGTCACAGCTGCATGCGGTAAGTTCCACACACTGCTCACTCAGTTCCCAGCACTCACTGTCCTGACATTTTCGGCAGCCATCGCTAAACATGGGGTGGAGCATTTTATCACCACCACTGGGCCGCCCGTTTTAGCAAAACCTCGGTGCTTGGACGCAGCTAAACTGGCCATAGCGCGCGAGGAGTTCGCCAACCTGGAGAGGTTGGGCATCATCAGGCGTTCAAACAGCCCATGGGCTTCCCCGCTACACATGGTCCCTAAAGCTGAGGGTTTGTGGCGACCTTGCGGGGATTTCCACAGGTTGAGCAACGCCACAGCGCACGACCGCTACCCAATTCCTCACATTCAGGATTTTTCCATTCACCTGGCAGGAGCGCGCGTTTTTTCTAAAATAGACCTGGTCCGCGTTTACCACCAAGTCCCAGTGCGCGCTGAGGACATACCCAAAACAGCGGTGATAACTCCGTTCAGTTTATTCGAGTTTTTGCGCATGCCATTTGGGCTTAAAGGGGCTGCACAGATGTTCCAATGCATGATGGATGCAGTGCTGCGCGATCTCCCTTTCATGTTCGTCTACTTGGACGATATCTTGGTAGCCAGCGCGTCCGAAGACGAACACAAAACCCACCTCACGACGGTTTTCCGGAGGTTGGAAGAACACGGGTTAATAATCAACCCAGCGAAATGTCAGTTCGGGGTGACGCGGATTGATTTTTTGGGGCACCGCGTCTCTTTCCTCCGGCTTTCAGAGAGAGCAGACGCATTTCTTTCCTCTCCTCTCCTCCTCCCTTGATACTGATCCCAGCTTGCTGTGTCCTGTCTGTGTCTCACTCTTCTTCTGCTGCATCTCGATCCAAACGGAAATTATGGAAATTATGGAATTGTGGGCTTTAATGCTATTGACAACCACTTTTTAACAGAAATTGGGCCAGGGGGAGCCAAGTGGAGAGACTCATGGAACAATTGGAACTCATGTGTCTGCGTGATTCGACTGAAGATGTGGAAGATATCTACCTGTTTTGGCATGATCACAGGATTTCTGCTGTTTGGCTCTGGAGTTTTCCTGGTGTATCGAAAATTATAGAAGTTGGATGAGCTAATCAAAATGCGGACCCGGCGTAGCTCCCTCAACAAATTCGACCAGCTGGGGAGAGCACTGATAGCTGCAAATGTGACTAACATGGAATTTACCATCTGGCATGCACTGAAGAGAGATGGACTCTGTGGACATGTTTATCTATGTTTCGGTAGGTGGAAAACATCTTGGAGTCACTGAGTGCTCTCCAGGGAATGATTTTAAAGCCTGTGTATGGAAATTATTAAGCATAGAATCGCATGAGAGATGAAAATTCTATGCTCTAAGTGAACTGCGCCTATTAGACCTTGATTCGGCGCCCTGAAGATTTCATTCCTCCTGGAGGACGATAAGGCAAAAGGGAGTTTTGGCTTGGCTTCTCCCTAACATAAACAACTGGTGTGCAGTAATCTGAACTCTCAAGGACAGCGTCATGTGACTGGCATGGAATTTACCATCGGACATGCACTGAGAGTTACTCTTGTGGACATGATATCTATGTTTAGGACACTAAAGACATAACATCTAAACATTGCTGAGGGAGGATTTTTGCTGTTCACCAGTAACTGATACACACACTGCATACAACTTTACATGACTGATACACATATACTGACACTCACACACATACACTGTCTCTCTCAACTTGCTTGTGCTTTGTTATGTGTGATCTGTATTGTCTGCTAATTGTGCATTAGAGGGTTTTTTTCTATGTGATCACAATCTTGCTCATACGAGCTTTATTTTGATAAACTATGTTTTTTCTCTATGCCCAATGTGTCATCCCCCCTCCCCCTCTCCCCCTCTTTACCCCCCACTGTTTTGATGAGGCGCCTTGCATGGCTGCCGTGTCATTAGGAAGCGCTTATCGAGCGCGCCTAATGTCAAGTCAAATTCCTCGTATGTTTTTAACATGCTTGGCAATGAAGCTCATTCTGATTCTGATTCTGATTCTGATTCTCCCGAAGGAGCGGTTCCGCTGCCTGACAAAGTGCATGCGGTAGCAGATTTTCCCTGGCTGCAAACGGTCAGTGCGCTACAGGAATTTTTGGGAATGGTGAATTTTTATAACCGTTTCCTTCCCCACGCAGCACAGCTCATGCAACCACTGTACACCGCGCTAAAAAAACAGAAACCCGCGGACAAGATTGAATGGTCCCCGGAGCGAGAGCGGGCGTTCTCGGAAGTCAAAGCAGCCCTGGCAAACACTGCGTTGCTGGCACATCCAGACCCAACGGCCCGCATAGCGCTCACCACTGACGCATCAGATGTGGCCATAGGGGCGGTCGTGGAGCAGCGCGTAGCTGGGGCTTGGCAGCCGCTCGCCTTTTTCAGCAGGACTTTGCGCGACAGTGAACGTAAATACAGCGCGTTCAACAGGGAGTTGCTGGCTCTCCACTTGGCCATTCGCCACTTCCATGTCTGGCTGGAAGGGCGCTATTTCACCGCGTTTGTTGACCACAATCCACTAACATTTGCGATGGCCAAGGTTTCAGAACCGTGGTCGGGCCGGCAGCAGAGACAGCTGGTCGCGATCTCAGAGTTTACTACCGATATTCAGCATGTGTCGGGTAAACTGAATGTAGTGGCAGACTGCCTCTCGCGCGCCGTGGCTGCCCCGGTCTGCGTGGGGATAGATTACACAGCCATGGCCGCGGAGCAGGTTAGTGACACGGACGTGCGCGCACTCCAGTCTGGACCAACAGGGTTAAGGCTGGAGAGCAGGGTGCTGCAAGACGGCATGGCCCCCCTAATCTGCGATGTCTCCACGGGGCGCCTGCGTCCCGTGGTCCCGGCCGTGTGGCGTCGCCGCGTGTTTGACTCCGTTCATTCTTTGGCGTACCCGGGAGTGCGCACGTCGGTCAAAATGGTAGGGGAGAAATTCGTGTGGCCGAGCCTGCGCAAACAGGTGAAAGAGTGGGCAGCAGCCTGCGTGGCGTGCCAACGAGCCAAAGTACACAGAAACACGAAGGCTCCCTTGGAGTCGTTTCATATTCCGGTTAAGAGGTTCGACCATGTCCACGTGGACCTCGTGGGCCCCCTCCCACCATCACAGGGGTGCACGCACCTCCTGACAATGGTGGACCGCACCACGTGCTGGCCGGAAGCGGTTCCGCTGGCTGCAACCACAGCTGAGGAGGTGGCACGCGCGTTTTTAACAGCATGGGTGGCGCGTTTTGGAGTCCCGTCGGACATTACGTCCGACAGAGGCCCTCAATTTGTTTCCGAACTCTGGTCAACAATGGCCCGCAGCCTGGATGTCTCAATTCACCGCACAACCGCGTACAATCCACAGGCTAATGGGTTATGCGAACATTTTCATAGATCATTGAAAGCAGCTCTCAGGGCTTCACTGACGGATGCAAATTGGCTAGACAGGCTACCGTGGGTTTTATTGGGGTTACGTTCTGCGCCTAAAGAGGATCTGGAAGCTTCCCCAGCTGAACTTGTTTTTGCGGAACCACTTCGGCTGCCCGGGGAGTTTCTGCCAGATAATCCCACGCCGGGCAGTTCCCCACCGCAGCTGTTGCAGCGTAGCATAGACACAGGCACGCTGCCGGGCCCTGCCCACCACAGTTTTCCTCACGTTTTTGTACCTAAAACTTTGAAAAACGCGGAGTTCGTGTTTGTCAGACACGATGCCCACCGCCCTCCATTGTGACCACCCTATGATGGACCGTTCAGAGTGCTGGAAACAAGAGATAATGATTTTTTGCTAGATTTGGGGGGTAGGAGGGAAAAGATTGGCATAGACAGACTCAAACCCGCTTTTGTGGTGGCGGACGAGCAAGTGCTGTTGGCGAGGGCCCCTCGGCATGAAAGACCCCCACGGGGAGTTTCCCAGAGAAAAGTTTCCCCAGAACACCCACAGGGACAGACAAAAAGTTTTCACCCCCAAACATCAACCCCCCAGCATGATGGCGTCGCCGAGGCGGTGAATCCTGGTTACAGCAGATACGGGAGAAGACTGAAGCCCAAGCAACGTGTGGATTGATGTTTAATGGTTCTGTCACAGCATACGGACTGTTATTCTTTTGTTCTATCCAATATGCTCGGGGGGGTGGTATGGCGGCACATGGGGAAAGCATAATTGTGTAACATCTTAGATAAGAACAAAGAGCAGAGGTTCCCTGGTGAGATAACAGGGAGATGTGAAGGATGAATGCAGTGTGACCTTTTGTGTATGAGAAACTTCTAGAAGGATGGTAAAGGATTAAGGAAGTGAATGCAATGTGACCTTTTGTGTGTTAGAAGCTTCTGGAGGAATGCCATAGTATTTAAGAGAAGAGTCTTTGCTGAGATGTCATTCTGTCTGTGCTTCTTGTGTGAGCTGTGTAATAAATCGTCTGAAGCCAAATCCGCCTCTTTCTTTACACGCTCCACACATTCATTTTTTTTTTTTTAGTGGTACTGGAGGCAGGGCAGCTGTACCAGCAGCAACTCTCTCGTGTCTTTGTGTTTTTATCTGCTTATTCCTGTATATAGTGTGTCTCTAATTAACCAGGGCTCGGTAGGAAGACTCGGATAAGACTGGACCAACTTTTTTCTATTTTAGTTCGGTTTTTCTCTAGCTTTTTCTCTTCCTTGGGCAATGGAGATCAACAGAGGTGGGGGTGGACGCATTGTTTACACACGCAAACAGCTGATTGTGCTGAAGAGGCCAGCGCTTCTGCCCGGAGCAAAGCCCCTCATCCCTGATGAGCTAAAGAGGAGAAGCCACAGACGAAGGGCTGGAGCTAAGGTGAGGAGTAGGAGGAGGAAGCATAAGCCGGGTGGTGCGGTGGCACAGTGGTTAGCACTGCACCAGCACAGCAACTCACCCTTGGCCATGGGATCCCTGGTTCGATCCCAGCCCCTGACCAACAGTGATCTGTGTGGAGTTTGCATGTTCTCCCTGTATCTGCGTGGGTTTACTCTAGGATTTCTCCGGTTTCCTCCCACAGGCCAAAAACATGCAGGTTAGGTTAATTGGAGACTCTAAAGTGGCCCTAGGTGTGAATGTGTGTGTGAATGGTTAAGGGATAGCGCCGTACCGTGGCTGCTTCATACATCCAGGTGGATGCCCTCAATTTCCCCTCTGGGGATCAATAAAGTATACAAAATCAAAAAAATAAATAAATAAATAAATAAAAAAAAAAGCCGGCTGTACCCATGTTCATCACCGGGAATGTGCGATTGCTCCAAAACAAAACAGATGAGCTTAGCGCTTAGCACTGGTCAGAACGCAAAAGGAGTATCGTTAGTGTAATATCATGTGTTTCACAGAGACGTGGTTACACTCACAGGTCCCGGATGTAAACATAGTGATACCTGGCTTCAAGACTATATGGGGGGACAGAGACATGATAAACAGCAGGAAAAAGAGGGGAGGAGGAGTGGCACTTCTTGTGAATGAAAGGTGGTGTAATCCTTGACATATTTATATGAAGGAAAAGTGCTGCAGCTCGGACATTGAAATGCTGGCTGTGAGTAAGCGACCTTATTATATGCCATGAAAAATGAAATGTGCCTTAATCAAATCAAATCAAATCAAACTTTATTGTCATATTGCTCTCAGAGAGCAGACGCTTTTTCCTTCTCTCCAGCTCTGACTTATCTCCTTCCTCCCCTAACTGACTGGATCCCAGCTTGCTATCGTCTGTCTGCGTGTCTCTACTGCTGATTATCGAACAAAATTATGGATTTAATAAGCTGGGCTTTGAACGCAATTGACACTATTTTTTCAACGAGGAAAAGTGCCCCGGGGGAGGTAGTTTGCCCCGCAGGAACTGCGGCTGCGGGCTATTTGAGGGACACAAGTAATTGGAAACTCTTGTGCCTGTCTGATCTTTCTCTCGAAGATGTCGAAGATTTGTACGTCTTCGTAGCAATGGTCATCGGGATCGTTCTGATTGGATCTGGGCTTGTCCTGGTGTACCGTAAATTGATGAAGATGGACATAGCTGGCCAGGCGAGGCTTAACCATCAAATTGAAAAAATGGAGAGGACTCTGAGTGGCAAATGGGGAACTGTCTAGGAAAATGGATTACTTCATGATCACGCTGAGAGCCGTCCATGAAGGACTCAACGTCCAGCACTGAAGGATTAAAGTACTGAATCTGTAAGAGAATATAAAGTCTCTTTCTCTGGGATCAGTACTATTCGACTAATCTGACCCCCTCACACAAGTCCTCCAGATTATCTGCAGTTTTTTGTTTCCAAAACATTTGAGCTGCATTGACTCTACGGACAGCCAGCTGCATGGCTCAAGGACAAATGCAGCCGCTAAGACAAACATCTCCTGCCAAAGAGACTTCATTGTTCTTAACTGATACAAACACCTACACTCAACACTACACCCACACTGACTCAAATAAACTGATGAAAAAGATCATTCACTCACTGCTCCCTTTGTGTCTTTGTGTACATTCTTGTCTGCTAATTGTGCATTGAGGGCTTTTTTTCTTGTAATCATAATATTGATCATATATGACCGGTATTCTGACAATCAATGTTTTTTGCTCTTTCCTATTGTGTTATCCTTTTCTTCCCTATGCATCCTGTACCCATCTGATGACAGGCGCGTTTTTCAGACGCTGCCGCGTCACTGGAAATGCAGGTCATTTTCTGTGTCAAGTCAAATCCCTCGTATGTTATCAGTTGTTTACTGTTAATGTACTTGGCAATAAATCCTTTCTGAGTTCTGAGTTCTGTACATACAACTGTAGTGCAGGCAAGATGAAATTGCGTTTCTCTCGGCATCCATATAAGAAGCAGCATGATTAAGACACACTCCACATAGCTCCACCCCCCCACCCCCACCCCCCCATCCATTCACACATCCCTGAGGACATACTTGGGGAAAAAGAATAACTAACTATAATATACAAAATGTCCATAGGTGCAGTAGTGTGTATGAGAGATTCCGGGTCAGCTGTTCAGCATCCTGACAGCTTGTGGGAGGAAGCTGTTGATCAGTCTGGTGGTTCTGCCTCTGATGCTCCGGAATCGTTTACCAGATGGAAGAAGTTCAAAGTGTTTATGCAGAGGGTGAGAACGGTCCTTGACAATGTTCAGTGCCCTGCTCCTACAACGGTTCTGAAAAAGTTCTTGGACAGAGGGGAGGGAGACTCCAATTACCCTCTCCGCCCCCTTGACTATCCTCTGCAGGGCTTTTTTGTCTGACATACTGCAGCTGGAGTACATGTAGCAATGCAGTACGTCAGAACACTCTCCACCACACCTCTGTAGAAGGTCCTGAGGATGCAGATGGGGAGAGAGGCCTGTTTGAGTTTCCTCAAGAAGTGTAGTCTCTGCTGAGCCCGCTTCCTGATCTCCAAGGAATTCTTACTCCAGGTCAGGTCCTGCGAGATCTGCACTCCGAGGAACTTGATGTTCTCTACTCTCTCCACTAAACGACCGCCGATGCTGAGGGGGACGTGCTCAGGCTGTGACCGCCGGAAGTCGATAATCATCTCCTTCGTTTTGTCCACGTTGAGCACCAAATTGTTCTCCCTGCACCAGCCCTCCAGGTCTCTCACTTCTTCCCTGTACATTGATTCCTCATCCCTCTGAATAAGTCCCACCACCGTGGTGTCATCTGCAAACTTAATAATCTGGTTCCCCTCGTGTTTGGATACACAGTCATGTGTTAGAAGTGTAAACAACAGTGGACTGAGTACACAGCCTTGAGGGGTTCCGGTACTCAGCGTGACAGAGTTGGAGATGTTGTTTCCAACCCGGACAGACTGAGGTCTCTCAGTCAGGAAATCCAGGATCAGAGACATGTGGCGGTGTTCAGACCGAGAAGGAGTAATTTCTCCATCAGTCTCTGGGGAATAATGGTGTTGAATGCTGAACTGAAATCAATGTACAGGAGTCTGGCGTAGGTGTCTTTCTGGTCCAGGTGGGTGATGACAGAGTGTAGGGTGGTGACTATAGCATCCTCCGTGGAGCGGTTTGAATGATATGCAAACTGGAGCGGGTCGTGTGATGCAGGGAGGCAGGCTGTGATGTGTGGTTTGACAAGCTGTTCAAAACACTTCATCACAATTGGTGTAAGTGCAACAGGACGATAGTCATTCAAACAGGACACCACAGGTTTCTTTGCCACCGGTACAATGATAGAGGTCTTGAAGCATCTGGGAACGATGGCTTGACTCAGGGAGATGTTGTAAATGTCAGTCAGGACATCCGCCAACTCGCTCGCGCAGTCTCGGAGCACACGTCCCGGAATGTTGTCTGGACCTGCAGCTTTGCGTGGGTCGACTCTGGATAGGGTCCTCCGTGTGTCCGCTGTGTTGATGGTAAAAGCTGGTCCGACCGATGGTGGGGGTGGGCCGGCCCTCCCTCTGATTGTCGAGTTTGATGCTTCAAAATGTGCAAAGAAGTCGTTAAGCCTGTCTGGAAGTGAAGCGTCGTCATCATCGACCCCCTGCCTAGACTTAAAGCCCGTCAGTGTCCGAACTCCCTGCCACATCTGCTTGGTGTTCCTAGTGTCACAGAGGTGTCCCTGGATTTTCTCCGCATAGGCGCGCTTTGCCGCCTTAATTCCCTTTGAAAGCGCAGACCTGGCTGAGCGGAGGGCAATCCTGTCCTTCACTCTGAAGGCTGCATCTCTGGCTGTAAGCAGCGAGTGCACCTCTGCAGTCATCCAGGGCTTATGATTACCCCGCATAGTGATGGTCTTCACTGTAGTGAAATCCTCTGTGCACTTCGCGATGTAGCTGGTGACTGTATCAGCATACTCCTCTACATCTGTCCTGTCTTCCTGGGAGGCTGCTATTTTGAAGATCTTCCAGTCTGTGTGCTTAAAACAGTCTTGCAGTGCAGAGGTTGCACTCTCTGGCAAAATCCTGATTTGTTTCACTGCTGGCCTGCTGCGCTTCAATAAAGGTTTGTAGGCAGGCAGCAGCATCACGGACATGTGATCAGAACGGCCGAGGTGGGGGCGGGGTATCGCTTTATATGCATCTGTGTTTGTGTACACTAAGTCCAACATATTCTCTCCTCTGGTCTTAAAGTCTACACATTGTTTAAACTTGGGGAGCACAGTCTTTAAGCTGGTGCGGTTAAAATCCCCTGCAACCACCACAAAACTGTCCGGGTGTGACGTTTGGATTTCACTGATCGCATTGTGCAGTACCCCGAGTGCCTTCTTAGCAGAAGGCATCTTAATTATTTTCTTAATTATTATCGTCTACGTCCTTCCGTCATCTGACACAGTGGTGGCCTGTGATGTCATCAGCTCCATTGCGGCCACATTACTGGAGAAGCACCCAGATGCATTTATGGCCATCACAGGTTTAATCATCACAGGTTTAATCATCACAGGTTTACTCATCACAGGTTTAATCATGTTTCACTGAGAAAAACATTACCAAACTTTCACCAGTTTGTTGACTGTTCCACCAGAGAAAAAACACTGGATTTTCTGTATACCAATGTCAGAGATGCATATAGTGCAACAGCTTTACCCCCCCATTGGCAAATTGGATCACTGCATGGTCATGTTAACTCCCAAGTACATTCCCCTTGTGCAAAGGCAGCCTGCTTATACACGGATTGTGAGGAGGTGGACACAGGAGGCTGCTGATGCACTACAGGAGTGCATCGCGACGACAGACTAGGGCGTGCTCTGTGAACCACATGGGGTGGACATAGACAATATGACCGACTGCATCACAGAATACATTAGATTCTGTGAAGACACGACCATGCCAGCTCAGACTGTACACTGCTTCTCCAACAACAGACCATGGGTCACCAGTGACCTGAAAGCACTTCTGAACAAAAAGAAGATAGTTTTTAAGTCCAGAGACAAGGAGAAGCTGAGGGGAGTGCAGCATGAGCTGAGAGAGATGCTGAGGAGGTGCAAGGACAATTATAGGAGGACGTTAGAAGATAAACACATCCGAACACAAAGATCGCCCAAATGTCTCCTGAGTCAGCGGACGGAGCCACTGTTTCTGGCAGGAGGCAGTATAACAGGGACCAGCTGTTAGCACTCAACCGGCCCATGATGCTAACGAAAAAATTCGACATACCGGGAGAATTAAGACGAAAACGACGTGGGTGTCATGCTGGTGTAAGACGGCGGGCAAGGAATATAAGGTACAGACCTGCCCTCCCATCTGTCATTATGGGGAATGTATGATCGATACTCGGAAAGACAGATGAACTAGGTAGATGCTACGATAGCATATACCGGGAGTGTAGTCTGATGCTATTCTCAGAGACATGGCTAACAGGACTAGCAGCAGATGCTAACATTGAACTGGAGGGTTTCCACGCAATACGGGCAGACCGAACACCAGACAGTGGGAAGGCAAGGGGCGGTGGGGTGATGATGTTTGTCAATAACAACTGGTGCAGACGGGGACATATCACGGTTAAGGAACAGCACTGTAGCAAAGACATCGAGTTGCTAGCTGTTAGCATGCAGCCTACCTATCTCCCGAGGGAATACGCACACGTGATCTGCATTGTTATTTATGCAAATCCAACGGCGAACGCTGGGACAGTGCGTGACGTCATCCACTCAGTAACTGGCAGGCTGCAGACAGAACACCCAGATGCTCTTCTCCACATCTCAGGCGATTTCTACCATATTTCACTGTCTCCCATTATACCCACGTTCACCCAGTATGTCACATGCCACACTAGAGACAATAAAACACTGGACTTATTCTACGCAAACACTAAGGAGGTGTACACCTCATCACAACTCCCCCCACTCGGGAGATCGGATCACAACTTGGTTCATCTCCTGCCGGTGTACAAACCCCTAGTGCATAGACAACCTCCGGTCATGCGCACAGTGAAGTTATGGTCTGAGGAGGCAATGGACGCTCTAAACGACTGCTTTGAAACCACTGCTTTGAAACCACTGTCTGGGAGCAGCTCTGCGATCCACATGGTGAGGACATCGATGGCCTCACTCACACCATCACGGACTACATCAGCTTCTGTGTGGACAACACCGTACCCACCAAGACCACACGGTGTTGCTCAAACAACAAACCCTGGATCAACCCTGAGATAAAAACACTTCTGAGAGAGAAGAAGAGGATCTTCAGGTCGGGGAACAGGGAGATGCTGAAGTCCGTACAGAGGGAGCTGAGGAGGAAGATCAGAGAATGCAAGGACAGCTTCAGGAAAAAGATGGAGGACAAGCTGCAACAGAGCAACATCGGTGGGGTCTGGAGAAACCTTAAAACCATCTCTGGACTCCAGAATACCTCTTCCCAGGCCATGAGGGGCAGGGAGTGGGCGAACAATCTGAACCTGTTTTTTAATAGGTTTGACCAACCGCCCTCCCCACCGACTGCACAACAACCACTGCTGCCTCTAAAGTCATCGAGTCCTGCTGCCCACACCCCACTCCACCAACACCCCCCCCCACTCCCAACACACAGCCCCCCAACATGACCTCCACTAAGACCCAGGTGAGGACGTAGCTGAGAAAGATCAAGGCGAGGAAGGCGTCGGGACCGGATGGCATCAGCACAAAGCTCCTCAAGTCCTGTGCAGATCAGCTGTGTGGAATTGTGGAGCTCATCTTCAACCTGAGCCTGAAGCTGGGGAGGGTACCACAGTTGTGGAAAACATCTTGTGTGGTACCTGTACCAAAGACCTCCCGCCCCAAAGACCTGAACAGCTACAGACCAGTGGCCCTGACGTCCCACATGATGAAGACCCTGGAGAGACTGCTCCTTGCTCACCTCCGCCCCCCTGGTGGGACCAGCGATGGATCCACTCCAGTTTGCCTACCAGCATGGCACTGGGGTGGAGGATGCAGTGATCTTCCTCCTTCGCCGTTCTCTGTCCCACCTGGAGAAGCCCGGGAATGCGGTGAGGATCATGTTCTTTGACTTCTCCAGTGCTTTCAACACCATCCAACCGATGATCCTGAAGGACAAGCTGCTGTGCGCAGGGGTGGACCAGCACCTCTCATCATGGATCCTGGACTACCTCACTAACCGGCCACAGTTTGTGAGAACCCGGGACTGTGTGTCCGACACGATCATCGGTAGCACGGGGGCCCCCCCAGGGAATGGTTTTGGCTCCCTTCCTGTTCACCCTTTATACTGCGGACTTCTCACACAACACAACACACTGCCATCTACAGAAGTTCTCTGACGACTCTGCGATCGTTGGCCTCATCTCCAACGGAGATGAAGCTGAGTACAGAGGACTTATCCAGGACTTCGTGGACTGGTGCCATTGGAACTGCCTCCAGATCAACGCGAGGAAAACTAAGGAGCTGGTGGTGGACTGCCGCAGGCAAGGACAACCCCTCACAGCACCAGTAAACATACAGGGAACAGACATCGAGATGGTGACATCCTACAAGTACCTGGGTGTTCATCTGAACAATAAACTAGACTGGTCACACAATACTGACGCACTCTACAAGAAGGGGCAGCGCAGGCTGTTCCTACTGAGGAGACTCAGGTCTTTTGGTGTACAAGGGGTGCTGCTGAAGACATTCTACGACACGGTGGTGGCATCAGCCATCACTTTTGGAGTGGTCTGCTGAGGCAGTGGCATTACAGCAGCCGATAGGAAGAGACTGAACAAACTGATCAAGAAAGCTAGCTCTGTCCTGGGGCAGCGCCCTGACCCAGTGGAGGAGATAGGAGAGAGAAGGATGGTGGCTAAACTGTCATCTCTGCTGGAGTCCGAGTCCCACCCTATGCAGGACATACTGAACGCACTGAGGAGCTCATTTAGCAGCAGACTACATCATCCTAGGTGCGCAACCGAGAGGTTTCGCAGGTCCTTCCTACCTACGGCTGTCAGACTGTATAACCTAAGCAGGGCTGCTCGCAGAGATAGCAAAAAAACGTGACGACCTAATAGTATTGAATGCAAAAGGTTCAATAGACTTACACAATGGTCCCCTCCAGTATATACAACTAGGACACCATCGGTCGCTACGGAGGGTGACAATATGTATGGGTACATATTCATACTTTGTAGGATAACTAAGTAGACGTTTATGCTGTTTATTCCATCTAGCTACAATGCTCCGCACTTTGTATATATATTTATATATTTATGTGTATGTATGTATATCCACTGCTTTATATCTTCCGTATATTCTTAATTATTGCTCTGAGTGTTGCTATCCCTGTGCTGTTGCAATCCTGGAATTTCCCCACTGTGGGACTAATAAAGGCTTATCTTATCTTATCTTATCTTATCTTAAACTCAGACAAAACAACACTAAAGATGTGTGGGGGGAATGAAACAAATAACTGGGTGCAAGGGGAGAGTCAGACAGCCACCTGGGAGCCAGGAGAGAGCTGATGAACTGAATCTGTTTTTTAACAGGTTCAACTCAAAGTCTGTCATCCCAAAACACAGCCAGGCCCCCACACATCCCTCCCCACCCACCCTCCTGTGCAGCATCTCTCTCCATCTCCCCCATCCTCCTCCTCCTCAGGGGACATCAGGACCCTTCCTCACATCACGGTGACTACAGACCAGGTTAAGAAACAACTGGAGAGACTCTGTCAACGGACGGCGGCGGGCCCTGATGCCATCTCTGCCAGGACCCTGAGGACCTATGCCAACCAGCTTGCTCCTTTACTGAAACATCTGTGCAACCTGAGCCTGAGTCTGGAGAGAGTACTGGTGCTGTGGAAGACATCCTGCCTGGTTCCTGTCCCCAAGAAGTCATCTCCATCGGACCTGAATGACTATCGACCAGTTGCCCTCACATCTCATGTGATGAAGGTGCTGGAGAGACTGGTCTTAACCCACCTGAGGCCACAGGTGAAGACGTGGCTGGACCCTCTGCAGTTTGCATATCAGCCCCATTTTGGAGTTGAAGATGCTGTCATCTACCTGCTGCAATGAGCACATCTGCACCTGGATGGTGGAGGAGATACTGTGAGAATCACTTTTTTTGATTTCTCCAGTGCCTTTAACACCATTCAGCCATTGCTTCTGGGTGAGAAGCTGCGGGTGATTGGGGTCAACAGCTCTGTGATCTCCTGGATTACTGACTACCTGACAGGCAGGCCACAGTTTGTCCGGCTGGGCAGTGTCTTGTCTGGAGTGGTAGCTTGTGATACGGGAGCGCCACAAGTGACTGTGCTCTCTCCTTTTCTCTTCACCTTACACACCACTGACTTTCAGTACAACACAGAGTCATGCCACCTGCAGAAATTCTCTGATGACTCAGCTGTTGTGGGGTGTATAAGAGGGGGAGAGGAGGAGGAGTACAGGCCACTGGTAGACAGATTTGTCGAGTGGACAGAGCAGAATCACCTGAGGCTGTATGTCAGCAAGACCAGAGAGATGGTGATTGACTTCAGGAAGAGGAGGACGCCTTCTCAGCCATTACAGATTAGGGGGGAGGATGTGGGGGTGGTTGAGGACTACAAATATCTGAGTGTCAGGATCAGCAATGGGTTGGACTGGAGATCCAACACCGATGCTGCTCACAAGAAGGGGATGAGCAGACTCTACTTCCCGAGGAAGCAGAGATCCTTCAACGTGTGTAGCAGGTTGCTGGAGCTTTTCAACCAGACCGTTGTCGCCAGTGCCATCTTCTTTGCTGCTGTCTTGGGGTAACAGTATCAGGGCCAGAGACACCAACAGACTTGGCAAGATTATCAAGAGGGCTGGCTCTGTAATTGGTCTCAGACCGGAGACCTTTGAGACGGTGGTGTAGAGGAGAACACTAAATAAACTGCGATCCATCATGGACAATCCTGATCATCCCCTCCACCACACACTGGACAGACAGCTGAGCACTTTCTCCAGTAGACTACTCTAGCTTCACTGTCAAACGGCCAGATACAGGAAATCCTTCCTGCCACATGCCATTTCACTGTACAATAACTCACTATGGTGTTGTATTCTGGTCATAACTATGCTGCCACACTGCACCTTACAGTCTAACTGGTACCTCACATTTCACTCTGCTCCTGATAGTCCTTCATTGTGCAGTGGGATGATTCATATGTTTATACGGGTCATCATATATCAAGCTATGATGTATATAAGTTTTATAGTCATGTTAGTTTTGCTTTCCATGGGTAATCCCTTTGTCTGTCATGCGTGTATTTCTGTCATTTGGTTGTCTACTGTCATGCTGCTGTTACACTGTAATTTCCCAGTTTGGGATCTATCTATCTATCTATCTATCTATCTATCTATCTATCTATCTATCTATCTATCTATCTATCTATCTATCTATCTATCTATCTATCTATCTATCTATCTATCTCTCTTTTGAGTTATCTTGCATTCTTAGTTTTGTCATTATAGTCTTGTCTATGGATTTGTGTATCATCTTGTATTTATTTATTTGCATCTTTTGGGTTTGTGTTTGTTTCATCCTTTGTATCATTATTTATTCACTCCAGTCTGCTTTTATTTTGACAGCACCCCATGTAACTTCCTGCTGTCAAACTCTGATTTGCTGGCTGTACAGCTGTCAATGATTGTGTTGATTATTTCCTTCTACTCACACCTGATGTCATTTGTCTGTCCCTATTTAAGAGCTGCTGTGAGGCTTTCTCCTGGCAGCGGTCTTCTGGTTTCAGACGTTATTCTTACGTCTCCTCATTTCCAGACGGAGTCCCCGTCTTTTTGTATTCTCCAGGCATCCCTGTTTCCCTGTCTTTATCCGTGTTATTTATGTTATTTTGTGTGTCTTTAATAAATGTGCGTACTCACAGACAGTGACTGGTGTCTTCAGCCCGACCTTGCCAGGGCAATTTTTGACAGCTTGGATCCCTGCGGTTGAAAAATAAACGACATTTGATCAAATCTGACCACTATGAACTTTTCAGCCTATGGACTTTTCAGCCCCCCCATAAAGTTATGGATATAGCCACTGATCCCTAAAGGAGGGGAGTTTTGTACAATTGAGTATGGGATTCACAGGCTCCGCATACACATTGCTAAAGCAGACCTTTATTCCTACCAATCAGACAGAGTGCCTGCACAGGCAGGGTTCCCACCTTCTCACTCTTTATAACCCCCACCATCATGGACTGACTGCAGTCCTTAAGCCACTCTTCAATGAACCCAAGTGTGAGGCTGGGAACGAGTTTCTATCCTTTAGGGAACAGTAGTTTTATGTGTAGCCTTACATTTCCCTACACGGGAAAGTATGGGACTTGCATACACATCCTGTTAAGCAACCAAAAGAACCAGAACTGGACACCTGTGCCTCAGGGCAGGGAAGCACCAGCCAAAAGCATGAAGTGGGCCACAGAAGGGGGCATTACATTGAGGTGTTGACCAACTCCCTGATGTCAGCAAAAGGCAATGGGGTTTTACAGGTGGAGGCAATAGAAATTGTGTCAACAACCTCACGAGAAAGGCTGAGCTTGGAAAAAGGTTTGCCCTTAGCCACATGAGCAAAGATGACAAAGTGGAGTGCATCTCTAGGGTTTTGCGAGTAAAGAATCGGGGGGAACTTACACACCAGCTGGCTAAGGGGTAGCAGGTTGTTGAGTTGGGGGAAGCTCCTCCATGTCCTGATACAATTTTGAAAAGCCATGGACATCAATGCCAATATCCGGCACATCGTCCTCATGATGGCTCACCATTTCATTACTGTTATCCTTGTTGCCTGTGGCCTGGGAGAGTATTTGGTCTGCTAGTTGTGCATCCAGTAGGGGGCAGTCGTGGCCTAATGGTTAGGGATGTGGACTGGTGAGTGGAGGGTCACTGGTTCAATCCCTGGACCGGCAGGATCAGATCTGAGTAGGATAGATAATATAGCAGTGTTTGCCCCACCCTCTTTAACCCAACTGTGGTGCCCTTGAGCAAAGCCCTTAATCCCAACTGCTCCAGTGGAGCTGCTCAGTGGCCACACATCAGTCTGTGGTTGTACTGGGCAGCTTCCAGGTGTGAATGTGTAACTGTGTGAATGTGAACAGGGTGTCCTTGAAAAAGAGCGGCTGCCTCTCAAATGGAGCTACCCTGTATAAATAATGTTTAAATCCACAGGTGACAGGTCCAAGCTTTCAATGTGGCAAGACCAGCTTCTAATGGAAGCATCAAATGGAAACCATCAACAACTGCACTGGTAAATATCCATGGTCTGGACATTGACATTGTGGATAGTTGCAAATTCCTGGGTGTTCTCCTCAATAACAAATTGGACTGATCAGATAACACCCAAGCTCAGTACAAAAAGGGCCAATGTCGGCTCCATTTGTTGGGCTGACTGAGGTCGTTTGGGGTCTGCAGGTCATAATTAAGGACTTTCTACAACACTGTGGTGACCTCTGCAATTTTTTTATGCTGTTGTTTGCTAGTGGTAGCTAGTGGTAGTGGTAGCACAGAGAGGGACATGGAATTTTTTAACAGATTGGTCAAAAAGGCGAGTTCTGGTCTGGCTGGCCCCTTGGACTCCATGGAGGTGGTAGGGGAGAGAAGGATGTTAGCTAAGCTAATGTCTGTTATGGACAACACTTCTCACCCTCTACATGAGTCTGTGGAGGCCCTGACCAGCTCTTTTAGTAGTAGACTGTTACAGCCACTGTGTAGGACTGAACGTTACCATAAGACCTTCATCCCGACAGCAGTTCGATTGTATAATATACACATAAGGATAAGCCAACTTTATCATTCAGTCCATACAGTCAATCATGTACAGTAGAACAAAATTACGTTTCTCCTATCTACAGTGTTAACCACATATATAGAATAAGAGGGGTCGCTGCCGTGCAAGGCGCTACTACATTTCCCTCCTCTGTTCCATTATTGCTAAGCACCAAGCTAGACGGCAGGAAGTTCGACTTTTATATGGTCTTCGGCATGACTTGTCCGAGATTTGAACCCCAGCCTCCTGGGTGTGGGGTAGATGCTCTACCAACGAGGCCACATACTTGCCATAAATGTGCATGTATGTATATTATTTTTATTGATCCATATAGCACAATTTGTACATATTTTAAATATTATTGATCTTGTGTTTCTAATAGGTTTTTATTGTTTATTATATTTGGTTTCTGTTCTTCTTTTCTGACTTTGTGCTGCTGTGGCAAATGAATTTCCCCAGTGTGGGATTAATAAAGTCTTATCTTAAAGACTTCATTGTCAGAGCAGGATGGGGCTGGTTCCTTAGACTGCTTCTCACAAGTTACCTCACTTATCCCCATGATTCTCATGACAAATGGCACATACAGTAGTGTGAAAAAGTGTTTGCCCCCTTCCTGATTTCTTTTTTTTTTGTATGTTTGTCACACTTAAATGTTTCAGATCATCAAACAAATTTAAATATTAGACAAAAATAACATAAGTAAACACCAAAATGCAGTTTTTAAATGAAGGTGTTTATTATTAAGGGTAAAAAAAAAATCAAAACCTACATGGCCCTGTGTGAAAAAGTGATTGCCCCCCCCGTTAAAACATAAATTAACTGTGGTTTATCTCATCTTTGGAAAGCTGAGCTCAATTTCTCGAGCCACACCCAGGCCTGATTACTGCCACACCTGTTCACAATCAAGAAATCACTTAAATGGGACCTGCCTGACAAAGTGAAGTAGACCAAAAGATCCTCAAAAGCTAGACATCATGCTGTGATTCAAAGAAATTCAGAAACAAATGAGAAACAAATTAATTGAGATCTATCAGTCTGGAAAAGGTTATAAAGCCATTTCTAAAGATTTGGGACTCCAGCAAACCACAGTGAGAGCCATTATCCACAAATGGTGAAAACATGGAACAGTGGTAAACTGTCCCAGGAGTGGCCGGCCGACCAAAATTGCCCCAAGAGAGCAGCAACAACTCATCCAAGAAGTCACAAAAAACCCACAACAACATCCAAAGAACTGCAGGCCTCACTTGCCTCAGTTAAGGTCAGTGTTCATGACTCCACAATTAGAAAGAGAGTGGGCAAAAATGGCCTGCATGGCAGAATTCCAAGACGAAAACCACTGCTGAGCAAAAAGAATATAAAGGCTCATCTAAGTTTTGCCAGAAAACATCTTGATGTTTCCAGACTGAACCCTGTCTGTTTCCAGACAGTTCTCCAGACTGAACCCGCGCAAGGCCCCCGGCCCAGACGGCGTGTCTCCCTCCACCCTGAGACTCTGTGCGAAACAGCTGGCTCCTGTATTCACAGACATTTTTAACACCTCCCTTAAGTTATGCCACGTGCCATCCTGCCTCAAATCCTCCACCATCATCCCTGTCCCCAAGAAGCCACGGATCACTGGACTTAATGACTACAGACCTGTAGCGCTCACCTCTGTAGTCATGAAGTCCTTTGAGCGCCTGGTCCTGTCCCACCTCAAGTCCATCACCACCCCTCTCCTGGACCCGCTGCAGTTTGCCTACCGAGCCAACAGGTCTGTAGACGATGCAGTCAACCTGGCCCTCCACTCCATCCTGCAGCACCTGGACTCCCCGGGAACCTACGCCAGGATCCTGTTTGTGGACTTCAGCTCCGCATTCAACACCATCCGCCCCGCTCTGCTCCGGGACAAGCTGTCCCTGCTCAACGTGCCTGACTCCCTCTGCAGGTGGATCATCGACTTCCTGACGGACCGGAGGCAGCATGTGCGGCTGGGAAAGACTGTCTCAGACTATACTAGCATCAGCACCGGATCACCCCAGGGCTGTGTACTTTCCCCCCTACTCTTCTCCCTTTACACCAACTCCTGCACCTCCAGCCACCAGTCTGTCAAGTTGATCAAGTTTGCGGACGACACCACCCTCATCGGGCTCATCTACAACGGCGATGAGTCCGCCTACAGGAGAGAGGTGGCCCAGCTGGCGTCCTGGTGCAGCAATAACAACCTGCAGCTGAACGCTCTGAAGACAGTGGAGATGATTGTAGACTTCAGGAAAGTCACTACTCCTCTGCCCCCCCTCACCCTCTCAGGCTCTCCCATCACCACTGCTGATTCCTTCCGCTTCCTAGGCACTACCATCACCAGGGACCTCAAATGGGAGCTGACCATCAGCTCACTCATCAAAAAAGCCCAGCAGAGGATGTTCTTCCTGCGGCAGCTGAGGAAGCTCAAGCTACCCACCAAGATGTTAGTGCAGTTCTACACAGCCATCATCGAGTCCATCCTCACCACCTCCATAACCGTGTGGTACGCAGGAGCCACTGCCAGGGACAGACTAAGGCTGCAGCGCGTCGTGCGCACTGCTGAGAAGGTGATCGGCTGCAAGCTCCCCATCTCTCCAGGATCTGTACATCTCCAGGACCCGGAGGCGTGCTGGCCGGATCATAGCCGATCCCTCACACCCTGGTCACGTACTGTTTGCCCCCCTCCCCTCTGGTAGAAGACTTCGGTCCATCCAGACTAAAACCTCCCGTCACATGAACAGCTTCTTCCCCTCTGCCATTAGACTGCTGAACACTAAGTGACTCTCGTGCACCATGTACAGCAGCTCAACCAGACTCATGTCAATCATCACTGTTTTCTTCCTGCATTACCGACTGCACTATATAGTTCTCCACAGTATCTGCTGCTGGCTAATATATATTTTAACTGTTGACCAGTATCACTTAATCTTATCCTACACTTTATTACATGTATAGTTTATTTCTCTTATCTTATCATGTTTAATGTTGCAGCATTGTACCGAGACAAATTCCTAGTTTGTGTACTACATGAACAATGGCAATAAACCTGATTCTGATTCTGATTCTGATTCTGATGATTGCCAAGACTTTTGGGAAAATACTCTGTGGACTGACAAGACAAAAGTTGAACTTTTTGAAAGGTGTGTGTCCCATTACATCCGGAGTAAGAGTAACACAACATTTCAGAAAAGGAACATCATACCAACAGTAAAATATGGTGGTGGTAGTGTGAGGGTCTGGGGCTGTTTTGCTGCTTCAGGACCTGGAAGATTGCTGTGGTAAATGGAACCATGAATTCTGCTGCCTACCAAAAAATCCTGAAGGAGAATGTCCGGCCATCTGTTCATGACCTCAAGCTGAAGTGCACTTGGGTTCTGTAGCAGGACAATGATCCAAAACACACCAGCAAGTCCACCTCTGAATCACTTCAGCAAAACAAAATGAAGACTTTGGAGTGGCCTAGTCAAAGTCCTGACCTGAACCCAATTGAGATGCTGCGGCATGACCTTAAAAAGGTGGTTTGTGCTCAAAAACCCTCCAATGCAGCTGAATTACAACAATTCTGCAAAGATGAGTGGGCCAAAATTCCTCCACAGTGCTGTAAAAGACTCATTACTGTCACCATGGGATGAGACGCAGGGTCCTCCGGCGCTCAGACCATGTCTCTTCTCATCCCTGTCTCTCATTGGGCAGCGTCTCAGCGGGCTCCCAGCTGTCAGTGTTACGGGACAGCTGGGGCCCAATTTATCCTCATCAGCTGAGGCGCTGCTAATAAGGATAAAAAGGAGCAGCTTCGATCATTCGGGGCTGCGACTTAAGCACTGTTAGGCTGGAGCCCCTTCGTCCGGTACCAGCCCTTGACTCATCTGGCAGCATTTCTCGTAAGTGTTATCCCGTAAGGAGTATTTGTGCCTTTGTACCCCCATGTCCGGTGCTAGCTCTCTGCTCGCCTTACTGTATCACTTGGGAGTGTCATCTTGTATGAGTACCTGTGTATTGGAGTCCTTATGTCCGGTGCCTGCTCTCTACTCATCTGGCTGCATAACCTGTGAGTGTTACCCGCTGTGAGTTCCCATGCTTTAGTACCCCTACGCCCGGTGCCAGCTGTCTACTCCGGTGCTATACTACTCGTGTGTGTTACTTTGTATGAGTATCTGTGCTTCCCTTATCCCTCAACCTTTGTCATCAATAAACATCACAACTCACTGTCTCGCCCTTGGCTCTCACTGTGTGGCTCCCCAGAGCCACACGTAACAGTAAGTCGCAGCCAGACGAGTTGCCGGCGGCCGTGAGTTGTTGTGGACCTGTACCTTCCTGTCGGGTGTCAGCGCTGTTAGCATGCCGTCTCCCAGGAGTCACGTTCGACGCCAGGGCAATGAGCTGAGGTCCATCTCGGGGGTTGTCGACGGAACGCTCTTCACCGCCATCCCGCACGACGCCTCCAACTCGAGACGCTGGCATCTGGGCCGTGCTGAGAATCTCCTGGACAGTCACCTTCGCTCTTCATACCATCTCGAGACCTGTGCCAGGAGGGATGCCATCGCTGCTCAGCGAGAGAAGCTCCGCGGGTTGGTTGAAAATCCCGGCAGGAAGCCGAAGCGGATGAGATGTCGCCCCCCGCTTCAGGATCCCGTTCCTGCCTCTATTCCAGCCCAGGAGTTCGCGCCGCCCAGAGGGCTTCCCCCGTTTTGCACAATGTCACTCGGGATTCCCCCGAAGGAGCCGCAGCTGACAGCAGTTAATGTCCGGGACCGAGTGGCTGTTGCGAGCTCCGCTGTGCACCCATTTACCACCATCAGGCATGTGGCGGCGGCGGTGAGATTGGTGGAGAGGAGTCCAGGGCTACGAAGCTTTCCCGAGTTCAACACCTTCCTCGCCTCGGTCTCTGCTCAGGAGCTGCGATTCCTGGGTCCCCCCCTCACTTCGTCCCCTGGGAATAGCCGTCATCACATCGCCAAGTTGCCTCAGCACGAACCCCGTCCGGATCCAGTTCTGGGCTGCCGCCAGGACCTTTCCCCCCACGCAGCTGTCACCTCTTCGTCTCGTCAGTGTGGAGATTTCACAGCCTCGTTCCCTGAGCCTCTATCCCCCGCTGTCACTCCAGGCCATTCGGGCTGGCTCACCCCGGCTTTCACCCCCTCCTCCTCGACGTGCTTCCCGACTGCTGTGTGCGCCTGGAATCCCGGCCTGGTGAGCCCTCTTCTGGAGATAACACGAGCGGTCCCCAGACGACTTCCCAGGGGGTCCTCCGTTATCGCCCGGTGGGGAGAGGGAGAAACAATGTCCACTGCAGCAGGTGCCATCCAGCCTCCAGGAGACAGGCAAGTCCCAGTTTGTTCACATCAGCTTAGTGATTTGCTCTGTTATACTCCTGGAGGTGGAGTTCAGGGTCCGCAGCTCCCTGAACTCCCACCACCTGCTGTAACCTGTGTTCTTAATCCTGCATCCTCTGTGTCTCTCTCCACTGAGCGGTCCCCGGCTTTGGGTCAACGTCGTGGGACGAGGAGAGGGCCTGCGGTTCTGGTTCCGCAGCTACGTTGTGGATGGAGGAGGAGGACTGACTGCTACGTGGAGTCTGCGCCGATGACCAAGCGTCCCCGGTCTCCACGGAGGAGCGGTTTGGTCCAATGGGACGAGGTTCTCCTGCCATCACGCCGTGTGGACCGTTGGCGTGGTTACCAGTGCTGGAGGAATCTCAAGCTGCGCTGACCATCGTGGCGGCTGCGGGGCCCGACGCAGCTGAGTGGGAGCCTGACAACGACCTCCTGACGACGGATCCTGGATCTTCACAGTCCTGGACGGCGTCGGAACCCGAGATCAGGCGAGTGCTCTCCTTTCTTTTTTCCCCTCTTATCTTTGAGCACTTTAGCCTGTCTCTAGGGGAGATGAGCTGGGTGCAGCCGTCCGCTGCATCTGAGCTCGTCTCGCCGGGTTCTGGCACTGCCGGCGATCCTGATCCCGGTTCTGTTTTCTCTCCTGAGCCTTCTTCCAGGGTCGCCGGTGAGGAGTTGCCATTCCTCGTGGTGCTGGAGGGTCCAGGTTCAACGTTGGAGGTCAGTTCTGGTGCGGTGCTGACCCAGTCGGGGTCCGTCGTGGGTGCTGCTCCAGCGGTGTCCGACGTGGGTTCACCCGAGACCCAATCGGGGTCCGACGTGGGTGCTGCTCCAGCGGTGTCCAATGTGGGTTCGCCTAAGGCCCAATCGGGGTCCAATGCGGGTGCTGCACCAGTGTTGTCCAGGTCCGGTGAGGAGGTGGCTGTTTCCCTGTGGCCTGACGCTTGTCTACCCCGTCATCGGCTCTCTCCTGAGCCTCTTCCACCGGGGTCCGCTTTGACCCTTCGCCCGTCTCAACGATCCTGGTGGTTGAGTGATGCGGGTCGGCGGCCCGACCCGCAAGACTTTCGGTTCGGCAATCTGGTCCAACCCCCCGACGAACTGTGCTTGCTTCTGGGTGGCCTGGCTCAGCTACCGGTGGACTTGTTTCTTGGGACCTGGGTCTGAAGTTGGCCGTCCGAACATTTCCTTTTCCCCGGCTCACCAACTGGACAATGGGCGGGGAGACCACCGGAACAATCCCGGCCTTTTTGGACTCTGCCTGCCATATTCCTCGGGTGCCGCTCGGGTGCCGCTTACCTACTGTAAGCATTAAGGTCACTCGGGTGTAGTTTTTTGTCCTTTAGGTGAATCTATATTTTTAACGCTGTGTATTGTGTTTTTTTTAACCGTACTCAGCATTTTTCCTCATTGGTTGTCCTGTTCCTTGTCTTGTTATGGAGTAACATTACTCGTTATGGAGTAATGTGTTTTGTTTCCCTCTTAACCGTACTCTGTAATTGCCCATTTGTTCCTGTCACCTTCATTCCTCTAGGTGATCCTATATATATATAGCGCTGTGTATTGTGTTTTTTTCTTATTATCCGTACTCGGCGTTTTTCATCATTCTTGTCCTATTCTTAGCCTCGTTGGTGCATTATGGAGTAATGTGTTTGGTTCCCTTTTCAACCGTACTCTGTGATCACTTCATTTGTTCCTGTTATCTTCGTGGTGGGCTTTCCCTAGCCCCGATTTAAACATTGATTGTGTGTTATTGTGTAGTGTTGCGTTATGGAGTAATGTGTTTTGTTTCCCACTCAACCGTATTCTGTAATTGCCTCGTTTGTTCCTGTCACCTTTTTGGTGGGTTTTGTTTTTCTTCCTTGCTTGGTCTAAACATTATTTGTGTGTTATTGAGTAGTGTTGCGTTATGGAGTATGTGTTTTGTTTCCCACTCAACCGTACTCTGTAATGGCCTCATTTGTTCCTGTCACCTTCATGGTGGGTTTTTTTTTTCTCTTCCTTGCCCTGGTCTAAACTTTGTTTGTGTTATTGAGTAGTGTGTTTTTTACCTGCAACCTTGCCCAGTATTCTCCCCATCTGTGCCCTGGGTTAATTATTTTCTGTGGGATATAGAGTATTGTATTTGGGGTTTTTTTTTCCCGCCCTGGTACTCTGTATTTGTTCATGGTCTATGTGTTTTTTTTCTCCTCTTTTTCTCTTCCCCTGCTTCTCTCCCTCCGATCCTGCCTCCCTTCCACCCACCCTAGGGGTGTGTGTGTGTGGGGGGGGGGGGGGCTCGGATGGTTCGGGTCGTTCGGAGCCCGACCGTGAGGGGGACGCTCTGTCACCATGGGATGAGATGCCGGGTCCTCCGCCGCTCAGACCATGTCCCTTCTCATCCCTGTCTCTCATTGGGCAGCGTCTCAGCGGGCTCCCAGCTGTCAGTGTTACGGGACGGCTGGGGCCCAATTTATCCTCATCAGCTGAGGTGCTGCTAATGAGGATAAAAAGGAGCAGCTTCGATCATTCGGGGCTGCGACTTAAGCACTGTTAGGCTGGAGGCCCTTCGTCCAGTACCAGCCCTTGACTCATCTGGCAGCAATTCTCGTAAGTGTTATCCCGTAAGGAGTATTTGTGCCTTTGTGCCTTTGTACTCCCATGTACCCCCACGACCCGTCCTTCTTCCCAATGAAGAAAAACCCTGCCCCGACGGCCGAGGAGGATGGACGGATGATACCGGAGGCCAGAGACTCCTTGATGTATGTATCCATGGCCTTGCGTTCCGGAGCTGATAGGCCGTACAGGCGGCTCGCCGGGAGAGGGGCCCCAGCCTTGAGGTTGATCGTGCAGTCGTACGGGCGATGGGGGGGAAGAGACAACGCCTGTGACTTACTAAACACCTGGCCCAGATCATGGTAGACGTCAGGCACCTTCGACAGGTCCGGAGGGGGTGTTGAGGGAGGCATCATCGGCACTGAGGGAGCGCATGCAGTGGACTGAAGACAGGCGCTCAGACAGAATGAGCTCCAAGCCGTTATTCTCCCAACTTGCCAGTCGAACGTGGGGTTATGCAGCCGGAGCCAAGGGTACCCCAAGATGACTGGTGAAGAGGAGAAGGGCAAGACCAGGAACCGTATTTCCTCCCTGTGGTTACCAGAAACTATCGTTAACACAGGTGCCGTCTGGTGGGAAACTGACGTCAGAGATGCTTTTGACAGGGTGACCAGATGGATGGGGGGGCATAAAGGTTGACAGCTGAGGCCCATCAGGGTTGCCAGGTCTCTGGAGATAAAGTTTTGCTCAGCCCCAGAGTCAACTAAGGCAAGTGTGGTGTGTTCCTTGTGTTTATGAATGAGCCTAATGGGAATGTGGCAACTAGTGAGGGGCTTTGTCTGATTTTTGTCCGCGAATCCCCCTACCGTGATCCGCGGACCTCCCCTTTTTAACGGGCAATCCACTACTCCATGTGCCCCATTCCCACAGTAGAAGCATAACCCCTGCTCCCTGCGGCGCTGTCTCTCAGCCGCTGTAAGACCCGATTGCCCCACAACCATATCCTCCTGCTCCGGAAGTTCTTCAGATGCGGACAGAGCAAAGAGGGGGGACCTAGCGGAGCGAGGGCGAGACTTATTCGCACGGATGGCTGTTCGCCGTTCTGCAGCTCGCTCCCTCAGTCTGCTATCTAGGCTGATGGTGAGGGAGATTAATTCCCCAAGTCTGTCTGGTTTCTCCTTTGCTGCTAGCTCGTCTTTTAACTCTGAGTTAAGGCTGCGGAGGAAAATTCCACAGAGTGCTGGCTTCCCCCACCCAACCTGACCGGCTAATACCCGGAAGTCCACGGAATAATTGGCAGCAGATCTACTGCCCTGCCGAAGTCCAAGCAGCCGTTCAGTTAACACCACGTCCCGGTCAACATGATCGAACACTTCCATGAACTCTGCCATGAACTGCTGGTAAGTTAACAATGAATAATTTGGTTTGGCCATGATGGTATAAGCCCAATCAAGAGCCCTGCCTCCCAGCAGGTTGATGATGTACCCAATCTTATTCATATCAGTGGCAAAGTCCCCCGGGACGCGGAGAAAAACTGACTCACACTGTAGCAAAAACCCCCACGCCTCCCCCAGTTTACCAGTAAAGCGTGCGGGGGTTGGTACAGGAGTTAGGCGATGTGTGGAAGATGGGCTGGTTTGGCTAGTAGCCGCAGCTGCGGGTGCAGAAAGCGCCCCGCTAGCTGGGGAGAATGCCTGGTGACCTTCCAGGCGATCCAGCCGGCTGTTAATCTGAGTTAGTTGGTTTAAGATTACTGTCAGCTGGTGGGAAATCATGTCTACTCGTGCGCTGAGTGTGTTAAAGTGGCGCGACAGCGCGCTGTCTGATGGGTCATCGTGTCGGAGTCGTACTGACATGATTTACGACCCAAGAGACAGATGCTGACACGAGAGATACAGACAATTATCTTTATTGTGAGTTAATGAGTGAAGTGTGAGTGAATGTGTGAATGCTCGTCTGGCCACTGGAGCTGAGCCCGTCTTGTGGTAATCTGGCAACCCTGGAAAAACACAAGCACAAGGTTACTGTTGCACAGTAGCAATGTCCGGCGGATATGCTGCAGGGGCTTACTTGCAGGTGCCACAATGAGAGGCTGACTGACTCCTGGTGTCCGTGCGAAGTCGTGCTCGTGGTGTCCGGTGCTGTGGAGGTGAGGAGGAGCTCTGTGGAGCGGAAGACGATGCCTCGTCAGCAGAGGAGGGTGGTCCGCCGCCAGGGAGGTCCACGTGTGCACAGGGGAAAAGGTTAGCAGAGGAATTGTGAAGAGATGGCTTACGTGGCCTGGTTTGGCAAAGCGTAGATTTCTTCACGAGAGGTCGAGATCTTGGCACGTTGCTTAGAGAGAGTGACAGACGACTCCGTGCTGAGGCGTCCGCGCGTTGGGCTTTTATGGCCCGCTGATTGCCACCTGCTGGAGTGAGTGCAGCTGATGTTGATGATGCTGATGACGGCCTAGCGGCCATCATGACAATAAGATAAGTCTTCATGCTAATGATGTATTAATTTTCCTCGAAAACTCACAAAGATCACTTCTTCAGACAGTGGCGCTCATTGATACATTTTCATTATTATCAGACTACTGTATTAACTGGGGTAAATCAACAGTCTAACCTATAAATTGTAATTTTTCAAATATTTGATTTTTTTATTTTTATTTTTATTTTGTATACTTTATTGATCCCCAGAGGGGAAATTGAGGGCATCCACCTGGATGGATGAAGCAGCCACGGTACGGTGCTATCCCTTAACCATTCACACACGCATTCACACCTAGGGCCACTTTAGAGTCTCCAATTAACCTAACCTGCATGTTTTTGGCCTGTGAGAGGAAACCGGAGAAATCCCGGAGTAAACCCAGGCAGATACGGGGAGAACATGCAAACTCCACACAGATCACTGTTGGTCAGGAGCTGGGATCGAACCAGGGATCCCATGGCCAAGGGTGAGTTGCTGTGCTAGTGCAGTGCTAACCACTGCGCTACCGCCCCGCCCATATATAAATATATCCACTATTCCAATACAATCAGTTAATATTAAATATTTAGGAATAGATATTTCCCCCAGGCTCTCGAAGTTACTGCTACTAAATCATATTTCCCTTCTAAAAACAATACAAGACGACCTTATGCATTGGAAAACATTACCTATATCACTAATGGGAAGAGTCACAACCGTTAAAATGATGGTCCTTCCTAAAATCAACTATTTATTTTCATTGATTCCTACCCAGCCATCTAAGGCCTGGTTTAAGTCTCTAGACTCAAATATAAGTGAATTTTTATGGAAGGATAAACCATCATGGATCAGTTTAAAAACTTCAAAAAGAAAAAGAGTGCGGAGGGTGAGATTTACCAAATGTTTAAAATCACTTCTTAGCCAATAGACTGCAGTTTCTTTCAAAATGGACAAAATCAACCCCACCAGGAAACCCATGGTAAGATGCTGAACAGGCTCTCTGTGGGTCACTATATATCTCTGACTGACCTTTCATGAGTCCCTGTATCAAATGCCATGACTGTTTTAAAAGCATTAACATTAGCTCCTCTCTTACAGCCTGGTGGAAATTTTTAAAAATAATGGGGTCTTCACTTGTCTCTTACAAATTCACACCCATTTGGAATAATCCTGATATCTTGCAACAAAAGAGGATGTTAAATTTCCCCCTATGGTATGAGAAAGGAATAAAAAACTTAGATCATCTTATTCGAGGTGGAAACTTTATCCAATTTCAGGAATTGGTGTCACAGTATGACATCAGTGATAAAAAGTTTCTTGAACACCAACAGCTTAAATCCATAATAAAAGCAAGATTCAATTTCAACCAGACAGATTTAGAGGCACCAGTTAAGGTGATAGCGTTTCTAAACCTTTGTTCCCCTAAATTGATGTTGAAAATACATGGACCATTATCAAAACCAGATGAGTCAGTAACTCTTCCAAAACCAAAATGGGAGACAGACCTATCAATTAATAAAGATGAAAGCTTCTGGACACAAATATGTTTAAACACTTTTAAGATGACTAAAAACTCTAATTTCCACCTCATGCAGTACAAGGTTCTGCATAGAACTCATTACACAGGACAAAGGATGTTCAAAATGGGCCTGAGTCACACAAATATCTGACCCACTGCATGAGCAACGTCCCGGATAGTAATATGCATGGTATGTGGCCCTGTGCACCGGTCCAAAAGTTCTGGCAGAAGACATGTGAAGACTTATTGGCATGGCTTGGGTATTGTATCCTATCCTCTCCCACACTTTGATTACTAAGTGATTTAAGTGAAATGAATATAGAGGTAAGGATGTCACACATGGTTCTCACTGCCTTATGCATTGCAAAGAAAACTATCCTCATGGACTGGAAATCAAGAAATAATTTATGTATGGCTCATTATAATGACCTACTATCAGATTATATTAACCTGGAGAGAATGTCTGCCTCCTCTAAAAACCAATTGGCTGAATTCAATTCTCTCTGGTCCCCGCTTATTAATTCTATAACCTGAGGGGTGGCGAGTGGTGACCTGCTCTCCTTGGCATCTCTGGTGGCTGGCTTCGCCCTGACCACAAAGGAGTTTTGTTACCCACTGGGGCCAGTGTTTGGGGAGCCTGTTCCGGGGTAGCTGTGCGTCTGTCCTGGGGGGGATTGGGGGGGGGGCTGCAGAGTTGGCTGGGGGTGGACCATGGCCCTGGGCCAGCTGGCCTTGCCTCCCGGGTGAGGTTGGGTCTGGCCCTGGGCTCCTGGTGCTGGGGGGTAGGGGGCATTCCCCCTCTGGGTTGGGGGGAAGGGCTCCTTTTTGGACTGTCTCCCTCCCAGTCTTACCTCTCTCCCCCTCTCCCACTGATTCTTGATGGAACATGCATCTTATTGGATACACTTAGGGTTTTGAGGTTGTCAGAAAAATTGTGTACATATATATGTTATCATTTCATAATATACTTGACTGAAGGTTTAAAAAGGTTTATGCTGTGTGTTGTGGAAAAATTACTGATGTGTAACTCCACTTAGTGTGCAAATCAAGATGAGTAACTATGTTCTTTTTGACCGGAAGCACCAGTTTGTTGTAGGCCCATATATGGAGTTGTTTCCCTCTCTCTGTCTTTGCTGAGTGAAGAAGCAGATGTTCTCCCCGCGATAAGAGTGTTCATGCGATTTATCTCCTACACACACTTGAAGACGTACAGAGCGTACTTTTGCTTATGTGGTAATTCCGTTGTTCTGCTTTTGCTGAGTTTGTCACATA
Source organism: Pholidichthys leucotaenia (assembly GCA_020510985.1). NCBI lineage: Eukaryota > Metazoa > Chordata > Actinopteri > Cichliformes > Pholidichthyidae > Pholidichthys > Pholidichthys leucotaenia. Next base: position 116,069,752 of record CM035842.1, on the reverse strand, counting down.
CACCATGTACTATCATTGTATATAAAGAAGGCGCTGCGGGACTGCCCCCAGCATTCACCTTCACACTGCATTAAGATTTGTCTGTGTGATTGCTCCTTGCAAGTAAAACTTCTAACTTCTAAAAGGCTCTACGTGTCTCAAGTCTGATCTTTGATTCAGTCTAATACCTTTTTGTACCCTGTATTTGTGAGGTTTATATTTCAGACTTCTGACATACGTGGTGCCGAAACCCGGGACAGCTGAGATCCAGGTGGAGTGGGAGGAGATGTCTTGCAGGTTGAAATCCGTGCACGGTCTGACGATATCCGTCAGCACTGAAAACCCGACTTGAGGGAACTCTGTCAGAGACATTCCTTCTCCTAGCTCTATCTGGTGACGGCTGTCCACGTCGATAGAGCTTAGAAGTAAGTGACGCGTCTTTTTATTTAAGAGAAAAGGATATAGTATATGTACGTTAGAAGATCCTCCCAATCCAGCCTTGAGTGAGTAATGTAAAATAGAAGGTATTCTAAAATATGTTACAAGAACCTCCAAATCCAACTACGAGTGACTAACGCGATAAGTAAATGAAGCGCGCGGAAGTGGTCCGGGACCACGAGTAGTTAATCCCATTTCTTGTCTTATGAGTCATAAGCCCTAGGTCTCCTATGAGGAAGTAATGGTAATATAGCGGCGTTCTATATTTTTCCTAGGAATAATATTTTTCAGGTCCGCGGGAGCGAGTAATGGTAATGTAACGGCGTTTTACATTTTTCCTGAAAATAGTAACAACTAAGTTCAAGAATCTGACATAATATCAATACAGTGAGGACGATAATACAGTGAGAAAACGGCAAGAGTTTCATGATGGGAAATTGTGGCGAAAAGCCCAAAAGGAAAAGAGATAAAGAAACGAAGAGACAAGACGTAGCGCGCAGGACAGTAAGATAAAGGATCCCAAAAAATATCTAACCAAATGGGAAAAGGATTTCTCATTCAAGCCCACGTTGAACATGGATGAATGCCAGGCATTGTTAACAACCATTAAAATGACGTCTAATAAACCTGTTAAAACAGGCAAACCCAGTGCGGAGCTCCAATGTGCCATCTTGTGGTCACAAGCGGCAGAGGCTTCCCAACGGAAAGCTGATGAAGCCAGAGAAAAGCAGAAACAAATGAAAACTCAAACTAGTACTGATAATACGGCCCCACTATTGGAAAATCCACCCCCATACCCCAAACCGGGACCTAAGGCGGGCCCATATTCCACTCTTTCACAAGAAGCCCAAGAGGTTGGGAAAAGGAGGAAACAAATAAAATCATAATAATTAGACCATAATATTTAAAGACGGACGGATCAAATGGCAACAGAACTGGATAATGTTAAAATGGACAATGAGAAAGTTATTTTATCTATTATCTATTCTTTGTGTGTGAGCCTTAGATAGATAGAGGCAGTGTAGAGAGAACAAAACTCCTCTGCTCTGTGTGTGTGTGTGTGTGTGTGTGTGTGTGTGTGTGTGTGTGGTTGATCTGTGAAGAAAGTGGTCTAAATATGGGTACTTTTACAAGGTTTTGGGTTTTTATTTTTTCAATTTAACTCTGTGGGGACTTGATTAATGTTGCGTACTTGATAAACTGTTTGCATATTTTTTTTTTAAAAAAAAGCAATTTTGACGCATTACAGACCTTTGTCCTTGACTGAAACATGACAGTGCACTTTATAGAAAAAAGGACTGACGTGTGACAATGTGACTACAGGCCATACTATGATCATATTATGATGTCATTTAAGATAAGGTAAGATAAGATAAGCCTTTATTAGTCCCACAACGGGGAAATTCCAGGATTGCAACAGCACAGGGATAGCAACACTCAGAGCAACAATCAGAAGGCAAGAAAAAAAAAACAAAAAAAAACAAGCAAGCAAGAGCAGCTAATATACATATGTACATATTACTATAAAATATATATACACACACACACACACACACACAGACACACAGTGCAGAGCATTGTAGCTGGATGGAATAAATATATGAATATATGAACACAGTGCAGAGCATTGTAGCTAGATGGAATAAATATGTAAATATATAAACACCCACAGTACGGAGCATTGCAGCTAGGTGGAATAAATATGCAAGTATATAAACACACACAGTGCGGAGCAATGTAGCTAGATGGAATAAATATATAGATATATAAATATAAACACACCCAGTGCTGAGCATTGTAGCTAGATGGAATAAATATATAGATATATAAATATAAACACACCCAGTGCAGAGCATTGTAGCTAGATGGAATAAATATGTAAATATATAAACACACACAGTGCAGAGCATTGTTGCTAGGTGGGATGAAACAGCATAACCGTCTATTTAGTTATCCTACATGGTATGATTATGTGCCCATACATATTCTCACCCTCCATAGCGACCGGTATGTTCCTAGTTGTATACCGGAGAGGACCATTGTGTAAGTCTATTGCATCTTTTGCATTCAAAAAAAAATATTAGTTTGTTACGTCTTTTTGCTATCTCTGCGAGCAGCCCTGCTTAGGTTGTACAGTCTGACAGCCGTTGGTAGGAAGGACCTACGAAACCTCTCGGTTGTGCACCTGGGATGATGTAGTCTGCTGCTAAATGAGCTCCTCAGTGCATCCAGTATGTCCTGCATAGGGTGGAACTCGGACTCCAGCAGAGATGACAGTTTAGCCACCGTCCTTCTCTCTCCTATCTCCTCCATCGGATCAAGGCGTTGCCCCAGGACAGAGCTAGCTTTCTTAATCAGTTTGTTCAGTCTCTTCCTATCGGCTGCAGTGATGCCACTGCCCCAGCAGACCACTCCAAAAGTGATGGCTGATGCCACCACCGTGTCATAGAATGACTTCAGCAGCGCCCCTTGTACACCAAAAGACCTGAGTCTCCTCAGCAGGAACAGCCTGCGCTGTCCCTTCTTGTAGAGTGCGTCAGTATTGTGTGACCAGTCTAGTTTATTGTTCAGATGAATACCCAGGTACTTGTAGGATGTCACCATCTCGATGTCTGTTCCCTGTATATTTACTGGTGCTGTGAGGGGCTGCCCATGCCTGCGGCAGTCCACCACCAGCTCCTTAGTTTTCCTCGCGTTGATCTGGAGGCAGTTCCGATGGCACCAGTCCACAAAGTCCTGGATAAGCCCTCTGTACTCAGCTTCATCTCCGCTGGAGATGAGACCAACGATCGCAGAGTCATCAGAGAACTTCTGTAGATGGCAATGTGTTGTGTGAGAAGTCCGCAGTATAAAGAGTGAACAGGAAGGGAGCCAGCACCGTTCCCTGGGGGGCCCCCGTGCTACTGATGATCGTGTCGGACACACAGTCCCGGGTTCTCACAAACTGTGGCCGGTTTGTGAGGTAGTCCAGGATCCATGATGAGAGGTGCTGGTCCACCCCTGCGCGCAGCAGCTTGTCCTTCAGGATCATCGGTTGGATGGTGTTGAAAGCACTGGAGAAGTCAAAGAACATGATCCTCACCATATTCCCGGGCTTCTCCAGGTGGGACAGAGAACGGTGAAGGAGGAAGATCACCGCATCCTCCACCCCAATGCCATGCTGGTAGGCGAACTGGAGTGGATCCATCGCTGGTTCCACCAGGGGGCGGAGATGAGCAAGGAGCAGTCTCTCCAGGGTCTTCATCAAGTGGGACGTCAAGGCCACCGGTCTGAAGCTGTTCAGGTCTTTGGGGTGGGAAGTTTTTGGTACAGGTACCACACAAGATGTTTTCCACAGCTGTGGTACCCTCCCCAGTTTCAGGCTCATGTTGAAGATATACGTCACAATCCCACACAGCTGGTCTGCACAGGACTTGAGGAGCTTTGCGCTGATGCCGTCCGGTCCCGACGCCTTCCTCGCCTTGATCTTCCTCAGCTCCGTCCTCACCTGGGTCTTGGTCAGGGTCAGGATGGGGGGCTGTGTGTTGGGAGTGGGGGGGGGTGTCGGTGGAGTGGGGAGTGGGTAGCAGGACTTGATTTCTTAGAGGCAGCAGTGGTTGTTGTGCAGACAGGGGGGAGGGCGGTTGGTCAAATCTATTGAAAAACAGATTCAGGTTGTTCGCCCACTCCCTGCCCCCCGTGGCCTGGGGGGAGGTATTCTGGAGCCCCGAGATGGTTTTGAGGTTTCTCCAGACCCCGCTGATGTCGCTCTGTTGCAGCTTGTCCTCCATCTTCTTCCTGAAGCTGTCCTTGCCTTCTATGATCTTTCTCCTCAGCTCCCTCTGTACGGACTTCAGCATCTCCCTGTTCCCCGACCTGAAGATCCTCTTCTTCTCTCTCAGAAGTGTTTTTATCTCAGGGTTGATCCAGGGTTTGTTGTTTGAGTGACGCCGTATGGTCTTGGTGGGAACGGATTTGTCCACACAGAAGCTGAGGTAGCCCGTGAAGGTGTGAATGAGGCCATCGATGTCCTCACCATGTGGATCGCAGAGCTGCTTCCAGGCAGTGGCTTCAAAACAGTCCTTTAGAGTGTCCATTGTCTCCTCAGACCATAACTCCACAGTGTGCATGGCCGGAGGTTGTCTGTGCAATAATGCCTAATCACTGAAGATTTTATGTTTACCCTATATCACATGATTTAGAGCACAGAGGATCAAAAGAGATTGATAATTAATGTGTCTGTGCATATGATCTGCCAGAGGCTATGGATTATCAGACAAAGGTCTTGGAGAAAGAATCCTTAAATTGATAAGCATTTTTTGAAGCCAAGTATGACTTTGTATGACATTGTAGACAACATAAGGTGTACTGATTCAAATGACTTTGACTTTACAAATGTAATGTTTATATGATTTTATATTGATGTTACTCACCACATAATGGTGCGGTAACATCATATTTCAGAAATGTGACAGTAATGAGGGATGTGCTTCTCCTGATTCAGCGGTGGCCAAGCTGGGAAAGGGTGAACTACATTGCACTCCATAATTTACCAAGGAATGTATGAAATAGGGACATTCCTTGTAAAACATTAAATCAAATTCTAATTAGGCAAAACGTCCGCCTTTCCTTTGACTGAAAGAATGTGACACAATATTTCAAATTCAACCCATCTGTGTTCAACTGGACAAACTGATCTTATTTATCAATGCTGAAGCATATTAAAAATGCACAGATAGTTATTTTGTTTTTCTTAAATGAAATTTGTAAACTATTTCAAGAGATGTCACAAAAAGAAGCTATAATTATTGAAATCTTATCTTTGAAGGAACTGGGCTACCTGCAAATTTTATTTAAAACTAAAAATGGTAACACACTTCCTTTCAGTAAAAGAATCAAACAAATACCCTGTAACTTTGCTGCATGTGAGTCTCCATGTATCAAAACAGGGGGTATCAAAGAAATTAATTAGCAAATAATTAGCAATCCTCAGAAAAATAGATAATGCATAAAAATTATCAATAAATGATTGATGATGAATTCAATTCAATTTTATTTACATAAGTGCTTTTCATTTCATTTTCTGTAGTGCCCAGGATAAACATATGGCTGCAGTTATAACTCAAATACAGGCTGGGCAATACAGACCACCTTTTTATTATTTATGGGATAATACAAATAATAAGATCATGCCCTCTATTATCCTACACATTTCCCATGTTGTGAAGGAGGGGGTGAACAGCAGCTCTCTCTCTCTCTACTTAGCAAAGGAAGAAGCGAGCGACAGGCTTGCTCTGTAAAAAATAGAAGTGTGCTTATGCTGTAACGGTGTTGTCTGGGGTCCTGATTGTGTAAAAATTCCACAACCTGCATCACCTCCAACAGCTGAATGAGCTACTAACCTGAATGTAACTTATCTGTATTCTGTACAGACAGTAAATATGCTTATAGCGCATGCCACCTGCATACTGTTACCCTGAATCTGCGGGGGTTTGTCACCTCCACAGAAAAACCAGCAAAACATCGACAGCAATTGTTGCAACTATGTAATGTTCTGATGCTACCATGTTCTGTGGCAGTTATTCACTGCCCTGCCCACACTAATGGCACTGACTTGTCTAGCTGCGATAATCACTTGGCTGATAACGCTACTCACTGTGCTGCTATTGGTCTTTTAGGAACCGTCTGTCTTATTAATAATGTTGATGTTTTAAAAGACTGTCAAAATAATATGGACCTTCCTCCTGTTTCATGTGTAAATAATTAGATATACATTTGGCTTACCTGATGAAAATTTGCTCTGCCACCCACATTATACAGATGAGCTGTCCTGGTGGCACATGGCCAATCATGTGCCAACAGGAGGGAAATCATTGATGAGGATGTTGGAAAAACTGTCCTAATATTTTGAAAGAAGTAACAAAAACATGCCAAAAGTGCATCATTTGTTTATAAAATAATGCTCAAGGAGCAATGGAAAGCTACAATATTGCTTGGTGTTGATTGACACCTTCACAAAGTGGACAGGAATTCATCGCACATCCTCAGCAAATGCCGCATCTGTGTGTGTGAAACTCTATTGAATGATGCTCTTTCCGTTTTTGGGGTTCCAGAACTGATTTATGCAGATAATGGAACTCATTTTACAGCACAAACAGTTCAAGACTTAATCCAAGCTGTAAGAAGTAAGATCAAATTTCATAGTATCGGTACAATCAAACAAATGCTTGCAAAAACCACACATGGAAAGGGTATTACTTGGCCAGAAGCTCTGAAATTAGTCATACTAACCATTAACTCTATACTAGACCCAAAGACAGGATTATCACCTTTTGAATGTGTTTTTCACCATCCTTATGTATTACCTGACCTCTCACCACTAACCACACCTAACAAATACACAGATCTTGGTGAACATCTCAGGGAATGTTTTGATTGTCAGAAGCTCTTGCTGCTCCACAGAAAGAAACGGATAACCCGTTGCAACCTGGAGACTATGTCTTCATAAAGAACCACCACCGACAACACTAGACACTCCCACTCCCACTGCAGTATGTATTGCTGAATGACCATCTCGGATTCACCTTTCACACGGTAAAAGACTACGGGTGCTTGTAAGTGAACTAACTAACTTGTTTCCCTGAGTAAGTCCAGTTACAAAGAGGGCGTGTCCTTTTAAGGACAAGGCCATCTCAACCCTGGTGAAGAAAGAGGCCCGGAGGGGTACTCTCTCAGGTGGAAGCATGGCACCAAAATTATTGATGACTCTGTGTTCAGCACTTCTCCTGACAGTGGGGTGGTAATCTCTTTCTGATTCAAGGACAAGGAACCCACGAAGCACGGACAATGAACAATACGCATAACCTATGGTACCAGACAATGGTGGTTTCGGTGAGAGGACTGGGAATCGATACTTCTTGCTATGTGTGTTCATTGCTACCCCATTCACACAAGACTGCAATACCCATGATTGACTACAATACCCATGATCCCTGTTCCACTGAGTGAAGAGAAAACGCCCTGAGCGACAATAGCGATGAACTCTTGTCTCAGTCTGTTTAATACAAGCAATAATGTTGGACATTGGTTGGTGGGGAATTTGTCAGAAAGGTATCTTAATAGATTGAATATCACTATTACTGATTACACTGGGTCTAAGATTAGAATATTTAATATTATTGGGATTGGAACTTCTTTGCTTGCAGTTAAGAAGCCTTTAATGAAAGTAAATCCTACACTGTTTACTTCACCAATCTGCTTTCACAAAAATTGTAGTAAAAGCAGTTTCAACCTGGGTATTTCACAAAGATGCAATGATACTAAGGAAGTGACCTGTGAAGTGTCATATCATGATTCTGTTTGTAGAAATGTATTTCACTTTCCCTATATTGCTGCTGGAAAATTCACCTTTAAGAGCAAAAATTGTACTTTTAACTGCTGTTTTTTGGCCAAATGATGATGGGTATGGATTCTTGGAAAACCATGTTTGGGTTTGTGGATCTAATGTTTACTCATTGCTTCCTCCAGGATGGTGTGGCAGGTGTTACATGGCTATATCGTTCCCACACATCAGCATAAGGTCAAATCTTACATATGAAATGAAAACATCCTACTCCCATTATTATCATTCTGAACAAACTAAAATACACACCACATAAGTTGGTGGGTAAACTATCTGGAAAACAGAGAACGGGTACTCTTTTTCCAATGTATGGCAGTGCTCTAGCTATACACCACATAAATGCATTAGCATGGACAGTAGAAAATCTGACTGTATTAATGGAGCAAGGATTCACAACTTTAAATGAAGAACAAAAATTAGCCATTTGAATGATATTTTACACTTACAGTATGGGTTAGATGAAGATAAAGGTTGGGGCTCCTGGGATTGGTTTCAAAGTAGAACTTGGTGGCAGATTTTGCTCAAATGGCTGACCCCAGTTATTGTAACTTTAGTGCTTTTCTGTGTATTGTTCATGTGTGTCATTCCCTGCATCAGATCAATGATCACACGTGCATTGACTCAACACACTTTCATGCTACAGCAGTCATTCTTGTCCAATCATGTTCGAGGCCCGTATATGCCACTCTCCCAAAAGGATGACACTGTCTATAACCCTGAGAAATATGATGACTGTACTTCTGTTTAAATTTGGACAAGTTGCTCTATGAGGTCAATGTAGAAAATCTGTTGAAGTTACATTGTACTGATGCTTGCATGTATTGAAATTATGAAACGATAAACAGGAGGGAAATGTCAGAAAAATTGTGTACATATATATGTTATCATTTCATAATATACTTGACTGAAGGTTTAAAAAGGTTTATGCTGTGTGTTGTGGAAAAATTACTGATGTGTAACTCCACTTAGTGTGCAAATCAAGATGAGTAACTATGTTCTTTTTGACTGGAAGCACCGGTTTGTTGTAGGCCCATATATGGAGTTGTTTCCCTCTCTCTGTCTTTGCTGAGTGAAGAAGCAGATGTTCTCCCCGCGATAAGAGTGTTCATGCGATTTATCTCCTACACACACTTGAAGACGTACAGAGCGTACTTTTGCTTATGTGGTAATTCCGTTGTTCTGCTTTTGCTGAGTTTGTCACATACACCATGTACTATCATTGTATATAAAGAAGGCACTGCGGGACTGCCCCCAGCATTCACCTTCACACTGCATTAAGATTTGTCTGTGTGATTGCTCCTTGCAAGTAAAACTTCTAACTTCTAAAAGGCTCTACGTGTCTCAAGTCTGATCTTTGATTCAGTCTAATACCTTTTTGTACCCTGTATTTGTGAGGTCTATATTTCAGACTTCTGACAGAGGTGGGGATGTGCCGGACTGTGTCGGTAAAGGGGATCAATCTGTCTGTTGTGCATTGGGGCCACCCTCACCTCAATTTTAATTGCATGATAGACACTGAAGGCTTGAGGGGATTGGAACCCCACTGCCTATAACAGTGGCTAGCGGTGCTCCAACCACCATCCCCCAATTTTAACTGCACTCTGGTAGCTCACACACCTACACACAATCACATCACACAACTAATGCACACCCATCATGATTCGTGCATGGGGGGGGGGCTGCTGGCCTGTGCTGGCGGTCTCCCTGGCCACTGCCGGGCGTTGGTGCACGTTCATGTTCACTGCATCTGCACTGCAGATGCCCTAAGTAATAAGGGTGAATGAGTGTGGGTGAGTGTGTGGAGGAGAGCATGAGTGGATGTGAGTAGATCGGAGCACGAGTGAGAGTGTGTGTATGGGTGAATGTGAGTGAATGCAGGTGACTCTGAGGGGGAGTGGGAGTGGGAGTGAGATTGAGTGGGTACAGGAGTGGGAGAGAGTGGGTGGGTCCAGGAGTGCGAGTGTGGGATTGTGTGGGGGAGAGGGTGCGCGAGAGTGAATGAGTGATTGTGGGTGCAAGTGGGTGTGTATGATAGCATGAGGGTGTGAGTGCGTGGGGATGGGTGTGTGTGTTGGTCGGGAGGTGCTGGATTGAGGGGGTAGCGCCTCGGCTGTGTGGGGTTCCCTGGATGGGTGGGGCGGCCCTCTGTGGGGCCCCTGTGCCTTGCTGCTGCCTTCTTTGGGTGTGAGACCTGGGGGTCCCCTGGGTGTGCAGTGGGCACTGGGGTGGGGGCGGGCTTGCTGTGGGGGTGTTTGGGGGGCTCGTGCAAGTTACACGGGCCAGTGTCCGGCCCGGGGGATGGGGGCACTGGCCTCCCAGCACCTCAGGCCCAGGGGATGACATTGGCCTTGCTGGGGGGGCGGGGGTTGCCAGTTCGAGGGCTGCTTGGTGGCCCAGCCTCCCTCAGCCATCCTTTTTTTTTCCCAACATGGACGCTGCTGGTGGCGCTGCTCTGCTGCAACCCGAGCTACCCTGTGCTGCTACCGTGTGTGTATAGTTGTAGTACTTAGTTTGTAGCACTTAGTTTTTAGTGCTCAGTCTGAAGTATCAGAGCTGCGGCCGCAAGGTGGCCATTTAGAGATGTTCTGTAAAACCTGGGTCAGGTGCTCAGCTGCCATGCTAGCCATTTTGGCAGACAGATAGATTACGGTGTCATCAGCATACATCTGGCAGTTGGCACCTGAGCAACAATCAGGCAAGTCGTTGATGTATATTGTGAACAACAATGGCCCTAATATAGATCCTTGTGGTACTCCCATGTTATTGGTGAGCAACCCAGATTTCTCCCCATTAACCTTGACACATTATTCTCTCCCCTCCAGGTAAGACCTAAACCACTGTATTGCCTCAGTTGAAATCTTGAGGTATTTTAACTTGACAGTAGGACAGTGTGGTTTACCGTGTCAAAGGCCTTTTTTAGATCCAGAAACACAGTCCCCACAACATGCCCCTTAACCAATAAATCCTTGACCTTCTCAATAAAATAACAGTTAGCTGTTTCTGTGGAATACTTAGGTCTAAACCCAAATTGCTGTGAATAAAGTAATTGGTTGGACTCTAAATGTTCTATCAATTGAGCCGTAACAATCTTCTCCAAAATTTTTGAAGCTACGGGCAATATGGCAATCGGCCTATAGTTGCTTGTTAGGTCCTTGTCTCCCGACTTATAGACCGGGGTAATTACTGCTGTCTTCCAATTCTCTGGAAAGGTATTTGTTCTTATTGACAAGTAAACTAAGTGAATAATAGGCTCCAACAGACTATTCTGGTGTTTCTTAATTAAGGCAGCATTTAAGTTATCAACATCCTTTGCCATAGAGTTATTCATTTCCCCAATAATCTCTTTAACTGCATCACTGGATACCTCTTTAATGCAAAACCTGTTGTGAATACTAACATGTTCCTTAGAGGATAACTCAGGTGGTCTAAAATAACTTGCCAGTTTATGAACAGATTCAGTGAAAAAACAGTTAAAGACATTGGCCATGGACTCATTACTATCGATGAGGTTATCATCTACCTTGAAACTACTTATTTTTGAATGCTTTTGTTTACTCAAATTTGTTAATCTATTAATGTGTTGCAAGAGTTTAGAACTGCTCCCATTGGCCTCCTCAATTAGTTTAAGGAAGTAATTAGTCTTAGCCTTCCGAAGCTCAGACACCACTTTGTTCCTTAGACTAGTGAAAATGAAATGGTCAGTGTTGGTTTTAGTGACCAGAGACCTTTTGAGAGCAAGATCTCTCTTTTTCATAAGCTGAAGAATGTCCTTATTAAACCATGGGAGGGAGCATTTCTTAGGTCTGCTTTTTCAGGTTCTTGTGTATTTACTGAGTAAGTTGCTTAAGGTTGACATAAAATTACTGACACTACTCTTTAAGTTCGACACTTTGGTTACATTCTCCCAATTTGCATTCATTAAGTCCTGTTCAAAGTGAGCCATGTTTAATTTAGAAATTCCTGTTGTGAACCTAGATTGATTTTCATTTTTAATATGGTGGACAAGGCGTTGTTTTGATAGCTTTCTTACAACCAGGGTAATGTTGTGATCTTAAAGTCCAGTAATCAAATTATATGTTTTTACGACTCTCTCTGGCCTATTAGTGAGAATCAAGTCAATAAGAGTTTCAGATGTCCTTGTGATACGGGTGGGTTTATCAATCAATTGTACATATCTAAATTTCCCCGTAGCTGATTTAAATTTGCCTTTGGCACTTTTATCCATCCAATTAATGTTAAAATCACCGAATACAATACATTCATTACATTTATCACAGATGGAAAGAAGACTCTTGAATTCATTGTAAAACTCAGCACCATGACATGGGGGATTATAGACTGCAACAACGTTAAAATTCATATTTGGTGATAGAATTACATGAAGTCCCAGACACTCCAAATTTATATTCAGTTTGAGTTCGACACATTTAAGACATTCCCTTATATAAATTTCCTTTCTTGTACTGACTGGGGACTCTTCCATAACTTGGAATTGGAGGAGGCCACAGATATCATAACTGAGTACATAAAATTCTGTAAAGAAAATGTTTTACCTCAGAAAGTAATCACTATGTACCCCAATAATAAGTCTTATATTTCCAAGGAATTAAAACGGTGCATAGTATAGAAAAAGATTGCTTTTAAGAATGGGGACATGTTAAGTATGAAAAATATACAGAAAGAAATCAATTACAAACTAAGAGCAGCTAGAGATGAGACGAGGAAGAAATTTGAATCTGAATGCCTAGGAAAAAGTTCCAGGAAATTGTGGGATTCAGTTAAAATTATGACAAAGATGACTCCATCCAAAAGCTGCATTAATGTAATGAATGAGGAAGAAAAGGCAAACGAGTTGAATAATTTCTTTTGCAGATTTGAGACTAGAGATTTTTCTCATGAACAAAAAGCTGCTCTGGATGCTATATCAGTTTCAGGCTCTGCAAAAATTATAGTTGACCAGCATGTTGTGGAAAGATTTTTCTCACGTATGTGCCCCAGGAAGGCATCTGGACCAGACGGGATCTCCGGGCGCTTACTGAAGTCATGTAGTGAGGAGCTAGCAGAAGCCTGGAGTCCCATCTACCAGAAGTCTTTAGATACGTGTTCTGTCCCAGTAATTTGGAAAAGCTCTATTATAATTCCTGTACCAAAAAAAGCAAGCTGCAAAGAGAATAATGACTATCGTCCTGCTGCACTGACCTCACTGGTAATGAAATGCCTCGAGAAGATTATCATTGACATTCTGAAAACTGATTTTGGAGGACTTTTGGATCCTCTGCAGTTTGCTTATAAAAATAATAGAAGTACAGAGGATGCCATTTTAACCTTAACTCATTCTGTGTTTAAACATTTGGAGGAGACAACCTCATATGCATGTCTTTTATTGGTTGATTTTAGTTCAGCTTTTAACACACTGCAGCCACACCTTTTAATTAAGTGGTTAAATGATTTTAAAGTGCATCCTGTCATTATTAAATGGAACCACTCATTTTTAACTTATCGTAAACAGCAAGTTAGTGTAAATGGAACTTTATCTAAATTTAGAACCCTCAGCACAGGGGCTCCCCAAGGCTGTGTTAGTTCACCATTTTTGTTCACCTTGTACACTGATGAGTGCAGAAGTGTCTATCCAGGCAATCAAATTATTAAATTTTCTGATGACACTGCTATTTTATCACTACTTCAAAAGACTCATGATCTGTCAAGCTATTTTATAGAAATTCAGAGGTTTGTCAGTTGGTCTGATGACAGTCATCTCATTTTGAATACTGATAAAACAAAGGAGATGGTGTTTGACCCTCGGGGAGTTGGTGACCACAGGCCTGTGGTCATCCACAACCACACTATAACACAGGTTAGTTCCTATAAATATTTGGGAGTATTTATCGACAATTCATTAACCTGGAGCACACATATTGATTACCTCTGTAGCAGACTACAACAGCGGCTGCATTTCTTGCGTAGATTAAGAATACATGGCGTTGACAAAAGGATTATGTTAATATTTTACCAGGTTGTGTTGGAGAGCTGTATTAGATACAGCATTACAGCTTGGTTTGGCAACCTCTCTGTGAAACTAAAGAACAGAGTGTTGCGCTTAATTCATACAGCATGGAAAATTATTGGAGTTAAAGAGTATTTACCCATGCAGATCTTATACGACCAGGCAGCCTGTAGACAAGCTCAAAAAATAATCAGTGACATGAGCCATGTACTAAACAATGAATATGTGCGGCTGCCCTCAGGGAGGAGATGCAGAGTCCCCAAGTGCAGGCTCAATAGATACAAGAACTCATTTATCCCGACGTCAGTAAAACTTTTAAACTCAGATACAGTGGGGGAAAACAGTATTTAGTCAGCCACCAATTGTGCAAGTTCTCCCACTTAAAAGATGAGAGAGGTCTCCAATTTTCATCATAAGTATACTTCAACTATGAGAGACAAAATGAGAAAAAAAAAAATCCAGAAAATCACATTGAAGGATTTTTTTTATTTTTTATTTTAAGTTTTTGTAAAGGGTATACAGGTCGTTACAGCAATGCATTGTTTACATTTTCATCACATGTTCCCTTATTTTCTGATATCTGACAACAATGGAAGATTAATTCTTACAACACCCCTTTTTTTTTAAAGTGAAAGAAAAAGTGAAATTAAAGAGAAAAAAAAAACAAACCAGCAAAAAACAAACAGAAAGAAAAAGTAAGTAAATAAAGGTAAAAGAGCATCTGAGTAGTGTTGGAACAAAGAGCGGAACCATTATTGAAATGGTATTTGTCAAAGATTAGATCTAATGGAAGACACATATGCGATCCAGGGTTGCCAAAAGTTCATGAACCCATCCATGTCCTGTCTCAGTGCGAATGTCAACTTTTCCATCGAGTAAATGTCTTGGATCACGTTAATCCAATCTTCAGGTGTAGGACAGTCCTTCAACATCCATTTTTTAGTTAGAGCTTTTTTGCTTGCCAATATTAAAACATTGAATAAGTATTTTTCTCCTCGTCTTTCCAGTGAGTGCGGTAGTAAACCCAAATACAAAGTTACAAAAGAAAAGGGAACTGTTATTTTGAATATTTTCCCCAATATTGTCTGTACATTGGTCCAATATTGGTGGATAACTGGGCATGACCAAAACACATGAAAATGATTTGTAGTCTTTTCACCACACAAGCGCCAACAGTTCAATCCCTTATGGGTAAATTTGTTTTGTGCAGGTGTTCTGAAAAATCTTACCAAGTTTTTCCATCCAAATTCTCTCCACTGCAGGGATGAGGTACTTTTCCATTGCTGTTTATTTAGCTTTTCGCATATTTCCAGTTGTAAAGTGAAATTCCCCTCTTTTTCCCATCTCTCTTTTATATAAGATGTGTTGTCTCCTTTTAAGTCTTGAAGACCCTGGTATATTTTAGAAATGTATCTGATCCCTGGGATCCCTTTATATGCCATTAAGAAGACCTTCAGAACACCTGACTGGGCCCTTTCCAAAACCTCCTTTTTAAGTATATTGTTTATGTGGTGTCTAAGCTGGAAGAACCTGTAAAGGTCTTGATTTATTAGGCCTTGTTTTTTCAAATCTTCAAAACTTCTTAAGATTTGCCCTTTAAAAAAATTGTAATATTTTATCAGCCCTTTCTCCTTCCACTTTTTAAATCTGGTGTCTGTTTTATTAGGAGTAAAGTCCTGATCATAGGCAATCCATTGCAGAAGTCGATAGGGCTCTTTAGTTTGATTCTCTCTGACTATCTTAAACCAAATTTTTAGCGGGGTCTCTATCCACGGGTTAGTGTTATTCAAAAGCTTAGGTAAGGCATTGTTCCCTATTATCGCCTGTAGGGGGATGTCACTTGTTATTTGGCATTCGATCTCCTTCCATTGTGCAGTGTAGACTGGGTTACATATCTCTACTAAAGTTTTAATTTGTGCGGCTTTAAAGTAGTCCCTGATATTTGGCAGCGCGAGCCCACCTTTGTCTTTGTTTAGCTGTAGGGTTCTATATCTGATTCTAGGTCTCTTGCCCTGCCATATGAATCTTGAGATCCTTCTGTCCAGCTCCTGCCATGTTTTTTTGGGAGGTTCTACCGGTATTGTTTGGAAAAGGTATAGAAGACGTGGAAGTATATTCATTTTGACTGCTTCAATTCTTTGTGCAGTACCCAAGAATGGTATCATATTCCATCTTGCTAGGTCAGATTTTATTTTTGTCACCAGTGGATCATAGTTTAGTGATATAATTTTGTTGAGTTGTTTCGGGATATTGACCCCCAGATATTTCATAGATTCCGACTCCCAGTTAGTTTTGAGTTTGCTTAGTGAATAATGATTTGGGTCATAGTTGAATGTTAAAACTTGGGTTTTATGCATGTTTAATTTGTACCCCGATAAATCTCCATACTCTGAAAAAACTGAGGTTAGTTCTGGTAAAGAAGTGTCCGGCTGCCCTAGGTATATTAAAATGTCATCAGCAAAGAGTGCTATTTTATGTTCCTTCTGACCAAGTGTAATACCTTGAATTTTTTGATTTTGTCTTATCCATTGGCTCAGAGGTTTTTTTTTTTTTTGTTTTTTTTTTTTTTTTCTCTCGGCGCCACACCAGTCGGCTGCCTTTTGCAACAGCGGCTCGATTCTGAGTCTTTTTCCCTTCCTCTCTCTTTTGATCCGTCTTTTTTTTTCACCCCACTTATATCACGGACACACAGATCGTCCTAAATGTCTCCTGAGCCGGTGGACGGAGCCACTGTTTATAGCAGGATACGATACAGCAGAGAACAGCTGCTAGCATTCAACCGCCACCCGGTCCCATTGGAAAAACTCGACATACCGAGAGAACTGAGGCGAAAACGCCGCGGCTGCCGGGCTGGAGTAAGGCGGAGGACAAAAAATATAAGGTACAGACCCTCCCTTCCATCTGTTGTCATGGGAAATGTACGGTCGATACTGGGAAAGTTAGATGAGCTAGCGGCTATCTCCCGTTATGATAGCACATACCGGGAGTGCTCTCTCCTTTTGTTTACTGAGACGTGGCTAACTGAACTAGCAGCAGATGCTAACATTGAGCTGGAGGGTTTTCATATGATACGAGCTGACCGAACACCAGACAGTGGCAAGGCTAGGGGCGGTGGAGTGATAATGTATGTTAACAACAACTGGTGCAGACCGGGACATATCACTGTTAAACAACGACACTGCAGCAAAGACATTGAGTTGCTAGCTGTTAGCATGAGGCCTACATATCTCCCGAGAGAACACTCACACGTGATCTGCATTGTTGTTTATGCAAATCCGACGGCGAACGCTGGGACAGCACGTGACGTCATCCATTCAGTAACCAGCAGGCTGCAGACAGAACACCCAGATGCTCTTCTCCTCATCTCAGGCGATTTCAACCATGTTTCACTGTCTCCCATTCTACCCACGTTCACCCAGTATGTCACATGCCACACTAGAGACAATAAAACACTGGATTTTTTCTACGCAAACACTAAGGAGGCGTACACCTCATCACAACTCCCCCCACTCGGGAGATCGGATCACAACTTGGTTCATCTCCGGCCGGTGTACAAACCCCTAGTGCACAGACAACCTCCGGCCATGCACACTGTGGAGTTATGGTCTGAGGAGACAATGGACACCCTAAAGGGCTGTTTTGAAGCCACCGCCTGGAAGCAGCTCTGCGATCCACATGGTGAGGACATCGATGGCCTCATTCACACCTTCACGGGCTACCTCAGCTTCTGTGTGGACAAATCCGTTCCCACCAAGACCATACGGCATCACTCAAACAACAAACCCTGGATCAACCCTGAGATAAAAACACTTCTGAGAGAGAAGAAGAGGATCTTCAGGTCAGGGAACAGGGAGATGCTGAAGTCCGTACAGAGGGAGCTGAGGAGAAAGATCAGAGAAGGCAAGGACAGCTTCAGGAAGAAGATGGAGGACAAGCTGCAACAGAGCGACATCAGCGGGGTCTGGAGAAACCTCAAAACCATCTCGGGGCTCCAGAATACCTCCCCCCAGGCCACAGGGGGCAGGGAGTGGGCGAACAACCTGAATCTGTTTTTCAATAGATTTGACCAACCGCCCTCCCCCCTGACTGCACAACAACCACTGCTGCCTCTAAAGAAATCAAGTCCTGCTGCCCACTCCCCACTCCACCAACACCCCCCCACTCCCAACACACAGCCCCCCATCCTGACCCTGACCTGAGCTGAGGAAGATCAAGGCGAGGAAGGCGCCGGGACCGGACGGCATCAGCGCAAAGCTCCTCAAGTCCTGTGCAGACCAGCTGTGTGGGATTGTGACGTATATCTTCAACATGAGCCTGAAACTGGGGAGGGTACCACAGCTGTGGAAAACATCTTGTGTGGTACCTGTACCAAAAACTTCCCACCCCAAAGACCTGAACAGCTACAGACCGGTGGCCTTGACGTCCCACTTGATGAAGACCCTGGAGAGACTGCTCCTTGCTCACCTCCGCCCCCTGGTGGAACCAGCGATGGATCCACTCCAGTTCGCCTACCAGCATGGCATTGGGGTGGAGGATGCGGTGATCTTCCTCCTTCACCGTTCTCTGTCCCACCTGGAGAAGCCCGGGAATATGGTGAGGATCATGTTCTTTGACTTCTCCAGTGCTTTCAACACCATCCAACCGATGATCCTGAAGGACAAGCTGCTGCGCGCAGGGGTGGACCAGCACCTGTCATCATGGATCCTGGACTACCTCACGAACCGGCCTCAGTTTGTGAGAACCCGGGACTGTGTGTCCGACACGATCATCAGTAGCACGGGGGCCCCCCAGGGAACGGTGCTGGCTCCCTTCCTGTTCACTCTTTATACTGCGGACTTCTCACACAACACAACACACTGCCATCTACAGAAGTTCTCTGATGACTCTGCGATCGTTGGCCTCATCTCCAATGGAGATGAAGCTGAGTACAGAGGGCTTATCCAGGACTTCGTGGACTGGTGCCATCGGAACTGCCTCCAGATCAACGCGAGGAAAACTAAGGAGCTGGTGGTGGACTGCCGCAGGCATGGGCAGCCCCTCACAGTACCAGTAAATATACAGGGAACAGACATCGAGATGGTGACATCCTATAAGTACCTGGGTATTCATCTGAACAATAAACTAGACTGGTCACACAATACTGATGCACTCTACAAGAAGGGACAGCGCAGGCTGTTCCTGCTGAGGAGACTCAGGTCTTTTGGTGTACAAGGGGCGCTGCTGAAGTCATTCTATGACACGGTGGTGGCATCAGCCATCACTTTTGGAGTGGTCTGCTGGGGCAGTGGCATTACTGCAGCCGATAGGAAGAGACTGAACAAACTGATTAAGAAAGCTAGCTCTGTCCTGGGGCAGCGCCTTAATCCGATGGAGGAGATAGGAGAGAGAAGGACGGTGGCTAAACTGTCATCTCTGCTGGAGTCCGAGTTCCACCCTATGCAGGACATACTGAATGCACTGAGGAGCTCATTTAGCAGCAGACTACATCATCCCAGGTGCACAACCGAGAGGTTTCGTAGGTCCTTCCTACCAACGGCTGTCAGACTGTACAACCTAAGCAGGGCTGCTCGCAGAGATAGCAAAAAGACGTAACAAACTAATAGTTTTTTGAATGCAAAAGATGCAATAGACTTACACAATGGTCCCCTCCGGCATACAACTAGGAACTTACCGGTCGCTATGGAGGGTGAGAATATGTATGGGCACATAATCATACCATGTAGGATAACTAAGTAGACGGTTATGCTGTTTCATTCCATCTAGCAACAATGCTCTGCACTGTGTGTGTTTATATATTTACATATTTATTCCATCTAGCTACAATGCTCAGCACTGGGTGTGTTTATATATTTATATATCTACATATTATTCCATCTAGCTACATTGCTCCGCACTGTGTGTGTTTATATACTTGCATATTTATTCCACCTAGCTGCAATGCTCCGTACTGTGGGTGTTTATATATTTACATATTTATTCCATCTAGCTACAATGCTCTGCACTGTGTGTTCATATATTCATATATTTATTCCATCCAGCTACAATGCTCTGCACTGTGTGTCTGTGTGTGTGTGTATATATATATATTTTATAGTAATACGTACATATGTATATTAGCTGCTCTTGCTTGCTTGTTTTTTTTTTTCTTGCCTTCTGATTGTTGCTCTGAGTGTTGCTATCCCTGTGCTGTTGCAATCCTGGAATTTCCCCGTTGTGGGACTAATAAAGGCTTATCTTATCTTATCTTATCTTATCTTATTTAAGTTATATTTTTTTATATGATGAATTATGTGTAAAGTGCGTCGAATGTTGTCTTGTGTCTGTCTTTGTCTTATAAAACCTGTTTGGTCTAAATGAATTAGGTCTGTCAGTATATTTTCTAACCTTTTGGCAAGGATAATGGTAAAAAGCTTATAGTCCTGATTTAGTACACTGATTGGTCTGTAGTTGGAGCACTCTAGTTTATCCTTTTCAGGTTTAGGTATAACTGCAATGACCCCTTCTCTCCAGGAGGGGGGGATTTCCCCTGTGTGGAGGACATAATTAAATGTTTTCAGGAGGAGAGGAGATAGTTGCTGTTTAAAGGTTTTGTACCACTCTGCTGTATAGCCATCAGCTCCTGGGGATTTGTTAGCTTTAAGTTTCATAATTGCTTTTTCCAATTCTTTAGGATGTATTTCTGACAGTAGTGTTTTATTTTGTGACTCCGTAAGTTGGGGAAGGTTTAATGTGTTTAGGAATGCCTCGGATGCGTTTTTATGTTTTTTGTGGGAGTATAAGTTCTTATAGTAATTCTCGAAGCTTTTAAGAATATCCTGAATTCTGAATTTTATTTCCTTTGATACTGGGTCTCTGATTTTGTAGATTGCTCTTTCTGTTTGATGTTTCCTCAATTTATAGGCTAGCAATTTTGCCGATTTACTGCCTGCTTCATAGTATTTTTGTTTCAAAAATGTAAGTTTCTTCTGGATTTTTATTGTGTAGATCTCATTTATTTGGTTTTTAATTTCCTTAATCTTGAGCGAGTCAGTAGAATGAGTGTTGCCTTTGTGTTCTTTTTCTAGGTTCCTAAGTTCTGACTCTAATGTGGATAGTTTTTCTTGTCTTAGTTTCTTTTGGGTTGCCAGTTTTGCAATAATCTTTCCTCTTATTACAGCTTTGCATGCATCCCACAGTATTAAAGGGGATACTTCTCCATTATCATTATCTTCCAAATATCTGAGAATATCTGATTCCAATTCATCTTTCAATGGTCCTTTCAGGACATTTGAATTTAACCTCCAAGAAAATGTATTATTTGTGTATTTTTGGATATTTAAGTCCATGTAGATCGGACTGTGGTCAGAGAGATCCATCAGTCCTATTTTACATGTTTTTACTCTTCCAATGTCTCTATTAAACATAAAAAAATAGTCAATCCTTGAGTAGGATGAATGTGGAGTTGAGTAAAATGTATAGTCTTTAACACTGGGGTTGAGTTCCCTCCACACGTCACAGATTCCCATTTCTTTTAGTATCATCCGAGTCTTCCTGTTTTGGGTGTTATTTTGATGTGGAGAATTACCAGAAGCATCCCAGTATGGATTCAGTCGAAGATTGAAGTCCCCACCACATATCACTAAACCTTGGGCTTTAGTTATCATTAGGTCGAATACATTTTTATAAAATTTCCAGTTAGCCCCTGGGGGAGCATACACATTCAGCAGGGTGATATCTTCTCCCTCTAGCCGCCCAGTTACCAAACTGTATCTCCCTTCTTTATCTTTGTGTTCTGATTTTTTTTCAAATGTAATTTTGGTTGATATCAATGTCGCTACTCCCCTCCTCCTCCCTGACTTATATGAAGATGAAGAGATCATTTTAAACCCTTGTCTACTGAGTTTATTGTGTTCCACGTCTGTTAGGTGGGTTTCTTGTAAAAATATTATTCCTGCTTTGTCTTTTTTTATTTTGCCTAGAATCTTGGATCTTTTAACTGGATTCAGGATTCCTTTTACATTATATGAAATTATTTTGGTTACACCCTGTTTCTCCATTGTGTTGTTTTGTTTAGTATAACTGTGTGGTGGCCCTCATTTGTGCTACTCAGAAACTGAAAGAACATTAAAAACAAGAAAAACATTAAGAACATAGTGTATAAAACTTTAAAACAAAAAGCTGTCAGAAGAACTTCCTGAGCTGAGGTCTTTTTAAAGACCCTGGAAGAGCCTTGATGGAGTGAAGGCCCTGAGGGAAATTCCTCAAACTCTGTTACGTGTTGAGGGCCCTCTCTTACCCCTGTAAGTTGTCCCATGCTTTTAACGTGAGTTTCAGAACCCAATCCAAACTTGTAATTATTTTTTTTTTCCTTTTATGCCTAAACCCTGTGAAATTGTGTGCACCCTCCCACCCCCATCACATCAAACATTCACGCAAAAACAGTATTTGTTAGTATGAGGAGAACATGTGGATTATTGTCACATTTCTATTTTAACAAGTTTTTTTTTTATTACAAAGACTTATTTGTTTCAAATATTATGACTGTTCCATGAAATGTTTTACCACATGCTGAATACGCATCTCCTTTAATGTTTGTTACCTTGTATGAGGGGGGTTGGATGTGCGGATTGATTCAAGAGAAAAAAAAAAAAAGGTTGCTATTCCAACCTGAAAACGGATAGTTTATCTGCGACGCTCTGGCGCTGGGTTTCCCGCTGCTGGTCCGTGGATTTTGAAGGTCTTTGTGTTGTCCATGTTTGCGCTTTGATCTTCTCACTCGGGTCTGCTGCGGGTTTAAATACCGTTACCGGGAGCCCTCTCCTCGCCATGTCAGCTGTTGCTTCTTCCGCCGAATTATAGAGACACGTTTCTTCGCCGTAGAAGACCCTTAACTTCGCAGGAAATGGAGTCTGAAAGCGCAATTTCTTCTCTCTTAACACCTTTTTCGCGTCATTGTATTCCCTGCGCTTTTTAAGGACCTCCGGGGCGTAATCGTGTTCCACGTAGACTTTTCTCTCCTGGTGCATAAATCCTTTTTTCTGCCAGGCCAGTCTTACAACCTCTTGTTTTATTTTGAAATTGGAAAATCTTACCAACACCGAACGTGGGGGCGCTTCCGCCGCCGGCCTAGCGGCTAATGAACGATGTGCCTTTTCTATCTTCAAGTCGGTGGTTTGTGGAATATCCAATTTCTCTCTTAGTAAGGATTCCATGCATTCTGCCATTGAGTTAAAACCGTTTTCGGCTCCTTCTATCAGACCATGAATTCTTATGTTGTCTCTTCTTTGTCTTCCTTCTTGGTTGGCTAGCTTAGCCTCTGGGCTGCACGGTGGCGCAGTGGTTAGCACTGCGTCAGCACAGTTTACCCTTGGCCGGGGGATTGTGGGGATCGTGGGATCGTGGGTTCGATCCCAGCCCCCGACCAACAGTGATCTGTGTGGAGTTTGCATGTTCTCCCCGTGTTGCGTGGGTTTACTCCGGGATTTCTCCGGTTTCCTCCCACATGCCAAAAACATGCATGTTAGGTTAATTGGCTGTTCTAAATTGTCCCTAGATATCTGTTTCCTATAGGCCCTTAGAATAGAGGGTTAGTATTAATGAAAGCGCTTTGAGTGGTCTTTGTGACTAGAAAAGCGCTATATAAGTGCAGGTTAGTTAGTTAGTTAGTTAGTTAGCTATAGATGCTTGTCTTTTGCTTAGGTCCAGCACAGAATCTTCAAGCACTTTTATTCGTTCCTCTGTTTCCAAGATTCGGTTCTCGGCCTGGTCCACTCTGCTGTTTGTCCTTTTCAATTCTTCTCTGAATTCCCGAAATTCGGCCGTAACTTCTCGGCGAAATCGTCGTAGCTCCTCAGATAGTGATTTCAGGCTAACCTTTTTGTTAGCTATCACCAGTTCCTCGTCTTCTGAACGGAGATCTTCCAGTTCAGATTCTCCGGCCGATACGTGTCCTGGCCTGGAGAATTTCAATTTCTTCTGTTTTCCTTTAGACATGATGATTTTGTCTTTTGATTTTCACTCCTCCAAAAATCCGTTAAGTTTGATTTTCAAGGTGTTATCCTGGATTGGGTCTGAGAGCTTCAGTGTTAACCTGCAGTCGCCATGGCGTCCAGACCGGAAGTCACATTGAAGGATTTTTTATGAATTAATTAGTAAATTCCTCGGTAAAATAAGTATTTGGTCAATAACAAAAGTTCATCTCAATACTTTGTTATATACCCTTTGCTGGCAATGACAGAGGTCAAACGTTTTCTGTAAGTCTTCACAAGGTTTTCACACAGTGTTGCTGGTATTTTGGCCCATTCCTCCATGCAGATCTCCTCTAGAGCAATGATGTTTTGGGGCTGTCACTGGGCAACACGGACTTTCAACTCCCTCCAAAGATTTTCTATGGTGTTGAGATCTGGAGACTGGCTAGCCACTCCAGGACCTTGAAATGCTTCTTACGAAGCCACTCCTTCGTTGCCCGGGCGGTGTGTTTGGGATCATTGTCATGCTGAAAGACCCAGCCACGTTTCATCTTTAGTGCCCTTGCTGATGGAAGGAGGTTTTCACTCAAAATCTCACTATACATGGCCCCATTCATTCTTTCTTTTGCACAGATCAGTCGTCCTGGTCCCTTTGCAGAAAAACAGCCCCAAAGTATGATGTTTTCACCCCCATGTTTCACAGTAGGTATGGTGTTCTTTCTCCTCCAAACACGACAAGTTGAGTTTTTACCAAAAAGTTCTATTTTGGTTTCATCTGACCATATGACATTCTCCCAATCCTCTTCTGGATCATCCAAATGCTCTCTAGCAAACTTCAGACGGGCCTGGACATGTACTGGCTTAAGCAGGGGGACACGTCTGGCAATGCAGGATTTGAATCCCTGGCGGCGTAGTGTGTTACTGATGTAGTAGCCTTTGTTACTTTGGTCCCAGCTCTCTGCAGGTCATTCACTAGGTCCCCCCATGTGGTTCTGGGATTTTTGCTCACCGTTCTCGTGATCATTTTGACCTCACAGGGTGAGATCTAGCGTGGAGCCCCAGATCGAGGGAGATTATCAGTGGTCTTGTATGTCCTCCATTTTCTAATAATTGCTCCCACAGTTGATTTTTTCACACCAAGCTGCTTACCTATTGCAGATTCAGTCTTCCCAGCCTGGTGCAGTTCTACAATTTTGTTTCTGCTCTCCTTTGACAGCTCTTTGGTCTTGGCCATAGTGGAGTTTGGAGTCTGACTGTTTGAGGTTGTGGACAGGTGTCTTTTATTCTGATAATGAATTCAAACAGGTGCCATTAATACAGGTAGCGAGTGGAGGACAGAGGAGCATCTTAAAGAAGAAGTTACAGGTCTGTGAGAGCCAGAAATCTTGCTTGTTGGTAGGTGACCAAATACTTATTTTACCAAGGAATTTACCAATTAATTCATTAAAAATCCTTCAATGTGATTTTCTGGATTTTTTTTTTTTTCTCATTTTGTCTCTCATAGTTGAGAGACCTATGATGAAAATTGGAGACCTCTCTCATCTTTTAAGTGGGAGAACTTGCACAATTGGTGGCTGACTAAATACTTTTTTGCCCCACTGTAAATAGGTCAGGGACACTTATAACTCCTGTTCTTAATGACTGCTGTTATATATTTATGTATGTATGTACTTGTATTATTTATTGGGTTTTATTTCATTTATTATGTACTACATCCATTGTGTATGTGTGGATTGTGTGGTTGCAGCACGGGTGACAAGCCCAAGACAAATTTCCCCTTGAGGGACAATAAAGTGTATCTTATCTTATCTTATCTTATCATCCCTCCTGGGGCAGATGCCCGGCTGTCCTGGGGCTTGTTGGCCTCGGGACATTTGTGCTCTCTGGAGGTTGGTGGCATTGTCCTGCTTGCTTGGGGTTTCCTCGGGGGGAGGGGGGGTTGCTGTGACTGGCCACCCTCTTCGTAGGTTCCCTGACAAACCCCTCACATGCACACACTTATTTTGCGCACGTTCTCATACATACGCACACATATGCACACACACATATGTCTCTCTTTTAACAGGTGCAGATACCAGAATCGTGTTGAGACCTCTTCAGTGGAAGAAATAGTCTGTCTTCTGTTTGTTTCAGTTGTTAGTTTGTTTGTGTTCTTTGTTTGTTTCTCTCCCTTCCCCTCACCCCACCCCCCTGTCAGATCCTTCATGGGTAAAACAATTTAAATAAAGTATTAAAAGATATTACAAGAAGAAGAGTTTATAAACAACTAGTGCATGCCCGTAGAACGCAAGTATTCTTGTCTGAAACAGTTTTCCCAATCAGGCTTTATAGGCCCAAATATAGGCTGTGTTTGAAAGTGAAATACAAAGAGGTGCAGCCTATGTGTTGGCAGTCACATGTTAGACTTTGACAAATATAAAAAGGAGTAAATGGCACTAAGATGTATTTGATTGTGTTACTATTAATTACAGAATACCTAAATATTGAAAATGAATGGGACATCCAATATTAGCAAAGGTTTCAGATCCCTTGTTTATTTGTTTGTCAGATCACTGAGCTGTCTGATCTTTTATCAGTTATATTCATAATAGTGCATCTTGCACTTTGGGGAATGGGAGTTGTTCAGTCACCATTATAATTATTATTAATTATTTTAGTTTATATCACTGTTCAGTGATGGAGTTCAGTGTAATATTGAATTTCTTCTGTGTATCGTCAATAAACTCACACAGTACTATATAACAGGACATGTTTACAAATATTTGAGACCCATTGTAGTGCATCAATTTATATTTTAGCAATATTTTGTTATTTAAAGTTTTTTTTTCAAACTTTAATGCTAAAACTGAGGTGGTGCTCATATCGTCGCGCTGAGGCAATACTGAGGCCAAATGATCCGAACCTTGAGGGTGTGACTGGCAAAGACTGAGCGCCATCACTCTATTGTAAGTATTTGTTTTTTATTGACGTGAGAAGATAATTTATTATTATTATTATTATTATTATTATTATTATTATTATTATTATTATTATTATTCTGTCTAAACTATCACATTTTTGACCCTCTAAACGTTAACCAAAATGCTTTTTTTTTCCACACAAACCCCATACCCAGTGAAAATTTTGTAAACTAGAAAAAATATGTGCCCCATGCTGAAAATTTATCCATCGTATGGTTGATACGTCCCACATTCAGTGGAGCAAAGGTTGTAGGGCCTTCCCCCCATGTTTTTTTTTAAATTTACCTTTGGTAAAAAAAAAAAAAAAAAAGGTGGGTCCAATCAGCTGATCACTGGAACCACAAAGCCTCAGGGAAAAAGCACATGCCATGAATTATCTTTTTCTTTTTTTTTTCACTTTATTGAAAATAACTTTTTTTTTAATCGCCATCAGTTAGCGTGCTTTTGAGCCAGGTCGTGTCTGGCCGCGCTAGCTATGTTTGAAAGTGGAATACAGAGGTGTAGCTTATATGTAGGCAATCACACATGTTAGACTTTGACATAAATGAAAGGGACTGAACTGAGATTTATTTGATTGTGTGAATATTAATTACAGAAAAATCAAAAATGAATGGGACATCCAATATTAGCCACTGTTTAAGAACCGCTTGGGTTTTTTTTTTGTCAGACCACTTATTTGTGTGATCTTTTATGAGTTATTGAGCATTTTTGTGTCTAGTTTGGTGACGGTCGTCGTTTAGTCAAACCGTGCATGTGGCCGCATATGATATGCAGTTGATCTGGGCATTCTGCTCCACAATAATTAACTTTGATAATTGTTCGAGCGCCATCGAGCCTGTAGAAAGCAAGTATTCTTGTCTGAAACAGGTATCCCAATCAAGCTGCAAAGGGACTCCCGTGTACTGCTGACTGGGGCAGGCTAGGTGTGCCTCCCCGTGAACGATCGAGGAGCGGCCGGTGGGACACCGGTGGGAGAAGCAGCAGCTGAACCGGAGGATCGCAGTGCTTTGCAGGGAGCCAAGCTCAGCCTGCCTGGTTAGTAGGAGTCTCAGCTGTTGCTTTACCCGTGGTCCCAGCGGTTCAGCTGCTGCTCCACTCCCCCTTCCCCATGACAAAATTATCCATTAGACCTATGCAATCACAGCAACTTTATGGTATAATTTTTTCAGCATTAAATCTTAAGTATTATCTTTTTCTGTCATAAATGCCCCTCCGGGGCAGAGAGGAAACCCATGCACTGGACTGTGAGCTTGTGATAATTTATTGCAAACATAAAGTGCACAAAATAACTCAAAAGCCACAAAGAGATAAACCCGGTAACTAAGAGAAAACAGAGAACGTCAAACTTACTTCTGAAAGTATAGACATCAGTCAAGACAGCTGCGAGGGATACAAGGAGCAGCGGTCTTAAATAAGGCATAATACAATAGAAAACAGGTGTGGATATCAGAGCGGGGAGGAGGAAACAATGATTAAAAATTTGGGCCAGCTGGGAGCAATGAGAGGGTAGAGACCGGGGCTGACAGTTGACAGGGGCACTGCCCACACGGAACAAAAACCCGGAAGTGCCACTGACTGCTGTCAACCCAGAGGAAGAACACAACAGTAAGGGATATAAAGAATAAAATATCAACAAATACAGACAGAGAAATAAATACAAACTAATACAAAATAAGAGAGTAACAAAACTATGACATAAACAGGAAAATAAGAAACAGTACGAGAAATGCAAAAACCAAAAGGCACAAAATGCAACAAATATAGAGAAAAGCCATGAGACTGAGCATGGCGGAAACCTCCAGTGCTCAGCTCATGATATTTTTCTCTTCAATTTTTTTTTTTTTTTTGATTTTGTAAAAATTTGCCATGTTTTTCTTCATTGCTTTGCACAAGGAGCTTACCGTGGTGAAAGCAGTTCATCTGCTGCTACCCCCCCTTCCCTTTCCCTTCCTCGAGCCATGCCGAATTATTCATTAGATCTATGCAATCACAGCAGCTTTATGGTATAATTTTTTACCTCCACCAAGAAGGTAATGTTTTTACCGGGGTTTGTCAGTTTGTCTGTCTGTCTGTCTGTTTGTCTGTTACCAACATAACTCAAAAAGTTATGAACGGATTTTGACGACATTTTCAGAAAAGGTGTGTAATGGCATGGGGAACAGATGATTAGATTTTGGTGATGATCTGAGAGTGCATACCTCCACCAAGGGCTTTGTTTGTATTTGTGCAGCAGGATTACACAAAAACTTACTGGATGGATTTGGATGACATTTTCAACAGAGGTGGTTCTTGGGCTACAGAGGAACCCATTATATTTTGGTGATGATCTGAGAATGCATACCTCAGCCAAGGCTCTTATCTTCTCACAGTGTGTTAACAACAATACTCCAAAAGTTATGAATAGATTTTGATGAAATTTTCAGGAAAGGTGTGTAATGGCACGGGGAACATCCATCTATCCATCCATCTTCTACCGCTTTTCCGGAGGTCCGGGTCGCGGAGGCAGCAGTTCAAGCAGAGAAGCCCAGACTTCCCTCTCCCCAGCCACCTGCTCCAGCTCTTCAGAGGGGATACCAAGGCGTTCCCAGACCAGCTGGGAGACACAGTCTCTCCACCGAGTCCTGGGTCTGCCCCGGGGTCTCCTCCCAGTGGGACGTGCCTGAAACACCTCAAGTGGGAGGCGTCCAGGAGGCATCCTAATCAGATGCTCATACCACCTCAACTGACTCCTTTCAATGTGGAGGAGCAGGGGTTCTACTCTGAGCCTCTCCCGGATGACTGAGCTCCTCACCCTATCTCTGAGGGTGAGTCCAGCAATCCTACGGAGAAAGCTCATTTCAGCCGCTTGTATCCGCGATCTCGTTCTTTCGGTCATTACCCAAAGCTCGTGACCATAGGTGAGAGTAGGAACGTAGATTGACTGGTAAATCGACAGCTTTGCCTTAGAACTAAGCTCCCTCTTCACCACAACAGACCGGTACAACGTCCGCATCACTGCAGATGCTGCTCCAATCCGTCTGTCGATCTCTCGCTCCATTTTCCCTTCACTCGTGAACAAGACCCCAAGATACTTAAGCTCCTCCACTTGGGGCAGGAGCCTGTTCCCAACCCGGAGAGGAAAATCCACCTTTTTCCGGCTGAGGACCATGGACTCGGACTTGGAGGTGCTGATTCTCATCCCAGCCGCTTCACACTCAGCGGCAAACCGTCCCAGCAAGAGCTGTAGGTCATTGCTGGATGAAGCCAACAGGACAACATCATCTGCAAACAACAGAGATGAGATCCTGTGGTCACCAAGCATGACACCCTCCATTCCCTGGCTGCGCCTAGAAATCCTGTCCATAAAAATTATGAACAGGATCGGTGACAAAGTTCAGCCCTGGCGGAGTCCAACTCTCACTGGGAATGACTCCGACCGAGTGTTGGCAATACAAACTAAACTCTCACAACGGTCGTACAGAGACCGAATAGCTCGTAACAACAAGCCCGATACCCCATACTCCCGAAGCACCCCCCACAAAAATCCACGAGGGACGTGGTCAAATGCCTTCTCCAAGTCCACAAAACACATGTAAACTGGTTGGGCAAACTCTCACGAACCCTCAAGAATTCTCGAGAGGGTAAAGAGCTGGTCCGATGTGCCACGGCCAGGACGAAAACCACATTGCTCCTCCTGAATCCGAGGTTCGACCAACGGCCGGACTCTCCTCTCTAGTACCTTGGCATAGACCTTCCCAGGGAGGCTGAGGAGTGTGATCCCTCTAAAGTTGGAGCACACCCTCCGGTCCCCTTTTTTGAAGAGAGGAACCACCACCCCGGTTTGCCATGCCAAAGGCACTGCCCCCGACCTCCACACAATGTTGCAGAGGCGTGTCAATCATGACAACCCAACAACATCCAGGGCCTTGAGGTACTCAGGGCGAATCTCGTCCACCCCCGGGGCCCGGCCACCAAGGAGATTTTTAACCACCTTGGCGACCTCAGCCCCTGTGATAGGCGAGTCATCCCCCTCGTCCCCAAACCCTGCTTCCTCTGTGGAAGGCGTATCAGTGGGATTGAGGAGATCCTCAAAGTATTCCTTCCACCGCCCAACGATATCCCCAGTTGAAGTCAACAGTGTCCCATCCGCACCATACACAGTGTGGACGGGGAGCTGCTTTCCCCTCCTGAGCCGCCGAACAGTTTGCCAGAATCTCTTTGAAGCCGACCGAAAGTCTTGTTCCATGGCCTCACCGAACTCCTCCCATACCAGGGTTTTTGCTTCCGCAACCACCCGAGCTGCACTCCACTTGGCCTGCCGGTACACCTCAGCTGCTTCGGGGGTCCCACAAGCCAACCAAGCTTGATAGGACTCCTTCTTCAGCTTAATGGCCCCCCTCACCACTGGTGTCCACCACTTGGTTCGGGGGTTGCCACCACGAGATGCACCGACCACCTTGCGGCCGCAGCTCTGGGCCACCGCTTCAACAACAGAGGTGGAGAACATGGCCCATTCAGACTCCATGTCTCCAGACTCCCTCGGAATGTGGTTGAAGTTCTTCCGGAGGTGGGAGTTGAAGACCTCCTGGACAGGGGCCTCAGCCAGACGCTCCCAGCACACCCTCACTATACGTTTGGGTCTACCAGATCTGAATGGCTTCCTCCCCTGCCATCGGATCCAACTCACCACCAGGTGGTGATCAGTTGACAGCTCTGCACCTCTCTTTACTCGGGTGTCCAAGACATACGGTCGCAGGTCTGATGATACGATAACAAAATCGATCATCGACCTGCGACCTAGGGTGTCCTGGTGCCAGGTGCACATATGGACACCCTTATGCTTGAACATGGTGTTCGTTATGAACAGACTGTGGTTAGCACAGAAGTCCAATAACTGAACACCACTCGGGTTCAGATGGGGCAGGCCGTTCCTCCCAATCACCCCCCTCCAGGTTTCACTGTCGTTGCCCACGTGCGCATTGAAGTCCCCCAGTAGGACAATGGAGTCTCCAGGAGGAGCACCCTCCAGCACCCCAGTCACAGACTCCAAAAAGGGTGGGTACTCTGAAACATCATTTGGTGCGGGGAACAGATGATTAGATTTTGGTGATGATCTGAGAGTGCATACCTCCACCAAGGGCTTTGTTTGTATTTGTGCAGCAGGATTACACAAAAATTACTGGATGGATTTGGATGACATTTTCAACAGAGGTGGTTCTTGGGCTAGAGAGGAACCCATTATATTTTGGTGATGATCTGAGAATGCGCCACCGTGCACCGGGCTGCACGGTGGCGCAGTGGTTAGCACTGCGGCAGCACAGTTTACCCTTGGCCGGGGGATTGTGGGGATCGTGGGATCGTGGGTTCGATCCCAGCCCCCGACCAACAGTGATCTGTGTGGAGTTTGCATGTTCTCCCCGTGTTGCGTGGGTTTACTCCGGGATTTCTCCGGTTTCCTCCCACATGCCAAAAACATGCATGTTAGGTTAATTGGCTGTTCTAAATTGTCCCTAGATATCTGTTTCCTATAGGCCCTTAGAATAGAGGGTTAGTATTAATGAAAGCGCTTTGAGTGGTCTTTGTGACTAGAAAAGCGCTATATAAGTGCAGGTTAGTTAGTAGTTAGTTAGTTAGTTAGAATGCATACCTCAGCCAAGGCTCTTATCTTCTCACAGTGTGTTAGCAATAATACTCCAAAACTGATGGACAGACTTTGATGCAATTTTCAACACAAGTGGCTATAGGCCTACACACAAACCCATTACATTTTGGAGGTGATCCATGAGAAACGGAAGGAGCCTTGGCGGAGGTGTGCGCTCTATGAGTGCTTTTCTAGTTTAAGCATTACATTTTAAGTATTATCTTTTTCTGGTCAAATTTGTCACATTTCACTTCCTTGTTTTGCACATGGAGCGCTGTGGTTACTGATGCCGTAATGCGCATAATATCCAATCAGTAGGAGTCAATCCGAAACCAGACCCCGCCCACACTTCAAGAAACCTAGGCATGAGACTGAGCGGTGACTAAACTTTTATTGATAAAAATTACATATTTTGACTGAGCTACTCCATATTTGAGGATGCACACCCTTGTAACATCAGGAAACCATGTTTAACATCTGAGGCCATGCTGACAAACAGTTCAAGAGATATGGTTGGAACAGTCAGACAGACACACAAACACACAGACAGAGATTTCTTGCATTTATAGATAGATATACAGTATATGTACTGTATAAAGCTCCTTATGGCAAAGTAAATCTGTTTGGCAGAATAAGGGAAGCAGATTTCTGTTCTGCTCACTTAGCTGCCTGACTGGACAAGGGGAAAAAAATTGAGCAGATTGGTCAAAAGGGCAAGTTCTACATGTCCCCTACATGAATATGTGGAGGCCCCGAGTAGCTCTTTTAGTAGTAGATTGTTACAGCCACTTTGTAGGATGGAATGTTACCGTAGGTCCTTCATCCTGACATCAGTTAGATTGTATAATATATACATAGGATAAATATTTGCCACAAACATGCATGTATGTATATTATTTTTATTGATGCATATAGTACAATTTTATAATACAATTTGTATTTTAAATATTATTGATCTTGTTTTTAGTAGGTTTTTATTGTTTATTATTTTTGGTTTCTGTTCTTTTCTGACTTTGTGCTGCTGTGGCAAATGAATTTTCCAGTGTGGGATTAATAAAGTCTTGTCTTATCTTATCTTATCTTATCTTATCTTATCTTATCTTATCTTATCTTAAAGACTTCATTGTCAGAGCAGGATGAGGTTGGTTTCTTAGACACAATTGACTGCTTCTCACGAGTTGTCTCACTTATCCCCATGATTCTCATGACAAATGACACATAGTTCTTGAGGGTTAACCGTTGCTCACCGCAAAGAGAGCATCCACTGGGGCTAGGGAGCACTGGCATAAGAGACAGACTTCCTGGTGGTCCCAGACTGCAATGTCGTAGCTGCAACTTACAGTGCAGGGATAAGTATGGACTTCTTCTTCCAGACACTCATGCTGTCAAGGTTCTGTGACAACCAGTACATTTAATTAGCAACAGAAAAACAAGAACTTGAGGAGAAGGACACACAGTTCCTGCTCAAGGCACATGTAAACATCACTGTTTCTCATTTCATTACATGGTGTGTGTTCTCAATGTGTAGAGCAGATTGTGCTATTCTTTTAAATAGCAAAATGAATTCACATGTATTTATTACACACAATAAATGTTGTTCCTAAGGGCACAGCTAGGAGGATGCAATTTAAAACTATAGTCAGACCAGAGACCCCAAAGCAACACTTTGGGGGTTTAAAAAAATATTTAAATCATATTTGCTCATCATTCAGCTGCAAAGATACAAACAGATTTACTGCTCTGAGGTTTAGCAAGGAGACTGGAAGCCAACATTCACACGTTTGACAAAGGACTGCAACCTATCAGAGTTGGTTGCTGTTGGGGCAGTGAATTATTTGCTTCAGTTCTTGACTTATTTACTCCTTGAACCTTTGAGACCTTCAGAATTAGATGTTGTCATTTCAGGCATCATCATCCTTACTATTTTGGCTACAACCCCACACTGGCCTTTTTTTTAACTTTTTTATTCAGCAGCAGGAGTGGAAAGGAATTACTTTTGCTGAGCAGCTTCTGGCCTTCATGTTCCAGCAGTTGACATATTGAAACACCTGTTTTGATTTATTTTGTTTGGGTAGTTGGCAGTGGATGGATTCCAGCACCCGGCTTCTTGAACATTCATGACCAAGAAGACACACACATCTACTCTACTCGGTCTGTACACCTACACAAAAGCAGATATTTACAGTCATATCAAATAAACTTCCAGACTGACTTGCACACTTACTCTATGCAAGTATAACAAACGACTTGGGTGAAAGATTAATCATGAGAGCAGACGTTCTGGAAGTCTGGGTTAATGCCTTTCATTTTTGAACTTCCCCCTGCAGAACACAGGTGCACTGGCACACAGACGAAGTAACAAGAGAGCAAAAAACGGGAGGGGGAGCACGTTGCAGTCCAACAAAGAGAAGAATAGAGAAAGAGAAGACAATACATCAGCTTGCCCTGAGATTACCTTTGACACAATCCCACCTGTCTGCCTGGACTGATACAAGGCCCCTTGTCTCTTCACTGAAGTCTAAAGACACTCACTTTACAGTCTTTAAAGTAATTTGCCAAAGTTCCTTCTTTTGCTGACCTACCTCTCTCTGTGTAATGTGCAGACTAGAGCTGAAGAGGAACAAATAGAAAAGCCATCTGGTAGTTGTCTGGCCTTAACTGTCTGAGGACATATGATAAATTCTATCTGGAAAAAAATGCTAAAACAAAGAATCGTTGAGGTCAGTAAGTTTAGGAAATCCCAAAAGTAGGAGAGGACTGCAGATCATAGTAGTTTAAAGTTTTCTTGCTGTGGATTTGGATGCTTTACAACTTGGTAATTCACATTACACTGTAAGTATCCAATTCTTTCTGTTTTCAAGAGGTTTATAGATATTTCTTCCAAATTTCTCGTCATTTGGCTGTAGTTAAACCAGCTAGTATCAGCTCCACCCTTTCTGGTGGTTCCTGGTTGTCGTCATCCTGACGCATGTGTACACTTTCCTAATTAGATGGTTGGGGGACCCAGACAACTGTTTGCCCAGGCCAGACGGGGTTCTTCCCTTTCCTGTATACAACAGCATGACATCACAGTCTGGGTACAGAACACCCTATCATTGGTGTGACAGGGTAGAAAGTAAAGTGTTAAAAGAGTGACAGAGGCAACCTCAAGAGTCATGTCACATTTCCAGTCCACTAGGCTGATGAGGTTCAGTAGGAACTAGCCATGTGCCAAGGAAGTGTGGGCTGAGCCACTTCAATCCAGGAATTCTTATCGTGTTTACTTTTCAAAAGGGATGCACCACATTGTGGTTCCTTCTGCAGCTGGAACAACAAAGTGATGAATGGAGTGGCAGTGGGGAAGGAATATGCCTGCACAGTCACCTCCTCCCTCTTTTCTTTCTCTTCACACCCTCAAGGAATCCACATACTGTATACACACCAGTCTCAAACCCCAGGGAGATTGGATAAATTTGTGAGCTGTGGGGCTCTGCACAGCCACTCTAGTGGTGTGGTCATAAAATAAAAGCACTTGTAACATGAAAGAATTCCTGTGATTTACAAGAGAAAGTGAATCATTTGCGGGGCTGTGTCGGAATTCTCATTGTGCTCATTGGGCCAAGTGTCAAAGCTGGGATGGGCACCGGCCCTCCATTCCATAATTCAGATCAGCGTAAATACAAACACACTCTTCTGTCTTGTTTTATGTTGATTATGTCTCAGTGATTGTTGAGACCTGCGTAAAAAAGTGTCCATCCTGAGAGCAAGCACCAACCAAACCCCTCCCTGGCAGTGTCGGGCAACATTCCTGCTTTGAAAGGTTTATTTAGTTATCTCTCCGACTGTCCTGAGGGGGGAATATACAGTTAAGCAAACGTAGCTGATACAAACCAGTTGCAGCCATTCAATAGTTAACATGTTTGACCTCTTATGAAAGGGTTGCTGCTGACTTTGGAGCAGTGTGCTGCACAATGTCTGCTCCACCCCTGCTATATCATAAATAGCAGATTTTTTCT
This sequence comes from Pholidichthys leucotaenia, assembly GCA_020510985.1. NCBI lineage: Eukaryota > Metazoa > Chordata > Actinopteri > Cichliformes > Pholidichthyidae > Pholidichthys > Pholidichthys leucotaenia. Next base: position 116,033,428 of record CM035842.1, on the reverse strand, counting down.
CATGATGCAAGAGCTCCAGGTGGGTGTGTGGGATGTATATGTTTTATGGACAAAAACTTTTGTTTTTGGACAAGCACTCACACACAACCCCTGTGTGTGTATGTCCGTGTGCATGGGTGTGCGTGTGTGTGATTTCATGCAGATAATTACAACTTCATGGTGATTTTTTCCCCACTCCCTTTCATATGACCACATCTGCAGCAGAAGCAAAGGTAGAAGGAGGAAGGAGGCTCCACTCTGTTTCTTCATCTGCACTCACTCTCTCCTCCCCTTTTTCTTTGTAGTAATCTTCCTCCTTTGACCAGACCACCTATGTTAGAAGTCTTGGGTGGATGAAAAACCATTGCTATCAGTGCAAGCACCCCTCATACTCAAATAATGACTTCCACCGAGCCAGTCCATAAACACTCTCAGATGCACAAAACACACATCGGGGTTTAGGCCTGCCAGCAACATGATGTTCTCAGTAGAGGCTGCCGTCACTTAGCTCGTTTCCTTAATTCCTTTCTTAATGGGAACCTGTTTGTTTGCTTGTGTATTGCTTCAGCGGCAGCCTGTTTTATGAGATTTAGCAAAAGTTTTTTGAGCCACCCAGGGAGCTCTGCTAACCTCATGTGCGTGTGGCAACAATCACATTTTAAAAGTTAGATTTTTTACCATAACACTTCAAGTTTTCCATTAGTGGTTCGACTTGCAATAAAGCTACAGTACCTCCATGAAGCTTTGACTGTAAGGATGGTCTCTGACAATTCCCAAACATGCCCATGGGCAATGATGTCACACCACATTGTATAATTATATTTTAGTTTATGTTAAATACCATAAAACCCATGTACACAGTGAGGGTGTGGCAGACATATTCCTTTAACTCATTAAATGACCTCAAGATAACTGCAGTGTAATGCAGTGATTGGTTTATTTTATTTGAAAAGATGTAATGTGATTAAGGGTGTGCTTCTTTCCTTGATAGTTGTTTGTGTTCTCACAGATGTCATTTTTAATCTGTGTGAGGATCAAACTAAATGGTTGATAAAGTTTGATAATCATCACATGACCTATGTTTAAATGCCCCATCTTGTGCATTTTCCAGAAATTAATTCCAGAGATTAATTTTAAGTTTTGACATCCTCTAGCACTGTTGGATCGTTAGATTATAAAATTGTTAGACCGATCACTACCTCCCGCCAAGGGGGGAGGTAATGTTTTTGGAAGCATTGGCTGGTTTGTTTGTTGGTCTGTCTGTCTGTTAGCAGCATTACTCAAAAAGTTCTGAACAGATTTTGATGAAATTTTCAGGAAAGGTGTGTAATGGCACAGGGAATAGGTGATTAGATTTTGGTGGTGATCTGGATCCAGGAATTTAAAAAAAAATTGTTTTATATATTAATATGGTACTTTTCACGTACTGAACCTTTAAGACATGTCCCCTGAGTTACATGCATCACCAAACCATAGACCCACGTACGCCCGCAACCCAGAAGCTGCAGACATGCATAGTATGTGATGATTGACGTTATTTTTTTCATCTGAAAATGTCAAGAAAAAGCAAGACGGGGCACCCTAGCAGCACAGCGAGGGATCAACAAATGACAATTTCAATGCATTTCTATGGCAATGTTAGCTAAATTTCAACAAAGAAAATGCCGAAATGGTGCGCGACTGGCTCATGTAGCAATCACCATCTTATGAAAGATGGTGATAGCAATCAGAAATACAAGTTTTTTAGATTTACATCAGCCAGCAGAGATTACTGAAGGAGTACATTGTGGGATGCCTTTTCCTAATGGGATGAGAAATGTGTCGGCTCAGTAGGAATACTTATTCCAATTTGAGCTGCTAATCAGCCTCGGAGTACAGTAAACATATCAACACTGCAATTAAACTAGTTTGTGGCATAACCCCCACAACAGACTGGGACAGGCACAGCGCTCGGCTAGAGCAATTAACAGAACAGTGAAATGTGTGTATTAATGTCAACAGGCAGCCCCGCTTCTTCTGGCTTTTTCCGGCTCAGTACTGTGATGTTAATGTGCCATTCATGCATTGTGTTCATGCTTCCTGCCCTTACTGTGTCTCTCAAATGCAAATGTCCCATGCCTGTCTGCAGTCTCTTTGATGATACCATGCCTTTCATGTATTGTCTGTAACTGGGTATATAAGCAGACTGAGATCCATGTTCTCTCTCTCTCTCTTCTACTGCTCATCTGCACTCTTTGCTGGAGAGCCTCCGGGCTCGCTCATGGAGCAAGCTCCGTGATGGCGGCATGATAATAAACCTATTTAAAACCTCACTTCGCTGCCTTATTTTTCATGCCGCCACATAGTTTAAAAATAAGACTGACACTCACCTGCTGACAAATGCACCAAAGCTCTGTACAGCTGAAACGAAGTGTCAGGATTAACGAGGGCTAACAAGTGTAAACAAACAGAGTCTCTCATACAGGAGACAGGAGGTTGTTTTTCCTGTGAGCTCTGGTGGATAAATTTTAACTACTGGACAGAATTTGGTGAAAATTTCACCAGGGGTCTTTTCACCTAAATTTCACCTGAGACCAATCACAGAGCCAGCCTTCTTGATAATCTTGTCAAGTCTGTTGCTGACTCTGATACTGCTACCCCAGCAAACAGCAGCAAAGAAGACGGCACTGGCAATGACAGTCTGATAGAAAAGCTCCAGCATCTCACTGCACACATTGAAGGATCTCAGCTTCCTCAGAATGTACAGTGTGTTCATCCCCTTCTTGTACACAACATCTGTGTTAGATTTCCAGTCCAGTCCATTGCTGAGCACGACTCCCAGATATTTGTAGTCCTCCACTACCCCTACATCCTTCCCCCTAATCTGCAGTGGCTGTGAAGGTGTCCTCTTCTTCCTGAAGTCAATCGCCATTTCTCTGGTCTTGCTGACATTCAGCCTCAGGTGATTCCACAAATCTGTCTACCAGTGCCCTGTACTCTCCCTCCTCTCCTCCTCTTACATACCCAATAACAGATGAGTCATCAGAGAATTTCTGCAGGTGGCATGACTCGGAGTTGGACTGAAAGTCATTGGTATGTAAGGTGAAGAGAAAAGGAGAAAGCACAGTCTCCTGTGGAGCTCCCGTATCACCAACCACCACATCAGACAAGACACTGCCCAGTCGGACAAACTGTGGCCTGCCTGTCAGGTAGTCAGTAATCCAGGAGATCACAGAGCTGTCAATCTCCATCACCCACAGCTTCTCACCCTAGCAGCAGTGGCTGAATGGTGTTAAATGCACTGGAGAAATCAAAGAACGGGATTCTCACAGTGTCTCCTCCTCCATCCAGGTGCAAATGGGCTCATTGCAGCAGGGAGATGACAGCACCTTCAACTCCTAAATGAGGCTTTATTAGTTCCCCATTGTGCAACTAATAAAGGCTTATTTTATCTTATCTTATGCAAACTGCAGAGGATCCAGCCAAGTCTTCACCTGCGGCTTCAGGTGGGCTAAGAAAAGTCTCTCCATGACCTTCATCACTTGAGATGTGAGGGCAACTGGTCGATAATCGTTCAGGTCCGATTGAGATGACTTCTTGGGCACAGGAACCAGGCAGGACGTCTTCCGCAGCACTGGTACTCTCTCCAGACTCAGGCTCAAGGTTGTATAGGTGGTTCAGTACCAGAGCTAGCTGGTTGGCACAGATCCTTAGGATCCAGGCGGAGATGCCATCAGGGCCCGCAGCTTTCCGCTGGTGAAGTCTCTCCAGCGGTTTCCTCACCTCACTATGATGTTGTATTCTGGTCATAGCTATGCTGCCACACTGCATCTTACAGACTAACTGGTACATCACTTTTCACTCTGCTCCTGATAGTCCTTCTTTGTGCAATGGGATGATTCATGTGTTTATACAGGTCATCATATATTAAGCTATGATGTATATAGGTTTTATAGTCGTGTTGTGGGCACATATGCGGTTTCCATATGCTTCACGTGCTTGTTACTGTATGCTTATTGTTTACTGCACGTCTCAGAGGAACAAAAGGTCTGAACCTCCTAGGGGTAACAGGAGGATGCGAAGTCTGGCTTTTTGTATGCAGAGAGACGGCCATGAAGGATTTCCTGACCACCAGGACTTCGGGTGGAGACAGAAGACCTGAAGGGGGGTGCATTGTGTTTTGGGATGTAAAGACAATGCGACTGTTTGCTTTGATGTCCTGGGGTATAAAAAGGACAGCTGTGGGGGCATGCCTTCTTCTTGTCTGATTTTGGATGTTGGAGAATGTGGTTGTGAATAAAACTGATTTTGAGTAATAAACTCAGCCTCGTCTTTCCACACAATCTCCACGCTGGTGACTCTACGACGTATCATGAGCGGAGACGAATCTCCCGAGCTAGACTCGCCAGGAGCCAGCCAAACGAGTGCAGCCACAGTCCACCTACCGGACTTCTGGCCGAACAATCCGCGCTCCTGGTTTAGCGCAGTCGAGGCACAGTTCCACCTCCGGAGGATTTCGGTGGACGACACAAAGTTCTACCCTGTGGTTGCAAAGCTGGACAACCACACAGCCCAGCGGGTGGCGAACCTGATCAACCACCCGCCGGACAGCGACAAGTACAGCGCGTTGAAGGCTGCACTCATCCGTTACTTCACCCCCTCGGTGCAGGAGCAAGCAGAGAGGCTCCTAGCGCTGACTGAATTTGAGGGCGACAGACCTGCAGACCTGATGGGGAAGATGTTGTGTTTGAGAGACTCCGAAGATGATAACTTCATCTTCACACACCTCTTCCTCAGAACCCTACCGTCAGAGGTGAGAGTGACCCTGGCCAGTTCACCACTGCTGGCCCGACGAGACTACCACGAGCTGGGCCAGGAGGCGCAGCGACTCGTCGACGCCAGTAAATGACGTGCGGCTGCGGCAGCGGGGCCAGGCGCAACGTCCGGAGACGGCAGGGGGCCAGAGGCTGCAGCACCAGACACACCGACGACGGTGGCGGCAAGGGCCGGGGGACACGGAGCAGACGACGTCCTTTGCTTCTACCATCGCCGTTTTGCAGAGAGGGCACGCAAGTGCATTCCACCGTGCCACTTCAAGCGCTCGGGAAACGCCAAGACCGGGGGTCAGTAGCGGCTGCGGCCCTCGGAGAGGAGAACAAGCTGCTCTACTTGAAGGATGTGCACTCGGGGAGGGACTTCCTCGTGGACACGGGCTCCCAGCTGTTTCATCACACCTTCCTACGCTGACCGACTGGCGCCTTCCAGCGGCCCCCGGGTTTCAGCAGCGAACGGCTCGGCGATTAAGACCTTCGGTGAGAGGACTCTGCTTCTGTCTTTACACGGCCGCACTTTCGAATGGACTTTCGTCATAGCGGCAGTCAATTTCAACATGTTAGGGGCTGATTTTTTGTGCTCACATAGTTTGTTGGTCGATCTTGCTAACAGACGCCTGGTTAATGCACTCTCTTTTTTTTCTATTCCCTGTACAGCTCGAGTGGCCCCACCAACAGCACAAGTCAACGTCACAGCTGCAGGTGATAAGTTCCACACACTCCTCACTCAGTTCCCAGCACTCACGGTCCCAACATTTTCGGCGACAGTGGCTAAACACGGGGTGGAACATTTTATTACTACCACCGGACCGCCCGTTTTCACAAAAGCTCGGCGCTTGGATTCAGCTAAACTGACCATAGCGCACGAGGAGTTCGCCAACCTGGAGAGGTTGGGCATCATCAGGCGTTCGAAGAGCCCATGGGCTTCACCGCTTCATATGGTCCCGAAAGCTGATGGCTCGTGGCGGCCTTGTGGTGATTTCTGCAGGCTGAACAACGCTACAGCGCACGACCGCTACCCGATGTCATATCCGGCTCTAGGGAGCCGGGCAATCAGAGCCAGGGACAAGCCAGTGAGTCGAGATGTTTTATTCTGGGTAAGGGATAAGGGATGAGGAGAGCACAGACACTCATACAGACGTACATTCTCAGGCTGCACAGCGCAGGGGTAGGTAGCTCGTACCGGACGTGGGGGTAACAAGACGTGCATACTCACAGCGGGATACAAACACCGGAATGCTGCAAGGGGAGTTGAGGCTGACACCAGACGAAGGGGCTTCAGCCTAGCAGTGCTTATGTCGCAGCCCCGAATAATCGAAGCTGCTCCTCTTTATACTCATTAACAGCGCCCCAGCTGATGAGGATTAATTGGCCCCAGCCGTCCCGTGACACTGACAGCTGGGAACCAGCTGAGGCACTGCCCAATGAGAGGCAGGGATAAAAGGAGCATGGGCTGAGCGCCGAGCCGGCGTCTCACCCCATGGTGACACCCGATCCCACACATCCAAGATTTTTCAGTTCATTTGGCGGGGGCGCGCGTTTTTTCTAAAATAGACTTGGTACGCGGTTATCACCAGGTCCCAGTGCGCGCTGAAGACATACCCAAAACAGCGGTAATAACTCCCTTCGGGCTTTTCGAATTTTTGCGCATGCCGTTTGGGCTTAAGGGCACTGCGCAGACGTTCCAACGCATGATGGATGTGGTTCTGCGCGATCTCCCTTTCGTGTTCATCTACCTTGATGACATTTTGGTAGCCAGCGTGTCCGAAGACAAACACAAAAACCACCTCACAGCAGTTTTCCAGAGGTTGGCAGAGCACGGGTTAATAATTAACCCGGCGAAGTGTCAGTTCGGGGTGACGCAGATTGATTTTTTGGGCCATCGCGTCTCCCCAGAGGGAGCGGTCCCTCTGCCTGACAAAGTGCGCGCAGTAACAAATTTTCCCCAGCCACAAACGGTCAAAGCGTTACAGGAGTTTTTGGGAATGGTAAATTTTTATAACCGTTTCCTCCCCCGCGCAGCGCAGCTCATGCAACCATTGTATGCTGCGCTAAAAAAAACAAAAACCCACAAATAAAGTCGAATGGTCTCCGGAGCGAGAGCGCGCATTTTCTGAAGTCAAAACAGCCCTGGCATACGCTGCGTTGTTAACACATCCAGTCCCAGCGGCCCGCATGGCACTCACTACTGACGCGTCAGATGTGGCCATAGGGGCGGTCGTGGAACAGTTTGTAGCTGGAGCCTGGCAGCCGCTCGCCTTTTTCAGTAAGACCCTGCACGACAGCAAACGAAAATACAGCGCATTCGACAGGGAGTTGTTAGCTCTCCACTTGGCCATTCGCCACTTCCAGTTCTGGCTGGAAGGACGCCATTTCACCGCGTTCGTTGACCACAAGCCACTGACTTTTGCGATGGCCAAGATTTCAGAACCTTGGTCGGGCCGGCAGCAGAGACAGCTGGCCGCGATTTCGGAGTTTACTACCGATATCCAGCATGTGGCGGGTAAACTTAATGTAGTGGCGGACTGCCTCTCGCGCGCCGTGGGGGCTCCCGCCCACGCGGATGTAGATCCTGCAGCCATGGCCGCGGGGCAGGGTAGCGATGCAGAAGTGCGCGTGGCCCCAGTCCGCGTGGGGATAGATTATGCAGCCATGGCCGCGGAGCAGGGTAGCGACGCGGATGTGCGCGCGCTCCAGTCTGGACCAACAGGGTTAAGGCTGGAGAGCAGGGTGCTGCAAGACGGTATGCCCCCCCTAAGCTGCGATGTCTCCACTGGGCAGCCACGTCCGGTGGTTCCAGCCGCTTGGCGCCGCCGCGTTTTTGACTCGATCCATTCTCTGGCACACCCGGGAGCGCGCACGTCGGTCAAAATGGTAGGAGAGAAATTTGTGTGGCCGAGCCTGCGCAAACAAGTTAGAGAGTGGGCGGCAGCCTGCACAGCCTGCCAGCGGGCCAAGGTTCATAGACACACGAGAGCTCCCTTGGCGCCGTTTCACATCCCGGCTAAAAGGTTCGATCATGTCCACATGGACCTCGTAGGCCCCCTCCCGCCCTCACAAGGGTGCACACATCTTCTGACAATGGTTGACCATACCATGCGCTGGCCAGAAGTGGTCCCGCTGTCATCAACCACAGCTGAGGAGGTGGCGCGCGCGTTTTTAACGGCGTGGGTAGCGCGTTTTGGGGTCCCGTTGGACATTACATCTGACAGAGGACCGCAATTTGTTTCCGAACTTTGGTCAGCGATGTCCCGCAGCCTGGGGGCAACAATCCACCGCACGACCGCGTACAACCCGCAGGCTAAAGGGTTGTGCGAACGTTTTCACAGGTCATTGAAGGCGGCCCTCAGAGCGTCGCTTACGGATACAAATTGGGTGGACAAACTCCCATGGGTTTTATTGGGGTTGCGTTCTGCACCTAAAGAGGATTTAGAAGCTCCCCCAGCTGAGCTAGTGTTCGCACAGCCACTTCGGCTGCCCAGGGAATTTCTCCCAGATAATCCTGCGCCAGAGTGCTCCTCGGTTCAGCGGTTACAGAATAGCGTGGGCCCAAGCATGCTACCTGGCCCCGTTCACCACAGTTTTCCACGTGTTTTTGTGCCTAAGGCTTTAAAAAATGCGGAGTTTGTTTTTGTCAGACATGATGCCCATCGTCCGCCCTTACGCCCACCTTATGACGGACCATATAGAGTGCTGGAAACAGGGGATAAGCATTTTTTGCTAGATTTGGGAGGCAGAAAAGAAAGGATTGGCATTAACAGGCTCAAACCCGCTTTTGTGTTAGCTGACGAAGTTGTGCAGTTGGCGAAGGCTCCTCGGCGTGGCAGACCCCCTAGAGAGCATTCCCCAGAACACCCACAGAGGTTGACTAACAGTTCTCATCCCCAGGCAGCAGATCCACAGCTTGAAGACACCGTGGAAGTGGTACAGCCTGCTTACAACAGATATGAGAGGAGGTTGAGACCTAAGCGGCACTTGGACTGATGTTTAGTGATTTTATTATGACATGCAATCTGTGGTGATGTTGTTCCATCTTAGACGTTTGGGGGGGAGGTCATGTGGGCACATATGCGGTTTCCATATGCTTCACATGCTTGTTACTGTATGCTTATTGTTTACTGCATGTCTCAGAGGAACAAAAGGTCTGAACAAGTCTGGCCTTTTGTATGCAGAGAGACGGCCATGAAGGATTTCCTGACCACCAGGACTTCGGGTGGAGACAGAAGACCTGAAGGGGGGTGCATTGTGTTTTGGGATGTAAAGACAATGCGACTGTTTGCTTTGATGTCCTGGGGTATAAAAAGGACAGCTGTGGGGGCATGCCTTCCTCTTGTCTGATTTTGGATGTTGGAGAATGTCGTTGTGAAAAAAACTGATTTTGAGTAATAAACTCAGCCTCGTCTTTCCACACAATCTCCACAGTGTTAGTTTTTTTACTTTCCATGGGTAATCCTTTTGTCTGTCATGTGTGTGTTTCTGTTGTTTGGTTGTCAACTGTCATGCTGCTGTTACACTGTAATTTCCCAGTTTGGGATCAATAAAGTACATCTGAAGCGGCATGAAAAAATAAGCAGTGATGCTGTGGTTTTAAGCAGGTTTTATTAATCATACCGCCGTCACGGGAACCCGGCTCCAGCCATAGCGTGAGCAGGCTGAAGCCGAATTCCTCAGGCTCTCAGTGAAGAGGGGACACAAAATCTGTGTCCTGCAGCAGGGTTGAAGTCAGATTGAGAGAGTAAGATTGCGTTACAGAGTTGCACCTTAAATACTTGATCATAACAATACATCAAAGAGACGTACCCCACAGTTTAGAATGATCAAAGGGACAACAGAACAGGCAGGAGGTATTTGCATTTGTAAGACATACATCACAATGGGCAGATTAGCTAGACCTCGCTCCAAGTGTCAGACAAAGAGGCTAACCAGCACATCTACATATTGATCTGAGTCTCTAGGTCACAGTAAGGGCAAAATGCATGAACACTTTAACTTCAAGGCTGTAAACTCAGCGTGCAGCGGAACAAACCCCAGGAGTGCGAGCTGACTGTCTCTGTGTTCTGTTTGTGTGTTGTGGGGGGTTTAATCAAACCGCTACACTGCTCCCCCCCAAGAGGGAAACGGTAGGGGACCGTGACCTCGATGTTGCAGTCTGAGCAGCGAGCAGGGAAAAGCTCTGTGCAGGAGGGGGGGGGGGGTAGTCGCACCAAAAGTGTTTGCTGCTCCGCGATGTGAATACCATGCATGAAAGGCAACGATTAACATCACATAGGTGAGACAGAAGAAACTCGTCTACCTGTAGACATTAATACACCAAAGCACATCTACATATGTAAGATGCTCAGAAAAAGCACAGTAAGGACAAGCCATATGCACACTATACAGAATGGCGCATTACATCACAATACATGCATGTTTGCATCACAAATACATGAATGGCACATTGCATCTCAGTAGTGTAGCAGGAAAACAGAGAAAAGAGGGCTGAGTGTCCTTAGTCTGTTGTGGGGTTAAAACGAACCACCACACACGCTCCCCCCCAAGAGGGAAACGGTAGGGGGCCGCGACCTCGATGATCCATCTGTGTGAGCGAGCTGTGGGAGAAGCTCGCTGCAGGCGGAGGGGGAGGAAGGGGAGGGGTAGTAAGTGCCGGCAGGAGCTGTGAAATCGTCCTGAGCCGCGCAAAAATTGCTTGTGGGTCCGCAATGTCGAAGGGCTGGTCCCGTTGAACGTGCAGCGGTCCACAAGAAGAAAAATTAGTCTCTGACTCCTCTCGTGGCCATGAAGAAAAGCAGGAGCGGCTGTAAGAGAAAAAGTAAACAAAGCATAGGGACTGTTGGCTTTGGGTGCTGAAGCAACCCCAAAGCTCCTGGGAACAGCTGACGGCTGAAATCCCGTTGTGCCGTGGCTAAGACCATTAAAAAATCCAGTGGCGAGCTGCGTGCTTGCTTCAGGTGAACGAGCAACCCTGAAGGTTCTGTGGGCAGCGGCGGAGGACGATGGCGGTCTGTGGCGTGGCTGAGACTGTTAACAAATCCTTCCAGTATGCTGCATGCGTGCCTCAGGTGAGCGAGCAGCCCTGAAAGGCAGCGGCGAAGGAGGAAGGCAGTCTGTGGAGCCGTTACTTGTCCCATGCGTGATGCGCCGTCCTTGTAACTCCCCGATGCGTGCGCGGGGGTTCAGTGCGTGGGTGGGCCGCTGGAGTGGTGAGTCAGGGTGCAGAAACTTGGCGGAGATCAGCGCAGACGGCGCCAATAAAATCCAGGTTGAGCTGTTGCTGTAGATTTGGCCATGGTGCGTTGGAGCGTTGAGAGGAAATAGACGATCTTTAGTCCCTCAGGCCCGTGCAGAGGCGTTGGAGCGGCGGGAGGGAATAGACGATCTTTTGTTCCTCAGGCTCATGCAGCTGCGTTGGAGCGGTGTGAGGAAGTAGACGATCTCCGTCCCTCGGGCTCGTGGAGGCACGTTGGAGCGGTGCGAGGCAATAGACGATCTTTGTGCCCCGGGCTCGTGCAGCTGCGTTGGAGCGGTGAGAGGGAGGAGACGATCGTTGTCGCTCGTGCGGCCATGGTGCGTTCAGTTCCACGCGCTGCGCTCCCCGTCGGCCCTGGAGGTTGCCGTCGTGGAGAGAGGACGAGGTGCGTGCGCTCTCAGTGAGAGCGGCCGGTCCAGCGTGGTTGTGCAGATCTCAGGCGACGGAGCATTCATGCCCGGGTGTTGCGTTCGCTGGCCGCTCGTTTTTTTTAGCGTCGGTTCGCCAGCGTGGCCATCCAAAACAGAAGGCTGCGTTGCACAAAACGTGTGCGTCTTCAAGGGGCCACCAACGCAGCTGTGTGGCTGTCCAGCTCGGAAGGTTGCTTTCGCACAAAACGTGTGCGTGTTCGAGGGATCACCAGTGAGGCGGCATGAAAAAATAAGCAGTGATGCTGTGGTTTTAAGCAGGTTTTATTAATCATACCGCCGTCACGGGAACTCGGCTCCAGCCATAGCGTGAGCAGGCTGAAGCCGAATTCCTCAGGCTCTCAGTGAAGAGGGGACACAAAATCTGTGTCCTGCAGCAGGGTTGAAGTCAGATTGAGAGAGTAAGATTGCGTTACAGAGTTGCACCTTAAATACTTGATCATAACAATACATCAAAGAGACGTACCCCACAGTTTAGAATGATCAAAGGGACAACAGAACAGGCAGGAGGTATTTGCATTTGTAAGACATACATCACAATGGGCAGATTAGCTAGACCTCGCTCCAAGTGTCAGACAAAGAGGCTAACCAGCACATCTACATATTGATCTGAGTCTCTAGGTCACAGTAAGGGCAAAATGCATGAACACTTTAACTTCAAGGCTGTAAACTCAGCGTGCAGCGGAACAAACCCCAGGAGTGCGAGCTGACTGTCTCTGTGTTCTGTTTGTGTGTTGTGGGGGGTTTAATCAAACCGCTACACATCTATCTATCTATCTATCTATCTATCTATCTATCTATCTATCTATCTATCTATCTATCTATCTATCTATCTATCTATCTATCTATCTATCTATCTATCTATCTATCTATCTATCTATCTACCTGGCCTGTAGTCACAGTGATGTGGGGGTTGGTGCTGCTGTCTTCAGTGGAAAGGAGGGGGGTTGGGGGGGACTTGCTGTACAGGGGAGTGAGGGGGGAGGGGTGTGTGGGGATCTGCTTGTGTTGTGGGGGTGGCAGATGGTGTGTTGAACCTGTTAAAAAACAGGTCCAACTCATTAGCTCTCTCATACCTCCCCGATGTCTGTCTGTGTCTCCCCTCACACCCAGTGATGTTTTTCTTTCCAGTTCACACATCTGTCATGTTTTTCTGCTGTAGTGGATCCTCTAACTTCTTCCTGTAATTGTCTTTACACCTCCTCAGCATCTCTCTCAGTTCACGCTGCACTCTTCTCAATTCCTTCCTGTCTCCAGACCTAAAAGCCCTCTTCTGTTAGGATCTGTGTATGGGCAGAGGACCATGCTCACACTTTAAGTTCATTCTTGTTATTTTCTGTGTTTATCATTGTTATTTTTTTCCTGGGTTGTCCATCCATCCATCTTCTTCCGCTTAATCCTTTCCGGGTCTCGGGGGTGGGGGGGTGGGGCTGGAGCCTATCCCAGCATCTTTGGGTGAGAGGCAGGGTACACCCTGGACAGATCGCCAGTCCATCACAGGGCCAACAGAGAGACAAACAACCATTCACTCTCACAGTCATACCTAAGGACAATTTAGAATCCCCAGTTTTGATGCGAATTAACCTAACGTGCATATTTTTGGCATGTGGGAGGAAACCGGAGAAATCCCGGAGTAAACCATTATTATTGTTTTAGCGCCACATAGTGGTTAACGAAAGAATTGCTTAAAACTGTTTTATTTATTACTCTTGCGCTGCTGGCCAGAATGACGTAAAATAGTAGTAGTAGTAGATTAGTTTATTTGACAGGGACAGTGCAATAAACATAGACAATTAATCAAAGACAATCAATCTGATGTGTTGCACATAGAGTGTATAGCTATTAGCTAATTTGCAACTCTTGTCCCTGGATGGGCTTTAGAAAAAAGAATCAAGATAAAAAATATACACAATAACCACATACATCAATGCAGAAAAATTATAAATACACAATTATAAATATTATAAATATTATAAATACACAAATATAACAGCCTGACTCACATTTAACATAAATATTATAAATATTATAAATACACAAATATAACAGCCTGACTCACATTTAACACATATAACATAACTCACATTTGCCTATTTCAGGCCTTCCTCCCTCCGTCACTCACTATAAACAAACACATTTATTCCTTCCCTTCATTCACTCTCACTTTGCAGACAATTAATTCATACATGAGTACATTCTTGTTTATTTTTCAGCCAGTTTTTAACATTTTTAGTGAATGTTTTAAAGTCCGTTATTATTTTAATTTCATTTGGCATTGTGTTCCAGATGTGACTGCCCTTTATAGAGAAAGCTGTTTGTCCAAATGTGGTTCTGCGGTGGAATATTTTACAGTTATTGTTAACAGAACTCCTGGTGGCTCTGCTGCTGTCCTGTCTTTGGACAAAACCAGCAAGTGGCTCGGGTGCTGATTTATGAAAACATTTGAACGTTAATTTCAGAAGACAGAGGTCAATGAAGCTCTCAAAACTCAATAGGTTGTATTTTTTTAAAACATTACAGTGATGCCACCTAATGGGCTTTTTGTCCAAGATTTTTAGGGTTTGATTATATAATGAACCTATATGTCTTATTGTGGAAGGGGCTGCTTGAGCCCAGACTGTCAAACAGTATGATATATGAGAAAAAACCATAGAATGCATATACAGTGCAGCTGCTTCGTAAGGTATGTAATATCTAATTAATTTAAAGCAGTTCAGATTTTTTTTTACTGTTTTTGAAATTTTCTTTATATGAAGATTAAATTTGAGTTGAGGATCTAGTACAATGCCAAGGTATTTGAATTCTGTAACTAAACTGATGTCATGATCATGTATATTAACTTTAAAATGTTGCAGGTTACATTTTTTGATTGAAAAGCACATTGAGACTGTTTTCTGAAGGTTCAGCAATAGATGGTTCTTGAGGAGCCACTCTTGGACATCAACCATACTTGTAGACAGTACATCTGCAGCCTGTGCTGGAGTCTTGGCAGCTGTGTAAATAACTGCATCATCTGCATAAAGTTGGCATGTTGCAGCTGAGCAGTGTAACGGCAGGTCATTAATAAAAATGCTGAAAAGTAAAGGACCAAGAATGGACCCTTGTGGGATACCCATGCGGTTGTTTAAAAATGAGGATTTATCCTGGTGAACTTTTACACACTGTTCTCTATTCTGGAGATAAGATGCAAACCATTCTAATGTATTTGGGGAGAAGTTAAAAGATACCATTTTGGATAAAAGCAAACTGTGGTTTACAGTATCGAAAGCCTTTTTGAGATCTAGAAAAACAGCTCCTACCACATTACCCCTGTCCAAGGACTGTTTGACGTTTTCAATAAGGCAACAATTTGCTGTTTCTGTTGAGTATCCTGGTCTAAAACCAAATTGATGTGGATGAAGAAGTTGATTGTCTTGTAAGTAGTCTATCAGCTGTGTAGCTACAACTTTTTCAAGAACCTTAGATAGGACTGGTAAGATAGAGATTGGGCGGTAATTGCATATATCGTCTTTACTGCCTGATTTATGAACTGGTATGACGACAGCTTTTTTCCAGCCAGATGGAAATGTACTAGACCTAATGGAGAGATTAATGAGATGAGTCAGTGGTTTGATTAATATTTTGCTGTGCATTTTGAGAAAGGAGGTGCTCATATTGTAGATATCATTAGTTTTTGAGTTTGACAGTGTTTTAACAATACCAGCAATTAACTTCTCATTTACCTCATCGATGTGAAAAGTATCTGTTGGAAGTATGGAATTTGTGTTGTTGAGCACATTTGGCAGCACAAAAATTTTTGTTAAGTCTTCCACAGAGCCCACAAAGTGTGAATTAAATTCATTTGCCAAAGTAGCCTTGTCACTGACGGTCTTGCCATTGATTCTAAGTTCCTTTACCCCCTTCTGATCGTTTTTTTTATTAGTTAAGTTATTTAAATGCCTCCATAGGGAACTGTTGTTACCCTTTGCATGATCTATCAGTTTATTGTAATAAGATATTTTTGATTTTCGCAGCTCATGTACCACTTTATTTCTTAAACTTTTGTACACAAGGTGATCATTTTGTAGTTTGGAGGTTAGTGATGTTTTCAGTGCATAGTCTCGCCTCTTCATAAGTTTTCTTATTTCATTATTTAACCATGGTAGGCTAATCTTCTGTTGTCTACTTTTAATTTGCTTTGAAAATTTTTCTATAGACTTTGTGATTGTTGCAGTTATAAAATTACAACAATCATCTACTTCACATGTTGACATGAGCTGCTCCCAATTTTGATTCTCTAAGTAATGTTCAAACTCCTCATTTTTTGATTTGGGGATAATAAAATTTGATTTGTCAATATCGACTCCCCCAAAATACTGTAGTCGCTTTTTAGTAAGTTTCCTGACAGCAAGAACCATGTTATGATCTGAGAGACCAGTTACAAGATTATAGGTTCTGGTTATTCGTTCTGGTTTATTAGTAAATACCATGTCAATAAGTGTTCTGGATTGTTTGGTTATCCTGGTGGGTCCTTTGATGATTTGCTGGTAATTAAATTTAGTCATGAGGCTTTTCAGTTTTTGTTTGTCTTTTTTATCAGACCAGTTGATATTAAAGTCACCATGAATTATTGTTTCTCTGTTCTTCTCAAGTTGTTTAACCAGATCACTTAATTCATTATAAAAGGAAGAATTGTGTGATGGTGGGTTGTACAATACTGCAATGTTGAAATTCATTACCGGAGAGAGACATACATTAACAGCTAAACATTCAAGTGAAGTATTCAAATCAACCAGTTGACATTTATATTTGTCTTTGATGTAAATTAAAACACCTCCTCCCCTCCCTACCTGCCTGTCTTTTCTAAAACACTGGTAGCCCACAATATCGATCATATTAGTGTCTATGTTACTGTGTAGCCAGCTTTCTGAGAGACAAAGGTAGTCCAGATTTGAGTCCAACAGCAACACCGAAATCTCATCTCTTTTGGGGATTATGCTCCGTATGTTTAAATGACCGCCGAGGATCCCCTTTGGTTTAGCCTTGGTGTCCCAAAGAACTCGTGCATGATTAACAGTTTGGAAAAATAAATGTTGTTTTTGCTTTTGTACAGCTCGGTTTTGTGCTAACCCAGTGGTCTGCTGTTTAATAGTGGCAGGTCCAGGGTTAAGGTGAATATCTCCTGCCAGAAGTAGCAGAACTAACAGAACTTTAATTGTATATCCTCTGCCATATTGTGATTTTTGCTTAACAGCCATGTTTGCCTTAATTTGGAAGTTTTTGCTCAGGCCTTTTAAAGACCACATAGAGTGTAGGGTGAGATGTCCAAGCCCAAATCCATACAGATAAAACTTTTTAACTTCACCTTTGGTTGAGTTTGTCGGAAAATCCTTCTTGTTGCAGGTCCAGACACACAAAGACAAAACGAAGAGGAAGTAGAGAAGTAGAGAAGGCTTATCAGTGGTGCCCATCAGCCCACTTTTTAATCCGGTGGCCGCCATCTTCAGTCTTTCTTGGAAAGAAGGAAAAAGAAAATCTGTGGATAGTAAAATAAATTCTGCTTATATCGCCAGAATCTGATCCGATCGTCCTCGAATCCAGCTGGGCCTCAGCTAGCCAACTAGCCCCTTCCGTTGCTGGTCTCGTTGCTCATAGTCGCCGTAACTGGTCTCCCGTCCCGCTCCTCCAACCGAGTCTCGTCACACACCGCCGCTGCCACCGAGCTCCGCTGAGGTCACGGTAAAAACGGCTCAAATTTTCCGAGATTCATCAGAACACAGCGATGATCATAACTCAACATCAGCGTTAGCATGACATCAAACGTGTTACTATGGACACACCCTCCTCGCCATTCAATCCATGAGCTTATGTGGAGGGGTGGGACTATTTTCTATCATGAAAAGTTTAGTGGACATGGGACAAGTTTTGCCTGATTTAGAGCTGGTTGAATTTATAAGGGGAGGAGTCAAAATTCGCCATGGCGCCATGGCAACACTTCCTTGTCAAGACAGGCAGGTCTCTTACAGTGAGGAGAAAACCATTATTAAGGCCCTGTCTCACAAGAAGTGGCAGCAGCAACACCCAAACTTCTGCAAGGATGACAACTACTACAGTCTGAGCAGGGCTGACCAAGTCGTTCTGTTCAGACTCCGAACTGGACATAACAGAATGCATGCTCACATGCACCTGAAACTTAAAGTTGGACAATCGGACAGATGCCCATGTGGTACTGCCCAAATGACCAGCGAACACATCCTCCAAGACTGCCCAGACCACGCTGCACTCAGATGAGCTACGTGGCCTGACCCCACATCGCTGAACCAAAAGCTGCACGGGGACCTCAGGGACCTCCGCAGGATGGCAGCATTTGTCAGGGCAGCTGGTGTGACCATCTAGCGATCAACGAAGAAGAAGAAGATTATTATTATTATTATTATTATTATTATTATTATTATTATTATTATTATTATTATTATTATGGGCCATTAGGTGGATTATGGTTATCATGGGTTTTGGTGGCACTCGTTCATTTCATTAGGTTTCATGTGTTTTCCCAGCCCAACTCTTAGTTAATTATGATGATTACCGTTATGATTGTCTTGGTCTTGTCTCCCTTTATCCTCTGTTCATGTCTCTGTGCGTTTCCTGCCAGTGATTGTATGTGTTGCTCCACCCATCCTGTTTTCCCATATCTGTCATCGTTGTTCTCCCCATGTGTCAGTTATGAATCTTGATTAGCATCTTCACCTGTTCGGTATTGATTGATCACCCATTGCCTTATTCAAACCTGTGTCTGCCTTTATTCTGTCTGGTGTCCTTGAATGTCATTTTTCTTGATTACACACTTCATGCTTTGCATTTGGTTCCTGTCTTGAATCACCTGCATTCCTGTCAAGTTTAATATTATTTGGATTTTTTTCAAGTCTTTGTTTTGAGCCCTCGAGCTGTGTGGGGGTTTAACCAGCTCAAAATAAAACTTTAAAACTTTACGTCCAGCATTTGGGCCCTTAATTCAACCCCAGAAGGCCCCTCAGTATTGACAGAAGGACACCAGCAGTATGGACCCAGCAGACACAAAGTTTTTGTTAATGGGCCTCAATGAGGAGGAAGTTTTGCTGCTTCTCTCATCAAGGACCTCATCGAGGACGCCTGCACCTCCCGCATGCAGGAAAAAGTCCTCATGTTCCTAAGAGGTGCCGAGCAGGTGATTGAGACTATTCCATCCCTGCAAAGCTACCCCCAGCTTGCCGGACATCTGCGCTCCGTGACCAACTTGCAGTGGATGCTCCAGGGG
The DNA here is from genome assembly GCA_020510985.1 of Pholidichthys leucotaenia. Taxonomy (NCBI): domain Eukaryota; kingdom Metazoa; phylum Chordata; class Actinopteri; order Cichliformes; family Pholidichthyidae; genus Pholidichthys; species Pholidichthys leucotaenia. Next base: position 116,014,687 of record CM035842.1, on the reverse strand, counting down.
CTGGTGAAGCCATTGCTGGCGGCGGAAGAGGAGGAGTGGGGGGGAGAAAACAGTGGTTTGGCTTCTCATCTCCGGCAGAGGCACTTCAGGCTTCTGTGCCCTCCTTCCTCAACTCAGCACCACACCAATGTGCAGCGGTGCCTTGTCAGATGACCCAAGTCATCTCCTGGGAGGGACTGCCCGACTCCTCAGCGGCAGCAGAACAGGAACAATGGCAAGTACTCTCTTAATTTTTTACCACCAACTAATGAAAAGGCTCGCCTTGTTCCTGGGGAGGGGGCTCAGCTACAGTTACCTACTATCACTGCTGAGCTCTCTCCACCACTGTCTGCTGTCACTGTTTCCATCTACCCGCCCTCACCAGCCTCTCCTCTCTGCTCTTCCCTGAGCTCCATGACTGATGACATCAGTCACCGTCAGGAACTGCAGGACCTCATCCAGGATATTGGAAATTGCTATACTCTCTGCCTATGCCTGCTTGGTTGGGAGAACACGGCATGGATGGATATGGCGTGGAGGAGGGCTCATCAGTTGGTAGCAGCAAAGCCTCACCTGAGGGAGGATGTCTCTGCCTTCCTAAATGACTTCCTGCTGTCCAAGGAGTACTCCTTCACACCTAAGGAGGAGGAGCCGTCATGTGTTTCAGAGGCAGGTGGGCCTCGATCTGCTGTTCATGAGGCCGGTGTGCCCACGTTGCTTATTCCTGAGTTTGGCACACCTCAGTCAACAGCTCCAGAGGTCAAAGCACTCCAACCATCAGCGCCTGAAGTTTACGAACCCCAAACATCATCTACTCCAGCGGCCGAGGCCGCCACTCCTGCGGCTCATCATGAGGGTTGTCACTCCAGCAGCAGGAGACCAGGAGCTAAAGCAAGTACCTGTTAGAAAATACCCGATTCTTTGATTGAAAGATCCAAGAACAAGCCGGAGATTTCTTTAATTTTACGATGAAACATTTATTTAGAAGTCACATGTAAAGCAAGCAGCGCTGGATCAGTTTGATGCTGTCCCCTTGGGAACGTCCTCAGACTGATCCCGACTTCTGGGCGTGGGTTACAATTCTCTTCTCGGGTGGGGGCGACCCAGTACAATAGGATGGACTTATACGCGACTATCTGATTGGCTAGTCTACCTATGGCGGGAACAGGCCATCCACTGAACGTGCCGATTCATTCTAGAATGTGCTATCAACAGTGTGCATGGGTGTTGAGTCTGGGTGTGTATCTAATGAGAAAGACCTGACTTAAGAGAGAGAGAGAGAGAGAGAGAGAGAGAGAGAGAGAGAGAGAGAGAGAGAGAGAGAGAGGAGAGAGAGAGAGAGCTCTATAGCTTTGTCTCATTCCTGTTTTATCAGTTTACCATAACATAATTGTTCATAAGCATGCAAACAGAATTTGTATGGAATATGTGTAGAGCATAATGGGAGATTACCTACAGAATTATTATTTTGGCACTAACTTTACATTAACCCTTTCACTCCCTCCTTTGACATGATTTTATCATGTCAACCATGTATGGTGTGAGAGACTCTAGCAATTAACAGATGGTGAATAAGGCAGGTCCCTGCATTGTGTGTCAACCCAAGAGGCTTGCACCATTGGTTCTGCTACCCTTGCCTCCCCCCTTGTGGACACCTTAGCGCGGTGCAGCAATGTCTCAGAGATGAACTGTCACCAGGTCCTG